>OZ038492.1:73267407-73307301 GCA_964036315.1 Acanthosepion esculentum | reverse complement strand
AAACGTATAGCTGGTAATCTTTTTCAAAAACGTATAGCTGCTAAAAAATTTTTTTTCAAAAACGTATACCTAGTAAATTTTTTTTTTGTTTTCAAAAACGTATAGCTGGTAAATGTTTTTTCCAAAAACGTATAGCTGGTAAAATTTTATTTTTTTCAAAAAAGTATAGCTGGTAATATCGTTTTTCCAAAAAAGTACAGCTGGTAATAATGTTTTTCAAAAAAGTATATCTGGTAATATTGTTTTCCAAAAGAGTATAGCTGGTAATATTGTTTTTCAAAAAAGTATAGCTGATAATATTATTTTTCCAAAAAAACGTATAGCTGGTAATATTTTTTTTCAAAAACGTATTATCAGAGTCCTTGGTGTTGGACGTCGTTTATCGTCATAAACAAAAAGATACTGACTAGTGCAAAACTGCAGAACACAATTAAAGATGTAAAAAATACAACCGCCTCTTTGCGGAGTATGCAGCAAGCTATAAGAGGGTCACGAATTTCATTTCAAAGACGGATAAAAATTCAAAATGATTTCTCGTGCAACTCAGAGAATTTAATATACATAATCACAGGCAACGATTGCCACGAGCATTACATTGGCCAGAACGGCCAGTCACTCCGGCAAAGGATGGCAGTTCATTGCCAACAGATTAGAGACCCCCACGCCAGAAAAATACCCCTTAGCCAACATATAGATGAATGCAGGGGACAAAATCTACCAAATTTTTGTGTCTTCCTATATAAACATACTGGCAATAACAAACACAATAAACTACTAATAAATACACACGCGAAACCTACACAACATAGGGAGTATATGTATATATGTATATATATGTACATATGTGTGTGTGTATATATATATATATGTATATATGTGTGTATATATATATATATGTGTGTGTGTGTGTATGTGTATACAGATTCCTTATAATAAGACAGTATGTATGTATGTAGATGGAATATGCATACACATACTAGCAAAAACATAACGCACACGTAATACACAAAATGGCAATAGATCTAAGAAGATACAGGGGTCATAAAAAGATAAGAACGAAGGCCTCCTTCCTTTGCTCTTTCTCTGATCAATCCTAATTGTTTTAGTACCCCTTAAGCAAAAGAACACTTTTACCACCAGTCCAAGAAGAAATATTTGGGTTACTACTGCACAAAAAAGACATTGGTTAAACATCTAAAAACGTAAGGAAAATTAATTCCTTTTAATAACATGTGGAGATAACCACTCTTTGCCTGATGAAGGCCGCAAGACCGGAACACGCGCAGCAAAAATATGGAAAACAAAATATAATATATATTTAAAAAATCCACATTATAACCAAAAATGTTTACGGTTGTTCTCTCCTGTTCTTATATATATACTCGACTCTCCTGTCGAATTCGACGTATGAGGGTCAAGCAGATCAGTTCCTAGGAAACCGACAGCCCCACACCAACACATGAGATTTGATTATAATGTTCAAGATTTTGTGCAGAACCATCCAGACTTCTTGAAGGGCCGAATACAGAAAGCTGTTCCCCAAACGACCCCCCGCAGGTTTTGAATTCTGAGTTGTCCTTCTCCTAGACCAGTTGCTATGCAAGACAATAGAACACAGTCTGTAGTGCTATTTACTCCTAGCTGAAGGGAGAAGAGGATTCATACCTTTCCCAATGTTATTAGCACGTCAGTGAATGTAATGGATTCGACTGGAATTCGAACTCGTCTCTCCGATTCCTCAATCCAAGCCATATATATATATATATATATATATATATATATATATATATATATATATATATATATATATATATATATATATATATATAAATATTGTGTGTATTTAGGCAGCATTTTTTCATTCATACATGTTTCATTAAATAATATAGATAAGTGTTGTCTATATATTTTATGTAAGTTCTTTTCATATCGTCTGATAAGCTTAATAACATTATCATTAAACAATGAAAGAAAATCACAATATTGATACATATTTTTTAATCCAATCTAAGCTAATGTTATTAAGCTTATCAGACGATATGAAAAGAACTTACATGAAATATATAGACAACACTTATCTATATTATTTAATGAAACATGTATATATATATATATATATATATATATATATATATATATATATATATATATATATATATATATATATATATATATATATAGGAGAGGCACGGTGGAGTAATGGTAATGGATATATATATATATATATATATATATATATATATATATATATATGCTGGAGAACACTTTTTTTTAGTAAGCATGCGCGGACCGATATTACTGTTTAACAAAAACTACATAGTATTTTAATGTGAAAAGTACCCTTAAGTTCATACCATTTTGTCAAGGATGTCTTCTTTAGATAAACCACAGGAAATTATAAAATCATCAAATTAATAATTTTGTGACGTAATAAATGACGTATGCCGAAACGCAATCCACAACTATTCATCTTCGAGTTTTGCTTCTCCCATATGTTGCTTTTGTTAATGAGTTCTTGATGTTAAAAGACTATAAGCGAAAGGAGGTTTTTTTCTCCATCATCTTAAGGATTCTGACGTTACTTCCTCGGTACTTTTCTGTGTTAGCGACAACACACGTTCGCAAGCGTGAATTTAGCGAATTAATTGCATCTGTTCTGACACGTCTCTATAAGCATGGCTGTTTATTCGGATTTCTTATGCGAATTGCCTCTTCTAAGCTTACAAAAATGTACATAAATGATAAAAGTAACTCCGATAAACATGCCTGTGGGTAATCCAGGTGTGGTTAGAAAATGAGAATTTCATATCGCTTTCTTCATACAGGATACGTTAGAAATACCTCCCACATACATCTCCCAGAAATACCACCCACATAATGGCAATACATTAGGTAATTGAAGACACCATGTATACTAATGTCTTACTATTATGTTGGAGGTATTTCTGCCGCCCTGTATTTTCCGTCCGTTAAAATGTCTTTTTATCGATAATTAGATATAGGTTCACTAAAATTATGATCCTTACAGTTATCTAACTCTTTACATCTACAGAGTAATTATCACCTTTCCTTCGTGTTTATCGAACTGTCCGTCAGTGGGAAAATCTTTCACTGGCTTAATTTAGATAGATCGACAGATAGAATTTTGTTTATTCCTTTTCTTACTTATATAAGGGTGCTCTATTTTAAATTCTTTTCAAATTGCTTTTAATACAGTAACAGAGGAAGTAATTGCAATCAATCCATGAATGAGAAACGGCAATCATAGAATTTAAGAAAGTCAATAATTTAATACATAAAAATAAAATTATTTCGAACTGTCGACATGCTAACGCTTTTCTTTAAAAGAAACGGGAATAGAAGAAAAGATCTTATGAACAACTCCCCATTTTGAAAAATCACTTAGCGTGAAGCAGGGCTGTAAACGAGTAAACCAAACAAAAAAGTTATTTTTATGTTTGTCTATGTATGTATATAATTAGTTATGTATGATAACTGTATTGACAATGCAGCGGGGGAGATCGGATTTTAAACCGTACACGGTGGAGGAAATTTATAAGGGAAGGGCGAATATATAAGGCATGCTCAAATCAAGCGTGATCTCCGACTGGGTACTCTCTCTGACAACTAATCTGCAGTCTTCAAAATGTGGTGTGTGTGTGTGTGTGTGTGTGTGTGTGTGTGTGTGTGTGTGTGTGCGTGCGTGCGCGCTTGAGCGGATGCTGTTGTTGAGGGCAGGTTATCTAAACAATTGAAAGGTCACCATAACAACCAGAAGCAAGACAACGAGGCCAACCTGCTCCATCGTCCGGCCAATAATGCCTGTGCTGCTTGCAACAAGGTTTGCAGATCATCATCTGGACTGAGAAGGCACATGGTGGCACACAGGAAATTGGTACGGCATGCAGATCCTGTCAACTCAATCAAGGATACAGTTTATCTAACATATATGCATAATGCCTACTCAACCACAGACATCGAAACGAGACAGAAGCCATTACAAATGATGTGAAAGCTGAGAAGACGGTTTTCATCTGACAGTCAGCTTACGTATATCTGTGAGTGCTGGAACACTTAACCTTCGTTAACTCACAAGCAATTGATGATGTAGAATTTGGGCTGTCACTTTTGCAAACAACTATACATTCTATTTACCTGCAGTTAATAGTTAGTCCTTTCTTTTTGCTTTCCTCTACTAAATTATCATATAGTTTTGCAGTTTTCTGTTTGCGTCTACTAAAAACATAATGATATCTATGCAGTGTCTCTTAAGATTATATCTGACAACAGTAAATCCTGGTAGGACACCTAGTTCTTTCAGAGGAGTCTGGCCGCAGAGGTTAAATAAATCCGGCGAGAAAATGCGTCCTTGGCTTACTCCTCGTTCTGTTTTTATGTATTCTCTGAATCTGCATACAGTCAGTTTGTTCCTAATAAAGTTTAGGTAGTACTCGAATATCTTTCCTGTATAAATCAAGAATTTTCGATATTTCTAGTAGTTCTCTATCAAATGTCTTACGCTAACTAATCGAAAAGCCTGATGAAGTTGTTATATATATTACTAGCATAAACAATCTAGGTTTTTATTAAGCTTCTTTTTTGTGTGGCGGGGGTGTTTTTTTGGTTTTTTGGGGTTTTTTTTAGTAGTTCTTTAATGTGTATACCTCCGGTGAGAATCGAACTCACTTCAAGCAGTCCCATTAAGTTTGAGTAATTAACATACCAACTATTGCCATAAGCATCAATGTTCCCCAACCAGAATCCTACCAACGCATACTGTGTATATACGCATTCTTTTAGACATTCGTTATACATAGTTTAGCCTGGCACAAGGCTATGTGAATAAGATAGCCGATGAAGACTCAACACCTTACGACGTCAGTTTGTTTGCAGCACCCTAAATGTTTACTTAGTTTTGTTTACTCTGACAGAGTAATAGGACACCCAATGAGGCTCGACTCCACTATACTGACGAATGATTTACTAAACGATCTAATTTAATGTGAGACGCTCTCTTGTCACCTGCAGCTCACCATCCTCACACCCAACGCCGCCCGTGTGCATTTTAATTTTCCTGAATTCTTCGCATGTTTATACTTCTTAGGTGTTAGTAAATTAATTGCTCTTCTTCTGCCTTTCAGTTGGCCTGGTTTCGGGTAACGACGGGCCCAGACGGGCGTGTGTCTAAATTTGCAGCGATAGTTAGACACAAGCCAAAGAATAGGTTTGATTTCTTAATAGTCATTTTAGACTTGGTAATTACCTTTTCTGTCGTCGCTTTTCCACTGACTTGGCATTCCTAATCATTCTCGCGTTTATATTTACAATCCAGACTCAAGTATTTTTAATCTAAACAGAATTGCTTTTCTTCAAATCCTTCATTTTTCTTCTTGACGGACTTTGTATTCATATCAGTAATCTGTAATATATGAAAATCCTATTCGAGCACTAAAAAACGTATATACGTTGAACGGTTAAATGAAGGAAAAACATGTAATCTGGTCACAATATTTAAGTATACGTTAGTATTATGTAGCTTTAGACTTGAAAACATATAAAGGAACTAGCGTTCCTCAATAAGCGGAGTAAGAAAAAAGGATATTTTCGCACGGGTTCTTCATTTCTATTTTTCTACGCGGTTCAAGATCGATCAAACAATTCAAAATAAGGAAACCTAACCCCTAGTGTAGTATGTAATTCAGGTCAGGAAATACCGGATATTTGAATTTAATGTCCATAAGGAACTTTGATCTGTGGTGACCCCAATATGTACTATATTCATTCTAAGAGAAATATAAGTTTTTTATTCGGTGTTTTTTTTTTGGGGGGGGGGGTTGTCACGAGGATGAAAACATATAGGTGCCCCGACGTTTGACCGAGAAGATTACCTCATAGTCACTAAGTGCAGAAGCGCTTCTCAAATAATGTCGGTGGGTGTGCCGAAATAAATTGGAACGGAATCCAGTTGAACTTAAGATAATCTCACAAAGATAGTCGAATAACAGGTAGTTATATAATCGCCCAACTTACGAGGGGAGACGAAGAATCTCTCACACCCTCAAAAGATGATGATCGAACGTTCACAAAAAAGACCTTCGAAATCTCATGCCTCTTGATTAGCCGACGTTAATTTGAGGATATCTAAAAAAGCATAAACAATAATTTTACGTGTGAAAAGTTTAGTCTCGTACTCCTAATAGACATTTACTAACTTAACATTACGCTAGTTCAACCTGGCGTTCTCTCTCCATGATAAACTTGAACCAATAATTCTTAGACACAAGCATATCTATAAACTCAGACATTCTAAACAAGTAGCGAAAGTTATGTAACGACCACGTAAACAACAATCTTTACCAAATTAAAACAATTCTAGGGGAATAGCATCATGGTCTCAGACTTTCGCGGAAGGAAGGAGTTGTCTGAATGATCTTTTTCCTCTCACCATTGCTCAGTCGGGAAGACATAGTGGGGCTGACACAAAACGATTTTAACCTGTTCTATTTCTAGCTGAATGACTCAAAGGGTTCATATATATATATATATATATATATATATATATATATATATATATATATATATATAGATAGATAGATATGTGTGTGTGTGTGTATATATATATGTATATATATATTTTTTTTTTGAATTGGACATAGTCCGACAATTTATTTAAAGACATTTATATTATGTTTAACGTTCTTTTTATAGATACAAGTATTTAAGCAAATGCTCTGTTTTATAATATTTAATACTGTTTATTATAAAACAGAGCCTTTGCTTAAATACTTGTATCTATAAAAAGAACGTTAAACATAATATAATAAGTCTTTAAATATATATGTATGTATATATATATATATATGTGTGTGTATATATATGTGTGTGTGTGTGTGTGTGTGTGTGTGTGTGTGTGTGTGTGTGTGTGTGTGTGTGTGTGTGTGTGTGTGTGCTTATGCCTGTATGTTTCTATGTTCGTACCTCTGATGGTCGCTCCATATGGTGGTTGGAGATGCTTGCCAGGTTCAATGACTCTGAGACCAATACCGTCGAGAATTCTATATTCTTGGATGGGCCACTGTTGGCGGCAAGGTCGAAGATAAAGACCCAAATTAAGCCGAATAACCTCAAAGACCTCAACGTTGGAACAAGTTGATGATGATTACAACCTGATCTCAACGCTTGAACCAGCGGATGAAGAGGGCTACGTATGATGAACATGCAACATAAGTCGCCACTTGAAATTATAACAGAATCAGCGACAGTCCGTTGCAGTTTTTTCATAAATGGATTCTGCATGTTTCATTCCAGATCTGCTGCAGAGGAATGTTATGAAATCATGTGTGTGGGTCACTTCCAGGCAAGTTTTTGGTCCACCTTAAACAAATTCACGCCATCGGCAATTTCTTCTACTCTGATTTTCTTTCGTCTCCAACCAACTCTTGAAAAGCAAAACGGCGGTAAGGAATGGATGACGGGGGCAGGTCTTGGTTGAAATTGGAAGCTTCTCGTCATGAACCTGCACGTTGACGGCAAACATAGTCATCAACGCCAGCATCATAAAGGAAGTGATCAGCAAAGAAAAATTAAATTCTTGGATACGAGATAAAGCTGACGGCGACTTGTTTGATTTTGACATCTACAATTAAGAGTTCGAATCTTCGGCTTCTGATGCTAACAACTCTTCCTTTTTTTCTTATAATTAATGTGTTTTTTTCTTCTTCTAGCTTTGCTTTACTAGCTTCTCTTGAATGTCCTTACGTTTTCCTTCTGAGTCAGCCATCAACACAGTGACATCTGCGCATCTTATATTGTTAAAATTGAGCCGACCGATAATAAATCTTGGTCTCCGTTAGATTAGCCTCGCTGGGAAGACTGGATAAATCCGGTGAGAAAACACGTCCTTGTCTTACGCCCCTTTCTATTTTTTCTTTACCTATTCATTTTTATCCGTATGCAGACGGTTTGCTTCCAGTATACCTTCTGCATTATTCTAACATCTTTTTCCCAAATATATCTAGGTTTCCTAGCAGTTCAATATTAAAATATCGTAGTAGCTAGAACAAAAAGAGACTAAAAGTAAAGTTAAACGCATGAAATTTAATTATATTCGATTTTTATAATATCATGTCGCCTCAGATCATGTCTCATTAGACTCATTTTTATTCGCTCTGAATTAACTTGACATCTTAGCAAAGCTAGTGGAGTAGTTTCCCCTTGCCTTAGATAAGACCACGGTTTTGAATTCTGAGTAGACCATCCCCTAAACTGTATAACACTCAAGGCTATAAAGAATCTAACCTGATATCCATATTTGCTACAAGAAGAGATATCTCTGCCTTTCTTAAATGTATTATTGCCAAAATGGATGTAAGGCCAGAATTTGAATGCGATTTTCCGTGTAAGTCGGAACATACCCGTAATTTCACTTCCGTGGTGATGGCTTTCCTTTACTTCGAAGCACCACACCACCATCAGAAGCGGTTACACTAAGCTTGGGGGTCATAATGAAGGGCAATACGTTTCCTCAAACGAAAGAGAGCGAATGCACAACAATCCAATATGGCGTACAATCAGGAAATAAGATTAATGGGAATTGCGCCGTAACTATGAATCGTCGTAGGTCGGGACTGTCGTAACCCGGGGACTTACTGCATTAATATTTAGTATCAAAAAATGTCTTCCTCAAAAATATGATGCATATTAAGGTTCTTTAATTTTAGCAGTGGATGATTTTGAATGAAACATTTGGCAATACACACAAAAAAGAAAAACCACAAGTAACACACGTTGTAGAATTAATTTTGGCAAACCAAATAAGAAACACAAGAAACCTAACAAATTTATTTACATGTTAAAATATTCATATACAAAGTGTTCATATATTACAAAATATCGAAATTAGAGATGAAATCGTCACTCCTTTGGCGATACATATATCAAATATTTTGTTTTTGTAACTGTGGAATCGAAAAGAGTTTCCTTTTAATGTGTATACGAATTTTTACACGCGAGACTATCTTTAACTTGAAAGCATATATCAGAAGTAGTAGTAATAGTAGTAATCGTAATGCAGCAATTCGGCGAGCGATGATACAAGTTCTGTAGTTATTTTAAACAAAGGCTAATAATAAAACTAAATGGGAATAAATATTTATAAGATTTGTATAGATATCACTCAGAGTAATACAATGTCGAAAGTGAGTAATCGGTAAGTGGAAAACGGACGGAATTTATAGTAAATAATCGGCTCAAAACGGTGTCTAAACATTAAGAATTACTTCTCTGAGTTACCATTAGTTAAAAAGAAATCTTGCTAATTTTTATTTTATTATCTAAGTGGGAAACGATATTAAGATTCCCACTGTTTTAACCCTTCCAGTTTTATACAGAAGATTGTCTGTATGTGACAGAATTTAGCGTCCCTTTTTTAGAGGATTCTTATTGGTTAAAAAATAGAAATGTGCCAGTTCAAATTTCTGTTTCTGGATCCTCCATTTGGCACAAAATTGACCATTTTATTTCTGTAGAAACATTACCTAATGTTACACTTGTCATTTGAACAGATTTCGAAATATAGATTTTGAGTACTATCTCGTATTTTTTAATATTACTTTCGATGTTGCAATTGTGTGCCTCGCATTTCAAAGTGAAAATAATCTTATGTTAATCTGTTCTTTAGTATGAAGTACAATGTAATTTTATATATTTATCGGTGAAATGTTTCTTTTAGTATGTGTTATACAATATCTCTGTGTTGTTGAATTTTTTGTACACAAATAAGTGTGTCCTGGAATAGTCATAACGATGGGAATTTTTCAACTTAGAAAATAAGAGAATACATTTAATACACTGGAACAGAAAAAGGCGTGCTAGAATCATACATAGGATGAATATAATGACTTTGTATGTTATTCTGATTATTATAACCTTTTATAAGACTATATATGACTGATAAATGACAAGTTAGTCTATGTGAAAACGTAGTAGTTTTATGTAGATAGAAGGCGCATTGGAATAAGGAATACCATAAATTAAACAAGTTAAGGAAAATTTCGTTGGAAACAAAGGTAAGACTGAAGAGTTGTAATTTAATATTAATCATTCTTTATAGTATTGACTGTTGAGCAATTTCCTCGCAGATGATGAGGAAAATTGAAGCAAAAGAGATATAGATCTAGAAAAGGACGTTGGGAATGGAATGGACGAAATATGTGAACAAGGAGAAAGCTTTAAGGAAAATTTAATCGAAAAGGACACCTTTGCTTCGGACCAGAAAAAGACTGTTAAAATCTCTGGACACCTAATAAAGAAATAGGGCTTTGGACAAATTTAACACTCACAAGACGTATTGAAATTCGGATAAATATTTTTCAAATAAATTTCACTGCGGCACGACTTATTCTGTTCCAGTTTATTACACCTATTCTCTAATTTTCTTTGTTGAAAAAATATTCTTCTCGGCCTGACGATTCCATACGGCATATTAAAGAAAGAAAATTGACAACAGTACATTCCGTAAAAAAAAAAGTGAAGCTGCGATGAATGCAATCAATCGTTGCAAGGTTATTTCCCTCACCATCCCACGAGGCAGGATGTGGCACAAGGCCGTTATTTAATGCGGGATGAAACCGAGCCCGTAGGCTCGGGCAAAAATTCCCCGTAGACCCCGTAAAAACCGGGTCGGATAGCTGTCTACCAGCCGAGACGAGACTCTGCCCTTCGGCATAGCCTTGTCTGGGTTCCTCTCCGCCGGAAGGCAGAGAGTTCGCCTAGCTTAGCCGGAAATGAATCTCCAACTAATTGCCGAAGCAATCAAGCGTGGCAAGCAGCAGCAGCTGACTCAGTAATAGTTATAATGCTGAGATAATAACAACAAAGATGGGGACAATAGTCCGAATGTAAAAAAGAAATGTAAATAATAGTAAGTCCTAATCCCAGTAAATAAAAACAGCGAGTTTCTATTTAAATTTCGAAAGATCTTAACGAGAAATGAGCTCTATTTACATTATTCGGACTATTGTCCTCATCGTTGTTGCCATATTTATCACAACGTTTCGGCCGATGTACGCTCTGGACTTCTTCAGGTGGTTGGAATGTCAAGGACACATGGCACAATGGATAAAGGCGTTGGTTAGATCCAGTGACAGGACCCAAAGTGTTGTGAGTTCAATACCTGGTTAAGGCAGTGGAGAACATGGAGAGGGGAATTAACATCGATTAGACATTGCACATGGAACTAGAACAGTCTACCCCAGCGAGCGAAATAAAGGGTTCAGTTCGACATTCTAATCACCTGAAGAAGACCGGAGTGTACATCGGCTAAAACGCTGTGATAAATATGGCAATACAGATCAGGACAATAATCCAAATAATTCATTTTCACTCCCTATAACCCCTGCGTCCTAGTGTCTTTATCGCCTTGCTTGGAGTGAAATTATATATATATATATATATATATATATATATATATATATATATATATAACGACGCTTTTAATAATGTTCCAGCGTCGAAAGGAACTTAAAAGTACATGTTTCCATTACAAAAGAAATTACATTTTGCATATTTCCCAGTGCCTAGAGTGTATTTTAGATTCGTGTCGAGGGGTGTTATGTTTATTCCAATTCCTCAACAGTATTTTAGATTCGTAATCAATAACTTTAGAAACTTTTGCGCTGAATTTAAAGCTGAAATGCGGAGTCTTTTCATCCCATCGTGTGAGAAACGAAAAAAAAAGGTTTTCGTTGTACGAAAATATACGCAGCGTGAGTTACGCGAAGCTTCCAGAAATCGCTACAAGATATCAATTATTTTCAAACAAACAAGTTCGATGATGTATGTTAATACCAAGAGGCATGTGGCGATCTACCAGAATTTTATAAAAACATTCAAATGATTTATGTCGATACGAAAAAGAATGTTCAGAAAAGGGTTTTTTTTTTACGAAAAAGTTTGATCAAATAAATATAAGAAGAAATGTCGGGGCTTTTAACATTTGTCACAAGATTTTGGGAACTAAACCTGATTTGTATATATCATTTTTTACCTTCATTTATTTTTTGCTTGTTGGCTTTACTTCAGTTAGTGGATCCTCGGTTCATGAATTTAATTCGTTCTTGAAGGTCGTTCGTAACCCGAAATGTTCGTAAACCGAAACTATTTTCCCAATAGGAATCAATGTAGAGGGAAAAAAAGTCACAGTACAATAAAATTGGAGAAAAAAAGCACGGCACAACACAGGAATGTATACAACACGGCGGTCGACTCAGAAATGATTCCGTTCGGGTTAACTCGGTTCGGCAACGTTGTTCGAGAACCGAAAGGGATTTTCATCTCGAATTTTCTGTTCGAAAACCGATTTGTTCGACATGTGAGATTTTCGAGAACCGAGGTTGCACTGTATTAGCGAATATGTTACGAGGGACTATAAGTGCTATATTACAAAGGTTTCTTAAGTAGGATCGCTTTTGACAAAGAAAGGAGTTAGAAGTCTAAGAGCTGTAGATTGTACATTTTTATTGTTGTCGACTGCATATAGAATTTTGTCGTTTGCTGTGATTACGGCTTATATATTCAATTACTTGTTTATTATGTTGGGTTTTTTTTTTCACTAAATGATCACTCAATGCAAGGCCCAAGAGCCACTCAAGGTTTATTAAATGAAGTTGTTGTTTGGACGTAGGAGGTGAAAAGCGGCATTAAGTGTACATTTTGAGGATGCGTACGATAAAACGGTTGAACGTAAACTTGAAGCGATTAAGATTGTTGTGTTTGGGGAAGCATCCTCTCAGGAGCCTGTTCCATAAACCATCGGTTCTGGGGTATAAGCTCTTCAAATCAAACTTTCTTCCTACAATGGAATACGAAGGGAATGTGGATGGTTCATCCCTGTGTATATAATAGGGCGGGTCTTTGCTGTAACGGTCTAAACTGGCGAAACTAGCAAATGTAGCTGATCAGGACATTTTCCATGGAAATTAAAATTGAGTAGCAATAGTATTGTAGGAGATGGGTTATGGGGTAGAAAGTAATTCATCGCCTACATGGCCGCGTAGACACCTTTAAAGGGTTATACAGCGAAAATATTGTACAAAGAAAATAGTGTACAGAGAAAAATTATTCATAGAAAAATTATACAGAGAAATAGTATACAGAGCAATATTATACAGAAAAAATATTATACAGCGAAAAATTATACATAGAAAGTATTATATAGAGAAAAATTATACAGACCAATATTGTACAGAGAAAATATCCAGAGAAAATATTATACAGCGAAAAATTATACAGAGAAATATTATACAGAGAAATATTATACAGATAAAATATTATACAGAGATATATTATACAGAGAAAATATTATACAGAGAAATATTATACAGAGAAATATTATACAGAGAAAATATTATACAGAGAAATATTATACAGAGAAAATATTATACAGAGAAATATTATACAGAGAAAAATTATACAGAGAAAATATTATACTAAGAATATCTGTCGAGGCTGGGAAGAGAGGATCGGCCATATCCAGGTTGATCCAAGAGTTTTGTCTAAATCTCCAATCGCGTGAGATTCAGTCCTCAGATTATTTGTCGCATTTTCTGTTATCTTACTCTACTTTTTAAACAGTTTTTGTATTCCATCGCCAAGAGAAATATTCCGGTTTTCAAGGGATCTTCAAGTTTGGGGAATTGCAGAACAAAAAAAAAATTGTCATGCACTGTAGAATCAGTTATGAAACCTAAGCCACAGATCTATCGAAAACGCAGCATGTGAAAGAACTGCCCAAACCAGGCCGATATTCATCTTTTCATCATATTTGTAACATGAGGACATTCCAAAAATACTTCTCTGTTTTCCAATGTCTCATTCAAACAAACCAATCTCTTTTTGCATATCTACTCAGTAGCAGTTTATGCAGGTTCCAGCCATTAATTATAAACTCATTCACTTTGACCCCTAGTAAACGCATAATAATCTCACCTCAAATAGTTTCTATTTAGGTTCAGATCTTGAAGGTTATCGTCTACAACAACTGGCGGAAATTCTGGAATTACCACACTTAGAGAATGTTCATTAAATGGTAATGGTAATATTAGCAAAAAGAAATATTCAGCATTCACTGACCGGTTGTTACTGTCGGTTGAAATTTTATTAAAAAAAAAATCTTTCTATTAAAACAATTTTTCAGGAAAATAGGCTTCTCAAGTCCAGTTTTTCTTATCGTTTTTTCCAGTATTGATGTCAGGGTGTTCCTTCTTAACCTTTTGTTTGAAGTGGTGTGGAATGTCAACATCGTCATTATTTTTCTTTTTGAGTGATATGTGATATCAATTTTAGTTACTGCTGAAAGTTTTCAGGTGATGCGGTTTCTGTTATACGGCACAGTTCTGTGTTTGCGATACTGTAGCGCCAGCCCACAAAGTCCGAAGAAGGATGATTTTCACCAAGAGCCACCGGCTTCAATCGGCCAAAGCGATTTTTAATCATTGATCTGATAATGCGGTTGTGTACAGCTGACAGTTTAGATATTGCTGAACGGATTTGGCGCCATGCATGACATATATATGAAAGTCTCGACCTGACGAGGCTAATTAAGAACACGACTTTGAATTTGTTTTTTTATATCATTATTTAAGAGTAAATAAACTAATAACACGTAAAATGTTTAATCGCTGCACATTCTGTTTTCATAAAATATACCTTAAATAGGTGAGATTAAATTATTTTAATTGATGGTATTTTCCCAAGCCATGTAGATAAAAATATTACACAGAGAAAATATTATACAGCGAAAAATTATGCAGAGAATATATTATACAGAGAAAATATTATACAGCGAAAAATTATACAGAGAAAATATTACGCAGAGAAAATATCATACAGTGAAAAATTATACAGAGAAAATATTATACAAAGAAAATATTATACAGAGAAAAAAATTATAGAGAAAATATTACGCAGAGAAAATATTATACAGTGAAAAATTATACAGAGAAAATATTATACTGAGAAAATACTATACAGCGAAAAATTATACATAGAAAGTATACAGAAAAAATATTATACAGAGAAAATATTATACAGCGAAAAATTTTATAGAGAAAATATTATACAGAGGAAATATTTATACTGAAGCTGCTTGTTATTTTTTAAGAATTCAAAATATTTATCAATTAAAAAAAAGAGCTTGTCTCTGTTATCATTAATCATTTTATCCAAATGAAGGCAATAAAGTCACTAAGACGCAAAGCGTTTCCTAATTGATACAGAATATGAGAAACACAATTAAGGAGAGAGGACAATAAGTAGACAAACGATAGCGATTGGCATTGCATTTACATTTTTGAAAATCAAAGTTGACTGGGAAGCAAGAAGCCGGAAGAGTTCAACAGGCGAGAAGTGCGAGAGAAGAAACTGTCAACATAAGACGTACGGTTACATTTAGCCAATTCAACTGTAAAATGATGATTTATAGAAAAGGCGCGGGAAAGCTACGTTATGGCGGTGGGAAAGTGACTGAAGCCATGATGCCCGGATGGCATATATATATATATATATATATATATATATATATATGTGTGTGTGTGTGTGTGTGTGTGTGTGAATAAAAAGAAAGAACAGTAAGATATAAAATCCGGTGTTCTTATAGATATTTTTATTTTTACAGAATAGTGCTCAATGTAAATTTACTGAGCATTAATATTATAAATTAACTGATTTAAAAAAAAAAAAAAATATATATATATATATATATATATATATTTTCAAGAGTAGCTGCCAGGCTTACTTTGTCGGATATATATATATATATATATATATATATATATATACTGGACTGGACTCTCCCGACGATTTCAGAGTACGGGGGAACTCGGAAATCTAGAAACCGACAGCCAGACTAACCGCACAGATCACTTGATTATTGTGGTGAAAGTCAAAAAAATTTTTTTTTTTTTTTTTTTTTTGACTAAAATATTGACCCTGAAGATGAACAATGATGTTCGAAAGCGCTAGGTCATCGTATGGACAATACATATTTCGAAACTATTTTCAAATAAAAAGTCTCATTAGAGAATATGAGAAAATTCAAAAGAAAATATGTAAGACTATGTTGTCTTTAACAATATATATATATATATATATATATATATATATATATATATATATATATATAACGTAGCTGGTCACTCGTATTCGAGGATACCCGTCTACTAGGGCGGCTAGCCAATCATTATTGCAGACTTTCGCTCAGGCACATTTGTGTTTGCCCAAGAACAACAGAGGCCACTTGTTGTTTATACTGCAACTATGCTGAGCAGATAATTTATAGAATTAGCTTATCACTCAACAGTGCTCAATTGAAATGTATTTTCAAGACTTTACATATTTGCTCTTTCATTACATTGAGTATGGTTTCGTTAACACCTGCACTATATGTTGTAATTCTTTTCTTCATCTCTCTCTATCTCTCTCTCTCTCTCTCTCTCCATATATATATATATATATATATATATATATATATATATATATATATATATATATATATATATATATATATACACGTATATTATACACGTGTAATTTTATACACTTGTATTTATCTTTCTCTTCCCTGCCCTTCATTTATGTCACCCATAACAAATATTTTTCTCATAATTTCTATTCCCCGTTAAAGAGTTCTGATGAGAGGGGACAAAACCGGTTAACTGGTGTTTTATTTTAAATCTAACATGGCCGTTAATAAAAAATTGTTTTTTTATGCCTTGATACGCTTTTGTATCGTCGCAGATATATTTAATATATATATATATATATATATATATATATATATATATATATATATATATATATATATATATATATATATATATATATATATATATATATATATAGCCTATCACTGTGAAATTTATATTTTAGAAGATACACGTGTTTTAGTAAATGCCCAACTTTTGTTTTTATACTGTGGATAACATCTACCCACATGTGCATTAGGGAATCTTAATAAAATAACTATGCTCCCCGGCAGGGTACGACCCTGCGCCCCCCCCCCCACTATAAGGGAATCCTGCGATGCACAATCAAGAAAGATTCTCATTCTCTCTCTCTCTCTCTCTCTCTCTCTCTCTCTCTCTCTCTCTGTACAGGTCTCTATGTCCCTCTCTATGTATATCTATCTCTCTTTCTCACTCTTTCTCTATCAATTATTCTCACTCTGTCTCTTTCTCTCTGTATTTTTGTTCCTGTGTGTCTCTCTCCCTCTTTTCTCTGTGTTTCTCACTGTTTCTCTCTCTTTGTACGCCCCTCTCTCTCCCTCTCCCTATGTGTATTTGTTATTCTCTCCTTGTTTCTCTCTCTATCTGTTTCTCTATCTCTCTGTCTCTCAGTATTCCTTTAATTATCTCAGTGTCTATCGGCATGTCTCTCTCTCTCTCCCTCTCTCTCTCTCTGTTGTTCTCTCTCTGTTTTTTCTTTCTGTCTCTTTGTGGATATGTTTCTCTCACGCTTTCTCTGTCTTTCTCTATGATTCTTAGTGTCAGTATGTCTCTCTCTCCCTCCCTTTTTTGATTATTCTCACTCCTTCTGTGTCTGTCTCTCTCTCTCTTTCTCTTTCTCACTCTCTCTCTCTCTCACTCTCTCTATCTATCTCTCTCTCTCTCTCTCTCTCTCTCTCTAATAAACAAGTAATACTACTGTAACCAAATTTATCACATATCGTTCTATCTGTCTGTTATTCTCATCATTGCTTTTTTATTTATTCATTGATTTTCTTTGCAGACAGGAACGTCTTACAGAAGTGGACATTTTTAACACGAACTCATCTATCGCTACATCCGCATATACCGACCTCATCTCACGGTGAGTAATTATTATCTACCAGTTCTGTAATTGATTTTAAAGTAACCGCTCCCTGTGTAGAAATGTCTACTGGACTGCAGAGTCGAGCGTCATGATATGTTTCCGGTCCGTAATTATGACTGTTGTGGAACGCAGTCAAACCAACCGATCACACAGACGAAATGATAACAGACTGCGTGATACAACTTCGTTAACAACTGAATTTTGTATAATTTCCAAGGGTTCGGTGAACCAGTTCTTTTCTATATGAATGCTAAACAGCGACAAATTGAACTGTACAGAAACTGCGAAATGCGTAGATAGTTGATCACTTTTTGTTTTAATTTCATTTATCCACTTTCTACGGCTTACCAACCCTTTACATGTTATTTAAAGCCAGAAAATATTTTAAAATTGTAAGAATTGTTTTTGGAGACAATAATGGTTTTAGGGATACAAGTCTCACTAATTAACCCATAGCTGCGGGGAGAAGAGATAGATTCATACCTTTCCCATTGGTATTTACGCGTAAGTGACTTTAACGACTGAAATTGGAACTTGGCTCTCCGATTAACAACTTCGAGCCATTATCCATTACACCACCCGAACATCCAAGCTTACAGAACCTGGCATTTCCAAACGGTCACCCATGAATGTTGACGTTGCTTAACTTCTGTGATCGTACGGGAACCGATATTTCAACATGATGCAAGCCTTTTTAGCATGAGCCACTCAAGATAGAGCGTTACTAAGTTATTGCTGTAAGTGGGCAAAAGGAGAATGTAAAAAGTGCATATTATGAAAATATGTTGGATATAGGTCGAACCTAAGATTGTAGTAGTCCGGAGAGCACCCTCTTGGGGAGTCTGTTGCGCAAAGTAACAGTTTTGGGGAAGAAGCTGTCTGAGTGGAACTTACTCCTTATCAAAAGTATACAAAAGGGAATGTCGATGATTCGACGTAGTGATCATCGCAAGGCGGGTTCTTGCTGTGAAGGTCTGAACAGAGGAAATGAATACAGCCTTAAGAACACAAGGGCTCACTAACTATAGAAAGATAATGATAAAAAGAGGTGTTCAACAAATTAAAAAAAAACACTTATATCTTAGCATTTAATAAACCCTCAATCTCAAAAGAAATAAAAATTGGATTTATGATCGAGAGGGTTGAAAAATACAGGCCCAATCCGTTGAGATATTTCAAGTGTCAGAAGTGTAAACACCACAACGAGAACGGCAGAGGACGTCCGGTATGTGGAAAATCTAGTCAAAAAGACCCAGATCATGTGGAGGAAAGGTGTACTCATGATATTAAATGCAAGAGAACTATCCAGATTTTTCGAAATCTTGCTAAATACATACACACACACAGAGACATACATACATACATATATATATATATATATATATATATATATATATATATATATATATCCACATATCCACATATACCGACCTCATCTCACGATGAGTAATTATTATCTACCAGTTCTGTAATTGATTTTAAAGTAACCGCTCCCCGTGTTGAAATGTCTACTGGACTGCAGAGTCGAGCGTCATATGTTCCCGGTCCGTAATTATGACTATTTTGGAACGCAGTCAAACCAACCGATCATACAGACGAAATGATAACATATATATATGTATATATATATATATATATATATATATATATATATATATATATGCAAGTACTACGGTTAAGCTTTTTTTATTTAATTGTTCTTGCGTTCGCACAAGAGCTATCTTTTTGGGACACAGAGTCTGTAGAAACTGTCCAAATGTTCTATAGTTCAAAGCGCTTTCGGCTATACTTTAACCATTTTAGCGACTTTTAAAGGTTAAAAGTATAGCCGAAAGCCTTCGGAACTATAGAACATTTGAACAGTTTCTACACACTGTGTCCCCCCCCAAAAAAAGCTCTTGTGCGAACACAAGAAAAATTAAATAAAAAGCTTACCCGTAGTACCTTGACTGTCGTTTTTAATGAAACATTCATAAATGAAGGACTGCTGTCTAAATACACAATATATATATACATATATATATATATATATATATATATATATATATATATATATATATATATATATATATATATATATATATATATATATGTATGTAGAAATATAGTTTTAAGATGTGATACATTCATGGGATAAAGTGCTCAATATCAGAGATAGGGCGTGTGTAAATATAAATATAAAAGTGGACATTGAAGTCTGTTTCATGCTAGATATACACACACACACACACACACATATATATATATATATATATATATATATATATATATATATATATATATATATATAGGTGAACATTGAAGTCAACACTCAAAGGGGACAGGCTGTTTCATGCAACAGCGTGTCGCCTCTGAGTGTTGACTTCAATGTTCACTTTTATATAGATAGATAGATAGATAGATAGATAGATAGATAGATAGATAGATAGATAGATAGATAGATAGATAGATAGATAGATAAGCGAGAAACAAATCACGTTGGTGAAATATAGAGGTAATATAGCTTTCACAGAAGGCAGAAAAATACTGGAGTCATATGTGAAAGCTCATTCATATGCCATTGTAGTTGATAAGGCGAATCCAATTAGCAGCAATAATCACAACAAAACAAACAAATTTAGAACATTCCTCGATCAGTTGGTACAGCTAGGACCAAATAACTCTCCAAAATTCCCAGAAACCCTAAAAAAACATTCACGGCTGAAAGCTGCCAGACAGAACCACTAAATAAATCGGAAGAGTTCATTTCACACCCACATCCTACGGTACAAGCACCATCTATACAAAACTTAAATCATCTATTTAAAGTAATGACCATTAAACAAAAATCTCAAAAATCCGACCACCAGCTCTCAAAATAAATATCTCGGGAAAGTCCCCCAAAATATATGACCAACCAACAAAAAAGCCACCGCTGTCACCCAGTAAAAAACAAATGTCAGTTCTTAGAGAGAATGGATGATACCACATCTAAAAATAATCTGAATGATTGAGTAAGCTTATGACGAGTTCTACTACAATAAAATATCCTTCAAAATTCCCTTTTCGTATCATCAAATATTTGAACTTAACAATTTTAACAAAAATATTGCGATAACGATCATAAATATGAATGCTGGTCGTTATTTTAAGAAGTAAGGGGATACAAATGAAAAGATTTGAAATTGGTTACTATTTCCATTTCATCGAAACAGCTGGATTTTTTTTTATTTTCACTTCTTTCTTACTTTCTTTCATTCATTTTCTTACTGAAACCAAATACAGTGTAACCCGGATATAAGAGACCCAGATATAAGAGAAACCCGGTTATAAGAGAGATTATCTCTGGTCCCAAATTAGAGCCTGTGTTAATGTATATAAAATAAACCAAACACGGATATAAGAGAAACCCGGATATAAGAAAATTCTTCTCCGACCCCGACAACTCTCTTATATCCGGGTTACACTGTAGTGTCGTTTCCCTTCTTTCCACGTGACCAAAGCGGAATAGTCGATTATTTATGAGGTACTGGCAGGAAATGTCAAACATTCTTTCTTTCTTTTTTTCTTCTTTTTACTGAAACCAAGTAGTGTCTTTTCTCCTCTTTTCAGACGATCAAAACTAAATAGTCCATTATAGTGATTTTTCAAGCGTAGCTTAGACGTGGCACAAAGCAAGAATTAAAGAGCGCCCAGTGAACTCACTACTCAGTCCTAATTGTTCTAGCGAGACCAGCTTGCTAACCATTACACCAACTCGTGGTGTCCAAATAGTCCATTATATATGAGGTATTGACAGGTCATACCGGACATACTAACTAATGGTGGAGAGGAGGAAGAAACAATTATAATAGGATGATAGGCTTAATGCCCGTTCCTGATATATACACTTATCAGGCTTGGCTTACGGCAATACAACGCTGAAACACCGGTTCCCGTAAGATCACTAAAGTTAAGCAACCAACGTCGAACCTGGTCACTACATAGAAAGGTGATCGCTTAGGAATAACACTTGCCGTAAAATTGGATGTGCGTCTGGTGTAATGGGTAAAGGTCCGTAATTTTTAATCGGAGAGCCGAGTTCCAATTCCAGTTGGGTCCGTTATATTCACTTACACGCAAATACCCTTGGGAAAGGTATGAATTCACCTGTTCTACCTGCAGCTATGGGTTGATTAGTATGACCTGTATCACTAAAACCATTATTATTTCAACAACAAAAAATAATTGGATACAAAATATTTAAATTTCGACATTAAATTAAGCATAGACGTTGATACGTCGCTAAACAAAGACAATCAAACAACCTTAGGCTGGGTATCGTGATGGGTACATTGGGCTTCGGATATTTGTACCTGCCTCATTTTGTTGGAATGCTGCGCGTTCTCTCAATAATAATAATAATAATAATGACAATAATAATAATAATAATTATGATAATGATAATAATAATAATGATATTAATGACAATAATAATGATAATAATAATAATGATAATGCTAATAATGACGATAATAATAATAAATATAATAATAATGATAATAACAATGATAATGATGATGATGTTGATTATTTATTATTATTATCATCATTATTATTATTTGATAAATATCCAGAAACAATTGACCATCTTGTATCAGGTTGCACAGGGTTAGCACCCACTGAATATAAAAGTCAGCATGGTAGGGTGGACCAATACCTGCACTGGAAATTAATCAACTTTTACGGGAAGAAAACTGCAAGAAACCAGACCACATTACAATGAGCTTTATGTAAACTGTGTGTGATCATAGATTTGTTTTCATTTTATTTTTTACAAAAAATGTTCACCGGAAAATTACATGAAGACATTTCTGACCTTAGATTGGTTGCCGGGACGATATCTGTATGCAACAGACATCAAAGTAAGTAAGTAAGTAAGTACGTACGTAAGTAAGTAAGTAAGTAATAATAATAATAATAATAATAATAATAATAATAATAATAATAATAATAAAGACTGCAATATATCTTTGAAGATATTCGAAAAACTGTCAAAATACAAGGACCTTGAAATAGAAATCTGCAAAATGTGGCATATGGGAATATCAACAATCCCTGTTGTAGTTGGAGCCTTAGGATTGGTTGGAAAAGATTCCAGTAGACTAATTGAAAGGATCCCCGGAAGTCCATGCCTCAAAGAGATACAAAAAGATTGTTCTGACAAGTACAGCCCACACTTTACGAAGGGCTTTATCTCTGTAATTTTTTTTTTTTTTTTTGCAGTGGAAAGTGTCATGATACCATTTCTAACCTTAGGTCCCTGGTCGGGACCCGGAAAGAAATGTGTAAACGCCAGATATCAAAGAAAATAAAAATAATTATAATAATTCTTTTCACAAAGAACTTTCAGGCAAATATACATAAAAGTGTGGATCCAAAACGAAGGTTCTGGACAAATATCAGGAAACAATAGACCATCTAATCTGAGGATGTTCTGTACTTGAGCCAAATGAATATAAAAATCGTTGAGATAGAGTGGCACAATATTTACACTGACAATGTGCAAACACTTTAGAAAAGATCTTAACAAACACTGGTATGAACATCACTCAGCATCGGTTACAGAAATAGAAGGCATCACAATTCTATGGGATTACGCCATCTTTACAAACAGGAAGATTGAAGCAAATCGGCTGGACATAATTGTCAAAAATCGAAAAGAAAAAACTTGCCTACTAATTGATTATGTCTAGCCCAGCAGACTGTAACATAACAAACCAATGAATTTGAAAATCTATTTTAAGTATAAAAACCTTGAGATCGAGATAGAAAAAACTGCGGAAATTGGAAACAAAAATAGTATCAGTCATAGTAGGTGTGCTTGAAATGATAAAAAGGGAACACAACAACACATTGAAAAAAATTCCTGAAAATCCTAGCTTAAGAGGAATACAAAAAAATTGTTTTGATAAGTACAAACCGCACACTAAGAAGTATCTTATCCATTTAACGCTAGTGATGTTATGTTAGAAAAACAAATCATGAAATGTAGTTATAACAAGACACCACTCCCGCCCTAGGTAATCCCGTAAACTTGGTAGGTAGTGTGACCATAGCAGAAATCGAAATATGACGACGACGACGATGATGATGATGATGATGATGATGATGATGATGATGATGATGATGATGATGATGATATCTCAGGATGTCCAGAACTAGCAAAAAATGAATATATCTACAGACATAACAAGGTACGTCATATGTGCAATGGAAGATATGTAAGAAGTACAAAATCGAAACCACTGAGAGATGGTATGACCACCAACCAGACTCATTTATCCAAAATAACGATGTAACTATCCTCTGGGACATACTAATTCAAACTGCTAACAAGCCAACAGACCCGGTTATCATAAAAGGCAAGAAATTCAGGAAGTGTATGCTTATTGACATAGCAGTACCCTCTGAGAGAACCACCTCCATTGAAATTATCGAGAGATTGTCCAAATACAAGGACCTGGAGATCGAGATTAACAGGACGTGGGGAATGAAGACTAAAGCTGTAACAATAATAATCGGAGCTCTAGGCCTCGTGAGAAAAGGAATGTACAATTTTGCCAACAGTGTCCTAGGTAACATCAACATACAAGTTGCCCAGAAGATCGCCCTACTAGGAACATCCTATATACTAAAAAAATGCTATCAATTAAATGACAATTCTCCTATCGGACCTAAGCACCATAGTTTGACCCGGATATACAGGATACAAAGCAGGAAACATAACATACACTAATCTACCATTCGTCCGTGCAGTGAGTACTTTTGCCATATCTGGTCTGGTGACCCAGCTGTTTGTCTCGAGGTTCTCGACAAAATCCAAAGAAGGATATGCAACCTAACTTAGCATCACGACTCCAGTCATATTCTCACAGACGTGATGTGGATTATCTTTGTATTTTCTACAAATATTTTCATGACATCTGCACTGAAGGGCTATTTTCCCTGGTGTCCCGACTACATAAATTTTAGCATGCTACTAGACTGGCATCTAAGTCCTACCCCTTTACCGTTGAAATGGTTAAATGTAACCGCCACTTCTACTCCAACAGCTTCTTTCCTTGCACCTCCTGCCTGTGGAACGCCCTTCCGTTTACTTGCTTCTCTGATGAATGCAAACTTCCAAAAATTTAAATGCAACGTCAATCGCCATCTTCTGATGTCTTGAACTCCGTTCATCTTTTATACTTTCCTCACTCCCCCTATTCACAGTTTTTCTCTCACCTTCAATTTATGTAACACCCTGCAAAGCTCAAAAATAAAAAGAAGAAGAAGAAGAAGAAGAAGAAGAAGAAGAAGAAGAAGAAGAAGAAGACAGAACAATCAAAGCTAACCGCCCAAACATTGTTATTAGAGACCGAAAACAAAAATCGTTGATATGGCAGTCCTGAAGACTGCAATGTAGCTGAAGATCTTCAAAAAGCTATAACAATACAAAGACCTTGAAGTCGAAATCTCAAAAATGTGGCACATGGGAACATCAACAATCCCTGTTGTAGTTGGAGTCTTCGGAGTGGTTGGAAAAGATTCCAATAGACTCACTGTAGGGATTCCTGGAAGCCCATGCTTTAAAGAAATACAAAAGATTTTTCTTACGAGTACAGTCCACACCTTACGAAGGGCTTTATCCATGTTAAATATATATATATATATATATATATGTGTGTGTGTGTGTGTGTGTGTGTGTGTGTGTGTGTGTGTGTGTGTGTGTGTGTGTGTGTGTGTGTGTGTGTGTGTGTGTTGTTTTTTGTTTTTTTAAATTGGTCAGTGGAAAATGTCATGAAGCCATTTCTATCCTTAAGTCTCTGGGCGGGACCCGGAAAGTAATGTTTACACACCAGAAATCAAAGGAAATAAAATAAATTTAATAATTTGGCTGTGATGCATATATCCAATATACACTAATCCGTCTGGATGTTATGAAGGGTATATCGGACTTTGTATATATGTACCTCAGCTTTACTTTTGTTGGCGCGCTCTTCTCTCAGTCGGTGATATTAATGCAAATAACGAGAGATTCAAAATAAATATTCAGCTCTTACCAATGACGATAAAAGAATCCCAAGCCAGGATACCGATTCCACTTACCGCGAACAAAGAAAATAAATATATCAGATAATGGATATCGTTATCTAGCTAAATCACAGATAAAAAAATCGAACGAAAAAAATACGTAACAGAAATTTTACATTTGTTCCTATAATTTATGGAGTACTTGGAATATGACCATTGAAAACAACTGGAGAAGGCGGACATCCGTTGGGGAATGGAAACCATCTAAATGATAGCGTTAATAAAAACTACCTGAGGAGAATGATGGGTTATTTAAGAGGCTTGCTGTTATTTAATCTCCAGTGAAAGCCACCAATTCCTATTGACGTGAAAAGTCGACAATATAAAAAAAAAAGAAATGATACCTTCTTGGCAATGTTAGCCTTGTTGGCTTAGTATTTTACAGAAATAACCGAGTTAACATTAAAAAAAAAAAAGCAAAAATTAATAGCCAAATTAATCATAAAAGAAAACGCCATTGATCTCCAAATGGAACTTTGGAGTTATTTCCCTTTCTGTAAACTATTTCCGCTCTTTGTAAAGACGTTGGAAACTAAATTCTTTAATTATTCATACAACGAGCCAAAAGAGCAGTGTGCTTTCAAAAAAGAATTCACAAGAAATAAATCTGAAGAAGTGGTCGCCTCAACAGTGGAGGTCAGCGCTACCGAAATAAGTTCGATTTTAACCACACAAATAAAAATAAAATAACGAATACACAGGAATCCCTCGATTAGTGCGGTAAATGTGTCTATCGGTAACTATAAAAAAAATCAATTTTCATTTACTGAAGAAAGTTTTACCGGACTAATCGAGTATTACGTATGCAATAATCATATTCTGGTATATAAAAATTTCAGCGCACTAATCGAGGAATGCCTGTACTGTTATTAAAAAGATTAATGATTATTCTACCGTAATAAATATACGTTTCAAAACATAATAGTAAATTCTTGTATTTGTTTTAGAAAATAATTTACAACTTGCCAAATACTTAAGTTGTTAAATCTGAAAGAAAAAGAAAAAGAAATCATAACACGCTTAAACTTAATTCACATTTAAAATGGATCCAAGGTATTGGAACACCCTTTATTTAAAACTTCCCCGATAAAGGTTATAGCAGCTGAGTTGAAATAAAAGTTTCAAATTTTTGAGCTTGTAGGTCAAAGTTAAATTCTTCTTGTAAAGAATGTATCTTTTTTGTTAAGCGAGTGCTTCAAAACTAAGTGCTTCTTTTTAATTGGAAACTGAATGTAGAGTTGAAAAGCAGGATGTTCACGGTAAACATATTCACATAGTTTATTCATAGATAATCATAGAAATACTTCAAGAAATTAAAATGATATGAATGGTAAATATACCAACATATACATAAATAGATATATATATAGAGAGAGGATATAAACAGACAAGCAGAGATAGAGAGGGTGATATGAAAACACTGGCATAGATATATTGATATTTAGAAAGAGAGGAGATATTAACAGACTGAGATAGATAGATAGATAGATAGATAGATAGATAGATAGATAGATAGATAGATAGATAGATAGATAGATGGGGGAGATGGTGGGAATATGAACAGACTGGCATAGATAGATAGATAGATAGATAGATAGATAGATAGATAGATAGATAGATAGATAGCAACCAAGTGTAGTAATCAATACAACAGGATGAGGATATTCGTCCTATAATTTAAGAAAATAATAAATAATAAATCCTGGCAGGCAATACTATGAATGCAGAAAAATGCATCAAGTTCTGTATTCGAAGCATAAATGAAAAGTTTATTAGCGCAAAAATGAAGTACAGTGCTCAAAACAACAATGATGATGATACTAGTCTAAAAGAATAAATGGAATAATAGGCAATATTTCATCTCAGAACTATATGAATAATGCAAATAAGACCGGAGAACGCAACGGCTGAAATGCAATGATCAAAATAACAAAGATGTGGATACTACCGAACGCCATAAGGTGTACTGAGCTATGAATGTCAAACAATTGTAAGAAATTCGGAAAAAGTCTCAAAATTAAGGATCAACACAGATTTAAGGCTCAAGATAAACATACTAATCCGAATAACCCAAAGAATAAGTTAATCCACTATACGCCTGGTCGATATTAATTGATATCAGTACTGCTCAAACCCGTGTTTTTATATTAATGTTCACCCAGTACAAGGCCCATGAGTCACTAAATCTAGACGGTTACTGCGTGGAGTTGAATGAGCGCAGGAAAGAGCAAGAAATGAAGATCATGGGGCTATGCAGGAAAGACAACGGCTAACTGTAGACTTGAAGAGGTCAAGATTGTAATGATTGGGAAAACATCCTGTCGGACATCTGTTCAACAAAGCAGCAGTTCTTGAGAAGAAGCTGCCCGAATGGAACTAGCTCTTTACTAATGGAATACGAAGAGAATGGGGTGGATTCACCCTCGTGTACGGGTCCCAGTTGTAAATGTCATGTTTGGTGGGAGTAATTTTTTTTTAAAAGCTTAGAACACATAGAAATGGCGATAGAGCAGCGAGAGGGTCATAAGATTTCATTTTCGGCAAAGGGTTTGTATAGTGGAAAATAATTCATCAACCACAAGGTCGCGTAGATGCTTTTAAAATCTATCAAGACAGGTAAGTGAAGAACTGAGAGGACACCCATTCAACTTGACAGATGAAAGTTAATGGTTTGCTTGGCGGTGTAACGTTACTTGTTTGTTTTTGGTCAGATTGAATTTTACAGGCCAGTACCAGCCAATGAGCCTCGTGGGATAGAGCAGATGTGAGATTGATTGCTAGGTTCTGGTCGTCCAGATTTTTTGAGGTACACCTATAAATTCTTGTATTATCCGCATAGGTACTCACGAATAACTGGAATATGCTGTGTTCTTCTTTGTGTACCGTTTCCTTTAGGACGTAAGTGAATATGACTCTCCACAATTTCCTGTCCTTTGTAGCTCTTAATTAATTTGATCTTTCTGTTATTTCTCCTAAACCGTATTCCGCCACCCATTTACTCAAGCCTGCTAGGTAGGTTATGTGTTGTTTTCCACCGTCACTCTTGCCTTCAATCTGCCCTGTGAATATCGGATTTTCCAAGCCCGCTTTCCTCATTATATGTCCTAGAAATTTCAACTGTCTCTTCCTGATGCTAAGTATAAGTTTCCTTTTTGTTTCCATTATTTCTAAAACTTCGTCGTTGCTCACATGTTCGGTCTATGGTATCCACATCATTTCTCTTGTTTCATGAGTCTTCTTCGTCTGTGAGGAGATTGTCCAGCATTCACTGCTATACAGTAGGACAGATATCACGTAGAGTTCAGTACTCTTTTCTTTGTTTCTAACGAAGTTTTTCTATTTCTTAATACTCTGCTTAGCATTTGGAAGGCATCTTTGGCCATCCCAATGCGTCTTCGGATTTCAATGTCGCACTTTCCGTCCTCTACTAACACACTTCCAGGATATTTAAATTTTTGTACTTTTTGATGTCTCCGATTTTTAATTTGCATTTTGAGTTCATCCTTTTGCTAGCAACCATGCAGTCTGTCTTCTTGGAGGTTATGTTTACTCCTTTCTTTTCGCTTTCTTTCGCTACCTTCTGTTGGTGTTTTTGTAGTTTACGTAGCGCGTCTGCTATCAACACTGTCTCATTTGCACATCTTACGTTGTATGTATTGTGAGAGCCAAGATCACCCACCTCCTGGAAGGACACGGCACAAGAAGAAGAAGAAGAAGAAGAAGAAGAAGAAGAAGAAGAAGAAGAAGAAGAAGAAGAAGAAGAAGAAGAAGAAGAAGAAGAAGGAGGAGGAGGAGAAGAAGAAGAAGAAGAAGAAGGAGGAGAAGAAGAAGAAGAAGGAGGAGGAGAAGAAGAAGAAGAAGAAGAAGAAGAAGAAGAAGAAGAAGAAGAAGAAGAAGAAGAAGAAGAAGAAGAAGAAGAAGAAGAAGAAGGAGGAGGAGGAGGAGGGGAAGAAGAAGAAGAAGAAGAAGAAGAAGAAGAAGAAGAAGAAGAAGAAGAAGAAGAAGAAGAAGAAGAAGAAGAAGAAGGGGAGGAGGGGAAGGAGGAGGAGGAGGGGAAGAAGAAGAAGGAGAAGAAGAAGAAGAAGAAGAAGAAGAAGAAAAAGGGGAAGAAGAAGAAGAAGAAGGAGGAGAGGAAGAAGAAGAAGGAGGAGGAGGGGAAGAAGAAGAGTGCTAAAAAAATTTCACCTCTACTTGTAAATTTCCTCTCTTTTTATTTTGACTTTTTATTGAGAACTGAATGCGCCATCACGAGGAAGAAGAAGAAGAAGAAGAAGAAGAAGAAGAAGAAGAAGAAGAAGAAGAAGAAGAAGGAGGAGGAGGAGGAGGGGAAGAAGAAGAAGAAGAAGGAGGAGGAGGAGGGGAAGAAGAAGAAGAAGAAGCGGAAGAAGAAGAAGGAGGAGGTGAAGAAGAAGAAGAAGAAGAAGAGTGCTAAAAGAATTTCACCTCTACTTGTAAATTTCCTCTCTTCCTCTCTTTTTATTTTGTCTATGAATTCAATGGAAGAACTGAATGCGCCATCACGAGGAAGAATAAAATAGGAAGAATTGACTTATATAAGATATCTTCGTATCTTCGAGCGTGTAGAATATGAGAATAATTTACGACCAAGTTTTGAATAATTCAAAGAATCATAATTCTGAGAAGGTTGCTAAATACTAGAAATCCCCCCCACACACAAAAGCCGGATTTATTAATAACCAAAACTTTATGACGTTAACAACAAAAAAGAGATAATCCGAATATAATAATAAATAAAATGTTTTTACCAAGAACTAAATAGTTATGTCAGCGTAGTGTTTAATTTCAGGCAAGTGTTGGAGATAGCGAGAAAGAAAGAGAGGGGAAGAGAAAGCGGGACAAAGAGAGCAAGTGAGAGAGAAAGAAACAGAGAGAGAGGAGAAGAGAAAGCGGAGGGAGGACGAAAACAGTAACATAGTGACTGCATGAAAGATAGAGAGAGAAAAGGAAAAGGAGAGAGAGAGCAAGATAGAGACAGAGTGAAAGAGTAGAGACATTGAGAGAGAGAAGAGGGGAGAGAGGGGAAGAAAGAGAGAAATGGAAATAAAGAGAGACAAAGAAAAAGAGGAATTGGAGATTAGCAAGCCGGGTTCCAAATGGAAATTGGAAACAGAAGACAAAATACATGTAAAAGAAGAAAATGTAATGAGCAGAGATTAATATTTTTCTGTGGCTATAATAGATGCACTCTTTGATATTAGTTTTAAAAAGTGTAAACTTTAAAACCAGAAGTCAGTACCAGAAAAACGGAAGTCAGTAGAAGTATTAATATTCGAAAAATGGCTGAAATGTGAAGCTTTATTTTATTTTATTTCTTTTGTGTGTAAGCACAAACGAAACGTGAGATGCTATGATGTACATATGAGACTGATGAAAAATGAACTTCCTTTAATATACGGTTATCGAGAGTTGACAAAGAAAACTAGTTTTCAAACAAAAAAAAATCTCATCAAAGAAAAGATGTCAGCAAGTTCAAAACTTTCAAAACGATAACAGGAATGGTAATAAAATTGTTATGATGATCAAACTTTGTAGCCGTAAATATCCTACGTACACTGACTCAAAGTTGCCCGTAAGCTATAGTTATAGCTCTCTTTATGCTAACAGTTAAATGTAAACGCCTCTTCCACTCCAACAGCTTCTTCTCTCGCACTTCCCGACAGTAGAACTCCCTTCCTCTTACTTGCTTCCCTGATAGCTATAATCTTCAAATATTCAAATGTAATACCAATCTATATTTCTGATGCCTTGATCTTGAGCCTCATCCTTTTCTTTATCCTTTCCTCGAACACCCCTTTTTAATCTTACTCTCATCCTCTGTAACCCTTTGTGTGCTAGTGGCACTCACGCCTTTTGGGAGTGAAATGCTTAAAAAACAAAGCAAAAAAAAGCTAAACCAATTCCATTACACAAATAACAGTAAGCATAGAGATGAGTTTTTGTGTAGTTTTATTTCAAACAGGTCTTGACATATAAAAAAGGCTATAAAGGCTATAAAAACAGAGAAAACAGCGAATTTGAGTGAATGGATGGTAAAACGGAGATAGAGATTGATTGAATTTTTATGGCTTCTCAACCTTTTTCAAGTTATTTAAAGCGAGCAAATATTTTTAAATAGCAAGATTTTAGAAGATGATAAAAATTTTACTGATACAAGTTCTACTAATTAACAAATATCTCGAAGAGGTCTTACGACCACAACACGTTAAAAACACCGGTTCCCTTAAAATGGCCGAAGTTAAGCAACGTCGGGCCTGGTCAGTACCTAGATAGCTGACCGTTTGTGAATATTAGGTGCTCTATGCTTGGATGAACGGGATGTATAATGGATAATGGCTCGGAATTTGGAAATCTGACAGCCGAGTCCCAATTCCAGTTGGGTTCGTTATATTCGATTATGCGCAAAATACCACTGGGAAAGATATGAATCCACCTCCTCTCCCTCCAACTAAGGGTTAATTTGTAAGACTTCTATCAATAAACCATTATTATCTCGAAAATATCAGTTCTTACAATCTAAAAAAATATTTTCTGGTTTTAAATAACCTGTAAAGAGGTGATAAGCCTTAGAAAAAGAATCAATCAATCAATAGCTGGAAGGAAAAGAAGTGGATTCATTTGAAACTCGGCTCCTCCATCTCTCATTCTGAATCGTTATCCATTACACCAGCCGCACATCCAAACTGGTATTCACAAGCGTTCAACCATCTGATCAGGAACGGCGTTGCTTAACTTCGGTGATCGCGCGAGAACCGGTGTTTCAACGTGATTTGTCTGTAGGCTCAGAAATATAGAGGGATAATAAAGAGCCAAAAGTTATTTAAAGCAACAAAATATAGGAAGTTGTGGAGAGTCATTATCATGCTATGAAGGGACATGGCACATAAAAGACGTAGCTTTGCGGTGGTTAGCGAATTGCCTTGGAAAGCCGCCAAAAATAAAATCGGTTCCCGTGGAAAGTTCCAAAATTGTGCCCTTCCTGTAAGGCTGGTCGAAGAATTTCAAAGAAAAAAAAATTCCTTCGCTTTATTTTCTCTCTGATATGATTCAAGAATTCTGTCCGCAACTCCTACCTCGGCGCCTAACGTTTCGTTTTGACAAAGGTTCATGAAGCTTAATACGATCTGACGCGGTTCAAATGTCATTGATCTTTTAATGTGATGATCGATTATAGATTTAAGTTAAATACCACTTTACCTCTCTTATCCTAACAACTCTCAACTTATGCGGCAAATATTTAAACGCTTTAAGCGTTTATTTGTAGAAGTGAGGTCACGTGTCTCGCCCTGACATGAACAAATGACTCCACATTTTCTTACATTTAAATCCGATATACTGGTTCTCTCTCTCAAACTTTCCATTTTTCTCTTTCTCTCTTCTCATTTCTTTAATCCCCCTCTCTCTCTCTATCTATCTCTCTCTCTCTCTCTCTTCATTTCTTTATCTTTCTCTCAATCTCTCCATTTCTTTCTCACTTTCTCTGTTCATTTCGTTATCTCTCCCCACCTCACTCATTCTCGGTCAGACATACTCTAGTGGGATTAATGAATTAACATTTATTCAGTAATCGATTAAGATTATCGAGGCGGATTATACTGAGTCAATCTTCCTACCTCGGAAGTTTGGATTCAAAAATCTCGCTGTTTTAGTCCAGACACATCCATTTCTTCTTTTTAGAGAAGCTGTCGTTAGAATGGTCTTTAAATTTACGTCCTCTTTCAGTAATATTCCTAAACATTATGGTAAAAGTTTCCAATAGAATAGAAGGTTCGAATTAATAGCTCCGTTGTGGTTTTGAACTGGGTTGTAATGCTGATTTGTGTGTGTGTGTGTGTAATTTGATTGGTTCGTTTTATACAGCATTGCAGGTTATTTAAAGCCCCCCGCCCAAATTTTTTTTTATGTTGTAGAATTTTTTTTTTTTAGATAAATATGATTAATTAATACAAGTCTTACAAATTAAACCATAGCTGGAGAGAGAAAAGATGGATTATACCTTTCCCAGGGATATTAGCGCGTAAGTGAATATAACGAACCCTACTGGATTTGAAAATCGCATTTCCAATTAACAATTCCGAGCCCTTACCCATTACACAATCGGATATTTGCACATTAGTGAATGTAACGTCTGGAATTCGAACAAAGCTCTTCGATTTCTCACACCGAACAGATATCCAAACGTCCTCGGCAAGACGATAAACTACATCCGCATCCTGGGTAAGACGATAAACTACATCCGCGTCCTGGGTAAGACGATAAACTACATCCGCGTCCTGGGTAAGACTGCAAACTACATCCGACAGGAAGGCCTCTGATCAGGAGGTTTTGAGGAGCGTGGAACCACCTCTTAATGGCTGGTATTCCCAAGTCCACTCTGATCCGGGTGGTAGCACCTGTCAGGATCCCAGCTATGGGCAAATAGTTAAGCCCCACAAAAGTGGTCAAAACACTATGAAAGTATAAAAATAGATTTTAATACTAGCAATACTTTCTGGAAACATTTTTAGCAGCAATACATTTTTTGAAAAAAATATTACCAGCAATACATTTTTGGAAAAAAAAAAAATATTACCATCAATACATTTCTTAAAATATATTTTTGGGAAAAAAATATTACAAGCAATACATTTTTGTAAAAAAAATATTAAATAAAAATCTTGTCGGCATTAAATAACCCATTGAGGTTGATATACCGTAAAGCAAAATAAACCCAAGCTCATCTGACATAAGGCTCCAAATGTAGGCATCTAGTGAGAAATAAATTTTCTTAAATCTAGCTGTGTAAGGAAAAGTAAACTATGTAAACCAGTTTATTATTTAATTAGATAGATAGATAGATAGATAGATAGATAGATAGATAGATAGATAGATAGATAGATAGATAGATAGATAGATAGTTTTGTGACGGACTATACCAGTCTGGAATAGAACAGAAAATCAAATAAGGCCGTTCAAAATGTAAGCCCAATAAATTCTCTAGTATTATTGATCGTGAATACATACGACAGAGAAATTATGCTGTAAAACAAGCCAAACCAATATTTAATTTACCACCGCTCATCAACCCTTATTTATCTTTACAAGAATCGATTTAAATCTAAAACAGAGTATTATTGCCATATCTGAACTGGAGCTGCTAAATTTTCACTTCCTAGTATTGATGGAGTTCAAAATAGTTAAGTTGGTTCTTGTGGGAGGGAAAATTACTCGGTGTTACTATAGTATGATATCTACCGTACATTTTCTACTATAGTATGACTAGCAGCATGGCCCGGCGTTGGCCTTGCTTGATTCAAATATCGTACGACTCATACAGCAATCGTTATCACTTGACTTAAAATATTTTTGCCCTTCCTTGCCTTTAAATAAGTACCCTTTGCCGTGCTGATGTTGCTACATGCCTTACTTCTTGCCTATCTCGCACTGCGAATTTTTTCTAAGCTCTATACTAAACATTAAATCTGTTACGAAAAAAGAACTAAACAAAATGAACACAAAACGATCAGCTTTAAAAAAGGACTCGTAACTGGAAAAACCGAATGAAAAAAGAATGTTAACAACAAATACTTTTTCACACCCAATCCAGTTCTGCGGAATCAGAATCAACGTTGAGTTTAAGCAAGCGAATGAGCCAATTGGAGTAAAGTGCCATGCAGATTTAAATTTTTCCCACATTTGTGTCAGTCAGCTGTTGGCTCTCACGCTGGACAATAGAATGTTTCTGTCTATTCGTGGCAGCCAGCTATAGGCTTTCACTCTGGCCAGTAGAAAATGGCCGCAAACTACATGAAAACTGCCATAGAAGCATGAAAAAATCGATTATTTCCACTATCGATGGGAGTTGGGAAATGCGAAGTCGGTCTTGGCCTTAATACTAACTTGGAGGATGTGCATGTAAATTTTGGTGCAAATCCGTCGAAAATTGCGGTCGTGCATTCGTTACACACACACACACACACACACACACACATCCTGCCTTTTATAGATAGAGATATCTACTATTCATTTTCTACTATGGTATGATATTTACCAACTGTTGGAAGTATGAAATATGTTAGTGTTAGGTTTAGGGTTAAAGACTGTGAACAGTGTATGTTTATGTATTAAAAATCATGCCCTTTCCCAAGGGCGTTACATTCACTTATGTGATAATACCCTTAGGAAAGGTATGAATCCTCTTCTCTTCCCCCCCCCCATCAGCTATGGGTAAATAGCAGGACAGACCGGATTCTATAGCCTTGGATGGCAACCTGTCTACCACAGAAAGAAATGGCAACCTACTGCGGGGAAAAAACCTGCCTCTTCAGTCATATATCGAAAGATACATGATCGCTTAAGCGTGTATCACACATGGCACATAACTGACTGAACGATTTTTTATACAAAACAATTTAAAATCATCAAATAGTGAATATAATGTATGTAAACTGATTTGATGTCATTAAAAACAAAAAACAGTAAACAAGTCATCGTTTTTCCTAAGAATTTTCCAGCAATAATGAGTACATCGTCATTTACAGTAGGTTGCAAATGTTTTGGTAGAATTTTTTGTACTGGTAGGTTTTTCATTCAATAAATAAAAAAGACCTTATGCAACTGGAATTTATAAACAGGGATCATAACATTCATCAACAGGTTCGGGGTTAATATCATTTATTAAATTTGTTTGCGAAGATGTATTCTCGCCATTTATATCATTAACTTCAATATCTGTTTTTGTATGAATGATTCATGTAATGTAAATTGAACTTGATATATATATATATATATATATATATATATATATATATATATATATATATATATATATATATATATAAACATTTAACAGCCGGCAAGAAAGACGCAGATCGGAGTTAAAATATATTTTCAAAATAGAAAATAAAGGATTAAACCGGGATTTGGATTTACTCCAAGAATATAATTATATAGTATATATATTACATAGTATATATATATATATATATATATATATATATATATATATATATACACACATATATATATTATATATAGAGAAAGATTATAGTTATCATATATATATATATATATATATATATATATATATATATATATATATATATATATATATATATATATATGTATATATATATATATATAAACTAAAGGACAAGTAGAAAACAGATCTTAATCTAACATGTTTCCCGTCATTAAATCTCTGACGAAGCTTTAATAAAGTGAAAGATTAAGATTCCTACTTGATTTTTATTCTATACTTTTGTCGGGTTCTTATCGATACTGGATATATATATATATATATATATATATATATATATATATATATATATATATATATATATATATAATGCTTAAACATTGTAAATCATAAGGAAAATTCATTCCTTTTAATAATATGTGGAGATAACAACTCTTTGCTTGATGAAATTCGTGAGACCAGAAACACATGTAGCAAAAATATGGAAAATAAAGTTTGCTGTTACTCTTTTTTCTTTAAAATATACACTTTCCTTTCGTTGGAGTAATTATAACCTTGCCCGATTTTTTTCACAGCTTATTGCAATTTTTTGTGTAAAGCCAATGTTGCAGGAAAACTACCAAGCACAATACATAAACCTCATAACAGTAGAAATTTTGTTTGCGTGTAACTTTGCCTTGGTTTTTGCAAAAAGTTCTAAACATCTTCAGTTTTAAAAAATTTTCTACCAAACCCGGAGCCCTGGAAATTAGAAAGTCACTCTTGACCTCTTTTGCTAAATTTGCAACATGGTATACTATGTCATTGAAATCGGTCGAGAAGTGTGGATATGCATAAATAGTATACGGACACACAGACAGAAACATACATAAACACACAGATATCATCTCTTTTATAGATATTTATATAAACAAAATTTTGATATATAAATATATTTATTCACACACACACACACACACACAGACGCACACACACACACACACACACACATATATATATATATATATATATATATATATATATATATATATATATATATATATATATATGTATGTATGTATGTATATAATATAAAAGGATCAAACACAAATATTCCATGGTTATAATTTATTACATTGGAATCGCAATCACAATCCAATTCATCAAATCTACAAATTTGAATTTATAGGTCTGATCAATTGGATTGTGATTACGATTCCAATGTAATAAATTATAACCATGGAATATTTGTGTTTGAGCCTTTTATATTATATTCTTACTCTGTCGTGGACATTGAGTTTTACCTAGATTCTATCCTCTTGGATATATATATATATATATATATATATATATATATATATATATATATATATATATATATATGTGTATGTGTGTGTGTGTGTGTGTGTGATTTTGATTTATATATATATATATATTGATATATTTGATTCATATACATATATATACATTGTGTGTATTTAGGCAGCATTTTTTCATTAATACATGTTTTATTAAATAATATAGATAAGTGTTGTCTATATATTTTATGTAAGTTTTTTTCATATAGTCTGATAATCTTAATAACATTATCATTAAATAATGAAAGAAAATCACAATATTGATACATACTTTTTTTTATTTAATCCAATCTGAGCTTTCGGCTTACATAAGCCATTATCAAAGATGACAATTACACAATATATTTATGCAATACACGAACAAGAAATTGATGATAGTATTATTTGTTTACATGGATGATTTCCAAGCAACGATAAACACGTGCATATAAAACGCTGAAAGCGAAAATCGCACAACAGCTCATGACGTCACACATGACCACGCGAGAGTGAATCCGATGAGTATTGAGTATGGAAAGCCGTTGGTATGAACCAATGACTTCTGTTACTAATTATAGGCATTTAAGTATATTTTTGGAGATTTCATAGTTTATTTTGTTCAGGTTAGGTTTCAACTGTTTTATGTATATAGCTTCAAGAATTTTTAGTTTTTGTTTATTGTTTTCATGTTTAAGTATAGTTGTGTTTTCGACGAGGATTTTCCGGAATTGTGTATGCGGCCAGGCATGTTGTTTTAAATGTCTAAAAATGTTAGAGTTATCATTCAAATGTAGTGTCAAGCGTCGTGAATATATATGAATAAAACAAAATTTATATATCAACATTTTTTAAACCAGCATTTAATATCGTCTCTTGATCCCGGAGTTTTGGCGTCAAGTGGAAATATGTAACTATTTCAGCTACAAGAGTGGACCCGTAAATAGAAAGGAAAGACACATCCTATATTTATTCAAAAATTCTGACTAGTTTATTCTTGATAGTGCATAATTGCTAATAGCTGTTGCTCTACGTGTCAGGATTCCCAGAGCGAAATAATTTTCTACTCACGTTTGTAAACATGGACGCCAGCAAAATCACATGAGTCTGGTGTGTAAACAATTGCAAATTGCGTAGAACCCGCACCATTTTATCCAGCATAACTTCCGGAATGCTACGCACCTTGTAACAAAACCATGTTCCGAAATGTAAGCTGACCCTGAAGGTTTTAGTCAATAGGACGCCATTCTGTGAATGCCCATTATCTACTGGATTGAACAAATATGCATATTTAAGCGTATTAAGAATTTTCAATAGATAGATAGATAGATAGATAAATAGATAGATAGATAGATCTTTTGTGCATATTGCTGATTTTGATAAACCAGCTATATGCACACATGGTCTATAACAATGTACACAAAATGTGGGAGTGGGGAAGAGTAAACTAATGTCTGAAGAAAAATGTTGGGAAAAACACATCGCAAGACCTGAACGTAATTTTATCTATCTATCTATCTATCTATCTATCTATCTATCTGTACCGGTTGCGATAGATAAATGGTCGTTTAAATTCAAGCAAAAATGAAAATAACACTGACATCTCATTTTAACATATATATTTATCCAAATTGCACATAAATA
>OZ038492.1:73199907-73264907 GCA_964036315.1 Acanthosepion esculentum | reverse complement strand
ATATATATATATATATATATGTAAAGTACAGGTAATAGATCCGTTGGTATATAATCCAAGTGGATTCTAGTAATATTAGATATTAAAATTGATCGACAGAGAGAGCTCAATGTATTTATTATAACAGAGCATAGTTTTATACAGCAAACCAAAAATCCCAAATTACCTCATGGGAGTATAGTCTATTTCAGACTAGCACAACCATATGACAGTCCTCCTCAGCCCTAGACCATATATATATATATATGTGTGTGTGTGTGTGTGTGTGTGTGTGTGTGTGTGTGTGTGTGTGTGTGTGTGTGTGTGTGTGTGTGTTTAGCATATTTTCATTCAAACTGGTTTGATTAAATAATTTAGGCATACCATGGCAATTTTTCGTCCCGGGTATGACGATAAACTAGATCCTTGTCCAGGGTAAACACGTCCAACAGCAAGGCCTCTGATCACGAGGCTTTGAGCAGCGTGGAACTACCTAATTGCTGGTGTTCCCAGGTCCACCCTGACACGACATAGTAGCACCTGTTAGAGTCCCAGATACGAACATATAGTTAACCCCAAAACTGAGGTAAAAAGCATAATGAAAGTGTAAAAATACGTTTTAATACCAGAAATACTTTGTAAAAAATTATTACCAGAAATAAGTTTTTGAAAAAAAAAAACTATTACCAGCAATACGTTTTTGAAAATAAATATTACCAACAATACATTTTTTTTAAATAATATTACCAGCTAGACATTTTTAAGGAAAAAAATATTACCAGAAATAGATTTTTGACAAAACAAAAATATTACCAGGAAAAAAAGTTGCCGGCATTAAATGACCCATTGAGATGTTGATATGCCGTAAAACAAAACAAACAAAACAAACATGGCTATTTTTGTTTTAATCATTTCGAGTCTACGAATCAATTTCTTGGTAGCTGTAGAAAATTGATTAAGAAAAATAGCAAAATTTTCTTCCAAATATTTTTTTTATTTTCCCAAGTACATTCAGTCTCATCTGAGACCATCTTCAGGGGCTTAAATTTTCTGTGTATGCGTACACGTATATCTGTATACATTTCACTTGGATGAGATAGTTCAATATTACAGCATTTAAAGAAACACTCACGTCCACATTCACAGTTTAGACAGCTATTAGTAGAAAATATATCTATATTACATCAAAATAATAATAAGCAAAAATTCTAAATCATAGAAGCACTCTATATAGGAAAATTAGAGGCCCAAATAAATAAAGTTAACTATGAGTATAGCAATACAGTTCTTAAATTATTGTAGCAACAAAGTTATATATATATATATATATATATATATATATATATATATATATATATATATAAAAGTGGACAATTTGCAAATTGACGATTGCACTAGCATGAAACAGACTGTCGCCTCTAAGTGCTGACTTACATGTCCACTTTTATATTTACACACGCTCTATCTCTGATATTGAGCACTTTATCCCATAAATATAGCACACTTTAAGACTATATTTCTTCATATATATATATATATATATATATATATATATATATATATATATAATAAAAATATTAATAATGCATTAACAAATATGGAAATGCAAAAGTTGCCTCCTTGCATGAAGAAAAAACGTCGTGAATTTGAAATTGATGTAGAATGATAAAATACGCAGTAAAATGAAGTCAAAATGTTTTGAATTTACAAAAATACGAATACACATACACAGACAATTTAACCCCCTGAAGATGCTCTCAGATGAGATACTTTGGAAAATAAAAATTATTTGAAAGAAAAATTTTAGTATTCTTCTAAATCAATATTCTACGGCTACCAAGAAATTGATTCGTGGTCTCGAAAGAATTAAAACAAAAATAAACAGATATAGTATATCTAAATTATTTAAGCAAACCTTTTTGAATATATATATATATATATATATATATATATATATATATATATATATATATATATATATATATATATATATATATATATATATACTAGCAGCATGGCCCGGAGTTGTCCATGCTTGATTCAAAAATCGTACGACTCATACAGCAATCGCTATCACTTGACTTAAAATATTTTTACCCTCCTTGCCTTTAAAGGAGTGCGCTTTGCCGTGCTGATGTTGCTACATGCCTTACTTCTTGCCTATCTCACACTGCGAATTTCTTCTAAGCTCTATACTAAACATTAAATCTGTTACGCAAAAAGAACTAAACAAAATGAACACAAAACGATCAGCTTTAAAAAAGGACTCGTAAATGAAAAAAAATGTTAACAACAAATACTTTTTCACACCCAACCCAGTTCTGCGGAATCAGAATCAACGTTGAGTTTAAGCAAGCGAATGAGCCGATTAGAGTAAAGTGCCATGCAGATTAAAATTTTTCCCACTTGTGACGAATGCAGCTATCGATTTGTTTTGCATGCTAGCATGCTAGTTAACATTCGTGTCAGTCAGCTGTTGGCTCTCACGCTGGCCAATAGAATCTTCCTGCCTATTCGTGGCAGCCAGCTATAGGCTCTCACTCTGGCCAGTAGAAAATGGCCGCAAACTACATGAAAACTGCCGTAGAGGCATGAAAAAATCGATTATTTCCACTATCGATGGGAGTTGGGAAATGCGACGTCGGTCTTGCCACTGACTTGGAGCATGTGCATGTAAATTTTGGTGCCAATCCGTCAAAAATTGCGGCCGTGCATTCGTTACACACACACACACACACACACACACACACACACACACACACACATCCTGCCTTTTATATATATATATATATATATATCTGTGTGTGTGTGTGTGTGTGTGTGTGTGTGTGTGTGTGTGTGTGTGTGTGTGTGTGTTTGTGTGTGCATGCATCTATGTATGTAATCACCCTTATTGGGGAAGTATTGCTTTAAATTTCCGTTCTTCTTTTTTTTAGAAGGATATGGTATTTCCAGCAGTTATAATAAAAAAAACATTAAATTATCATGTTAAAAATACAACATACCAAATCCTTTGCAATTCTACAGACTTGCAATTTGGTGGTAATTTCTGGTGTAATTCGTACACATATCAACTGCATATCACAAACAGCCAAATTCTGATTATTAACATAATACAAAAATTAGTGGCTAATTCTAAAATACTATACAGAATTTTGTGTATAGAACCATTCAAAATACTTGAAACAATTATTATATAAAAGAAACACTTTTTTACCGCAACGGATATTTGAAAATGTCTTTAAAATTTTCACATCAGGCACTGTCAGTTTTTTCTTTTCTTTTCTTTTTTTAACCAGGATCCAAATTAATTAATTCATTAATTCAAATACTTACATATACTTACAAACAGAAATCGCTCTGTATATGACGTCAGATAATATAGAATTTTTGTTCATTATTTTATAATCGCGAGATGAAAGTTTTCCTGAATGCTCACTCTTCTAGATCATTCAGTACTAATGCAGGAGACCCCCAGGGCTCTGTCTTGGTTCTAGTTTATTCTTAATTTTCATCAATGACCTTCCTGATTGCATAAGCTCTCAACTTGGTATCTATGCTGATGACACAACTATTTACTCCTGTCTCGATAATAAGTCTGATCAGTTCGATAAAGTCAAATAAGCGTCTGATCTTTAAAATGACTTACAGTCTGTTGTTAACTTGGGGAAATAATGGCTTGTTCCTTTTAACGCCTCCAAAACAAATCTGCTTTCTATTAATCATCTGAGAAATCCCTATCTTCCTTCCATCAAAGCATGGCTGATGCTAACCTCCATGGAAGTGACTCTTTGCGCCTCCTAAGCCTAATATTCTCAGCTGACATGAAGTGCAAAGATTATATTGGATCCATCGCTAGTTTAGTTCCTTTATATAGGTTAGTTCTTTTATATCTTAGATATTATGTGAACATTAGTCCATATAATAGCCTACAATTACTTAAAGAAACCAAACTGTGTTGTGGTAGGATCCACCTAATTTGCATAGTGGAGTACCGACTATATAAATATGGTTGGTACCGGGAAGACAGAGGAGGCGAATCAAGAGATTCAACTAGAGACTCTGCCCGACTGCGACTTAGTCAACACATTCTCCAGGAACGGTCTTCCCAGGAATATACAAAAGACTATATGTAAATATTGTGTACACTTTCTTGTTTCAATACATTTTGTTCTAAGTACATTTTGTGTTGCATTATTATTCCATGCATTAGTCAAGTTTCAACAAACTGTATTCCAGCATTTAAATTCAACAAAACTACAACATAAAAACACATATCAACGCCTCTAGTAGTCATGGCCAAACAGACATGTATATGCAACAAAGCTGAATACCATGTATTCAGTTGCAAAAGAAGAACAATGTATATCATATTTTTATTCCTTCAAAACCCCCTAAAAATTAAAAATCGGTATTAAATGACACATAATGAGTTGATATGTCATCAGACAAAGAAAGCAATTAATCATTCTTACTATAGATCTTAGAAGGCAACATATATTTTATGATCGTAGTAAAGACGTGTGTTTTAGATTAGATAGCGTTTTTATTCCGAATGCGCATTCAGCATCGTTATAGCATTGTGCGCATGCGTATAATTGGAACAATCTTGTTTTATACTAAAAGAAAATTAAATAAACATGTCTCCTACGTTTTATATGACGTGCAAAATTAAATTGATTATGTTCATTCCCAATCTGTACGCGGAAGTTTTAGAATACGTCACGATTTTTTTTTTATCAGGATAAATATTCCATGAATATCATTAACAGAGGACGGAAGGGAACAGTCGACCAGATTGTTCAACTCTCTGCCTTTAGCAGCGAGGAACCCGGACGAAGCTTTGCCGGGGAGATAGACAAGCCCTGAACCCGTTTATACGGGTTCTAAGGAATATTTTTGGCGGAGCCTACGAGCTCGGAGAACCCACGTTAAACTCGGACTTGTGCCACAAACATCCCTCGTGTGGTGGGGGGTGTTAAATATTAACACAAAGATGACACTCAACAACTGTTTTATTCAAAGTGCCGCTCGGTCTCTTTTGCTCCCAGCTTTCCTTCGTGGGACCGGAAGTTCTTAAACGTCACCATCACTGATGTTATGGAACATTAGATGCACAAAATTTTCTAAGAGACCATAGATCTGAAAATTATGCTGATTTAATAAACAGCATGCTAACATCTTATCAAAGAATGAATGTCAGAAAGATTTTTTTTTTTCAATGGCTATAGGATCCATGAGCAATAAATTTTGTGACAGGTTCCACCAGGGTATAAATGAGACAGAATCGAGTTATCAAAGCCGGTTCAAACGAAGTATGATCGATGGATACTGCTGGTTCCTGAAGCAAGCTCAATGCACAATCGAAAAAAAGACGTATCAAACATTCTTCAATGTATCAATATTAAAATAAATATTCTACACTGACGTGCCAAAAGCCATTGGTTATATGCTTAGTATTATGAAGATAACAAAACAGCCCGGCGAACGGTAATAATTCTTCATCTAAAAATGGTTGGAAAATCTCTGGAGAGATGTTGGAAGATGCCGTCTCGATAATTGTCAACTGATTCCTGATAATTTTAGATGCAGGATCAGGCACGCGAATATACCTCTCCACCACGTTCCATACTGGATCCTCGATTGGGCTCATGAAAGGCAAACACAGTAACTAAACCTTTCCTTGGAAATCTCCTCAAACAAATTCTGAGAAATTTAGACAAACAACTAAACTACATTACTAAAGATCACTCAATACATGTCTAGAGAGCCACTCAATGTAGAGGCTTACTTAATGAAATGTGTAATATGAATGTAAGAAGAGGTGGTGGAAAGTGAAGATTATAAGTATAAGGAGATTCGACCGTAGTCGGGATCATCGAGCCAATATGAACGATCCTTTCTTTAGCTGTATAGTGTGTGCTACGCCACAGCTACATACAGTTTTGAATTCAGAGTTACCTTCTCATAGACCGGTTGCCACCCAACGCTAATGAACCCAGTCTGTCCTGCTATTTACCCAAAGCTGGGCGGGGAGAAGAGGATCCATACCTTTCATAGGATTCATACTCTTTGCCAAGGGTATTAGCACGTAAGTGAATGTAATGGATCCGACTGGAATTCGAACTCGGCTCTCCTATTCCTCAAGTGGATGTAATGAATTCGACTGGAATTCGAACCCGGCTCTCCTATTCCTCAAGTGGATGTAATGAATTCGACTGGAATTCGAACCCGGCTCTCCTATTCCTTAAGTGAATGTAATGGATCCGACTGGAATTCGAACCCGGCTCTCCTATTCCTCAAGTGAATGTAATGGATCCGACTGGAATTCGAACCCTGCTCTCCTATTCCTCAAGTGAATGTAATGGATCCGACTGGAATTCGAACCCAGCTCTTCTATTCCTCAAGTGAATGTAATGAATTCGACTGGAATTCGAACTCGGCTCTCCTATTCCTCAAGTGCCTTGTACTTAATATCAACCTGATTGACTTGAAGAGGTTAAATTTGTAGTGTTCAGAGAAGCATCCCCATAGGAGAATAAACTTTGTGGTACAGACCCTATGTGGATGCTTTAATAATATAATTCTGTTTGGACACATGTAGTTCATGAATAGATAGAAATGGTCCCAACTCATCGAAGTGGTCAGATATCAATGACTTGTTTAAGTGGATCAGCAGACTTAACTCACACCACGTAAACACACACCACACCAGTTCGGAATTAACACAATCCTTCACGGTACCTTGCTGACAACTGAGATTTATGACCGCTTTGAGTCTGTTGCACACCCGACCCTTACCATCAGCCCGAAACAACTGGTAACGTTACTCAGTAGACTACACCAAATGTTGCTAGTCCAAATAATTAACAGGCGTGATGCAGGTTTATAAGGTCACACGATGAAAGACAAACATATAAGAACGCAAACTGTGTTGCCCATATTTTATGTAAATGTTTTATTCAGGGCTTCACCTGCTCGCCCGGGTAGATAATAATTGGGAAAATTTCATCTATGTGAGCACTTCCCGTCCTCTCCACTTTACTCATCCCTGCTTGCATCAGGTTTTTATCTCATGGGGTGTTTTGTAGGTCCCCTGTGAATATGCGGTATTTTCGTGTATGCAGGATCGAGAGGTGATGGACAAGTTCTTTTGGTGAATTAGCAAATTGTAATAAATGTATGAGTCGCGAATCTGATTAACTAGGACTAGCATAGTTAATGAAGACAAACCCCTTCTTTTTATCGCCTTGCGCCACAATTCTGTATGTTACAGAATAAATATCCCCCTATTTATTCATCCCTGAGTGGTGTCTGGCGACACGAATGGAGGCTTCGAAACCGCGCGAAGGACATGTCCGTCTTCTGCCAAGAGCAGACTAGAACTTTATCCGATCCCATGTATCATACGACTGTTTATATTGACCAGCACTCGGATATACCATATTTCTGGTATTGTTGCCACTTGATCTCTAATTATTTCTGTATACTTTGGAACTATTTTTGCATAAACAATATGAATTGCTTATTTCTGTAATTCGTCATGGGTAAATGAAACTGTGGAAAGCGAAACTGCACTGCACTTAATCTGGTTGAAACAAACCTTGGGGGGAATATTTACTTGCAAGCCGTAATATCAATTCTCACAAAATTCACACTAACTTGTTAGTACTTTCAATAAATGCTGATTCCGCTACAAAACGGCAGCTGGTTTTATTGTTTTTGAACAGAGATTGAAGCCCAGTCATATAAATACTTTTGGGAAATCTTTATTTTCACGAGCCATGCATTTAATCTCACCAGAATTGTTAACATGTCGTGACAATATACCAAAGAGGCTGACGGTCATATCACGTTGAAACAACGGTTCTAGTACGATCTCCGAAGTTAAGCAATGTCGAGCCTGGTTAGTACCTAAATAGGTGACAGCTTGGAAATACCAGGTGCTGTGAGCTTGGATGTGCAGGTGATGCAATGAATAATGGCTCGGAATTGAAAATCAGAAAATCCGAGTTCCAATTCCAGTCGAGTTCGTTGTATTCCCTAAAGCGTAGATACCCTTGGGAAAGGTATGAATCCCCCGTTTCTTCTAACCTCCAGTTTATTATTAGGATTTGTATCAGTAAATCCTTATTTTCTTAAAAAATTCTTACAATCCATAATATTTTTCTGGTTTTAAATAACCTGCAGAAGGTAGATAAATCGTGAAAAGGAAACAAACCATTCAATATATCAGAGAAATATTTTTATATTGTTATTATTGTTTTATGGGAAATATCGGCTAAAGAGTGCGGCTATTACTATCCGTATCTATTAATTATCAATTTAAAAATACAGCAAAAGAATTTAAATTTAAAATCTATTTCTTGCCTAAATTCTCTCAATGTTTAAATCAAATATATTCAATTATTTTTTTTAATTATATTAGGTCATCCATGTACATAAAACAGTTGAATATTATGTAGACTTTAAAAGACTACGTATGCGATATTTTTCTTTACTTATTAAATCAATAACTTTGAACTTTGAAGTTTAAGGAAGCAAATTGCAACCATAATTGTGTGTGTGTGTGTGTGTGTGTGTGCGTGTGTGTGTGTGTGTTCATACTTATCTCTATATTAATGTCTTGTTCCGTTCTTTTTTTTCTATTGTTCTTTCTCGTAATAATCTTCAATCTGCTTAATAATGTTTTCTTTTTCTCATATAGTTTTACACTCACTAACCTCTAGTGTGTTAGTGGCTTTATTGCCTTGCTTGGGATGAAAATTTTTTTAAAAACGTTTTAACCGATTTCGTATCAAATACTCTCCCCGTCAAGAGTCCTTAAGCTCATTAAGGTCCAGGGGTACAACATGTACTACAGCCGTAACAGCAATGGTATGTCTTGGGTAAGACAACCTTACTGTGTCCAACCCTCTCCATGCTGGATTGAATTCAGAGTGTTTCTTCTCCGAGACTGGCTACCAACCAAGACTATAGAACTGAGTTTGTCGTTCTATTTACCCATAGCTGGGGGAAGAAGAGATATTTTTATACCTTTCCCAAGAGTATTTTCTGCGCAAGTGAATATAACGAACCCGACTGTAATTCGAACTCGTTTATCAGACCTCTCATTCTATCTATCTATCTATCTATCTATCTATCTATCTATCTATCTATCTATCTATCTATCTATCCAATTGTTCATATGTGTCTCTATATTAAATTCTTCTTTTTTCTATTGTTCATTATCTTTGTGTATAGCCATCGTATTCAGATCATCTCTTCCTATCTATCTGTTTATCTCAGAATATTCCCTTCTCTCCCATCTGTTTCTCTTCTATATTAAGATTTCGCAGGGAAACGAGTTCTATAAGAAGAAGTGTAATCTCGTTCGCTGTTTGGTATCCCAGGAAACTCTCACGAGATTTTGCCCAAGCTCGAAATGACTGGAAATCGATTCGCGTTTTACGGGGGAAACCTTCGACGTGTGAAAAATGTAAGTCCCAGGGGATATTGACAGTATTTTATGCCCGGTCACGAAACAACCTTGTGAGCAAACTCTACGACAAGCTAGGCATGAATATAGATAAACATGTCTTAACGTAGAAAGCATATTGAGTGTTCACACACAGGTTCATATTCTAGTAATTTGTTTTCTAAGCGTTTCACCCCAAGCAAATCGATAATACCACGAAGACAAGGGTTTACTGAGAAGGAAAGAAAATGACGAGATGCTAGTGAGGAGAATGGACAATGAAAAGAAGAGGATTCAGGAAAACAGAAGATGGCAGTTGACGTTGCATTTACATTTTTACGGATTGTATGTGGCGGGGAAACACGTAACAGGATGAGATTTCCACAGGCAAGAAATTCTAGTGAAGAAACTTTTACAATAGAACATACGGTGAAATCTAACTATTTCAACAGTAAAATAGTGAGACCTAGTTGCCAATCTAGTAGCACGCTTAAATTCTTGCGGTTGTGATACCAGAGATGGAAGCACATTCGAACAATTTCGATGAAAATACTTATAGAAAAGACAGAGGGAAGCCATGTCAATAGTGGTGTGAAAGTGACTGACGTCGAGATACCCGATTAGGACCGATAACATTGCAACCCTTTGAATTTTGCCAAGGATCTTGAGATATACAGCAGGGGCTCCAGACCAAATATGGTAACAATATTCAATAGACGGACGAATCGTAGATTTGTAAACACCAAAGAAAGATCCTACGAGAAACATTGTCTGGTACGACACAGTGAACCAGCAAACCTAGTAATTGATTCGATATGATCATTTCACTTCTTGCCAGTAGAAAACGTGAGACCAAGAAAACATAATGTGTTGATCTCCTGAAGATGAGCATCAGCCAAGCTTAAGGAAGGCAAACAAATAATTTCCAATGATCACTAAAAGATAGCAGCTTGTTGTGGAGGCGTTAAAATTTACAAGCCATTTCTTGCCCCAGTTAACAACTGATTAGAGGTCATTTTCGGGATCAGCTGTCAATTTAACTTTATCTGACTTTTATTTATTTTTTTTTTAAATATACGCTCTGAAATAGGCACCGGAGGGAGCCGTCGGTGATGTAAATTGACTTGATTCATCAGGGAGTTTTGAGTCTTTCAATGTCATACACCCCATCACCAAGCCAATCCAATCAAGGGAGATCAATCCCTGATTCCCCATCGCAATCAAACGCTAGCAGATACTCTGGTCTTTTTAATAAATTGGATGAGAACAGACCACGTTTTCCGCGCACCCGATTGGATGTGTGTAACAATCAGCCAAGGGGGGACTGGCTTCTTTTCTTTCTTTTTTTTTTTTTTTTTTTGCTTTTTTTCGCTGAATAGCAACTTCAGTGGATAACCGGGGAGGTAATTTAACATTGCTGCCATTTATGGTCTGGTGCCCCTGCGTATTGCCTCAGGGTTCTTGATAAGATCCAGAGACGGATATGCAATGTGATTGGCCCTGATCTGTCATCTCATCTGCAGTCGCTCTCTCACAGACGCGATGTTGCATCGCTCTGCCTTTTCTACAAGTACTTACACGGTAATTGTTCCGAGGAGTTGCTTTCGCTTGTCCCTAAACCTCGGGAATTTAAGCGTCCTACGAGGCTGGCATCCCGTTCCCACCCCTTCACCGTTGAAACTGTTAGATGTAGACGTCTCTTCTGCTCCAATAGCTTCATGTCTCGCACATCTCGCCTATGGAACTCCCTTCCCTATTACTGTTTCCCTGACAAATACAATCTCCAACGGTTTAAGTGTAGCGTCAATCGTCATCTCCAATTGCCTTGATCTATCCACTTCCCTTCTCCACTTCCTGACATCTTTCATTCCTATCTGCTCTCGCTCTATATCTTCAGTAACCCCCCTGCCTTGATCGACCCTCCGTCCTTCTCTTTCTCCACATCCCTTCCTTTACCACTCCTATCTGCTCTTCCTCCAACCCTTCTGTAACCCCATGCGTGATAGTGGCCACCGGCTTTGCTTGGGGTGATACGCTTAAAAAAAAAATACATCCTCTATCTTATTTTCCAAGCAAGGTTTGGTGCCTTACTCTAAAAAATTACGGTTTTGATTTGTTAATTTCTACTATAAAATCTATAACTTAACACTACTTCTAAACATTATATCATTTGAATGATTATTAAAGTCAACTACTAGTATTGGGGAGGAGAGGAATAAAATCACCCCTACTATCACATTTTTATAAATATCGTTTAAACTTATTCTTCACGTTGTTACAGGTCAGTTGTTTTAAAGAACGTATTCTCAAGTTTTCAAATAATTATTGAAGAGTAAATATTCATTGAAGCGAAAGGTAAATAGTTTTATCATCTGCAGGGTATCCAGTAAATTCAGAAAGACGTGAGAAACGGTTGATAGACAGAAAGATACATAGATTTTATATGTTATTTGACAATGAAAAACAAATAATCAACCGATGATTGATTTTTGTTTGAATTTCAGTTGATTAAATTAATTCCTCTTTGTATCAAGAACAGTTCTTATTTTCATTCAGTCGCCTGAAGTATGTGGGAAGGATAGCTTCGTGTGACATATATATATATATATATATATATATATATATATATATATATATATATATATGTGTGTGTGTGTGTGTGTGTGTGTGTGTGTGTGTATATATATATATATATATATATATAGAGAGAGAGAGAGAGAGAGAGATTGAACAACATAACATAGATAGATAGATAGATAGATAATGAACAACCTGACACAGATAGATAGATAGATAGATAGATATATAGATAGATAGATAGATAGATAGATAGATAGATAGATAGATAATGAACAACCTGACACAGATAGATAGATAGATAGATAGATAGATAGATAGATAGATAGATAGATAGATAGATAGATAGATTTATATAAATCATTTGACTATGAAAAACAAATAACCGATGATTGATTTTTGTTTGAATTTCAGCTGATTAAATTAATTCTTCTTTGTATCAAGAACAGGAGTTTTTTTTTTATTCAGTCGCCTGAAATATGCGGGAAGGAGAGAGAGAGAGAGAGAGAGAGAGAGAGAGGAGATAGATACATAGATAGAAAGATAGATAGATAATGAGCATCATGACATAGATAGATAGATAGATAGATAGATAGATAGATAGATAGATAGATAGATAGATAGATAGATAGATAATGAACAACATGACATACATACATACATACATAGATAAACAATCTTCAGAGATAGATAAAAAGAGAGAAAAGGCGTGTGAGAGCGAGGCAGATATCTACACACGTCTATATACATGTGTTATACTACTTGTTTTATGCATCGCCTGCTTGCATAGTCACCAATCGATATATTGTCTATAACTAATGTTTGCCACGAACGTTTAGGGTCACTGCCCTTTTTTGGGAATCGCCGTATACATTCTCAAGGGAAATACCCACGAAAAATATGATTGTAACTAAGTAATTGCGCCAATAAATGTTCCATTACTAAACTCTCTAACTTCTGGCTGGTACCATAGAATAAATATATAAAATAATGGAAGCCTTATTAATAAAAACAAACAAACCAACACTTAATAATATTAACTTTGAACATGGACATAATATCTTGACCGTGTTTTGAAACTAAAAAAAATGAACATTTTATAAAACATACATATAACAAACTATTTCTAATTCCAACAGTTAAAATATAATCCTTGAAAATGGCTAAATGTTTAGCCGAAAGCGCTCGGATAAAAAGAACATTCGGACAGTTTTTATATAATTTATCATCTGAAAAGAAAAACATTATTAGATCGAACGAGAAATTATATAAAAAACTAAATAAAAGCACCTTGTCAGTCGTTTTTAATGAAATGTGCATGAAGGATTGTTGCCTAAATACACATATATATATATATATATATATATATATATATATATATATATATATATATATATATAGGTAGTAATCCGTTGTTATAATTCAGGCGAGTCCTATTAACACAACATAGAATTTGAAATATGCAAAAACTGACTCAGTATTTCACCCCAAGCAAAGCGATAAAGCCACTAATACGCAAGTCAGTTACTGTGTGTGAAAGCATATGGCTAAAAAATAAAACATTAATAAGGAAATAGGACAGTCAAAGAACAGGATGTTGAGGATACATATGATGACGATTGACATTACATTTAGATCAAAGTTGACTGAAATTCTAGAAGTCGGTAAAGTCCCACTAGTGAGAAATGGGAGAAAATCTACAGTTAGCATAGAGATTATGGTTAAATCTAGACATGTCAACTCTAAATGATGAGACTTTGGTACCAATCTAGTACTGCGCCTCAATTTGTGAAGTCTAAGTACCAAAGACGAAAGCTGTGTTGGAGCTTTTGGGTACCTTGGCGTACTGGTGAGCCAGCCAAAATGAGCTGACTCATTTTACAGTTCACCAATAGAAGATTTAACCAATCAGAAGGCTCAAAATATTCTATATGACGTGCATAAAGGCGGCCATTTTTTTTCCGGAATATTCACTGCCAACCTTTGATATCGAAGACTGAAGAATTGCGGAACAGCTGCAGGTGGTATTGGCGATATAGTCAGATTCAGTAGAGTGTCTGACTCGTGAGTCTTAATCTTTAACGTTGTTTCATTGAACAGATTACGTACTGCGCTGGATTCTATATTCATAGACTATAGTGAACATGGTCAACAAGCTGATCAGAACAATTACCATTATAGTGAAGAACAATTCCCATTATAGAAAAGACACGGGAAGATATTTTACGACGGTGGGGAGGTGACTGAAGCCGAGATGCCAGGTCAGGATCAATAACTTTTATATATTTTATCTAGAATCAATAAATACATATCAGAAGCATAGGTGGCAGCAATATTCAATGTATAGACGAATGTTAGACATAAGTCTATCATTCCTCTATACATTGAATATATGTATAAGATAGATTCTGTATAAGATAGATTCTACCCCAAAATTGTCTAGCACGACAGAGTGAACCAGCTTTGCTAGCAGCAGACGAAACTCTTGATTCAATATAATCTTTCCACCCGCTCTCATCGGAAAATGTTAACCCGACAAGGCGTAATGGCTCCCATTTGGAGGTTAGCCATGCTGATGGAAGGCAAAACATAAATTCTCTCTGACAATCAAAAGAGAACAGTTTCGTTTTGGAGGCGTTAAAATTAAGAAGCCATTTTTGGTCCCAGTTTACGACGGATTGAAGGTCATATTTTTTTAGATTAGCCGCTAATTTGACCTCACGGAACCTATCAGACTTACAACTAAGACAGGTGTAAATAGTTATAGCTTCACCATAGATACAGAGTTGAGAAATTATGACATTTGTCGTTGATGAAAATTAGGAACACCTTCAGTCCAAGGATAGGGACTTGGGGAACACCTGTATTAAATATGATTTGATAAGAAAGGTTGAATCAAATCAAAATATCCGTCCATAACCTTTTCAAATTGTGATAACCAATATGCCAAACCCTGTCAATCGTCTTCGAGATGTCCAAAGCAACAGCTCGAGTTTCACATTCTTATTTCAAGCTTGACAGTAATTATTTTTTAAATATTACTGAAAGTAATTTTTTTCTATGTGAGGCACGTCAGGCTATATGATGGTTCCGTATAGGATACAGGTTTTGGAGGACGAATATTTTCTATGAAAATTTCTCGGATATTCAGGCCGGTAAATTTTATTTAATACTGTTTATTATAAAACAGAGCATCTACTTAAACACTCCATATAGTTTTGAATTATAGCAAAGTTCCCTCAAAATGATTAACGGGTTTAATTTGAATATATGTGTTAATAACCATTTAGAAACGCTAAATAATTGAGTACATAGTCTTTTTTATTATCTCGAAAGTAAACTGAGTTCTGTTTTTAAAAGATCTACTTTTGATTATACAGGGTGAAATGTTGTCTAAATTACGCAAAAATGAAAATAACACTGACATCTCTTTTTAACAGACATATTTACCAAAATTGCACAAAAATATCTTAAAATGCTAAATACTAGATTCATTTAATAAAATCGTCATTGGCTTCAATTACGGCCTTCAGACGACTTCGGAATCTCTTGTAACTCTTCTAGGCGGTTTCCTTGTTTATGTTGATAAATGCTACCATAATCCTTGCCTCGAGTTCATCTTTAGTGTTACATGGAGTTTTGTTGCGCCCCACACATAATACTCAAGGGGTTGCAGTCTGATGCGTTAGATGGCCAGATGTAAGGGGTGATGTGGTTGCAGAAATTGTCTCACACTCATAGGGTCTTCCAGCAGCCATTTTCTTGAAGGCACTTGATGTAGGACACCGTGTTGAGTCTGAGGTCCTCACCAACAAATTCGAGAGTTATTTTCTTATCAGAACGATCAGAGTGAGTTTTTTCAGGCTGCTATACCTTCGTAATCACCATCAGACTCTGAATCTTCTGCACTATACACAGACTGATATCAAACCACTCTGAAATGTTCGTATTGGAGCTTTCGGCGCGAATGCCAAACAGTACAGCATGCCGTTTTCAACTTTCTAGCATAGTTAATTGCGTCATGGTGCACTTTCCTTTTTCACAGATGGTGTCCAACTAACCCTACCATACTGTGCAGTCGACAAAACGAAAATCAAACAACGTGCATGCGCGAAATTAAAAATAAAATATAACGATAATTTACCCATCGCACCTATATATCTCGAGGTCTTATTGGAATTTTTGCAAACTCTGCGCTCAGTGGTTGTACAGAAATTAATTGTCGGATAACTTTCATCGTTGCTCAGCTTCATGAGTCAGTCTCTCAACAGGTTTCGTGTTATCGACTTGTGTTCAAATATTAAGCGAGATTTTTGTATCGTTGTGTCAGGATGGTTCTGCTTACTTTACGGCGGCGAATGAATCCGATCATCTTAACCTGCATTTGTAGCTGATCTCTCGTCTGATTTAGCTCTAACGGCCCAATGGGGGAAAAAGTGATTTGCAATGTTTAAAACCAGACTAATCACTTTTCACTCTCACCGAGATTACCCTGAATTCTCATCGGTCTCTGATGAAAGTGTGCACTCTCAAGGAGGCGCATTGTTTCGAGCGTCTATTGGGACTCAGGTTAACTCGAGGCCTCAAGTGGCACTCATGTATACGATCCATCGATAAAGATATAGCCGGCTCCTTGTGCTGCTCCAGAAACTATCAGAATACACCTACCAAGCTCTATCTTTACAAGAGCCAGACCAGACCATTTCTGCCATATCCAGGCTGAAGTTGCCAAATCTTCTAACGCCATTTCCATAGAGAATTTCTGGTTAAAACCGGCCATGCCATGGGCACAGAAGTGAACCATTCTTCTTTCCTTCGTATTCCACTGCTAAGAAAGAATTTCCATTCATGATCCTCTTTGTGCAAAAAAAAATTTCTGAGAGGAAGCTTTCCTCGACCGCTACAATGTTAACCTCTTAAAATCTAAGGTCGAACGTTATTTATTCTAGATATTATACAATTCTTATGCTTGCAAAACAATTCAATTCAGAAACGCTCTACCTTGACTACCTCAAGTTTTTCGATCTGAAATTGCCTGAGAGGTAGCTGGCTGTAACTATCTCGATGGCGTGTGGGTGGGTTTACAAGAAAAATAAAGTAAGGGATTCTCAGATAAGATAACCGACTTCTTGCTCGTAGATCTTATTTAACGAGGCTTACTGATATATGTTTAACTCTTCCCAATTCCGCACTACTGCGGTCGACCTAACTACAGACAGTTTGAGAGCTCGTATACGTCAGCCTTATTCACAACATAGCGCAGAACAGCAGCAATACTCCGGATTGATGACAGCTTTGATTTTTTTTAATCGGTATCACCCCAAGCAAGGCTGCAAAGCCACTAAAACGCAAGGGGGTTACAGGGTGTGGAAGAATTAGGAACAGAAACATTAATAAGCAGGGAGAGAAAAAGATTAATTAGGATGACATTAGATAGCGATTGATATTGCATTTAAATTTTTGCAGATAAACGTTTGCTGGAAAGCATGGAGCCAGAAGAAAGTTCCACAAGCGAGAAAAGAAACTGTTAGCATACATCGAGCTAGCTCAACTGTAAATTGATGAGATCTCGACGCCAGTCTAGTAGTTTGCTTAAATTCAGACAGTTTAGGTAACATAGCGAAGTTGGTTTGATAACTCAATTAGGGAACTTTGGTTTCGGGCTTTCAGACTAAGCTAGTTAATTGTAAATCTGAAAAGGAAAACTGATTCGTTTAGAAAAATTTCTTTATATGACCGAATTCTTCCTCGCAGTAACTTACAAGTGGCGAAGTTGATAGCAAAGAGAAATAATGATATCAATTGTTGACCCTCTGCTACATTGCGTCCTGACAGCCGACTACTGCCCCACTCGACTGCCTTACTTCGACTACCCGTGCACCCGTGGATGATTGTCTACTTCTACTACTGGCCTGCTGTATGCGACTGTCGTTTCTTTCAGATGTTGGTTTACAAGTCAATTTGGATTGGTGCATAGTAACAGGGTCGTTGAAGCGAGAAAACTAGCCATCAATTCATGGGTGAATGCTGGACAATCTCCAACTGAATAGGAAAGTGGAGGCAACAAAAACGTGGTTCTACAGAAGGATATTCAGAATTCCATGAACGATGCGAGGAAGCAACGAGGACGTCTTAAAGAAAATGCTACCAAAAAGAATACTTATAGTCAGAATCAGAAAGAGACAGCGGCCATGTCTTGGTCACATAATGAGGCGAGAAGGCTTTTGAAAACGTAATCCTCGCTGGGCATATCAAGGGAAAGAGATAGGGGAAGTCAGTGAACTACCTAACTGAAGAGCTTGTGCGATCAGAACAGGGGGCAGGCAAAAGGAGAAACACTGCTAAGGTCCAAAAAGGTTAGGAAGTTCTGGTGAGCTTTGATCGGCCACGTCTTTTGACGGCACATAGAAGAAGAAGAAGAAGAAGAAGAAGAAGAAGAAGAAGAAGAAGAAGAAGAAGAAGAAGAAGAAGAAGGAGGAGGAGGAGGAGGAAGATGAGGAGGGGAGGAGGAAGAAGAGGAGGAGGAGGAAGGGGAGGAGGAGGTTAGAGGAAGTGTCTGTGAGAACTGAAGAGTAGTATTAAGAACAGTATAATTCTTTTACTGAATTGTGGCCAAGATTCAACTAGTCGTTTGCCAGGTGGTTTGTCTCAGTTGTCATTTTTCTAACGGCGAGTGAGGTGGGGGGGTACTCCTTGCTTCATTTGATTCTAATGTCATCAGTTCAAACCCGGACAACTCCGAATGCTAATTCAGTTAAATAAATTATTTTCGTAAATCAAACCCAACAAAATTTAGATTTAAAAACAGGTCTCCGCGTATTTCTGTTATGCTACTAAAATTCAAATTGCAAAATCAATTTGATTCCAATTCCAACCATCCACCAGGTGTAGATTCACTTACTTGTAAAATCTACGCCAGTAAATGTGTTACACTTGCATTAATTTCGACAAAATACTATACCAGACTTTTGGCGAACTCTTTTTTAGATAGTACAGGGTTTTGAGTGGCACGTTCGTTTCAAGGGCTTTTTCATATGTCAGTTGAACATGACGAGAGATCAGAACGATTCACCATTCATAGAACGCCAGATAAATATGGGAAATATATAAAGAATTCGTCTATAATGACCGTCACTGAAGTATACATTAGTTTTTGTCACATACTTGAAATCAACTATGGAGTCTGTCAAAGAAATTTCTCTTCGCGAACGTTCGGGGACTGTCCGGTACCATCTTCTACTTCCTAATTGGATTCGGGGAATAGTTGACATCGTTGATTCCCATATGGTAGGAACTTGATTTGCAGCTGAGATATCTCAAATCTAAAACAATGGATTTTTAACCAGAGGAAGAATTTTTGCATTAAATAAAAATTGAATTTTTCCGAACTATTGAAATAATAATTTCGTGTCTATTCGATCGCAATAAATAAACCATTTTTGATTCCATGAGCTGGAATTTGGGCTTTCTACGTGGTGTAATGGTTAGCAAGCTTTTCTTGCTAGATCAATTATAAATGAGTAGTGAGTCGATCCTTACCGGATTTCACATACTTGCGACCTTGCTTTACATCGCCATAAACTGAGAAGTTTAATAAACTATCGACATTAAAAGTTAAAACCTCAAATTTACGGGATTTATTATATCGTAATCTGTTTGAAGTGTATCATTCATTAATTTTTCTGTCCTTTGCAGTAAAGGTACCTCGGCTTAAGGTAACAAGGTTAGTCAGGTTGAATACTTAATACTGTATGGTGAGTTCGGTCCTAACAAAATAAATTTGACATTAAATAATCCTGGAAATTTCGACATCATGCAAATCAAATCAACACAGTTATAGTCATAATGCTATACATATATAAGTATTAAAATTATAATATATAAGTATTAAAATTATAATATATAAGTATTAAAATTATAATATATAAGTATTAAAATTATAATATATAAGTATTAAAATTATAATATATAAGTATTAAAATTATTATATATATGTATTAAAATTATTATATATAAGTATTAAAATTATAATATATAAGTATTAAAATTATTATATATGAGTATTAAAATTATTATATATAAGTATTAAAATTATTATATATGAGTATTAAAATTATTATATATAAGTATTAAAATTATTATATATAAGTATTAAAATTATTATATATAAGTATTAAAATTATTATATATGAGTATTAAAATTATTATATATGAGTATTAAAATTATTATATATGTGTATTAAAATTATTATATATAAGTATTAAAATTATTATATATGAGTATTAAAATTATTATATATGAGTATTAAAATTATTATATATAAGTATTAAAATTATTATATATAAGTATTAAAATTATTATATGTGAGTATTAAAATTATTATATATAAGTATTAAAATTATTATATATAAGTATTAAAATTATTATATATAAGTATTAAAATTATTATAAATAAGTATTAAAATTATTATATATAAGTATTAAAATTATTATATATGAGTATTAAAATAATTATATATAAGTATTAAAATTATAATATATAAGTATTAAAATTATTATATATGAGTATTAAAAGAAAGAAGTTATACTAGATTTTCTCAGTGTTTAGTATTATTGAAGTTATCGCTAAAATTTTTGTCGAGATTTACAAATTCTACGTTTCGTTCAATTTCGCAAGCCAATCGATTAAATTTGAATCAGCTGATTTGTTTGAAAAAATACTTTGAATAAAAAAAACCCTACTTCGCAGTTTAATAATTTCTTTAATTTAATTTAATTTTATATGACTTCATCGTAAACAATATTTTTTAAGAAAATTTCATTTTTCCTTTTTAACAGCAACGAATAAATTCTTAAAATTTCTTACTCTTGAGCCTGCAACATACAACTGGCCATGCGTAAATATTTCTTTCTGGAGCCAAATTCCAAATTTTTGAAGCGTTTGAGCTTGTGATTTATTTTTATAGTTCTTGCAAACGCAGGGCAAACTGTAAACTGGATTCTTGTATATATATGAACTTAAAGAATAGACATGCAAAAAACAATATTGCATTTTTATTAAATAAGTATTTGTATTTTAGTCATTAAATTGTTTTTAAAATAGTGGGAGTATGTGTTAAATAATAAATTTTTTAATTTTTTCCCAAAAATTAAAGAAAAATTATTATACTAAGATACACACCCTAGTAATACTAACTGCACTTTGCCCCCCCCCCTTACCTGTTTGTACTTCTCCCCGAAATTTAGTTTCGAGCGGTTAATGTATGGCTATTTTACAAGGTTTGGCGGACAGACGGACGAATGGATTAACGAAAGTCACAGAATTTTATATATAATGAGATAGATTGTTCTGTACTCGGAGTTTTGTTAGACAAAAATAAAAAGAGATGTAAGATAAGAATGTGCGGCGTGGTTGTCTGAAAGGAAGAGGAGACCCTACCAGGTTTTATTATCGGTTTGACGCAATCTTAACAATATGTTACATAGATGATACTAGGTTGATGGTCGACTCGGAAAGAAATCTACAGGACCCCCTAAACAAGATAGTAAAGGAAAGCGAGAAAAGGGGCTAACTATCAATTATAAAAAAGACAAAATGTATGGTTTTCAGCAAGCGAAAAGAACAAGATACGAACTTTGTATTCGAGATGTCAAAGGGCTTCAAGAGAACATAGAAAATATGACAACAAAATCTGAATGCGCACTGGAATAGAAAATGATGTATTCCAAAAGAAAAGCAAAGATACTAAAAAAGGGAGATGTTTCGCTGGTAATAAAGAAATGTTGAATTGTTCTGATTTAACATCAATCATCCTATGCGGAAGTGAATGCTGGAAATTTTCCAGACAGAAGAAAAGAAGACTTGAGGCAACAGACAATTATACTGGGTATTCTATGGACAGAACGCGTCAGCAACAAAGATGTCTTTAAAAAATGGAAGCATATAGGACACATTTACTGAGTATCCGAAAGAGACAAGTGAAATAACGAGAAAGCAAGGCTTAGAAAAAGGACACTCGCAGGACATATAGAAGGCAAAAGAGTCAGGAGGAGGAGGCAACGAGTCATCTACGTGAGGAGCTTGTGCAAATTAATGGCGGAACAGAGGGTGGGTTTGTTGCAAACAAATAAAAGTCACTAAGGGCTACAAGTGAGAGGATGTTGCCCACGTCCTGAAGGGGACACAGCGCATAGAAAATGAGTTTCCTGTATTTCTTAAATTCAATCCTCGCCAGATTTCTTGATGAAATGGTAAACCTATATTTACAGATTTTCTTTTTTTTCTCTTCTTCTAAAAACCGTTATTCTGATGATGGTATAATATATATATATATATATATATATATATATATATATATATATATATGTGTGTGTGTGTGTGTGTGTGTGTGTGTGTGTGTGTGTGTGTGTGTGTGTGTGTGTGTGTAATTTGGCAGCAACTTTTCTTTTAAACATGTTGTGTTGAATGTCAAAGACAACATAGTCCTAGATATTCTCTTTTGAATTTTCTCATATTTTCTAATCAGACTTTTTATTTGAAAATGATATCGAATGTTCGAAAGTACTCGGTTATCTTACGGACAATATTTATTTCGATAGAACTTTCAAATAAAAAGTCTCATTAGAAAATATGAGAAAATTCAAAAGAGAATATGCAGGACTATGTTGTCTTTGACATTCAACACAACATGTTTAATATATATATATATATATATATATTGTATCATAGAAATGATATCTTACTGGAATAATCCGAGGTTTTCATAACACTATTAGACTCTACATTGAGTAATATGAATATATTTAGCTCTAAGTTGAAATGATGAACCCTCTCTTTGTATTGCAACCTCCTGATCTAGTTTTCCTCTCTACTGTCCCCTGTTTTATAAAAAATATTCACTGTTCACTTGATAGTTCTTGACTAAACATTGAAGATGTAAGCCAGAATATGAATGTTCGTACTATTATTGGAGGTCTGAATGATTTTTTCCGCTTACCATTGCTCAGTTTGGGAAGATATAGTGGGGCTGGCACAAAACGATTTTAACCTGTTCTCTTTCTATCTGAATAACTCAAAATTATTACGACAAATGGTGTCAAAGTTGCTAAATGTCTTATCTGAAAACCTGAAAAAAAGAAACTGAATTAGCTTAGTGTTTTTAAACATTTTGTGGGATGAACAATTATCCCATGCTGTTACGCGATTTGGACAATTTTGCTGTTACACCGGATATTGGCTCCTGAAAATTAATTTCGGTTGAGCTCTGTGGGAATGAAGCGTGGGTTTGTAAACAGTGACTATTAAAGCTAATATAGCAAGACTCTTCGGCAGAATTGAGTCACTGTCAATCACTGTGTGTTTATCTAAATCTAAAAATAAATACGCTAAAATTCACCTTCATCCCTGCCGTACGCCGACGGCTTAGTGTTAGAATTTCCAACTGACGCCAATTCAGTCGGGTTTCGATCCTAGCTAGAGGCAACCGGACGTCTAGCCACACTGATGAGCTGTGATACAGCGAAACAGTCTGTCTGTGGATGACAATTATATATATATATATATATATATATATATATTATACCATCAGACCGGTAAATGTAATTAATACTGTTTAATTAAAAACAGAGCACTGACTTAAATAAATTGTATGTATAAAAATAACGTATAAACTGAAAATACATTAAATAATTGTCGGATTTAATCCATTTTATAATATGCTGTCACTGTTTTCGTTAAGTTGCGTTTCGTGAACAGAAATCATCAATCTAGAAAAATCGTCGAGGATTGTGTGTTTATAAACAGTAATTTAGACTTTGCTAACCAGACGCTTCACTGTAGCTAAATGGTATAGCACGTCAGATCAACTGACGGTTACCGTGTCGGAGAACGCTTATTTTTTATAACTTTCTTCACCTTCTAATGAACTCTCAGCACATTGTCAAACGTTTTGCATTTAAAAGGATAATGAAAAAATTACGGCAATGGATAACAACGCACAGCTTTGTATAAATACTTGTACCGCTGAACAACATATAGCTTTGTATTACTTTCACCCTGAAGAGGATCTTGGAAAAAGATCGAAAGTACTTGGGAAATGAAAATAAAAGAAATTTATACAGATATAGCACATTTCTCTCATCCTTTAACATCAATACACGGAAGGATATTCATGAGTATGAACGGACTTTGTTAAAAATTAGCAGACATAATGTCTGTAATTTATTCAATCAGACATACCTAAAAGATATATATATATATATATATATATATATATATATATATATATATATATATATATATATTGGCCGCAATACCTATTCTATATAAGAAAACCTTTTGTAAACGGTCATAACAGGTGACGAACCATGTGTCTGTGGCTATGACCTCGAAACCAAGGATCAGTCTTAGCGGTTGATGACCTCAAACTCTCCGAGACCGAAAGATTGCACGACCGAATCGAAGCAATATGAAAAAACTGTTAACAGTTTTCTTTGACTGCAAAAATATGTTCATCATGTGTATGCCTACTCAGACAATAAACAAGGGGTACTACCGTGATGTTTTGCGGCCTTTGCGGGATGCTCTTCGTCGGAAAAGAACAGAATTTCATGCGCCCGGTTAGTGGCAACTCCACCATGACAACACACCTACCAATTCAGCGCAACTTCTGTAGCAGTTTTTGGCCTAACACAACATTCCCTAGACCCGACAAACACCACAGTCCCCCAGATCACGACCCTTGCGACTTTTTCCTCTTTCCAAAAATCTAACCCCCCTTGAAAGGCACACGGTTTCAAGACGTCAGGGAAAACCAAGGGAATAAGACGTGGTCGCTGTTTGTTATCCAAAAAAAAGGAGCTCCAGGAATGCTTCCATTAATGGAAACAATGATGGATAAAGAAGTGTGGCTTCAGAAGAGGACTACTTCGAAGGAGATTACATGCCGAATTCATAATTGTTGTAGTTTTCTTTTTATAACACCTGTCCTTTTTTTATCCGACTTCGTATATGTATGCGTGTCTATGTGTGTGTTTGAGCGCGTCTGTGTGTGAGCATGTGCGTGTGTCAAAAATGGTTGTCGGCCTTACCGTCTTCCCAAAATTAGTATTCGGACTTTTGGTTATTGAAATATCGATTTAGGGAAGTACGACGGACCTTTTAGCCATTCCTCATATCCATCTTTCCCTCTGTTAATTGTGTCTGTTCCTTTATGAGAAAACTAACATATGCACCTACATTGATGGTTCGTTGTTTAAGTCTATGTTTTCATATTAAAAAGTCTGTGACCAGCCGCGATTTTGCCGAGTTTGAAGTCTGCATATAATCAGCTCCGTATTCAATAGATTTGTATTCACTCGCGAGGCCCATTGACGTCACTTGAGGTAAACTTTGATTCGCTAGCGTCAACATGGCCGACTACTAAGCGAAGAATAAAAGAATAATAAATTCTATTAATCTGGATTCTTTTTACTCGTTTCTTTTGATATTGTTCATTTCGTCGCTTCTGCAGCCAGACTGTAATTTCAGTTCAGATCTTTTCTATTCAGAATATTTACGAAGCTTAATATAACACAATGACGAATAGGGGAAAATATAGAGGTTAACGCTGCACAATCTTCCAAATCGGAAGTATGAACTTGTCTGCCTTTTGAACATCAACAATTCTCATTCTGTTTTTTATCCGGATTTTTTAGTTTTCTTTTAGTACAGAACTAGAAGTAAAGTAGGAAGATTGTGCTGCTCTTCCTAATGAGGAAAGCCCATTTCTTTGTATATATGCCGTTTTCCCCCAGAGCAGGGTGATAATTGCTCAAGTACAAGGTTCAAGAGCCACTCAATGTAGTTGGTTAGAGGAATGTTAGAGAAGGTAGATAGAGAGCATTAGTGAATGTAAGAGGAGACGGGGAAGGTTACTGAATGCAAAGGGACTAGGCGGAGAGGGTTACTGACTATAAAAGGGGTTAAACAGAGAGGGTTACTGAAAGTAAAAGGAGGTAGGAGACAGAGAGTTAAAGAAAACAAGAGAAGGTAGGTGGAGATAGTTACTGAATGTAAGAGGGGGGTGGAGGAGAGGGTTAATGAATGAACGAGAGGGTAGACAGAGAGGGTTACTGAATGTAAGAGGGGGTAGGCGGTGAAGGTTACTGAATGTAAGACGGGGTAGACAGAGAGGGTTACTGAATGTAAAAGGATGTAAGTGAGAGGGTTAATGAGAGAAGGTAGGAGGAGATGGTTACTGAATGTAAGTGGGGGTAGGCGGAGAGGTTTACTGAATATAAGAGAGGTTAGGCGGAAATGGTTACTGAATGTAAGAGGTTTATAGGAGAGGGTTACTGAATGTAAGAGAGGGTAGGCGGAGAGGATTATGATGGGGTAGGCAAAGAGGGTTACGAATGTAAGAGGGTTAGGGAAGAGGATTACTGGATGTAAGAGGTGGTAGGCGGAGTGGGTATTGAATGCACGATGGGGTAGGCGAAGAGGGTTACTGATCGTAAGAGGAGGTAAGCGGAGGTGGAGTGATCATTATGAGAATAAGGAGGATAGTTAGCGATTGTCTCTTAAGGCTAAGATTTTCGTGAGCAGGGAAGCAGCATCCACGTATGAATTTCGTCTGCAGAGTAGCAATTCTCGGGAAAAACGATGTCTGGGTGAAACCAATTTCTTACTAATGGAATACCATGAAAATGTGGGTGATTAGGGTCCGTGAATGTAGAATGGCGTGTCTTAGCTGTAAAGGTCTGAATTGGATTTGCCATAGAAATAAAGAGATAATAGCGATCAACTTTGCGTTTGAGGGGAAAGAGGCTGTAGTATGGAAAAAAGTTACCCCCTACAAGACAGAGTAAACGGTTTGAAATCTGGCAAGGTTGGAATGTGAGGTTTTGGCTGCCCTAGCAATATTCCACTTGGGACCTATTCTGACTCTTGCAAAGATAAAGCATGATAGAAGGAATCGGGCAGTTTTTTGAGCGTTTCAAGGAACCGACTATTTTCCCCGCATTAGATATAGATTGTATGTATGAGTCACACTTGATGTCTGTGGTGAACTTGGGTCGTTCAAGGCGCGGATCATCGTTGAGAGTGCCAACCGTTCATTGTGACAGGAGAAAATTCAAGTTCCGATATGTGATGAAGTGATACTAGCTTGTGTTTTTAGGCAGTGCAAGTTCCAAGAGTTTTTCCTATTGAGCTGTTTGGGTGGAGACAGTGGATTCAGCGCATATATCAGCTATAAAAAGCTCCGAACATTTCGATTTTGAGACATACTTCCGTAAAACTGTGATATCATCAGCACAGATTTGGACTAATTACTTGATAATGTTCCTACACAGATCACTAGCAAAAACAAAACAATAGTAAGGACTGATAAGAGAACCCTTGGGGAACGCTTGCAATGATCTCATGGGCTTACTAGCTCGCCTAGTCCCTGTTCTGTTATCCATTTACACAAGCTCGTTAGAGAGGCTACTCGCTATTTCCCCTCTATCCGTCTTACATTCAATATGTCTTGCGGGTGTCAAATTCTCTGAGCCCTCTTTCCTCATTATGTAGACCAGAAATTTCAACTGTTTTTTTTTTCTGATTCTAAGCACAAGAATTCAATTTTTCTTAAAACTTCTTCATTGCTCACATGTTTCCTTGCATGACATTTTCATAATTCTTCCGTAAAAACTTATTTCAACTGTCTCATATCTACTCTTCCTCTATAAGGAAATTGCCTGGCTTCTCCAATCGAGGGTCAATCATTATCTATCCTCCCTATCCTCATACTATTAACTTCCTACTTTTAAATTAACATCACAAACATCATTCAATAACCATCTACCTTGAGTGCCTCTTCAGCCTTTTTATTAAAAGCTTATTAAATAACAATTGCGTTTTGGTGTGAGGTAATGGTCAACGAGCTAATCTAGTTGACCATTACTAGTAAGTAATGAGTTCAATCTTCAGCGAATGCTATATACTTTTGGTTTTGTGCCAAAACCATGCTAAACTTATTAAATAACAATGACGCTTCGATAAGAGATGATAGCTAACGAACTTGACTAGTTGAACATTACTAGTGTTTAGTGAGTTCAAAAGTCAGTGAGAGCTTCGCACTTGTAGCCTTGAGCCAAAACTAAGCTAAACTCAATAAATAACAAGTGCGCCTCGTTGTCGAAAAATGGTTGACGAGCTAGTCTAGTTCACCGTTACTATTACGTAGTGAATTCAATAGTCAGTGAGTACTCCATAGGCGTGGCCTTGCGCCAAATTATGCTAAATTTAATAAATAACAAGGACACTTCAATGAGGCATAATTTTTAACGGACTATTCTGATTGAACATTGCTAATGATTAGTGAATGCAATCCTAAGTGAGAGTACCATACTTACACACTTGTGATTCTAATTCACTGATCAGAGAATTCGTTAGCATATAGATGATAGTTTAGACGCTTAAACATATATGACATTTATATGAGAGTCTAGAGCTGAAGCTACACAAAATATTGCTAATGATTAGTGAATTCAATCCTCAGTGAGAGTACCATACTTACAATCTTGTGATTTTAATTCACTGATCAGAGAATTCGTTAGCATATAGATGATAGTTTAGACACTTAAACATAAAAGACATTCATATGAGAGTCTAGAGCTGAAGCTACACAAAATATTGCTAATGATTAGTGAATTCAATCCTCAGTGAGAGTACCATACTTACACCCTTGTGATTTTAAATCACTGATAAGAGATATCGTTTGCATATAGATGATAGTTTAGACGCTTAAACCTATATGACATTCATATGAGAGTCTAGAGCTGAAGCTACACAAAATATTGCTAATGATTAGTGAATTCAATCCTCAGTGAGAGTACCATACTTCCACCCTTGTGATTTTAAATCACTGATAAGAGATATCATTTGCATATAGATGATAGTTTAGACGCTTAAACATATATGACATTCATATGAGAGTCTAGAGCTGAAGCTACACAAAATATTGCTAATGATTAGTGAATTCAATCCTCAGTGAGAGTACCATACTTACACCCTTGTGATTTTAAATCACTGATAAGAGATATCGTTTGCATATAGATGATAGTTTAGACGCATAAACGTATATGACATTCATATGAGAGTCTAGAGCTCAAGCTACACAAAATATTGCCAATGATTAGTGAATTCAATCCTCAGTGAGAGTACCATACTTACGCACTTGTGATTCTAATTCACTGATCAGAGAATTCGTTAGCATATAGATGATAGTTTAGACGCTTAAACATAAAAGATATTCATATGAGAGTCTAGAGCTGAAGCTACACAAAATATTGCTAATGATTAGTGAATTCAATCCTCAGTGAGAGAACCATACTTACACCCTTGTGATTTTAAATCACTGATCAGAGAATTCGTTAGCATATAGATGATAGTTTAGACGCTTAAACAGAAAAGACATTCATATGAGAGTCTAGAACTGAGGCTACACAAAATATTGCTAATGATTAGTGAATTCAATCCTCAGTGAGAGTACCATACTTACACACTTGTGATTTTAATTCACTGATCAGAGAATTCGTTAGCATATAGATGTTAGTTTAGACGCTTAAACATATATGACATTCATATGAGAGTCTAGAGCTGAAGCTACACAAAATATTGCTAATGATTAGTGAATTCAATTTTCAGTGAGAGTACCATACTTACACCCTTGTGATTTTAAATCACTGATCAGAGAATTCATTAGCATATAGATGATAGTTTAGACGCTTAAACATATATGACATTCATATGAGAGTCTAGAGCTGAAGCTACACAAAATATTGCTAATGATTAGTGAATTCAATCCTCAGTGAGAGTACCATACTTACACACTTGTAATTTTAATTCACTGATCAGAGATATCGTTTGCATATCTATGATAGTTTAGACTCTTAAACATATATGACATTCATATGAGAGTCTAGAGCCGAACTACACAAAATATTGCTAATGTTTAGTGAATTCAATCCTCAGTAAGAGTACCATACTTACACACTTGTGATTTTAAATCACTGATCAGATAATTCGTTAGCATATAGATGATAGTTTAGACGCTTAAACATATCTGACATTCATATGAGAGTCTAGAGCTGAAGCTACACAAAATATTGCTTATGATTTGTGAATTCAATCTTCAGTGAGAGTACCATACTTACACACTTGTGATTTTAATTCACTGATCAGAGATATCGTTTGCATATAGATGATAATTTAGACGCTTAAACATATATGACATTCATATGAGAGTCTAGAGCTGAAGCTACATAAAATATAGGACAACGCAAAAGTACTATATATATAAGTATTATAATATAATTATATACAAGTATTATGTATAAAATATTATATATTATAATATATAAGTACTATATATATAATATATTTTATATTATAATATATAAGTGCCTTATACATATATATATATATGTATATATATATATATATAATTTATATATTTTAATCACTGATCTGAGAAAACGTTTGCATATAGATGATAGTTTAGACGGTTAAACATATGACATTCCTATGAGAGTCTAGATCTGATGCTACACAAAATCTAGGTCAACGCGAAAGTATCATATATATATATATATATATATATGTGTATTATAATATATATAATTATATATAAGTATTATATATATAATATATTATATCTTATAATATATAAGTATTATATGTATATACATATATATATATATATATATATATATATATATGTGTGTGTATTATAATATATATAATTATATATAAGTATTATATATATAATATATTATATCTTATAATATATAAGTATTATATGTATATACATATATATATATATATATATATATATATATATATGTGTGTGTATTATAATATATATAATTATATATAAGTATTATATATATAATATATTATATCTTATAATATATAAGTATTATATGTATATACATATATATATATATATATATGTGTGTATTATAATATATATAATTATATATAAGTATTATATATATAATATATTATATCTTATAATATATAAGTATTATATGTATATACATATATATATATATATATATATATGTGTATTATAATATATATAATTATATATAAGTATTATATATATAATATATTATATCTTATAATATATAAGTATTATATGTATATACATATATATATATATATATATATATATATATATATATATATATATATATATATATATATATATATATATATGTGACATTCATATGAGTGTCGAGTGTCTGAATGTATTCAAAATATTGGTCGATGCGAAAGTATTAGATTAACACAAAAAATTCCATCGCTTTTTAATAACATAAATTCATAGCATTATTATTCGGTCGTCAAATTTGTTTTTCCTACATTATATTGACATTACACCAGTTTTCAGACAAATCTTGTACGCTACCATTGAAAATAAGATTCTGGTATTTTATCGATTAATTCTTCTATAAGTTTTTGCAAGCATTAATTAATTTGAACCGTTGACCAAAGAGTTTTCCATACAAAGAAACAAGTGACATGACTGAAGAATACGGTGCTTGGGGAAGAATTTCCTCTCTCAGTTTCATGATCTTTCGCTGCCGTCGCATTTGTAACTTGCTGGTTGACTCTGTTCTGTCGCAAAATCATTCGTCCATAAAAAAGTTATTTTCTCTTCCAATGCATCATTGAAACAAACCATAAGCATAGTAAAATTTTGTCTATGTTCTAGCAATTCCTAAAAGTTACAATTAAATCCCAGTTAGCAGAGAAAACTTTTTCTCCAATAGTTTGAAGCTTTGAAGATTAAGCTATGTGCAGAGATTTATTTGTTTAGATTCTTGTAATGTGTCCATTAAAATTCAGCTTGGAAATAACTATTATTAAATATGAGAGAATGAGAGGTTGAATCAATGATGGAATTTGTTTAACTAAACAAGGAACACAGTTTGCTTGACCATCTACGACAGGTCAGTAAGATAGAAGTAAAGTCGCTTGTTCATATTTCTTTTGGATAACAGATCACTCTTTTAATACGTTTTTATGGTCAGTGTGATCTAATCATACGTATATATACATTTTGTGACCAAATTCCATGCTTGGCTTTCATTTGGCCACGTTAAAAGTATATGCTTTATTACTATGACCTTTGGAAGTGTTATGGGATCTTACCTGTAACGACATAATGAACTCTTCCCGACACTATAAAGACTGCGCCTCTCAATAGAGACGATAGAGAACAAGTGGAACGAGTTGAGACGGAACGAGTCGAGACAATAGTAGTTCACTCTAAACCAGACTGACAGTCATACTAACACCTTCAACTTTCTTGTATTATTATTCTGTTTAATATATCTTTGTTATTCCTACTCTTGTGTTCGTGTTGTTCTTCCTTGGTCCTAACCTTGGACCATAACAGTGGTGCGAGGATATTGGACCATAACAGGAAGTTAATCTGCGCTGTCGAAAGAATTACAGCTTAGTACGGTATAAAGCCACAACGATGAGATATACCTGTAGTCCATTATCCAACGTGGAGTAGCAGACACATATAATGTCTTGCTTTTATGCTTCTATTACAGAAATCATTGTTTCTGGAGCTAATGAATTTTCTGGGAGAATATGCTCGACTCCAAACCTGTCTAATGTTTAGAAATTTACCATCTGGGCTTTGAAATTGTTTCGGAGCTTTCACTGCTCCGATCTTTACCAACTGTCTTAAAGAATTTTACATCGTATCATTCTTTATCATCCTCTCAAGAGAAATTGGCCATCATGATTCTTCAAGCGCACTAATTTCGTTTCCTGCTCAATTGGAGTACACTCATTCGTCATTTCCCCCAACTGCACATATGTGGATGCCTGTCCCACTTGTAATAGAGGGAATAAATGTCTATCTGTTCGCAATATTACCGTGTTTCTTTATCGAGAAAAAGTAACGAAATACTAATGATTAAACACCGGCCTATGTTCCTTTCGGTAAGTTCACGTTCATCCCGTTTTACTAGTTACGTAATTATTATTTTTATAAAAAACTTGTAAATTATGTACACCAAGTGTCTCATTGTACAAAAAAATAAAGAGCAGAATAAAGCACTTCTAAGATTTCACTCATATTATGAAAAATAGCAATGCGAACTTTTACGTCAACGTTATCTTGAAAGAAAAATTGGCTGCACGTCAAAAGAAAAAGAGAGCGAATGTATTATCACAAAACCAGAATGTAGGAAGAAATTTACGCAAATGTGCCGTGTCATCAGAAAGAACAATACACAAAGAGCTATTTGAATTACTAGGAAAGCTTGATTTATATAGAAAAATACTCGAGCAATCATTAACTTTTACTGGTAACAAACATACTGAAGAAAAAGAAGCAAAACGAGGATAATGTTTACTCACTGGATTTATTTAATCTATATCGCCAAATGATGTGAGTAAATTATGTATGCTGACCCAAGAGGAATACAAAAAAATGAACATGATAATAGAGGGGATGAGAGTCATTCATTAGAAATTGGCTAAGAAACTTGTTTTCAAACATGTCCAATAATGGATTTATAATCAAAAAAAGAAAATTTAAAGGTATTAGGTTTTCAAAATAAAATATTAAAAATGCTAACGCTGCCCGTTTCAACTAATTCCAGAACTGTGATTGAAATGCTAAGTCAGTTACCACTTTAAGGGCAGAAAATGGCTTTATTTTAATAACTAAGCAACTTAGTAAATGAACAGCAAAGAACGGTTATCTTTTTAAATTATTTTCAAAGCCGACTATGTTATTTAGTTATATTCATTATGCAAGAACCGTTAAGTTGGCCATATATAAGACATATTCTGGTAAAAACCTTTTTTTGTTAATCATTTCACCTCTAAGCAAGGTAATAAAGCCACTAATGGTTACTGAGTGATAGGGAATTTGAGAAAAACACTACTATTAAGTAGAAAGGACAATAAAAGAATAAGAATTAAAAGAACAGAAGATAACGATTGACACTGCATTTAAATTTTTGAAGATCAAAGTTAACTGGGAACCAAGAAGCCGGAAGAGAGTTCCGCAGGCGAGAAGTACGAGAGAAGAAACTGTTAGCATAGAACTTACATCTAGAAATTTCAATTGTAAAATGATGAAACCTGGCCGCCAATCTAGTTGAAATGTTTAAATTCATAAAGTCCGGGCAGTTCATCGGAACACTGACTATGAAAGTATTCATAGAAAAAGCAAAGGGAAGCTATATTATAAGTGATAAAACCGCGGTTTTAGGCAATACTAGCAGCATGACCCGGCGTTGCCCGTGCTTCATTCAAAAACCGTACGACTCATATAGCAATCGCTATCACTTGACTTAAAATATTTTTGCCCTTCCTTGCCTTTAAAGGAGTGCCCTTTGCCGTGCTGATGTTGCTACATGCCTTACTTCTTGCCTATCTCACACTGCGAATTTTTTTCTAAGCTGTATACTAAACATTAAATCTGTTACGAAAAACGAACTAAACAAAATGAACACAAAACGATCAGCTTTAAAAAAAGGACTCGTAACTGGAAAAACCGAATGAAAAAAGAATGTTAACAACAAATACTTTTTCACACCCAACCCAGTTCTGCGAAATCAGAATCAACGTTGAGCTTAAGCAAGCGAATGGGCCAATTGGAGTAAAGTGCCATGCAGATTTAAATTTTTCCCCCTTGTGACGAATGCAGCTATCGATTTGTTTTGCATGCTAGCATGCTAGTTAACATTCGTGTCAGTCAGCTGTTGGCTCTCACGCTGGCCAATAGAATCTTCCTGCCTATTCGTGGCAGCCAGTAGAAAATGTCCGCAAACTACATGAAAACTGCCGTAGAAGCTTGAAAAAATCGATTATTTTCACTATCGATGGGAGTTGGGAAGTGTGAAGTCGGTCTTGTCCTTCAAGCTAACTTAGAGCATGTGCATGTAAATTTTGGTGCAAATCCGTCGAAAATTGCAGCCGCGCATTCGTTACACACACACATACACATCCTGTCTTTTATAGATAGAGATTTCTGCACATACGCGTATACACAGCCATCTATACATTTATTTCATTAATTTCCAAAGTTTCAAGCGAACACGCACACACAAATTAAACTTTCAGCTTGAATGATTAAAGAGAATAAATGTTTTGGCATATGTGTTTAATACAGCCTTCATTAAATAGCCTTTGTTCTGTTTGCGTGACGTCAACAGTTGGAATTCGAGTAATTTCTGCAAACGTTGTCGAGCTAATTGAGATTTTTTAAAGATCTTCATCATAATTGAAAAGCGATCTGTAATAATATTAGCCAGTCACAAATATTCCTGTGCATTTTATTCGACGTTCAAGGCCAGTTCATGATTTTAAAATTAATAAAAGCCGACGTGTTGATGAGAATTATGTAATTACAATTAAAACTAAAACGCATCCAATTCAAATATCAACTTTAAAGCATGATTTTTTTTAACATTTCACTGTGAAATGTCTGGCATTATGTAACAATGTTACTTGCAAGAAAAAATATGAAATTTAACTAAACTGACATCTCTGGTTGTCGCAAGATGCCCATAATTTTAATTTAATCATGCTTCAAATATTTAAAATTACTAGCGTGATCGGAAATTGCATTTTTAATAGAATGGCTATAATATCAATATTATAATACATTTATGCAGTCAAACAAGAAGGCAAATTTTGATTCCATGTTTAACCCCTTCCCTGGCCTAGACGTGTTCGTATATACGTTTTTACCGAAAGTGTCATTTTTCAGACATGGACGAAAAAAAAAACACAACCAAAATATAATGCCGTGTGTTTATACGTCGATCTTCATTCATTTTCTGCACATTTAAGCCTGAATCGTGTCCAATTGTCAACGTCTGGTAGAGTTGTTAGTCACCGCTCGGGTACATCGAGGTACCTCAGTTTCTTAGTCACTATTTTAAAAACAAATAAGAAATATTCGTTTGAAAATGAAACGTTTTTCCCAAAATAATTCTGCCATCCACCCAGGTCACCCGTAGCTAATATGAACGATCCTTTCTTTAGCTGTAATATATGTGCTACGCCAGGACGACATACAGTTTTGAATTCAGAGTTACTTTCTCCTAGACCGGTTGCCACACAAGACTATAGAATCCAGTCTCTCCTGCCCTTTACCCATAGTTGGATGGAGAAGATTCATACCTTTCCCAAGGGTATTAGCGCGTAAGTGAAGGGTATGGACCCAACTGGAATTCGAACTCAACCTTCTCCAGTTCGAGCCGCTATCCATTACCTTACCGTGCCTCCATTACTATTTTACTATAAAAAAAAATTTATACATTCATAGTGTTTTGATCCTTGTTTGGTGGGGTTAACCATTTGTTCACATCTGGGACCCTAACACGTGCTACCACCTCGGGTCAGGTTGGACCTGATTGGTTGTTTGGGGTTTTATGGCATATCGACCACTATGGGTTATTTAATGCCAGATCCAGTATTTACTAAATATATCAAAAACGTATAGCTGGCAACATCATTGTTTCAAAAACGTATAACTGGCAACATCATTATTTCAAAAACGTATAGCTGGCAACATCATTGTTTCAAAAACGTATAGCTGGCAACATCATCGTTTCAAAAACGTATAGCTGGCAACATCATTGTTTCAAAAACGTATAGGTGGCAACATCATTGTTTCAGAAAAGTATAGTTGGCAACATCATTGTTTCAAAAGAGTGTAGTTGGCAGCATCATTGTTTCAATGTGCTGGAAAAGACCTGGAAGTTCACTATTTTCCCATGGCTGGGACCCCAATTAAGAGGCGGTTCCACGCTTCCTCAAAACCTCCTGATCAGAGGCCTTGCTGTTGGATGCAGTTTAACGTCGTACCCAGGACGGTTGGACCTGAGAACAACAGCAATTAAGAGGTTGTTCCACATTCCTGAAAACTTCCTGATCAGAGGCCTTGCTGCCGGATGTGGTTTATCGTTATATCCAGGACGGTATTTACTAATAAAAGAATTTATTAATGCTCCCAAGAAAATTATGTTTCGGTATTAAATAACCCATAAGGAGTTGATGCGCCGGTAAACAATGAAACAAACACTTATTAGTTAATAAGAAATTTGTGTGGGATCGAACACCAACCGTATAAATGGAAAATACTAACATATTTTTGATTTGACCGTAGTCAGAATCATGAAGCTAATGTGAACGATCCTTTCTTTAACTGTATTGTATGTGCTACGCCAGGGCAACATACAGTTTTGGATCCAGAGTTACCTTCTCCTAGACCGGCTATAGAGCCAAAATAATTGGCGGGGAAATGTTTTTAAAAATCTGGCTTTTTCATCTGAATTTTTTTTTTTATCGAGTTCACACAAGCAAGGCAGTAAAGCCACTAAGACACAATGGGTTACACGGAAATTAGGAAACAAATATTATTAAGGAGCGAGAACAAAAGAAGAGTAATCAGGATCACAGTAGATAACGATTGACATTACATTTAAATTTTTGAAGATTAAAGTTCCACAAGTGAGAAATGCGAGAGAAGGAACTGTTAGCATAAAACTTACGGTTGCATCTAGCCAATTCAACTGTAAATTGATGAGACTTTATCGCCAGTCTAATACTGCGCGTAAATTCTAGGTACGATGGCGAAGAGCTCATTCGAACAGTTGCCATGAAGAAAAGTGTCACCACTAAGATTACGAACACTTAACCTATAAGAATAAAGTCTTTATTACACTACTATATCAGACCCTTATACAGTGGACTGCAAAAGTAGGCAACAGTAAGTATTATAATAGTATTATAATAAAGGTTCAAGGATTCATTTAATACTAGAATTCATTTAATTCCAATAATTTCTTTTATAATACATTTATTATAATTTTTATTTTTTAATAAATAATAATAATAATAATAAATTCTTTACAGATGAAAAGGAGTATGTGAAAGACGGTGGGTGGAACAAACAGTTTCAGCATTTGAGGAATCGATATGTTTATTATTGATATGTTTGTACAATCAATACAATATGCTTTCTGTGCATGTTTCGTTTTTCAGTTCTGCATACCTACTTTTGCACCCCCGTATATTATGGTGATTTTCTAAGCAGGCCGAAATTTTTTTTATTTTGGGGGGGGGGGTATTTCTTTTATCCCCTTGATCTTTTAACGTTGGTGAAATATTAATATCCTTTTGGGTGCTGGGGATCAAGACGCGAAGCTTACATAGTAAAATCAGTAGATACTATTGTATTAATATTATATTAATATATATTATTGTATGAATATCACATTAATATGTATTATTATATATTAATATACAGGGAGCGGGGGTGGCTTCAAAAGTCATAACATAAGTATTATAGCAGTATTATAATAGTGGTTTTAGGATTCGTTTTAATACTAAAATTCATTGAAGTCATTTTGAATATTTTTATTTTCATTATTTCTGTTATAATACATTTAGTATAATTTATATTTTTTTATAAATAATAATAAATATTTTACAGATAAAGAGGTGTGTGTGAATGAGAGGGGCAAAGTGTTTCAGCATTTGAGGGATCGATATGTTTTTATTGATCAGTCAGTTATATGCCATGCGTGATACTCGCTTAGGCAATCATGTATCTTTCGATACATAACTTATAAGGCAGTTTTTTTGCGCAGTATGTTGCCATTTCTTTCTGCAGTAGACCAGTTGCCAACTTAGGCTACAGAATCCGTGGGGGGGGGGTGAGAAGAGGATTCATACTTTCCCAAGGATATTAGCAGGTAAGTGAATGTAATGGATTCGACTGGAATTCGAACTCGGTTCTCCATTTCCTCAATCCGAGTCGCTCCTTTTATTGATGTTTGTAGAATCAACACAATATATTTTGTATACACGTTTTGTTTTTCATTACTGTATACCTACTTTTGCATCCTCCTTTATTACACTAGGCTTAGTGAAGATTATTGTGAATTCAGAGAGCTTCATCCTTCCTCAGTACCCAATACTTATAGCCTTGCGCCATACTATCTAAAGAATACTGTGTAATAGTAAACATGAACATCTCGCCGACCATCATTACTCTAGTGAGTTCTGTCCTCGTTAGGAGCCTTCACGTGAAGCCTTGTGCCATAATATGACCAAAAAGCATCATCTTGGAGTAGTAGCTAGCAAGAGTGTGCACCGTCTTCACTGGGTTCTGCACACTTGTGATTTTGTGCTATACCCTGCTAAATTTAGTAAATGCATTATCTTTGCAAGAGTCAGATGATACCAAAAAGAGAGCGTTGCTGTCATGCCTAGGCTGAAGCTGTTCAATTCTTACTTTACGGCCTGAATAGAGATCAGAATCGTTTATGCAGCCTTGTAGAGAATAGCTTACGTTTTCACCATATGGCTTTTTCCCGCGAATAGAACGTGGCAAGTCTATCGATATTTCCATGCAAAAATTTCTGATGAGCTCCACGCTTCAGTTCCACCAACACAGACATTTACAACTTGAACTCGCCATGCTAGACTCACCATGCTTAAATTGGATCAACCACATTTCCTCAGTATACTGAGGAAATACCATTTTTAATGGTATTTTTAATAAAATTAAAATTATTTTAAAATTATTTTTAATGGTAATTAATTTGTAAAGAGAAAGATAAATTCAGTTTTATTAATTTTTTAATGATATTTTTAATAAAATTAAAATTATTTTTAATGGTATTCTATTTGTAAAGAGAAAGATAAATTCAGTTGTTGTTTTTTTTCATCTAGAGAACTGTTACTTAGTGAAACAAACTCCTACATAGATGCTTTCTTGAACACTTAACCTCCTCAAACCAAGGTTCAATCGCTATACTTTTCTTAGTAATCTACACTTCCTTCTACCTTCATATCACATACATTATCCAGTAACCATCTACTCTTGAACCTTCTATTGGGTGAACTACCGTATGCACCACGAACCACGCTAATAGCTTAGTAGTGAAATTTAGAATTTCTCGCTTTTCTGTGAATTGATTTTGATAAAACTTTTCTCAGCTGGTTTTGCACAATATGGCAACACCATTATTAGGTTTTCATTATTCTGTGTAACGTCCTTTATGTTTTATTTCAGATTCGACAATTTTTGGGTGAACCACGCTAATAGCTTATTAAATGAAAATAGCCCATCTTGAGATTTTTTGAAGAAAATGAAGGATGATGATACATATTAAACATGCCTTGAGTATATATTTAACAGAAAAGCATAATAATATTATAAGGTTAACAGAAAAGCATAATAATATTATAAGGTTAACAGAAAAGCATAATAATATTAGACGATTTATTGATATAATGAATTATTTGGCAACATGAGCGCCACTGTCTTTTTTACAAATACTTTCACGGTAATTGCTCCGAGGAGCTGCTTTCGCTGGTTCCTAGGCCTCATGAATTTATCGTCCTACGAGACTGGCATCCCGTTCCCATCCCTTCACCGTTAGATGTAGACGTCTCTTCTACTCCAATAGCTTCATGTCTCGCACATCTCGCCCGTGGAACTCCCTTCCTTATTCCTGTTTCCCTGACAAATACAATCTCCAACTATTTAAGTGTAACGTCAATCGACATCTCCAGTTGCCTTGATCTATCCACTTCTCTTCTCCACATCCTTTCACCTTTCATTCCTATCTGCTCTCGCTCCAAATCTTCTGTAACCCCCTTGCCTTGATCGGTCCACTATCTTTCTCCACATCCTCTCCTTTACCACTCCTATCTGCGCTCGCTCCAAACCTTCTGTAACCCCCTGCGTGCTAGTGGCTTCCAGCCTTGCTTGGGGTGATAAGCTTAAAAAAAATATATATCCATGAATAACTTCAAAAAACATATTAATTAAACCATAAGAATAATGATACAAATTAAGCATACCTTTGTATATATTTAATAGAAAACCATAATATTACGAAATGTATTGACATAATGAATTATTTGGCCACATGAGCGCCTTTTCGACGGATAACTTCAAAAACCCAATTAATCATGGAATATGTCAATTCGTTTATAGTCACAGTCTGGACTGCCTCTCCTGCAGATTTGAAGGTCGCACATAAGATAACTTTCGGCGTAAATTGACGTCCATCTTTTTTAATGATGGACCAATGATATTCGCTCGGTTTGAGATCCAGAGAGGCTGACGGCCACACCATCAACCTTTTAACCTTTCACCTTGTATGGCGTAAGAACCTAGGAATGCTTCGGTGGCCCTGATAGAGTGGAAGGGACCATTGTCGTGCATGAATACTAGAGTCCTGATAAGTGACAGCGGTATGTCATCTAGCCAGGGATCCAAGACGTCCTTCAGGAGATCGCAGTAGGCGGCTGCGGTCATTTTAACCACTCCAGGCACCCTGACTGAGCCAACAAGTCTATCCCCAATGATACCAGCCGACAACATGACTCCTCCAACCTGTTGTTGACGCCGTAAACGTTGGTGATACTCATCTCCGAAATAGACCAATCATTTTCCCAAACGTCAGATCCGTCAAAGGGCGGCCTTGCCTCATCAGTGAGCAGAATACAACTCATGTCTAACGTCATGTACTTCCAAGCCCATTGAAACCTTAAATTCGCGTGACTGGGCAGTAAAGGATTCAATTTCAGGGGAGCTCGCATGGAATCCCGAGGGTGAGATTTCTGGTAGTTTTGGGTACATAAGGAAGTCCAGTGGCGGTAAAAATGGCTTTGCTTGTTTTTTTTCCGGGTTTCCCACTGAACTTGCGGCTCATATTCCTTAAATCCATAGCTGTCAGTCCTGGAGATCCCAAAATCGTATCGTTTCTTCGTTGGCGAAGGATCCCTCAGGAATTGTCTAACCGTGTCCGTGACCTATCTTCTTCGTAGTCACATGAAGAGAGGTGCCTTTAGCACTTTTCTTGGTGATTACAGACTTTTCTTCATCGTTGAAGCCTTTTCCAAGCCTTATTTTTCTTAGAGAGGAGAGACGCTATTCACCCACCATTCACCCAAAATCTGAAATTAAAAAAATAGAGGGCGTTACACAGAATAATGAAAATCTAACAATAGTGTTGCCATACTGTGCAAACCAACTGCGAAATATTTTATCAAAATCAATTCACAGGAAACTAAGAAATCCTAACTTTCGCTACCAAACTATGGCTTGGGGTGCATTTCCGCGATAAGACGACCTTTAAATCCCCCAAAATCACCCTTAAAAATTGGGGATCGTCTTATACTGCAATTCTAAAAAAAGAAACTTTAAATTCTGAGTGATGTTAATCTATAGGCTAAACTCGGTGCGATAACTGATAATGTACATGAAAAAACTCATATTATCATACAAACTGATAATAAAAGTAATAAAACTATTTCTACCTTGTATATCTCTGACATAACTTCATAATAAATTGCCCATTGGGAAAATAATTTCATATCAATGAAATCAACTTGTATCCATGCAAGTTCAGCTGAGAAAATATAGACATCGACTTATGATTGCGTTCACAATAACCTTTATCTCTCGCTAAACTTTCAGTCATCATGGTAGTATTAATTACGACAGTAATAACATTTAGGATAACATAAGATGCATTTGTCATTAAAAATTCATTATCATTTTGGTGTTAAATAATAACACAATTCAGGTTTACATGCAACCTTTATTCGTGATTGTCGAAATATAAGTAAATGCACCATAGTACACTAGTCTGTTTAGATATAGGAAGAATCAGTATTCACAAGAGATCACAGGATGAAAGGTAAACAAAACAATGGTATTCCCTTTTATGGGACATGTATAGGAAAAACATGTTAGAGAATTGGTTTTGTTATTTCGTTTATTTTGAATTTCTAAGAATACAGTAACATCATTTCCAATAGCATCAGCTTTATATAATCAAGAAGCAGTCGTCTTATACTACAGGTATTGGATAAATCCATGAAAATTTGCTATATTTCTTTATCTAAAGGTTAATTTATACGTGAAAAAATACGATAAATGATTGATTGACTGAGTGAAAGATTGAGTGAGTGAGTGAGTGATTCGTTTTCTACGGCTTAGCAACCCTGTGCAGGTTATTTAAAGCCAGAAAATATCTTTTAGATGGTAAGAATTTTTTAAAGATTATAATGGTTTAGTAATAGAATATACTAATTAACCCACAGCTGGGAGAAGAAAAGGTGTATTCATACATTACCCACGGGTATTATAAGTCAATATAACCAACCCAACTGGAATTGGAACTTGGCTCTCGGATTAACAATTCCGAGCCATTATCAATTACACCACCCACACATCCAAGCTTACAGTAACTGGTATTCCCAATCGGTTATCTATCTAATTACTTAGCAGGCTCGACGTTACTTAACTTCGGCGATCGTACGGGAACCGATGTTTCAACGTGATGTGGCCGTAAGCCTGTGAACTAAATAAAAGTAAATATCGGAAAGTTGTTGGTAAAAGCAAGTTGCTATTTAGCAAGAGTAAGTCAGTTTTTGCAAAAGTCTGCCCCCAATAACGATCGAACTCGGTACTAACAGTTTCTAAGCCTGCCTTCCTCATTACGTGTCCCGGGAATTTCAGCTGCCTCTTTCCGGTGTTAAGTTATCCGCTTTGTTTCCATTTTCTCCAAAACCTCGTCGATGGACATGTGTCTTTCTTGAGAACCACATTTCTGATCGTTGCGCCATCACATGGTTCCTCTGGCAAATGTGCGTTGAATCGATTCGAGTTTATTTCGATGAAAGAATATTCTCTTTATATCTTTGCAAACTTTGGGGCTTCGTGAAAATGCTTGTTTTATTAATGAACGACTCGATGTTAGATATAAATCATTTGTTAATGTTGCGTGTGTGTTTTTTTGTGTGTTTCAGATAGTTTCAAGTAAAACAGAGCATAACGAATAGATTATTGGCAAAAGCTATAAATGATGAAGAAAGAAGAAGAGGTAAGTGCTTGATGAATAAATACCAGCACATGCTGGTATGACACAGTAGAATTTAAGATTGAATTTTTTATTATCCATCATACATTATACTCTAATTTATTTCGGCTTTGTTGGAGCACTTTCTTCCTGTGTCTGTATTGAAGAAACCTGTCGTTTTTCATTATTTACCTTCGGACTCTTGTCCTTATCTTTCTTGTTGTTACCACAATAATTCTTCGGGTGTATATCGATCTACAAGGAATTCTAGACTGAAGCCTTTATTTAATCTACGGGGCTAGTCTGTTCTCGTTCCACTGCCCATGTCTAGGGATACCTCGTCTAGTTCTTATGTCTAATGCTGCTCAGTTCCTGCTCGCCCGTTTCAAGTAAGTCCAAGTACACACTACCAAGCCCGGGATTGAACTCGCAATTACTATGTCACAAAATTCACGAAACAATCCCCACGGCTATTGTCTCGTGTATGTTTTTCTTTTTTACAATTGGTGTTTTTTTTTCACAGTTTATACACCTTTTCTAGGTTATTTAAAGCCAGAAATAAATTTAGAGTATAAGAAGTTTTTGGAGATAATAAAGATTTTACTGATACAATTTATACTAATTAACCCAAAGCTTGAGGAGAAGAGATGGATTCATACCTTTCCTATGGGTATTTGTGAATATAAAGAACCCGACTGGAATTGGAACTCGGCAATCCGATTATCAATTCCTACCTGTTATCCATTACCCCATCTGTACATCCAAACGTACAGTCCCTGGTATTCCCAAGGGGTTGCCCATTTAGGTACTGACCGTGCTCAACGTTGCTTAACTTCGGTTATCGTACGAGAACCGATATTTCAAATTGGCGTGGCTTATTTTTACAAGAAGCTCGAAGTAACGTTTTCCTCTTCAGTTTCTTACTTTAATAATTACTACACTGGTAGGGCTGTGTTTTTTTTTTTTTGTTTTGTTTTTTGCTTTGTTTACGTTTATATGTCTCACTGCAAACAAGAAAAAATCTTATATACACTACAGGAAAATACACCTTAAGATATTTTTGAATTTTTTTTTTTTTAAGTAAAAGATAAAATTTCACTACCGTGTAATTGCTTATAGTTTTCAGTCCTTCTCCAGGCTCCTCTTTTTTCTTTTTTTTTTTTTACTAATGATCACCCAATATAAGGCTCAAGAGCCACTCAAGGTAAAATGTTATTGTATGGAGTTGTATTAATGTAAGAAAGTACAAGATGACAGGAAAGATAGGCACTTATAGTTAAGCGCTTATTTTTTTGACAAAATAAAAGCAAATACACTGCAGTTAATGGAATTTTATCTTTTACTTAAAAAATATTAAAAAATACCTCCTTTTTAGTTGGGTTTTTTTTTTGTAATGAAATGCAAGGCTGCCCCAAACTTATTGCCTGTAGATCATGATTTCTCCTGTGATATATAAGAATAATCGAAACGATAAAATTCCTTTCTAGGAAGTTCTAGGTTTCGATATCATCACCACCACCACCACCCCCATCTTGGTTGTTATACTCGCAAAGTTTCAACCGTTGTCGTTTCCTGCCTTCTTCAGGTGTCTGTCTCCGTACTGTAAAACCTTTCATCTTTAAGGCATACCATATCCAATCTACTATTGAGTTGAACAGACACTGAAAATTAAAATAAATGCTTATCTAAGCAGAAAAAACAGAAATCTATTACTATACATAACTAGCAAGTATCTGAGTTAAATAGTAAAATAGACAGTACTCTCTAGTCTTGGATGTCAGCTAGTTTAGAAGAAAGATAACTGAATTTCAGTACCGTAGAGAAAACAACGGGAAACCACTCCACTCTTTTTACAGAGATGTCTTGTGTTGCGTTCTGTGTCGTCTCTTGGACCCAACACTACTACATAAAATGGTATCAACAGAAAGGACCATTTCTTTTTTCTTATTCGTTTTATTAGGAGAAAATGGTGGCAGTTTGGATTCTAAGAGGCAGCGGAAGGAAGGACGTCACAGGAACGCATGTTGCACGTTGGCTCGACGTCACTCCACAGATGGTCTTAGCTGCTCTCTCAATCTGGATGTAGAAAGCGTATCGACGCTTCAGAATTTTTGCAACCTTCTATTGAAATCGCCCCGTTTTGGACTTATATCCCGAACCCGGACAAAGGTAATCTATCACTGTCAGAATACCACGCCCACGGGCCCTCCTGACAAACACTGACCATTCCGGCCCTGGCCTTCTCATTCTGTAACACTTGGCAATACACATATATTAAAGAAACAGAATATAGCCAGTCATTGTCTATGTCTTGAAGCGACATGGCATTTAGACTAAGCAGGTTAGACATTGTAACATACATTAGTTGTATCTTCATGGTGTCAGTTTAAACTGACGCATTCTTTTTTCCTTATATTGTGTCGATTTTGCTTAAAGTTAGTATTTTCATGATTTCAGAGGAACATGTGGCAATTTTCCAAAATATTACAGGGTAATTTTCGCATCCCAAAATTACCAATAATAATTTAAATATCTGGTGGGAAGCATCAGTTCAAACTGACATCATGTTGATAAAGGCATAAATATCCCATTAAAATGACGTACAGTGGGAAAAACGAACAACATAGGGGGGTGGTCAAGATAAACGTTTATATATTTGATCAGACAACGGAAACTTGAAACGAGAGAATAACATACATCTGCGAGAAAAACCGACCTTATATCTCATTCTGTTATGATGCAGATAAATACTTACTTCTACAAGAAATGAGGAACAGGAATACAATGGATAGAATGAGAATCCGTTCTGATGTCGTTCTCTTTATAGTATTTTCAGGAATTTGATTATGATTAGGAGTCAAAATGTGTCATTTATCTTAGTAATGACAGGGGAAAAAGCGAAGCAATTTTAATATACGTGACGTAGACATTCATAAAACTAATGGCCACAAAAGAAACCAGATTAAATCGTAGCAAAAATATGCGTAAATCAGAGAAGCGTATGTACTGCTTAAAATCTGCTTTATTTATAAGAGAATTAATTTGAACGGAGATATTTGAAAATTATATGTCTGGCAACAAGGTTTAAAGTCACTGAAGTCTCCTTTATTTTCCATACTAATGCATGAAATGGAATTCAGTAGCTTGACGTAGCCATGTTTAAACGCCTATATCTATTCTTGCCGTCACATCATTGGCTGATTAGAAATTTTTAAAAGTGTACACTTGTTTACGTGTACATAAACACACACACACAAACACACACACACACACACACACACACATATATATATATATATATATATATATATATATATATATTATCATCTAGAGACAGATTGTTTCGCTGCATCACAGCTCGTCAGTGCGGTTAGACGTCTCTAGCTAGGAACGAAACCCGGCTGAATTGGCGTCAGTCGGAGATATTACCCCTAAGTCGTTGGCGCACATCAGAGAAGAAAGTGAATTTTTAAGCGTATTTATTTTTACATAAACATACAGTGACCGAGAGGACTCGATTCGATTTACCGAAGAGTCTTGCATTATCAGCCATAATAGTCACTGTTTACAAACTCACATTTCCTTCCCCAGAGAGCTCAACCGAAATAAATTTTTCAGGAGCATATATATTATCATCCACAGACAGACTGTTTCGCAGTATCACAACAATAAACCGCTATATATATATATATATATATATATATATATATATATATATATATATATATATATATATATATATATATATATATATATAGCGATTTATTTTTTATCCGACATTCCTATTATTATTATAGTAGCTATTCGGATTTTAAATAGACGCCCCATTTTTACTTTTACTTTAAACAGTGTGTACTACTTACTGTCGGCCTGCGCATTCGAGAAATCTTAATAAAGTAAATGTTCTTTCCGACCGGACAACATCTTTAACACACTCAGCGTTGCTGATATGCTTTCCGGAGCAAGGTTTCCACCAAATGGGGTTGCTGGCCCCATGACTAACTCGTCTGGAATTCCGAATCATCCTTCTCCTAGACTAGTTGCTAACTAAGAGTTCCTTAATGTCCGAATCATATCACAAGAGTTTTGTTATCTCGCTTGTGGCAAAATAAGTCTATTTCTTCAACTGAAAGAGAAAAGAGGTGGGGACTTTTAAAAAGATTAAAGAAAAAAAGTACTTATCTCAGTTATCTATCCAAAGGTCAAAAGTGGAATATTTTTAATCATTAAAAACCATTAAAACAGGTAACTTAAATCAAGGGAAACGCTTCCTGTTTCATTATAATCTGTTGTCGCGAATAAGCAAAAACAGATATTAGCGAATTGAAGATAAGACGATGAATAATGCACCTTTGTAGATAGCCCCGTCTCTCATTATCAGTGATAACCACTGACGAGTCTTAGCGTTTTTCAAAGCAGTCGTTTGTTGTGCTCTCTGGTTATAATGGTCTTTCTTTCGTCGAACAATCCCGTAGAGTTGATTTTGGTTATTTCTTTAGTCGACTTGTTGGGTACTAACGGAGATATTCTGTTTCAGCAATTGCCGGGATATTATCAAGGAGATATAGTGTTTTTCTTTTGTTTTATGTTTTTTGTTTTTTGTTTTTTCTCAAAAAGAATATCTTCCGGGCGTATAGATATGCGGACAAATAAAACTGTGGATGATAACCGTTGCGAATATCAGATGTAACCTTGTTCTCTATTCTTACTGGAATAGTAATGCGAAGACAACATGTAGAAAGAAAGAAAGAAATAAAAAGGTCTGTTATCCGCCTTCCCGTCAGTATTAATTAGCCTCACATTGGTCAGATGTCGTTGAGTTTAACCGCAGATATAACATTTTCCAAAACAGCAAAGATTGGCATGACCTACCAAAAAACCCTTTAAGAAACCATTTTGGTACCTACTACTATCGGAAAATATTGCAACTAATTTTACGATATAATTATTTTGCTATAAAATTACTCTTAAAATCTGAAACAAAAAAGTTGCAAGTCTGAAATTAATGCACGTTTTAAATTGTATAATATCTATATCTTCTATAATGAAATTTCATAATAGTATTCTTCATAATGTTATTCTTCATAATGCTATTTCTACGTAATGTTATTCATAATTTTTACTATAATATAATTTAATATATTCTATAACGGCTCCAATATGACAGAAAGTATGATGCAAATATACTTAGCATTTTACTACAGGAATATATTATAAATAATTTTGCGATATAAAAATCTTTTAAATTAAATTACACTGTGTAACACGATTTTCTTCCTAAGCTAGCAACTTTTATTTCCTATTTGCTTACGCATAGAAAGTATGAAAAATGTCTAGTAGTTCCTTCACGCTTTGCTTTTGAGGACAGGATAATTATATTTCTAAAATTTGCCTATTCCCGTTGGGAAAACTGGCAAATGTGAAAGTACTCAAAGTAGGGACAAACCGACATATGATCCAAAAGTGGCATATATATATATATATATATATATATATATATATATATATATATATATATAATATCTGGATAAAATAAATGAAACAAAATTGGGTGTTTTTTTTTTATGAAAGTATTTATTTCTGTGTTTTTGTATATATTTATTTATTTAATATTTCAGACCATCTAGGTCTTTCCTCAGAAATCAAATGAGATACTGTGTTTGTGTGTTTGTTTACAGCGTTTGTTTACAGCGTTTGTCGTGAAGCGTGCATGTCACGTGATGTGCAATGCGACTTTGTTTGAATTTTTGGCGGAAGATTGATGATAGTGTCTTAAATGTTGTTTAAAAGGTTTTTTGACCATAACTCAAGAAATATTTCTTAAAATATTTTTAACTGTTGAAATATTTATGTAGATTTAAAATATCCACGTGTTTGTTTACCCCTAGTTTATATGTGTCTAATTTTAGAATTCAGTATTTTTCTTTTTTTCTTCTTCGTATGTGTGTTGTACTTAAATTACTGTGTTTGTGTGTTTGTTTTTAGACTCGGACGACACGTGGTGTGGAACGCGATTGTGTTTGATTCTTTAACGGACAACTGGTGTTTTGGTTATTGTTTAAAAAGGATTTTTTACCATATCTAAAGAAATTTTTTGAAGAAATATTTTAACTATTGAAATATTTATACAGATTTAGAATACCCAAGTCTTTGTTTAACCCTAGTTTATATGTGTTTAATTTTAAAATCCAGTATTTCTCTTTTTTTCTTGAAGAGTGTTGAAAGAGAAATACTGGATTTTAAAATTAAACACATATAAACTAGGGTTAAACAAAGACTTGGGTATTCTAAATCTGTATAAATATTTCAATAGTTAAAATATTTCTTCAAAAAATTTCTTTAGATATGGTAAAAAATCCAGTTGTCCGTTAAAGAATCAAACACAATCGCGTTCCACACCACGTGTCGTCCGAGTCTAAAAACAAACACACAAACACAGTAATTTAAGTACAACACACATACGAAGAAGAAAAAAAGAAAAATACCGAATTCTAAAATTAGACACATATAAACTAGGGGTAAACAAACACGTGGATATTTCAAATCTACATAAATATTTCAACAGTTAAAAATATTTTAAGAAATATTTCTTGAGTTATGGTCAAAAAACCTTTTAAACAACATTTAAGACACTATCATCAGTCTTCCGCCAAAAATTCAAACAAAGTCGCATTGCACATCACGTGACATGCACGCTTCACGACAAACGCTGTAAACAAACGCTGTAAACAAACACACAAACACAGTATCTCATTTGATTTCTGAGGAAAGACCTAGGTGGTCTGAAATATTAAATAAATAAATATATACAAAAACACAGAAATAAATACTTTCATAAAAAAAACACCCAATTTTGTTTCATTTATTTTATCCAGATATTATATACATATCAAGAAAGTATACGTGGCCTCTCATTATGCTATATATATATATATATATATATATATATATATATATATATATATATATATATATATATATATATATATATACCCAAGTTTGGGATTGGTATATACGGAGTAAATTCCAATAAGCAACAATTATTATTCTTTAAAGAGTGCTCAATACAGAGTAGATTTTTTACTTTTAATTTTAATTTCAAATTTTATAAATCTTTTAATATCTATGATAATCTTGCTTAGTTGTCAAATTTTTCGAATTACCCTATACTTGTATTTTGATTGATCATTCTATCTTATGTAACAGCGTTTACTCCTAGCTAAGGATCGTTAATTCATTTGAAACTTTTAAAACCATTTATCCTATATTCTACATCATCACTTGATAAGACACCAGAAGTGTTGAAACAAAATGGCTATTTTTGTAGTGATTTTATAACATATTTATGTTGTAATATTCAAATAAATGATTATATATATATATATATATATATATATATATATATATATATATATATATATATATATATATATATATATATATTAGGATTACACAAGAGAGGCCACGAAAAATTTAGAAGTGAGTAGTTTTTCGCGATTTACGTTTATACTTTAAATTACTTTCACGAATCGGCCCCCAAATATAGTCTTCCATCATTTTCCGTTATACGATCCTTGGTAGAAGCAAACTGAACAGCTGAATTTACGTTCTCTGTTTTTTATACTGCCATCTATGTTGCCAGAACGTTCAAGAAATTCCTGAAACTATTAGAAAGTTCTTGAAACTTCTAGAAAGTGACAGCAAAATCCTCTGTCAGCAACTCAGCGCTGAATCTGTCTGGAATGTACTGGAAAGTAGGTTAGTTTCGAAACATCGATCTCCAGGTCGGAAAAGTAAAGGTTAACGCTCTTGAACTCGGAGTACTCGAACCCTGATTGGGTTTCTCGATATTCTTATTTGCTAACTCTACAATGTGAAACACGGTTTTCGTCCTTGTGTAGCAACTATTATTTCCTATTTGCTGGATCCTAGAAATTATGAAAAATGGCTAATACTTCCTTTATACTTTGCTTTTGTGACCAAAATAATGATATCTCCAAAATTTACCGATTTTTTTCATTCCTTAATTCCTGGCTGCTGACAAACGTTCTTTCTGATTTTCAATGTATTACGAGAGTAAAATCATGTATAATACATGTATAACGTACAATGATTAGCAATATGTTTCGTTAAGCAATAGACGTATTGCGTTAGTAACACTTGGCTCTATCACGTTGAAACACCACTTCTCGAAGTTAAGCAGCGTCGCGCCTGGTCAATACCAGGTGCTGTAAGCTTGGATGTGCGGGTGGTGTAATGGATAACAGATCGGAATTTGGAAATCGAATAACCGATTTTCAATTCCAGTCGGGTTCGTTATATTCCCTATTAGGAATTAGGTTAAGTTAGGGACTACGAAAAGTCTTACTGAGTGATTAGTTCAGTGTTTTTACGTCTTATTCACCCTTCCCAGTGTATTGTAAGCCAGGATAGCTTAGATTGTAAGAATTTTAGATATAATAACGATTTACTGATACAAGGTCTACTAATTAACCCATAGCTGGGTGGGAGGAGAGGTGGATTCATATGTTTCCCAAGATTATTTGCGCGTAAGTGAGTATAACGAACCCAACGGGAATTGGAACTCGGCTCTCCGATTAACAATTCCAAGCTATTACACCATCAGCACATCCAAGCTTGTAGCAGCTGGCATTCCCAATCCGTCACCCATCTTGGTATTGAGTAAATTCGGTGAATGTAATAAAATCAAGTAAGTGAATGTAATGAAATCGACTAGAATTTGAACTCGGCTCTCCAATTCCTCAATCTTAGCCACAATCCATTACTCTCCTGTGCGCCTTCTTTACTTTAACTACGTAATATATTTTCTTCTTTACATATGAGTTGGTTGAACGCCTGGATAGAGAACACTTGCGAATCAAACGTCTGAAAGAGCCATCGCATATGCTAGGCAATGACGACTTCCTCAGTTATTTTAGCATAGGTATAAGTGCTATATGGAAGCCATTAATAAGGAAAGAAACAGAAAACAACGGTGGAGAATTATCCAAGAGATGTGGCAGCAAAGTAGGCAAGTTTGACAGCAAGGCAACAACAACAGAGCAGGCAATACGAAAATTAGTTTTAAGTTGCAGCTTCAAGATTCAGAGAAATAGCGCAAAGGATTAACGCGTCAGTTCATGAATTTGGTCACATAATAATTGTGAGTTCAACCCCGGGGTCGAGTAGTGAAGAATCAGACTCATTGGAAACAAGATAAGCCATAACTGAACAGTACTAAAACAAAAAAAAACAAGACGATATACCTCTAGGCATGGAGACTGTAAAAAGAACAATCTTCTCTTGTAGATTAAATAAAGGGCTCATTTCTAAATTCTCTTATGTTTACTCGAATCGACACAAGAAGAAAGCCGTACCACACAAAATTAAGATGAAATTCAAAGATGAGGATATTAGTCCGACTGTAAATAACGTAAAGAAACTCTTTCAATTGTTATGACTGTGGAAATGACTATGCCAGTTTTGACATTGTAAATGTAATATTAAAAAATCAAGCCAATTATTTTTTTCCTTGTTTTAAATTTCTGTGGGCCTTATTTTGTTGAATTCGTTTCGTTAACAATTGAGCCGTTTCGTTCTAAAATTCCACCATGTATTAATATATCAAGCGTATATTTCAGATTTTTCTTTAAATTGCCCCTTATTTAAAAAAAAAAAAAAACAGCGTAAGAGTGGTAGGGAGCCCAAATCATATCATTTTATTTTCCAAGAATTTTTTTTTTTACATCTCTTTTTATATTCTTACGCCTCTTTACCTCTATTCTGCTGAAGCTTACCGCTGAGCAAAAAGGCTTTCAAAAATCAGGACAATGGTCGTGGTATGTCTTTGAATTTTGTTGAGAACCTCGAGATGAACAAAAAAGGCAGCAGACCATATACGGCAATATTATTACATGCATTGTTTCATTGTTTAATGATAATGTTATTAAGATTATCAGACTATACGAAAAAAACTTACATAAAATATATAGACAACACTTATCTATATTATTTAATGAAACATGTATTAATATATATATATATATATATATATATATATATATATATATATATATATATATATATGTGTGTGTGTGTGTGTGTGTGTGTGTGTGAGTGTGTGAAAAAGAGATATTGGATTTTTTCTCTTTCACGACAAAGTCTATTCCAATCAGACATGTTGCTCCGTTACAGACATCACACACACACACACACACACACACACATATATATATATATATATATATATATATATAAAGAAATATATAGTCTGTTTCATACTAGATGTAATCGTCAGGCCTGACGATTGCATCTAGCATGAAACAAACTGTCGCCTCTAAGTGTTGACTTCTATGTTCACTTTTATATTTATATATATATATATATATATATATATATATATATATATATATATATATATATATATATATATATATCTCAAGGAAAAACTTAACGCATCAGCAGATAGGTTTTTAATACTCCTCTCATCAAACCGAAATTATAAAACCTATACATATATATATATATATATATATATATATATATATATATATATATATATATATATATATATATATATATATATGAAAGAGAGATATTGGACTTTTTCTCTTTTAGGTAGTGCATCAGATAAACTGGTATTTATATAAGGCCTGTTTAATGACCGATGATACTTTATTGTTATTAGGAACAAAACATGGCCTCTGTGTTCAAAATGTCGTCTTCGTGGGACTAACATAGATTTATTGCATGTCGGGAAATTTTGAAAGTATTTTTAACCTTCAGGACAGACATAATAAGCACAAAAAGAAGTTGTGCGTAGGCGTTGATGGCAATGTTATTATTATGGGGCCGGCGTAGGAAAAAGGCGATCTTCAATTAGTTTTGACTTGTAAGACACTTGCAGTCTAAGAGAAAGCAAATGATTGAAAATTAAAACAGAGCTCCACGATCAAAATCGAACTTTTCACGTTCTATTTTCACCAGACTTGTTGCCTCCGGAGTTATATTCTGGACAAAGAAATCGATCTGGGATTTTTGCCTCATTACACTCGAATCCGTATTGCAATTACAATGACGAAAAACCAATCATGATGTTGGAAGATGTTCAAACACATGTGGTATACCCTCCTTGCTTCTCACATTTGCACTATCACATGTGGTATATTCCTCGAGCTACTCTAAAGAATGCTTTCCTGATCTATACACACTTCAGGTCAGTTTATCTATCCTACATATCCTAATCGTCTGCACTTATTTCCACGCAGCAACTTCACGCAGTAACCTACTTTGAGTGGCTCTTGGTCCTTGTATTGGGCAACCTTTTCGTAACAATAAGAAGTAGATGGAAAATGGATTACATCCAACATAATGGATTGATAAGGATAAATCTTCATAACCGACTCCCAAAGTCCCAGCTCCATGGTGGGACCGTCTGGGTATTATCAAGTTAGAGTGCTTAAAATGCAATGAAACCCTAAATGCACAATTATAGGCCCAGTAGATGCAACGTGTCCATAAAACTCCAAATGAAAAAAATATTGTTCCCTTTCATGACAATGTGAGCTTGCATACAGTATGTATGACACAGGAAGAGAATTTAGGACTTGGTTGGTCAGTTTTACCAGACTCCCTATCTGACTTTGCATCAATCGATTATTACTTTTTCGATTGCTGCAAAACATATTAATCGATATATAAAATTCTGATGTAAGGGCATACAAAGTACAATTGGCTTTACTTGGGTGAGTAATGTAGTACAATAAATTTTTATTGTATTTTTAGAAAAATTAAAGTTTTATTATTTAACATACAAAATACCCCCACTATTTTAATAAACAATGTAATGGTTAAAATAACAAATACTTATTAAATAACAAGTACTTATTTAATAAAAAAAGGAATATTGTTTTCTGAATATCTTTTTGAGTTTTTATATACCAGAATCCAGTTTCCAGTTCGCCCTGTGTTTGCGAGAACTATAAACAAATGACAATGCCAAACGTTTAAAGAAGTTGAAATTTGGTTCCAGAAAGAAATATTTACGCATGGCCAGTTGTATGTTGCATGCTCAAGAGTAAGAAATCCTAAGAATGTACTCTTCGCTGTTAAAAAGGAAAAAGAAATTTTCGTAAAATATTGTTTACCATGAAGACCTATAAAATTAAATTAAATTAAAAAATAATTAAACCGCGAAGTATGGTTTGTGTCAAAGAATTTTTCCAAACAAATTATTTTCTTCAAATTTCATCGATTGGTTTGCAAAATCAATAAGAACACCGGATTATATATCTCACTGTTCTTCCTTTTTATTACAATATATATATGGTGATATATATATATATATATATATATATATATATATATATATATATATATATATATATATATATATATATGTAGTAATTTACCAAGAAAGTAATGAGCTTAGTGCGGATCGAAATCACTAGCAATGGACCTAGCGAGACAAATTTGCTAACATTGCACCACGCCGACCTACCCCACGCATGAAACATAATAATCAATTGATACCATTTCAGATGGATCTATCTATATCTATATATATGCCTATCTATATTTAGGATGTTTCGAAAAGATTGATGTCATTTGCGATGTAAATGTCCGAGTATCTACATAGTCGAGATGAATGAAACCAAACAGGCTTATTGTCGGGAAAAATAAGATTTATTCATCAAAATTTGAATGGGAAATTCAAAGGTATCTGGAGTTATGCACGATTTCACAAGTTTTCAATATGCGCACCGCCTATGACACTTACCCGTCAAGTCGGTAGTCTAGCTCCTGCACAACACGCTGTAGCATGCCTTGCGTAACACCCTCCAGTGCAGCATTCAGTGACTTTCTGCTTGAGTTCTTGTAGGATGAATGGCGGGGGTTGGCACATAGACCAGATATTAATTTTTCTGAAACACCTTTTATTAATATACCTACTTATATATATATATATATATATATATATATATATATATATATATATATATATAATATTTATATTCGTATATATAGGTACCTCCACTAATTCGGTATAAGCAAGGTTTAAAATTATTTTTTAAAAATGAAAAAGCTTTCTTGAAGTTTTCATTTTAGCTTTAATTGAAAGCTAAAGGATTTAAAACTTACTATTTCCAGTAAGCAAATACTCTGTGGTGTATTTCAAACAGAAATTATATTGATCCGAATCGATAAAATTGACCATTTTGACACATTTGTAAACCAAATTTAATTCTCGGTTTTAAAAATCTTGCAAAAATAAAATATATATATATATATATATATGAAACGTTATTTGTGGAAAATTAGCAAACTTAAAGTTAAATTAATCTGATTTGTAACAAATATTATTTACTTATAGCATAAAATGTTGTATACAATAATTTCTTAACCACAGGGTCTTATTTTTCTGATGTGCTAATCGATTTATTGACAGCTGAATGACCGTCGAACGTGTTTATAGTTGAGTATGGTGGAGCAGACGATAAAGTTTACAAAGTTTTTTTTTTCTATAAGTGGGGACAAACTTTAAAACACGTGATCTTTTAATGACAATATTAAGGTCTGTACATCCATACTTAAAAATTCTGCACGTATTTACACATATTAAAACAAATCGAAATTCGTTTAAATATATTCGAGGTCGTCAGATTATAATAAGCTTTACAATACATTATTAGTAAATATAGCTTTACTTAATAACAATATTTCCTAAGAGTTGCTACATTGAAACTGAATTTTAAAAGATTTAAAAACTCTATAAATCATTCAATTTCAAGTTGTAAAAAATTGAAAACAAACCTTTTTCATCGAATTTTTTTTCTTCAGACAATATTGTCTTTAATATATATTTTTCTTAAAAACAATTAAAAGCTTATCTAATTGAATAATGTCTCAGTTTTATAGTGTTTTTTTTTTTAATTTTTTGATTCAGAATATATTTCAGTAAAACGGGGTCCGATTTTTTTTTAAATTTCGGTGATTTAAATTCTTCAAAGAATTCTGCTTTTAACTAATATATTCACTAAAAATTATCACTTTGAATTTCTCAGGTTTTCATAAAATTAACGCATAGAAAATATTTTTATCAAGATTTTCTCATAAAAAAGAATTTAAAATAATTTCATTTATTTGTGAATAAGTCCTGAAAAATTTATTAAAATCCGACAATCATATGACTTTTGTAAAAATTTCCAAATTAATGTGTCTGTCACCGCAAAAAAGAGGCTAAAATTTGCTATGCTAAAAGTTAGTACAACCGCTAACACAAGAAAAACAAGTTTTTTAATTTAAATTTTTAATATTCTAAAAAGGAGTAAAAAAAATCATTAAATATGCAAAACATACTTTGATCCTTCCTCTTAAGAATAACACAGAGATTTTGATAATAAACTATGCTTTCATAAAGTTTGGAACATCTTTTCATCACGGTATGCTGATTTTTTAGCAGGTCGGAGAACCGAGTTCGAATTCCAGTCGAATCCATTACATTCACTTACGCGCTAATACCTTTGGGGAAGGTATGAATTCTCTTCTTTTTTCCCCCATCTATGGCTAAGTAGCAGGACAGACCGTACTATAGCCTTGGATGGCAACTGGTCTGCCGCAGATAGAAATGGCAACTTACTGCAGGAAAAAATCTGCCACGTCTGTCATGTATCAAAACTTACATGATCACCTAAGTGTGTATCATGCATGGCACATACCTGAATGGGGTAATATATACACATGTTTACTTATTTTATATATAGATTTTCTTTTTCATACATACATAATTAAATATCACAAAAATGAATATATATATATATATATATATATATATATATATATATATATATATATATATATATATAAAAGTGAGCATTGAAGTCAATAGTCAGGTGACAGGGTGTTTCATGCTAGACACAATCGTCAGGCCTGAGGATTGCGTCGAGCATGAAACAGTCTATCGCCTCTGAGCGTTGACTTCAATGTTCACTTTTATATTTACATACGCTCTATCTCTGATATTGAGCACTTTATCCCATAAATATAGCACACCTTAAAGCTATATTTCTCTCTCTCTCTCTCTCTCTCTCTCTCTATATATATATATATATATATATATATATATATATATAGGCAGCATACCTTCAAACATATTTCATTGAATAATATAGACATATTATGACTATTTTTATAATGATCTGTTCCAGTTTTCTGATCAGTTTCGTGATGTTAAAATGAAATTCATCAAGGAAGGTGTCGTAGTTTCTTCCTACCCAAGTACTTTCGATCTCCTTCCAAATCATCCTCAAGCCCTCTATCATTCTCGAGGCCCTCTATATCAAAAGCAACCAACCAATACCCAACAAAATTTATTACGAGTGTATCAGCAACGTGTTGAAGTTCATATAACAAACATTTGTCATTTAGCATTTATACTCATTTCCGGTCAGCTCCCTTATACTGGGACGCTTGTTTTGCAAAGATTTTCCATAACTACAACAGATAAATTTAAAATTTGAAAATACTTATAACAGAGCGCGTTCAGGCGTGTGTTTTTTTTTTTGTTTTTTTTTTTGTTTTTTTTTTTGTTTTTTTTTTTGTTTTTTTGAAAATCAACGAAATGCAGATTTTATCACAGTTACAATAAGTTTGTCTTTGTAATTCACCCTTGAGGATGATCTTGGAGAAAATCGAAAGTATTTAGGTAGAAAAAAACTACAGGGCATTCCGTGTTTGAATTTCATGTTAACATCAAGAAACTGATTAGAGAACTGGAAAGGGTTATTATAAAAATAGACATACTATATCTATATTATTCAATGAAATAATATATATATATATATATATATATATATATATATATATATATATATATATATATATACATATATATATATATATATATATATATGTACACATATATATGTGTGTGTGTGTGCTTACATATATTCTTGCAGGCTTCTATAGAGAGGAGTATATATTTATTGAAGACTGGGATTATTTCTGTGCAGTTGTGTGATTCTGTGCATTGTTCTAATATTTGTAAAGCTGCACACATCTATATATACGTGTGTCAATGTGTGCGCCAGTCTGTGCGTGCTTAGGGGAGGATGTGTATGTGTGCTTGTGCACACGCATGCGCCCTTCTCTTTGTTTATGTACTTGAAGAAGCCAATGCCTGACACTTTACAAAACGCCTCGGTTATTCATTTGAGTCTTTTGTTGCGGGCGCATTTTGTTTCAACTTCTGTTCGGTAAATAAAAAAGCAAATACGAGCGGCTTTTTGTTCGGCGTTTATAGGCAGGGCTCTCCATGACCGCGACAACAGATACATTTGAACAATAATGGGCACGGAACAATTGCAGAAGTGGAAGAGAATAATAACAATAACAAGAAGAAGAACTAAGCCATTCGCCACGTGTTTATTGAGCATATATAATTTGTAAGTTGCCTCTGTCAAATATAGGTAAAATATATCTACACATCAAGTAATTTGTAAACATCAAAAAGCTAAATGTAATATGAACAAAGCGTGATTGTAGTCAATGAAAGTTCGATCAACAACTCTCTCCTCTTTCTTTCTCTTATCCTCCATATATATATATATATATATATATATATATATATATATATATATATATATATATATATATATATATATATATATATAAGTCTCAAGCACTAATATTCCATGGTTATAATTTATTACATTAGAATCGTAATCATGATCCAATTCATCAGACCTACAAATTCAATTTCCGATTTCTTTGTGAATTTGTAGGTCTGATGAATTGGATCGTGATTACGATTCCAATATAATAAATTATAACCATGGAATGTGTTTGAGCTTTTTTATTATATTCTTGCAGTGTCCTGGACATTGAGCTCTACCTGGATTCTATCCTCTTGGAAATATCTATCTATCTATCTATCTATCTCTCTCTCTCTCTCTCTCTATATATATATATATATATATATATATATATATATATATATATATTGACCACTAATAATATCAATATATATATATATGATCTGTGATACAGCGAAACAGGCTTATATGTAAATGTATCCCTCTCTCCCTCCCTCTCTCTCTCTCTCTCTCTCTCTCTCTCTCTACATATATATATATATATATATATATATATATATATATATATATGGAGAAATATAGTCTTAAAATGTGCTATATTTATAGGATAATGTGCTCGATATCACAGATAGAGCGTGTGTAAATATAAAAGTGAACATAGAAGTCAACACTTACAGCCTGACGATTGTATCTAGCATGAAACAGACTGTCGCCTCTAAGTGTTGACTTCTATGTTCACTTTTATATTTATATATATACATAAATTCAGTCGCCCTGACATAACAAATTTTTTGTCACAAGAAAAGTAAATTTATTTTTTTAAATTATTTTTTCTTATTGTTTTTAATCTCCACGATTTCATTTAGATTCTTTTGTTAGTAGATATCCCACACTGGGATAATAGAAGTTCTACCACGAATGGCTAAATATAAGAGCCAGGGCACAAATTTACTATAGGTGACCTTGCAATCGAGGCAGTCTGTAGACATTTTCGTCGAAGTAAATTGTTTTCTCTTTTGATCAGAAGAGCATTTTTTATGCCAAAATTGCGCTCAGCCTCGTTACGGTGGGCGACCAAGAAAATATCGTGCCCGTGTACAGTCGCGTCAATATAGCAAATTTATTCCGATGAGCGTATAAAATATACGAAATTTTGAATTCGTGACATAACTTTTTAAACAAACGTAAAGTATGTTGGGTAGTTCTCACTACAAAAGGAGATGTAGGTTCTATGCTTGACGAAGGACACATTTATTTTACTAAGATTTCTGGAATGCGTAGGCTAATAGACGTAATGCATGCAGTTTTATCGTCTTGTTTAGGGGTCTATTTAACCGGGTGGTATATTGAACAGGGGTAGATCTTTACCCCTTGTTTCCTGTTTAGAAATGGGTTTCCAGTTCCTTCTAACGTTTATTCCAACTTTATACTTCCAATATCTCCAACTAAATTCTGAAATATTATTTACCATTTATTTTTTCCTCAACAGGAGTAGATAGGTTCGCCTATCGTCTGAGTCACACTCCTACCCTGTTTTTTTTTTAACGGGAGTAGAGGTTAATCCTTTGTTTCCTTTTTAGGAGTTGGTTTCCGGTTTCTTCTAAAGTCTTTTTTTTTTCATAAACTTACACTTCCAGTAACCCCTTGTATCTTAGTGACATTATCCCCTTGTTTGGGGTGAACTGATTAAAAACGAAAGAGTGTCCACGATAATGACATTTGAAGTAATAAAAATGTCGGGTTCAAATAAATCCATTAATTCCTGATATATATATATATATATATATATATATATATATATATATATATATATATATATATATGTTTCATTAAATACTTCATTTTTCTTGGGTTCGAACAAGCGTTTTCTTTTCTGAACACAGTGTACAGAAACTGTCCAAATGTTCTGTAATTCCGAGCGCTTTCGGCTATATTTTAGACATTTTCAAGGATGATTTTATTTTTTACTTTTTAACTGGATGTATGGGTTGTGTGTATGTATCTATAGTTATAGGGAAGTTTTATTTTCCAAACATAGTCAACAGGTGGTGGCCGAGTTCTTAGTTAATATTATTGAGTTTTCTGTTTTGGCTTTTTCTTTTTTTATTATTAAGTTTTCCATTATTTTAAATCATTTTTTTACATGTGGATAAGGTCATTATATTTTTATTTCTACTAGTATGTTTCGGATGAAGTCTGGTAGGTTTGTGCGTGCGTGCGTGCGTGCGTGCGTGCGTGCGTGTGTGTGTGTGTTTGAATGGATTCTAATGGAGCTGCGGTCGGTTAGGTGTACCGTAAGTGGTCTGGATAGGCATATAGCCGTGTGACCGATGTAATTATTTATGCCTTCGGTTTGATCAGGAACACAGTTCCTTAAGGAGCATTTGACCTCATACATAATGTTCGTTCGTTGTGAATTTTGATTTTGCTGGTGTATTGTTATTTTTTAGGATAAGGTTAGCTGTCTTAATTTTTTTGTAGGCGATAATTAATTAGGGCAGTTTCCACACACTCTGTGTCCAGAGAAGGAAACACTTGTTCGAACATAAGAATAATTAATTAAAAAGCTAAATCACAGTACCTTGTCTGTCGTCTTTAATGAAACATGCAGGTGTGTCTTGTAATTTTTGAGGATAAGGTTAGCTGTTTTAATTTTTTTTTTTTTTGTAATAGATAAGTAATTTAATTTTTTTATTTGGGTCAACTGGGGTAGTGTAATTCTTTATAATATTTTTAAGTGATTCTTGTCTTCTTTAATGAAACATGTATAAAAGTGGAATTGCTGCATAAATACACAATATATATATATATATATATATATATATATATATATATATATATATATATATATATATATATATATATATATATAAGAATAAATCCTAAAGAGCCAGGAAAACCTACCTAGGTTTCACCTAAACGGATCTTCAGGGTAACCTAGGTAGGTGTTCCTGGCTCTTTAGGATTTATTTTAGTTATTCTACTTAGCGTACTGAGCACTCTACGTTTTAGTCTTACTAGTCGCTTAGTTTTCTTTATATTTGGACTAAAGACTTAAGGCACTGGTCGATTTATTTCGCCCTGTTCGGCTACCGATTTGTTTTGACATATCTACAAGTTGAGCTATCTAAGTTTTTTTTTTTTTTACCAAACGAGTATTACTATTAGTATATATATATATATATATATATATATATATATATATATATATATGTGTGTGTGTGTGTGTGTGTGTGTGTGTGTGTGTGTGTGTGTGTGTGTGTATGTGTGTGTGTATGTATATATATATATATATATGTGTGTGTACTGAGTGTATCAAAAATGCTTTGCAAACTTTGTGGGTTGGTTTCTGGCACCAAAATAAGTTAAAATGTCCATATAAACATATGTCCAAAAGGCCATCGCTGTGTTTGTGGTCAGTTGTTCGATCCATAGTTTGCGGTGCCACAGATCCTGTCATAGCAACGGTAAACGGCAGCAAAGTTTGCATGACTCGGCCGCCTTCGGTCTGGAAACGCAATCTGATACAGCCACGCGTCCATTATCAATTGCGCGCCCATATCTGCCCGCTCACGAATATCCTGACATTGTTAAACGGGATAATTGCCAGTTAACTCACTACTACACACGTTAAAGTTTGAAAAGAGACTAACCACAAATGTACACGAATGACAAATGCAACCCAGTCTATATGGGACCACAGCAGTATCTACTGTAATCTTATTTAAACTTAATAACTCAAAAACGAAGGACGCGTTTATGCGTTTTTATGGACTTTATACCTTGTTTTGGTGTGAAGAATCCCCCACCACCACCACCACAAAGTCCGTAAAAGTATTTTCGATATACTGTGTCTATATTGTCGCCATATTATATTTTTAATTCCAAGCATGGTGGTGGTTTTTATCTTGTCGACTGCACAGTATAGAAGGATCAGTTGGGCACCGTCTGTGAGGAAAAGTATTTTTCGTATATCCTGTATATATATATATATATATATATATATATATATATATATATATATATATAGAAATAGTTTGAACATGGACATAATATATTGACCGTGTTTTGAAACCAAAAAAAAAATGAAACATTTTATAAAACATACATATAACAAACTATTTCTAATTCTAACAGTTAAAATATAATCCTTGAAAATGGCTAAATGTATAGCCGAAAGCAATCGGATAAAAAGAACATTCGGACAGTTTCTATATAATTTATCATCCGAAAAGAAAAACATTATTAGATCGCATGAGAAGTTGTATAAAAAACTAAATAAAAGCACCTTGTCAATCGTTTTTAATGAAATGTGCATGAAAGAAGGATTGCTGCCTAAATACACAAATATATATATATATATATATATATATATATATATATATATATATATATATATATATATATATATATATATATAGATAGATATATAGATATATATATAATCATTTATTTAAATATTATAGCATAAATATGTTATAAAATCACTACA
>OZ038492.1:73147407-73197407 GCA_964036315.1 Acanthosepion esculentum | reverse complement strand
TTGCCTTCATTAGCCCTGTGAGTGTTAATTTCGCCTAGCTTGCTTTCCTCATTATAAGTCAAGTTCCTCATTATAAGTTTAGTTGACGCTTTCTGATTGTTAGCAATCGTCTCTTTGCAGTGTCTGCTCTCCGTAAAACTTCGTTGTTTCTCACATACACTGCCCATGATATATTCTCAGCACGTTAAAATTCATCTGTCACTTCAAGTCTATTCTTCATCTGTGACAGAACTGTTCAATATTCCAGTTCGTATTGGAGATAAGATATTACGAATCGGTCCTTTACTTTAACCTTAATCAAAACCATGATAGGACAGACATCCTTAGGAGAGGACACAGGAGAGCTTCTTCCTTTAGAAGTGAGATGATGATAACGGTGTTTAAGGTCGTAGAGGCACCATATATTATGCAGCCGTAGCAACGGTGGTGTTGCCTGGACGAGACCATTGACCTCTCCAGACTGATTTGAATTCAGAGTTTTCCTTCTAGACCGGTTGCTATTGAACCCAGTCTCTCCTGCTATTTGATCATAGCTGGAAGGGAATATTTGTATATCTTTCCCAAGAATATTAGCACGTAAGTGAATATAATGAACTTAACTGGAATTCGAACTCGGTTCTCCGATTTCTCAATTCAAGCCGCTATCCATTCTATCCCAAAATGTACTATGTATATTATATATTAGAGTAATTAAATGTCAAGTAGATAATTCCAAAAACAAACTAGTAATTTTCACCATCACCGTGCAGACCCTGAACTTTCAACTATCATGACGGGTGAATGTTCTCTGAAGACGTCTCCTTGCCATGAATATCTATTGGGACTTGGGACTCACTCCAGACCTCAAGTGGGACACATATATGCGATCTAATGTTAAAGATACTGAAAACTTAATCGGTTCATTGTACCGCTCCAGTAAGTATCTGACTCCTTCTGCAATACTCTATCTTTACAAGAGCCAGATCAGACCAAAAATGAAGAATTACTACAATAACTGGATTGGAGCTGCCCAGTCTTCACTTGCCTTTTTAGATAAAGTTCAGAAGCGTCTACGAAGCCTTGTGGGTGATGAATTATTTTCCATCTTACAACCCGTTTCCTACAGACGAAAGTCTCTCGCTGCTCTATCGCTATTTCCATGGCAAGTGTTCTGACGAGCTACATTCCTTGGTTCCACCACCCCTGGCCTTTACAACTGGGGCCCACCATACCACGTACACAAGGATTAATCATGCCCCCATCGCCTTCGTATTCCATTAATAATAAGTTCCACTCAGACAGCTTCTTCACATGGACTGCTGCTTCGTGGAACAGGCTCCTGACATTACAATGTTTCCTCATGAACTTCTTACGGTCATACAACACAACACAATAATCCTCTACCTGGAGTGGCTCTTGAGCCTTGCATGGGGTCAACATTAGTAAAAACGATAGATTTGTTACTGTTTTCCTTGTTGATTTCTTGCCTTTAGTATGTCCTGTGAGTGTTAAATTCTCTGAGCCTTCTGTTTTCATAATGTCCCAAAAAATTATATCTTTCTGATTATTTTTTTTATCGTTCCTATTCGTTTTCAAAATTTCTCGTTTATTTCTTGGCATTCTCATCATTCGTTGGTAGAACCCCCATCTCGGTTGGCTAAATTGTTTTATTTATTTGTGAAAAGAAATTATCTAGCATTAAATACTATGTCGAAGATGATATATTACATAGCAGTCCATCAGTCTTTGCTACGTTTTCAAATGTTATTTTCAATTCCTTAAACTCAGCAAAGTATTAAGCGACAGGAAAATTTCGTTAGAAGTAAAGAAAAGAGTACTGAACTGCTATGCAATAGCTAATCTCCTCCATGGCAGTGAATGCTGGAAAATTTCCTCACAGATGAAAAAGACTCGAATCAGCAGATGCTTTTAAAATGCTAATAATATCCTGGAGAGAGCATGTATGTAATGGGGAAGTTTTAATGGAAATGGAAACTAAACTAGGTAATCAGAAAAGAACATTAAAGTTTCTAGGACACATGATGAGGAAAGAATGCCTGAAGAATTTAACACTCACATGGCATACTAAAGGCAAGAGAAACAGGGTAACATTGAATAAATTGCGTTACCAGTTTTTTAATGAGTAGCAGGACAGGAACAAAGACGAATGGTAAATATCTAACGTTAATAAAAGCAATAAATGACAGGAAGTTGTGGAGAGCCTCGATCAACCATATCCTAAAGGAATGTGGCATATAAATGAAGAGGAATTTTTTTTTGTCAGATTCTAAATCGCCTTCAGATTTCTATGCCGCTGCTCACGTACAGCAAATGTGCTGAAAAGCTTACAAAGCTATTTAGGATACTTGCTCTCACTTGATCCCAGCTGCTGGTGTGAACAAAAAGAATTAATAATTAGTGGATGTGGTCGAGCCAACAGAGCACAAAATGAAATTGAAAGTGAAAAGCTTAATAAATATCCGTAGCTTACCAGAGAACTAAAACAGATATCTAGGAATATGGAGGTTATGGTCGCGTCTACAATAACCAGAGCACTGGTAACGGTTTCGAAGAGCCTTCCCAAAACAGTATACTTTGAAATCCGAGGTAGAACAGAGACCATAAAAAATCCCGAGGCAAATTTTGGGGCATTGAGATATACTGTCACTTGATCTGCAACTAACCACACAAATAATACAAGTTGAAAACTCAAGAAGAAGAAAAAACAGCAACAAAAACAATAATAATAATAATAATAATAATAATAACAATAATAATAATAATGCTCCAAGCATGGCTCTCAAGGCTTCTACGATCTTCAAAACATTAAAGGCGATGTTAATCGTCAACTTCTGTCTCCTTGAATGCTGTTCTTTTATCGTCCCTTCTGTTTCTTTCGCTCTCAGTAACCCCTTACAGCCGAGTGGCTTTATGCCTTTGAAATTATTTGAAAACAAAAGAAGAAATAGATTGACCACCGAGATTGAGATTGCCAGAATCTAAGACGTCCAGGCCATAAATGTTCCAGATATCATTGAAGTTCTGATGTCAAAAACACCGAACTTGACACTAAGCCGAGAAGCTTTCCTACATTAAGCTCAGATGCTTTTATTTATAGCAAAAGGACAAATAAGAGTATCAATTTGTATCTTCACTTAAATTTTTTTAAACATTTCACCCTAAGCAAGGCTGAAGTGCCAATATCGCGCAAGGGGTTACAGAGAATGGGAGCAAGAGATGGACGGGAATTAGATCAAGACATCTGAAGATGTCGATTGACATTGCATTTGAATAATTGAAAATTATAGCTATCAGAGACACAAGTAAGAGGAAGGGAGTTTCACAGGCAGGAAGTGCGAGACATGAAGCTATTGGATTAGAAGAGCCGGCTACCTTTAACAGTTTCGATAGTAAAAGGGTTGGACGGAGATGCCAGCCTAGTGACAGGCTTAAATTCATGGAATTTGTGAACCAGAGAAAGTAGCCCGTCGGAGCAGTTAGCGTGAAAGTATTTGTAGAAAAGACAGAGGAAAGTGACGGCATGACTGTGCGAAAGTGACTGTAGACGAGATGCCAGATCAGGACCAATCACATTGCATATCTGTCTTTGGTTGTTTAACTCTTTGACTCTCGAGTCAACCGAACCTATTTCTACTTTTTTGACTCGCCATACAACCGAATCTATTTCTACCTTTTCGTCTTTCAAGTCAACCGAGCCTATGTCTAAAAATTTGACTCTCAAGTCAACCGAATCTATGTCTAACGTTTTGACTCTCAAGTCAACGAATCTATGTCTAACGTTTTGACTCTCAAGTCAACCGAATCTATGTCTAACGTTTTGACTCTCAAGTCAACCGAACCTATGTCTAACGTTTTGACTCTCAAGTCAACCGAACCTATGTCTAACGTTTTGACTCTCAAGTCAACCGAACCTATGTCTAACGTTTTGACTCTCAAGTCAACCGAATCTATGTCTAACGTTTTGACTCTCAAGTCAACCGAACCTATGTCTAACGTTTTGACTCTAGTAAAAACCGAAGCTCTATGTTTAATTCTCAAGAAGTATTGAATATGGACAAGAATATGAAGATCAATATAAACTTTTTTAAAAGTATGTTATAAGTGCATAAAATATGATGATAGATATTTCTTTAATGTTTCGAAAACTAAATGTACATATTAAAATCTATAATAAACCTCTGCCATAAGTTGTCATGCAAAGATTTTGCATCGGATAAGAAGCATAGGATAGGATGAGAAGAATAAGGAATGAATTACCTCTAGTTGAATAATTTCTCGCATCAAAAGAAAGATCTATAACATCTACATATTTTCTGTTCTTCTTTATGTAATCAAGTGTGTCTGCTGGACCCCAACTTTATTCAAGAAATTTGAGACCCTTCAAAATCCAATTATAAGATTCATTTAAAACTATAGATTGTCAGATCGAACCAAAATTAAAGAGCTTTTCGAAATAACTTAACAGTTTTTTATGCACATCATCAAAAGGCTTAAAATGTATCGTCGCATAAAACGCACTAAATCGGATCTCAACAAATTCTGCTTAAAGCGTAGAATAATTAAAAAAGAGAGATAAAGGTCAACAATCAAAACGATAACGTAGCAATGTCTATTTTGGAACCATGGTATTGCACTCAATTTGAAAGTTGGTGTTTGACAGGATAAATAATGACAAAACATTTTTCCATATCGTTACCGTTTTCTGAGGAGACAAGTTTAAAAATTAAGTTTAAGCCCAAATCGTAGCGTCTGAATCTAATTCCAGTGATCCATAAAAGTCTTATAGCACGGCCTTATAATATTTATAATTTACTGAAGCTTTACAAATTATATATGGACAAGATGCATGACACAAGCACATTATTACTAAATCATTGTGCCATCAAATAAGACCTTCATTTAGTTCAAAGGGAAATTATACTGAACAATTTACCTATATTATGATTATGTAATATATTATACAGTGCAGTAGTTTTAGTGTGATTTTCAATAAACAATGCATATTTTAAATATTTTGTCTTATAATATGTGCCGAGCAGTATTAGTGTGATTTTTTTAAAGCGTTTCACCCCAAGCACGGCGGGAAGCCACTAGTAGGCAAGGGGTTACAGAGAGTTGGAGCGAGAGCAAAGAGGAGTGATAGAGAAAAGGATGAAGAGAAGTCATCTGGAGGTCGATTGACATTAAATTTGAATAGTTGGAAATTATAGCTATCAGGGAACGAAGAAAGGGGGAAACAGTTCCACAGGTGAGACGTGCGAGACATGAAACTATTAGAGTAGAAGAGCCGGCTACATTTAACAGTTTCGATAGTGAAAGGGTGAAAGCGAGATGCCAGCCTATACACTATTAGCTTTTTTTTTTTTTAATAATTATTATTTAACAAATGATCTAACAAATCTTATTCATTGAGTAGCCTTTTTTGGAATCATTTACAATTATTTTACACGGTTTTTACTTATCGAATAAAAAAATTGCATATTTTACTTGTGGTGATTCATAATTAAAAATCTGGCTTTAATATATTTTCCATTCAATGTACAGTGTAACCCGGATATAAGAGACCCTGATATAAGATAAACCCTGATATAAGAGAGATGTTATCTGGTCCCAAATTAGAGCCTGTGTTAATGTATATATAATAGACCAAACCCGGATATAAGAGAAACCCGGGTATAAGAAACTTATTCTCCGATCCCGACAACTCTCTTATATCCGGGTTACACTGTATCTAATACAAAAATATCAACTTTATTTGGATTTATTCTTGAAATCATAAAATGTTAATGTCAGTTTCTAAGTAAAAGCCTGCAGAAATTTCTGTATTTTTTTCAGACGATATTTAAAACTAAATGTTCAGTACCTAGATGGTTGACCGCTTGGAAATACCAGATGTTCTAAGCTTGGTTGTGCAGGTGGTGTAATGGATAATAGCTCGGAATTGTTAATCCGAGAGTCGAGTTCCAATTTCCGTTGGGTTCGTTATATTTACCTACACATAAATACCCTTGTCAAAGGTATGAATCCAACTCTTCTCGCCCGGATATGGGTTAATTAGTAAGACTTGTATCATTATTATCTCCCCACTCCCCTTAAAAACTCTTACAATCTATTAATATTTTCTGGCTTTAAATAACCTGCAAAGGGTTGATAAGCCATAAAGCGAATCAAACAATCCTGCAAACAGGCAATCAATGTGTATGAATTGTCTTGTCAAGATCAACAGCTTAAAAAACGGCCACTCAAAGCCGACCACTTTGAAGAAAGTTATCTGATGTTAGTCGGCGCGCAATCTTCCGAAGTACAACGTCATTGCAAAATTTATTTAAATATACCGCCATTAAAATTAATTATGCACCATCTAAGAATTTCGAATACCACGTGGATTGTCCTAATATCTGCCAGGTCATAAAGCCTTCATTAACATAACAGGACACATGAAATATTATGCATGTGTGGATAGCGTATAAATTCCTCCTTGGATGAGTTTCTAACGCAGGCTAATCATCTCTCAGTTGCGTCTCTGTCTTTGGGCAGAGTGTGCTCATGGGCTTCTCTGTCAAATGACAGAGGGGCAACTGAGAAAATTATACTGATAGTTGCCCAGCCCAGGGGAACAGCTGCCTGAGGCCGCGCCCTCCCATTGCATCTGAGGGAGGGATCGGTGATCGCACCAAGGCCAGCGCAACCGACGGTTGCGTGGGCTGTGGGCAATTTTTGTCCCTTGCTCTGGTGCACGCGCTCGGGTCCCCACTTTAAAAAAAGACCTTGTGTCACATCTCCTTCCTAGTGGGGGTGGGGAACGAGTAAACACCGTATGCGTGTGTGGAGTAATTCTTTCCTTACAACATTCAAACTATGTCTCCACCTGTGGCGATATAGTTTCGTTACCTTTGATCCCACTTGCCACTCCCATTTTGGAAAAGCTCTTTCAAATACTTCGTGGTTTAGCAATGGTCTTCCACTCCGCAGTTTGTCTTTAACCTTTCACCTCTTTTAAAACTTTTCTACTGCTATTCTCGCATGCATTAACAGTCGCCCCACCCTAAGCCTTTTGTATATGTCGGTAGCGGTACAATACTTCTTGGGCCAAGAAATCGATTACTGCTATTTGTTTCTGATTCATATCCAACGCCATGTAACATCTGGATAAAAAAGTAAAAACTATATCAGCCATCGAGTAAGAATTACTCTTTCCGATGATGTAAAATCACGCTATATTGATTAATAGTTTCAGTGAAAATGACAAGCAGTCATTTTTTTTTAGTTCATTCTATGTATTACATCTAGTAATATTGCGTTACTAGATTGGCAACTAAGTCTCATCCTTTTTCAGTTGAAATGGCTAGACGTAACCGTAAGTTCTATGCTAACAGTTTCTTCTCTCGCACTTCTCGCTTGTGGAACTCTCTTCCGACCTCTTTCTTCCCAGCCAAATTTGAACTTGAAACTTGCCACAAAGAGAGCGAACGAGAGAGAGAGAGAGAGAGGGGGGATACTTTAACAGAGGAAAGCAAATTAATTGCCAAAAAGAAAAACGGGACAATATATCGAATGGTCTTAATAAATTGATTCCTCCGTATCCGCGGGGGTTAGGGACCAGAACCGGCCGCGAATACTTAAAATCCGTGTATACTTGTAAACCCCACCTAAAAGTGCATATAAGTACCTATTTTAATTGTTAAAACCCCATATGCCTTAAACTTTCATCCTAAACATTTTAGAAAAAATTGAGACCCTTTTTAAAGCATTTTTGAAAAATAGTATTGGTGACCATACACTTAGCGTAATTTTTTTTTCATACGTACAATAACCGTTTTTAATTACTCATAGATCGATACAACTAATGACAATATTGTATAAAATATGTGTAACAAGACATAAAATATAAAGTTTTAACATCTAAAAAAAGAATTGTGATGATGCCCCCAGACTTAGCATAAATCACTTTTAAGACCCCAGCCGCACCCCCTAACAAAGATCAAAGCCAAGCACTATGCATGATGTTTTGCGTTTGTTTTTTACAATGAAGATGTACAATTCTGCCAATTTTTACCATAAAAATGGACTGTTATATGTTTTAAGTCACTTAAATAACAGGAAAATAATACAAGAATATTTTAAATATGTTCTATCGAAAAAAATACGCGAATCGAGGGAGTTCTCAGCGAATAATTTGTACATATGTTCTTCAGAAAAACACGCGAATATTCGGGGTTTCCACAAATAACAAGTACATATATTCTAAAGAAAAATCCGCGAATATGTGAAGCCGCGAATCCTGAAACGCGGATAGTCGGGGGCTCACTGTATAGGGTGACTTTGTAAATGTCAGTTATGTAAAGAGAAAGATCGTCATGATTGTCCTTCGAGTCCGATAGATACCTTTAAAAGAAATAGGTTAATACTCTTCTATATGAGATCAAGTACCGGTTCGATTAATTTATTTCCTTCAATTTCGCAAACCACGACCATCTTCGGTATTTATTTGGTAAGGCACGATGGTGATTATTCAAAGAATTTTCTCCGCGGAACAAATATTTTGTTACCATTTCTGTAACTTTTATAAAATTTCCCAGTGGAACGTTGATTTGAACTGTCAAGCATATTTTATCTGATGAATTTTTATTTCAAATGGCACAAAATAGTACCCATAAAAATAGCAATTTTGCTATTATCACCTATTGTAAACTTACTTGTTCATATGTTGTTGATTTTACGGCATCTGAACACTTGGGTTATTTAATTTTTGCATGAGGCCCGCATGGAAATCAGTAGTCATTGTCAACCAGTCTAGAATTACCTTAGGCAGAGGCCCTGTCTCCCGGTATTACGTAGAATAGGGTTACAGCGTCTTCTTCTTATTATTATTATTATTATTAGTAGTAGTAGTAGTAGTAGTAGTAGTAGTAGTAGTATATAATTATTTATTATACCGTACATCTTGCTGTAAGTTGTTCTAGTGAATAAACAAATTTTACGGAAGAGAGAGAAAAAAAGTAACCCACAAAACAAAGAATGAAAGTATAAAAAGACAAGCAACTCCATTTTTTAGAAAAAATAAAATAAAATTATTTCTCGAAAACAGAATGACAAATACAAGATTTGAAAGAATTTATGACTACAATCTTGACTATGAAAATTTAAAAGTTTATTTTAATATTCGGGCGCCCGTGTATTCTTTTTATCAGCAAAAAAGATAGATAGATAGATAGATAGATAGATAGATAGATAGATAGATAGATAGATAGATAGATAGATGGTGTGGAGTTACCCCACTTACTTTTCTAAAACAACCGTCAGTAGGGGACGCTCTCTAAGCCTGTAAATAGGCAGTGACATTCTCTCTCTCTCTCTCTCTCACACACACACACACACACACACACAGAGAGAGAGAGAGAGAGAGAGAGAGAGAGTACGATTTAATAAAAGGGAGATAGCTACGTCTCCGAGAAAAATCGACAATAATATCAGATATCTTCAAAAGTTTTCACAAAAATGTATTCGACTCACAGTAGAAATTTCACCAACATCAGATCAACTTTACAAATCGACGATTCTTCTATTAAAATTTTGTGCGCCAACATCATCCTTCACATCAAAACAAAAGAGGCCTTACAAACAAAATCAATTCAACGTAGAGCATTGGAAAACAAAATTTTAATACCAACCTCTGAACACTTCTTTTCTACACTATCGACATATATTCCAGAGCGTGCTTCGACTGTAAACCACTAGAGAATTATGCAGCACCCTGATGACACAGTACTCCAGACAAGTACATTTGCGTCGATATGTTTAAACAAACATCGTAATCACACTGTTCGACTCTTTTTATTTTCAGCCTACTAGAGACAAAACAAACTTACACAAACTTCATTGACATATGATCAGAATGAATTTTTCCCAACTGGATGGGAGTATTGCGCAGTTACCCCACTTATTTTCCTAAAGAACGACGCTAGGGGACGCTCTGTAAGCCTATAAATACGCAGTGATATTCTCTGTCATTCTCTTTATCATATTTCACACGGACGTTAAGATGTAGGTCGAATTTCGAGACTGCGTCTCTCATCGGGAAACACGCAAATACACAACATTCACTTCATTCTCTCTAGCACTTTCTTCTACATCAAATTACACACACACACACACAAAGAATTGACTAGTTTGAATATTTTCTTGTCTTCACTGTTTTGTAACACGCAACAATATTCTATCGGCTATGTATACTCTCGTTTAGTTAATACATACTTATAGTTTGTTTTCATATATATATATATATATATATATATATATATATATATATATATATTGCTTAATATATTGTGTAATTGTCATCTTTGATAATGGCTTATGTAAGCCGAAAGCTTAGATTGGATTTAAAAAAATATGTATCAATATTGTGATTTTCTTTCATTGTTTAATGATAATGTTATTAAGCTTATCAGACAATATGAAAAGAACTTACATAAAATATATAGACAACACTTATCTATATTATTTAATGAAACATGTATGAATATATATATATATATATATATATATATATATATATATATATATTGTCATCTTCAGACACACTTTTTCGCAGTATCACAGCTAATCAGTGTGGCTAGAAATGCGATTACCTCAAGCCGGGCTCGATACCTGATTTGGCATCAGTCGGAGATTTTACCCCTGAGCTATCACCGGTAGAGAGGAAGGCGGATTTTACGTACTTATTCTTCGAATAAACACTCCAATGACCGTGAGGGTTCAATTCATGGAAGAGTTTTGCAGTATTAGCAGTAGTAGTAATTGTTTACATGTTCGGGCTTTCCCTCCAGAGTGATAGACCGGAATTAAATTTTCCGGGGGCGTATATATTGTCGTCCACAAACAAACTCTATATCGTTTTTTCGTTACTTTGTAGTTTTTATTACCTGGACTCACGTTCCAAACCCACCATTTTTGTCGTGGGATAAATATACCAGGAGACAGGTGTTTTCTAAGCTAAAGTTAACCAGTATACACTTGCAGCACTAGATAGATAGATAGATAGATAGATAGATAGATAGATAGATAGATAGATAGATAGATAGATAGAGAGGTAATAAACATAATTAAATAGAAAAATCGATAGATAATGAACAGAATTAGATAGATAGATAGATAGATAGATAGATAGATAGATAGATAATGAACAGAATTAGATAGATAGATAGATAGATAGATAGATAGATAGATAGATAGATAGATAGATAGATAGGTAATGAACATAATTAAATAGATAGATCGATAGATAATGAACAGAATTAGATAGATAGATAGATAGATAGATAGATAGATAGATAGATAGATAATGAACAGTATTAGATAGATAGATAGATAGATAGATAGATAGATAGATAGATAGATAGATAGATAGATAGATAATGAACATAATTAAATAGATAGATCGATAGATAATGAACAGGATTAGATAGATAGATAGATAGATAGATAGATAGATAGATAATGAACAGAATTAGATAGATAGATAGATAGATAGATAGATAGATAGATAGATAGATAGATAGATAGATAGATAGATAGATAGATCGTATGACATTAATTCATACATACGTCTTCAACTCCTTCATTTTGTTTTTCTAAACTCTCTTGCCCCGGCATGGAATGTTCGTGGGCATCTGGCAAGATACAAATCTCACCTTCCCGACACTCCGCCAATTCAGGGAACCAGATCCTGATCCAATCAAATTAAATGCTGCTCTATGAAATAAAGAGAGAAACGGAAAAGAAAGAAAAAAACACAGACGAAAAGTTGATGAAAAATAAATGGTCGTTAATCTCTGTGTCTGATGACTTAATCGTGCGGAAATCAGCTAATTCGCATTAATACACCCTTCCCAAGTTTTACAAACATGCGTCCTTCCTTTTGTACACTCCCCCCCCACCTCTCGCCACCGTCATCCACTTAATTTTGCTATTTTTGACCCGATTATGCTCAGTCCTCCATTAGAGTCCCTCCGCCATTTCATTTCTCTTGTTAGCATTTTGAAAAAATGCGTGCAGGAGGATAAAAGAAAACAGTTCGTAAAATGACTGATAAGAAGAAGACTTCAGGATTTGATGGATTCCTTATTGAAATTGTAATTGACTTCACTGGTGTCGCTGTTGTGGCTAAGTCGAATGGGAAAAGCAGGCCAGCTGGAGGGCGAGTAATTGAGTCAGCAGGCCCCAGATGCTAAATAAGATCAATCCAATTTGCAGCACAAACAAATAACACGATAAGCGAATAAAAGAACTGACGAATAAGCGAATAAGAGTATTGACGATTTAGCGAATAAGAGAATTGAGAAATAAGTGAATCAAAGAATTGTTATTTGTTTTCATCTCGCAGTGACCAACTCGATTACGAAACATTTTACCAACACGGATAAGAGTAAACGGATAAGTTATATTTATGACTGCTCATCCAAATGCAAAAAGAAATAATACTATTAGCCAGCACACACATACACATGCACACACACATACACACATATATATATATATATATATATATATATATATATATATATATATATATATATATATATATATATATATATATAAGTATATTCGACTCTCCCGTCGTATACGACATATGAGGGTCAAGCAGTTCCTAGGAACCGACAGCCAAACACCAGCACATGTGATTTGATTATAGTGCTGAAGGCTTTGTGCCGAATCAACCACACTTTTTTGAAGGGCCGGAGCCCAGTCTGTCCTGCTATTTACCCATAGCTGGAGGGAGAAGAGGATTCATGTCAATATATATATATATATATATATATATATATATATATATATGCATCTTTCATTGAAAATGGCCGACAACGAAGATTTAATTAATCTTTTATTGGGTTTTTCCAGCATTCTAACATTTTTCTGTTTTTCAGGGGTTAAAGAATATATACAATGTCCATAGTTATAACTGCTCACATGGCTTTTGGCTAGTTCTATAGCCATTATCAAAGTTGAAATGATGATCCATCTTCCTGTTGTTGACCTCCTGATCCAGTTTTCCTCTCTACTCCTCCCTCTTTTTTAAACTTACTATCCGTTCTTTTGATGGTTTTTGAATGGATTTGAAGATGGAAGCCTGAGTATGTATTTTCGTACCATTACTGATGTTCTGAATGATCTTTTTTCCTCTTACCATTGCTCATTTGGGAAGACAGTGGGGCTGACACAAAACAAGTTTAACCTGTTCTCTTTCTACCTGAATAACGCAAAGGGTTTTTCAGTGATTCTTACAACAAATGGTTATACATCTTATCTGAAAAAAAAACTCGATTAGTTTAGTGGGTTTTTTTTAATTTTTTTATAGATATTAAACATTTTGTGGGATGAACAATTGTGCTGTTACACCCGATATACATATATATATATATATATATATATATATATATATATATATATATATAATTGTTTTTTCGAAAATATATTACCATCGCGACATCAAAATTTCCATGTTTCAAAACTGAAACTTTAATTCAAATTTAATCATAAAAATTAAACTTAAAATACAACGTTCCGTTCCATTATCAAGGGATGCTAAGAATAACTTTGGAAATTCTAAAAAGTTATTCTTAGCATCGCTTGATAATGGAACGGAACTTTGTATTTTAAGTTTAATTTTTATGATTAAATTTGAATTAAAGTTTCAGTTTTGAAACATGGGAATTTCGATGTCGCAGTGATGATATATTTTTTTAAAAACACTTATAATATTAAGCTCTACTGTTGTATCGAGCACTTTTTTTTAAATAAAAATAAACGCTAAGAACTCTGAATTATAAATCTCATTGTTCTTTCCTATTATATATATATATATATATATATATATATATATATATATATATATATATATATATATATATATATATATATATTGACAGTTTTTGGACAGTTTTTACACGCTTTGTATACAGAATAGAAAACACTTGTACGAATGCTAGAAAAAATGAATAAAAATTGAATAAAACTATGAGAGAGCTGTTGGCAGCTATCGACACAACATCACTCAATATCACTCCATTAACTTCCGGCTATTTGTGGAACAGATACCAAGCCAAATTGCTGCATTTCATCTGGCAACGTAGAGTCCTACACGCTACGAGGCACCTCTTTTTGACTCGTCAGGGTATTAACTCGACAAGCAGTCTGAAAACACACAACGTGACCTTCGATCAGCCAATGATGAACCTCCACCCACCCACGTTGCATTTCGATTCTCGATCTAGGTGGTGTGCACCACAAACTGGGAAACTGCCTGGTGCATGTTCACAAAGTAACAAGATGAAATACAAAGGCCACGTTAAGAAATAAGAACGCGAACCTTGTTTCCCTTATTATATGTAAAGGATGTATTATTATATGTCGATGATTTGTTCAGGGCTTCGACTGGGTGCGTAGGTAGGCGACTCTTTTTGTTATGTTGATCTAACAGCTAAGTTCTTCCATCTGCCAACTCTTCGCTCATCTACTCGTCCCGATGCGGTGGCTGGCAATATGAAATGGGCGGTAATGAAACAACGCGACGGACAAGTCCGTGTCTCGCCAAGAGCGGACCAGGACTCTTCCCCAATCCCAAGCATGACTTAATATCGACCAACACCCGGATATACTCTATTTCCGTTTTTTGCCACTTGATCTCCAAAAGACCTTCATCTACTCATTTACTTTAACGCTACCCTTGGGTGCCTCTTTGAAAACCGAACTTCAAAAGCAACCATCTGCTGGATATTAAGCAAAAACACTTGAGATCGAAATAAAACCACCTCTTCCCTTTTTCTATGTGTGCCCATAGTATCACAAGTCGTTGTTTCCCCTTGATTCTCTTGCTCTTAATATGCCCTGTGGGTGTTATATTCGCCAAGTTTTATTTCCTTATTATATGTCCAAAATGCTTTAACTGTTTCTTCATTATTTTTAGTAGCGCTTTCTTAGTAGTTCTTGTTCTCCTTAAATCTCTTTTGACGCACATTCTGTTCGTAGTAGTCCCAACGTTCGTCTGCCCGGCTTTGCGACCTGCGGTCCGTCCGCCCGTGGGGTCATAGGCCATGGTTAGCGCTCGACCGGCCGACCACGCGCAAACGAAGAGCCCTCGAGTTCGCTTAATTTGTTCAGCTTTGTGAATTTTCGCCGTCCTCTTCACACCTCCATGGGAGGATTGTCCCCTTGACGCCGTATAGGAAATTAGGCATCAGATAGTAGTTCGCCATTTTTTTTTATTTGTTTCAAGGAATATTTTTGATTCCTCACTCGGTATCTCAAAGGCATCTTCTCTATTCGTAGGCGTCTTCGAACCATATCATATATTTTCCATCATTTGCTATAAGACTACCCAGATATTAAATTTTCACACTTGCCTTATTTTCTCATCCCCGATATGTAAATCATACCTTGAGTTGCCTCTTTTACTGACAACCATGCATTTCTTAAGGGAGATTGGGGCATCTCGAGCTGGTGTAATGGTCAGCAAACTTGTCTCGCTAGAACAATTACGACTGAGTAGTGAGTTCGTTTCTCACTGGGTGCCTCCTAATTTCCGCCTTGTGCCACATCTGAGCTATGCTTGGAAAATCACTATATAGGGAGATTGAAACCTCATTATTGTATGTATGCGTGGGCAGCCAGGAGTGCTGACGTCACACCATGTGACTTTTATCTTTGGGTTTGCTTAAAGGGGCATGATAACTATGCCACGCCAAAACTTTGGAAGAAGTTGAAGGGCGAATACAGGAAGTTATGTCTTTCATACCAAAAGAGTTCCTGGTGAAATCAGTTGACGCGATTCATGGGCGGCTCGAGAAGCTGATAACGAAATCCGGTGCCATTTCGAATTTTAAATAAAATGCTAAACGCTTACCTCTCGTATCCATTTCTTATAAAAATTATAGTTAATAAATGAATTATAAGTATTTTAAAATGGGGAGTTACTTTTCATTCCCTTTGTAGTTAATAATTAAACCTTTCTTCTTGCTTACCGAGAATGTCTTCTCTTATATTTAATTCTGTTTTCTTTCTGAATCTGCTATCAATGCAGTGTCATCTGCGCAACATGTTTTAAGACTACATTCGCCGATAATAAATCCTGGAAAGAGTTCTAAATTTATTTTAAAGATCGTCTTGAGTTTCGTGTTTCATTGTATAATGGATCGTTTGTCTTTGTTTCGCTACCTCAGGAGATAGCAACATGCTCACGTCTCTTCATGCGTGGGTCTGTATTTTAAAGACGATTCTGAGGCTTCTCTGATAGCATTGGCAAGCAGCTCCGCGACTAAACTCCCAATTCGCTTTTCATATTTTCCTACACGATAGACTAACAAATGACACTTCATTTTTTTTTTTTTTTTTGGCGTACCCGGAAGATAGAAATTTTGTGCGAACTGGAAAACATGTTTGTTCCCGTTAAGTTTTAAACTTAGTTCTGGTGGATGTGCGGGCGGTGTAATGGATTGAGAAATCGGAGAGCCAAGTTCCAGTCGGGTCCATTACATTCACTTACACGCAGGTATCCCTTGGGAAAGTATGAACTCATCGCCTCTCCTCATCTATGGGTTAAATAGTAAAATCTGGTGAAATCATGGTTATTCTCAAAAGAATTTTCATTTGCGCGCAATAAAAATGAATTATCCTTAAAATCCATAAAAAAATCAATCTCGTCAGTTCTGGCCTTGTTACTCCAAAATAAGCCATACTAGTGAAATTTAAAAGCTAAGACAACTCATCATACAAAAACTTAATAATCATTAAACCATATTAGATATGATCACCAAACCATTTATATTTCATATATTTAATTAATCCTTGTTTTGAATATTGCTACCATATCTGGTATTGTGCTCCTGCTATATATTTAGAGATTCCTACTAAAATCCAAAGATGAATCTGTAATGTTATTGACCCTGACCTGGCATCTCGTCTTCAGTCACTTTCGCACCGCCGTAATGTAGCCTCCTTATGCCTTTTCTATAAATACTTTCATATTAATTGTTCTGATGAACTTTCCTCTTTTCTGGACTTTATGAAGTTAAGTGCAATACTAGATTGGCGACAAGGTCTCATCATTTTATAATTGAAATGGCTAGATGTTTCCGTAAGTTCTTCTGTCGCAATTCCCGCTTGTGGAACTTCCTTGCTTCCCATTCAACTTTGATCTTGAAACATTTAAATGCAATGTCAATTGATATCTTCTGTTTTCTTAATTCTTGTTCTTTTATTGTTCTCTCTCCTTAACAGTGTTTTTCTTATATTATCTAACACACAGTAACCCCTTGGATTTTAGTGCCTGTTTTAGTTCGTTTGCGATGAAATGATTAACAAAATACAATCAGATTTATTATCATTGCAAGTAGAAACAATTGAACACAATTCTGGGAATTGCAACCATTTTATATTTAATACAATCACGTGTTTCTGTAAGGCGGCACAATGTGCATCATTCCGGTAAATTTAACTATAAATATTTTATATTTTATTAACATGCATCAGTTTGGGAACGTAACAATCACCGGAGTATATAAACTATTTTTATTTGAACTCCGTTTTGTTTGACACCATCATTTGTTATCATCAGACATCGTTATAATTACTTCACATCGACTGGGATATTTTTTTCTTTTTTTTTGTATTAAGTCATTTGTTATATTACCATACGCTTACATAGCATAATTATTTTTTGCATATATACTGATTGTCTTGATGAATAATTGTATAAAGCAACACGGAAAAGTGTATCGTATGACTTCTAAAAATTTAATCATACCATATCTCTTGCTTTTCTTCACATTTTGCCATTCTTCTCGCCTTAATTAGTTTTCATTTAATTACACCTTTCGTCCGTGTAATTATACGAAGCGTGAAACCATATCTGTTGCTACTCAGCACGAAAAACAACTGTTTTTCCTCCATCTCTCTCTCTCTCTCTCTCTATATATATATATCTCTATATATATATATATATATATATATATATATATATATCTCTATATATATATATATATATATATATATATATATATATATATATATATATATATATATATATATATATATATATATATATATATATATATATATATATATATATATATATATCGTCTATTGTCTCCACCTCCGCTTTTCAGCTGATGATATTTCCGCTGAATATGGCGCTTCGGTGTGAAGTAATAGTTAGCAAATTTATCGAGTTCATTATTACGAGTGGGTTCGATCCTAACTGGTTGCCTGATACTCGTGGCCTTGTGTTAAAATTAAACTAGGCTTACTATTTAGTGAAACTTCTGCTGATCTACAGCTTCGAGAACGACAGAAATTTGGTTACACAAGACGGGTGCTTAAAACTTCAATTTCCTTAAAGTGTTTCCTTTGTGTGTCATTTTGATTGTACATTGTTACCATTTGTAAATGTATTTCGCAAATATCAGAATTATCTGTATAAAAAAAGAGCAGGTAACTGCGATTGTTATGGCAATGATGACCATGAATTCGTCAGATACATCTTTAAATAATATTGTTTTTAGTCAGTGAATATTTAAGAAAATATGCTCATTACACACACATAGGTCCAAAACATGTGTAACAAGTGGTTAGTATACTAGTCTCGTAAACCTAATATTACTACGGTGCATTATATTTGTGACCTTGTGTCTGATTAAGCTACACTTAATAACTATTTGCATAAAAACAGACAGCCATAATAGTCTCCGCTCTGTTTTTTTTAAAGCTTTTCACTGAGAGTGGGAGCAAGAGGCGTGAAAGAGGAAAGGATGAAGAGAAGGACGGGCAATAAATCAAGGCATCTGGAGATGTCGATTGACTTTGCATTTGAATAGTTGAAGATTATAGCTATCAGTGAAGCAAGAGGAAGAGAGTTCCACAGACCGGAAGTGCGAGACATGAAGCTATTGGAGTGGAAGAGACGGTTACATTTAACCGTTTCGACAGTGAAAGGGCGGAACTAAGATGTCGACCTAGTCGCACGTTTGAATTCATGCAGTTTGGGAACTAGCGGAAGTAGCTCGTCGGAGCAGTTACCGTGAAAGTATTTGTAGAAAAGAGAGAGAGAGCGCGACTGTAAACGAGACGACAGATTAGGGGCCAGCCACATTGCATATCCGTCTCTGGATTTTGTCGAGGACCCTAAGATGAACAGCGGGTGCTCCAGACCGTATATGACAGCAATATTCCATGCAAGGGCGAATGGTTGATTTATACATTTGAAGGGTGGACTAGGGCGAGAAAAACTTTCTGGCGCGATATAGAGAACCAACTTTCCTTGCAGTAGATGAAGCTATTGATTTAATGTATTCAGCGGACAGTGTGAGACCAAGCAGTCACAAAGAGATGCTCTCGTGGAGTTGGGCATCAGACATTCCAATGGAAGGCAGGGCTGGTTCTCTATGGTGGATAATTGAGAGCAGTTTTGTTTTTGAGGCATTAAAGTTAACCAGCCATTTCCTGCCCCAGTCAACAACAGATTGGAGGTTATTTTTTAGACCAACGCCCAGGTTATTTTTGTCAGCGATACCAGATTTGCTATTTAGGCAGAAGTAAATAATATTGTCGTCTGCATAGATGCCTACTTGGGAACTGATGACATCGGGAAGATCGTTAATAAAGATAAGGAACAGTGTAGGACCCAGGATAGAAACTTGGGGAACAACTGCGTTCGTGAGAAAGGGACTGAAGGAGAATCCGTTAAGGACGACCTTCATTACACGGTTTGACAGGAATTATTGTATTAAATCAAATAATCGTCCTGAAATACCGTATTTAAAATAGTGAAATTATTACTAATCTTTTTCGTCAGAATGTACAGTGATTTAGTGCAAATTTTTACACGTCTGTCAACTTCTTGGATATGTTTGGAGAATATTCCTTTTTTTTTTTAAATATGCAAATTTAAACCTTGAGTCACCTGACAGTGATAACACAGTAATTTCACCGTCTTCTCTAAATTTGTGTTTGGTTAAATTTTGTCTGCATGCTCCCCACTCAAGTTCGATTTTACTTGAGAAGACCATATACATATGCATGTATTTAAACAAAAACAAAAGTTACCCACTCCCTGCAACCACTATCACACGGACGCAAATATTACATCGACTCTTTTAGTGCAGTGAGGAAGGCGCTGATGCAGGTTTGGTATCCCCAGGAACGGGTGCCTTCTCTTATGTAAAATGAGAAGAACAGTTTTCTCGACTTCCGACCAAAAGCGAAATTTTAGCAAGCCTTTATATATATCACTAACAAGTAATGTTTACAACATAAGCGGGAATATCTAATTTACATAACAATTTTTAAAAGCCTATAATAATGAACATTTCACCTAACTTATTTATTTTTAATTCAAATTTTAAAAATTGCTTTATATAAGCATTGATTCTGGCAATATTCACCGTTATTGTATAGAAAGAATATAGATTTGCCTCTTCAAAATTCAATCGTAAGTTAGAAAACAGACAGCATTTGAAATAATAAGCTTTGTTGTTGTCTATTTTACATTACGCCAAATAAGACGAACGCAGTCGAAAAAAAATCTTATGGAATTATCTAAATAAGTCAAAATAATTTGTTTAATTAGATTTTCTTAAAACAGCACTGAATTATTTCAAGTGAAAAATTTTAAGTTTGCTGAATTTATTATTATTATTATTATTATTATATTTCGATTTCTGCTATGGTCACACTAGCTACTAAGTCTGCGGGAAGATCTAAGGTAGGTAGTGGTGTACTGTTATGGCTACATTTCATGATTTGTTTGTTCTAACTCTCATTACATTACTAGCGTTACATGGACAAAGTTCTTCTTAGTGTATGGTTTGTACTCAAGACAATTTTTTGTATTTTGTATTTCTTATAAGCTGGGATTTCCAGGGATTATTTCAATGCGTTGTTATGTTCCTTTTTTATCATTCCAAGCGCACCTACTATGACCGATACTATTCTTGTTTTCAATTTCCATATTTTTTTCTATTTCGATTTTCATGTCTTTATACTTCGATAATCTTCTTTTTTTTTAAATTCTTTGGTTGCTATGTTACAGTCCGCTAGGTAAGCTATATCAATTCGTAGGCAAGTTCTTTTTTTTTTTTTTTTTTTCTTTTCAGTTTTTGACAATTATGTCCGGACTATTTATTTCAATCTTTCTGCCTGTAAAGATGGTGTAATCCAATAGAATTATGGTGTCTTCTGTTTCTATAACCACTGCTGGGTGATGTTCATGCCAGTGTTTATTAACATCTTTTCCAAAGTGTTTGAACATTGTAAATATCTATCGTGACGATTTTGATATTCATTTGGCACAATGAGATTAGATGGTCTATGGTTTCCTGATATTTGTCACGGAATCTGCATTTTGGATCTACACTATTACGTATGATATTTGCCTGAAAGTTCCTCATGAAAAAACTCTGGTCTTGCGCTGCATGAAGAAAGCCTTCTGTTTCAGCTTTAATGCAGTTGTTAGTAACCATCGATGAGTGTTAACTTTATCAACATCGGATTTATTAGCACGTTCTGGATATTGGCCATGCAGAGGTTTGTCTTACCAATGTTGCTCCATCTGTTCCAGAAAAATTACCCCCGGCTTTCTTTTTCATATTATTATTACTATTATTATTATTATTATTATTATTATTATTATTATTATTATTATTATTAGAAAATTGTTCCAATGTTTTTCCCATGGTCAGCTCCATCTAAGATCAATTAATTCTTTCTCGTCTATTTGTATAAATTACACACAAACAGTTTTATTTGTTTATTTAAAATAAAGTGAAACCTATTTTTACGTACTTGAGACTTACAATCTATTTTTTAATGCTGGCCTTTTAAACGCTTTTTCAAAATAAAATTCATTTTTATTTCAGTTTTATGTATCTTATAAAAGCCAGAAAAACACCCAATAACAATAAAAATTAAGAATTAAATAATATATCTGTAATACTTTATTATTAGATGTTTGAAAACCTCGCAGCTGTAACGTTGTTACAATGCCCCACCGTACTCACAGTTAGTTGAGCTATTTAAAAATAAACTCTGTTGATAATATTTGATTATCACTTACAATATTAACAATTGTAACTTTCAGTCATCAACAAGGATAATTTCTTAGTCGTTATCTTTGTTCATTTTCTTTTTATGCATTTGATTTTAGTCTTCAAATATTTGGTATTGGCAGTAGCAGGATAAATTGGTAATAACACAAAGCCTCTTAAAATTCTTGCCAAATCCCGAAGACCTTCGCATCTTTAAACTTTCTTACTTGTATAACAGTTAATACGATACTTCTACTATTTTTATGCCATTTTGTCCAAGTGTTTTCAAAGTTGTTCTCTTTTCCAAATATAGCCAGCTTTTCGCAAAGACTTATAAATTAAACAAATAGTATTGTCTTATTAAGACAATACTATTTGTTTGATTTAATAATTTACTTATGTAGTAGTCAATTTAGCTTGTTAAAATATTACTGATCTGAGCTATTTTTTTTAATATTGATTAATTCATTTTCTATGGCTTATAAATCCTTTGCAGGTTATTTAAAGCCAGAAAATATTTTCAGATTGCAAGGAATTTACTGAGGGAGCATATAATAATTATTTAATGATACAAGTCTTAGTGATTAACCCATAGCTGGAGAAGGTGAGTTGGAGTCATACCTTTTCCAAGAGTTTTTGTGCTTAAGTGAATATAACGAACCTAAATGGTATTGAAACCATTCCGGGCCATTATCCATTACACCATCCGCACATCGACGCTTACATCACCTGGTATTCCCAAGCAGTCACCCATCTAGGTACTGACGAGGCTCAATGTTGCCTAATTTTGGTGATCGTATGGGAACTGGTGTTTCAATATGATGTGTAAGTCCTTGTGACAATGTGTTCTTCAAAGTTACGGGTTAGAATTTCTACCAAGTCTCCCCACCCCCGTTCACTGATCTGTATCGATATATATATATATATATTTTTTTAAGCTTTTCAACCCAGACAAGGCTGGAAGCCAGTAGCACGCAAGGGGTTACAGAGGATTTGGAGCGAGAACAGTTAGGAGTGATAGAGGATAGGATGTGGAGAAGGATAGTGGATAGATCAAGTTGTCAGGGAAACAGGAATAAGGAAGGGAGTTCCACAGGCGTGAGGTGCGAGATATGAAGCTATTGGAGTCGAAGAGACGTCTACATTTAACAGTTTCAACAGTGAAAGGGTGGGAACGGGATGCCAGCTTCGTAGGACGCTTGAATTCATGGAGCCTGGGAACCAGCGATAGCAGCACATCGGAGCAATTACCATGGAAGTATTTATAAAAGAGACAGAGAGAGGCGACGGTGCGTCTGAGAGAGAGACTGCAGACGAGAAGCCAGACCAGGGCCAATTACACTGCATACCCGTCTCTAGATCATATCAAGACCCCCGAGGCAAACAGCAGGGGCTCCAGACCATATATGGCAGCAATACTCCATGCAAGGGCGGATGGTTGATTTGTAAATTTGGAGGATTGATTCAGGGGAGAAGAATTTCCTGGCCCGGCACAGGGAACCAACTTTCCTTGCGGTGGATGAAGCAATTGACTCAATGTATTTGTTCCATCTCAGGTCAGCAGTCAGCGTGAGACCGAGCCGCCGCAGAGAGGAGCTCTCGAGAAGTTGAGCTTCAGACATTCTAATGGGATGCAGGGAAGGATCCCTGTGGTGATTAATAGAGAGCAGTTTTCTGATAATTTATAATTTTGGTAATTGTAAAATAATTAATTTTACGAGAAATTCTAGTTTCCCACCATTTTATATTCTATCTTTGCTTGTCCATTATTATTTTGTCAGAAGGTGAATATCAAGAAAAGCCCGTTCACAAGGAAGTAATTTACTCTTCTTTTCAGTTCCCCAAAGAGATATTTCATCAACCGACCAATATCACATGTCAAATGATAGACTGCTCCAATGACAATATTTACAGCTATGTTTTTTCTATCTGAAACAAGAGATGAAAACTAATTAAATTAGAACTAGAAGATATATATATATTCTTCTTTTATGTACTTTGTCCCTTTAGGTCATATGTGCTCATAGCCCTCCACATCTTCCTATCCCTTGTAACTCTTAATAGATTTTGTCTTTTTGTTATCTCTCCCAAACCCTGTTCTGCCATCCATTTGCTCAAGCTCATCAGGTAGCACACTGCTTTTCTTTCTCCCGCTTTTCCTCAATCTGTCCCGCCAGCATCAGATTTTTAAAGCCCTCCTTCCTCCTTACGTGCTCCAGATATTTCAACTATATCTTCCTGGTGTGAAGCATAAGTTTCCTTTTCATTTCCATTCTCTCCAAAACCTCATTGTTGCTCACATGTCCGGCCCTTGGTATCCTCGGCATCTTTCTGTAGAACCACATTTCTGTTGCTTCAAGTCTCTTCTTCATCTTTGAGGTGATTGTCCAGCTTTCGCTGCCATACAAGAGTACAAATGTTACGTACTCTTTTCTTTGTTACCAAAGAAATTTTTCTATCTCTTAATACTCTGCTTAGCTTTTGAAATTCATCTTTGGCCATTCCAATACATCTTCCGATCTCAATGTTGCACTTTCCGTTCTCTGTTAAAGCACTTCCCAGATATTTAAATTTCTGCACCTGCTTGATTTTAGTATCCCTGGCCTGTAATTTGCATTTTGGGCTTATCTTTTGCTTTCCGATTTCCAATTCTGCGGAGTCGTTATCCATTACACCACTAGTAAATTTGTTCGTTCACCCTAAGTCTCGGAATAAAAAAGATTAGCAACAGAACGACAAAGCCTATTTAAAGAACAATTTGAAGGAAGATGATCAAATTCTAGACAAAGGTATCTGAGTGCCTCACATGAAAGGCTTGAATAAGTAAGACTGCAATCTAAGAAACTGATTAATTTTGCTCGGGAACTAATTATTTGTAAATTCAGATAAATATTTGTAAAAATTATTAAAGCAAGTAAGGGAAGCAATTACTCATAAATTTACTAAGTTGATTTATCTCCCTTTCCACTACAGATAGGACAGAAAATCTGGCTATATTTTTGAGATGAGGTATTATGTACACTATTTACATTATTCGGACTATTGTCCTCATCTTTGTCGCCATATTTATTACAACAAAGAGTGTGATTTCAATACCCGGTTAAGGCAGTAGAGAACTTGGAGAGGAGAATTAACAAGAGATAACTGACATCCATTAAACATGGCACGTGGAACTAGAACAGTCTACGAAATAAAGGGTTCATTTCGACATTCCAACCACCTGAAAAAGGCCGTTGTAATAAATATGGCGACAAAGATGAGGACAATAGTCCGAATAATGTAAATAGAGGACAAAGAATATATAAATAAATGCATACTGATAATTTTTTTTTTAAGCGTATCACCCCAAGCAAGGCTGGAGGCCACTATCACGCAAGGGGTTATAGAAGGGTTGGAGGAAGAGCAGATAGGAGTGGTAAAGGAGAGGATGTGGAGAAAGAGAAAGACAGTGGGTCAATCAAGGCAAGGGGGTTACAGAAGATTTGGAGCGAGAGCAGATAGGAATGAAAAATGAAAGGATGTGGAGAAGGGAAGTGGATAGATCAAGACAACTGGAGATGTCGATTGACGCTACACTTAAACCGTTGGAGATTATTATATGGTTTGACTATATGACGACTCTACTCCATACAGATGCGTTCTTTTGATAGCATTCTCCATAATAGAGGTTAATAACACTGACGGCAGCTCTCGATTTTCGGCACAGATCTTATGCTTGAGTTTCTCAATTGTTTGCGGTTTATTGATGTATACACGCTCTTTAATGTATATCCTAAGAAAATAATCTGGGCATGGTGACTAAAAAGTTTATTTTAGAAGCTCCGTCGTTGCTTGGGTTGTTTCCATTGGGTCTATCCTCAGGTTTGTTCTGCACTTCTGTACACAAAAGTTCCCGATCATGACCCCATACCGTTCACTCGCGGTCATCATTCCAGTGATATTTTCATCTTAAAAAACAAAAAAATCCATGACTTTTGATCTTTGTTCAGATACGAATTTATACATGGCTAATTTTACTATAGATCCTAAAAAGGAAATAAAAAAAATATGAAAGATCTAACATGTTATGACATTTTTATATAACTATTTGATATTTAGCCCACTCTGTATTTTGTTATAGGAAATTTGTTTACTTTGAAGTGGGGAACGGTGGAATTATGGGTAGCGGCTCGGATTGAGTCGTATCCATTACGTTCACTTACCTACTAATACCCTTTGGAATGGTATGAATCCTTTTCTTCTCCCCACATCTATGGGTACATAGCAGGACAGACCGGGTTCTATAGCCTTGGATGGCAACTGGTCTACGACAGAAAGAAATGGCAACCTACTGAGAAAAAATACAGCCATGTATCGAAAGATACATGATCGCCTAAGCGTGCATCACGTATGGCACATAACTGACTGACTGTTTGCTTTATAAAGACCAAAATAAAAGAAACGTTTTATATTTTTTACATTAACATTATCGAACAAGACATAACGATTTACTAAGCCGACTTAGTAAATCTAGTGAGACAAGATTGTTAACCACTGCACTACGTCAAAGTGCGCTTATCGAACAAGGTTTAGGTTGTAACTTTTATCTTTCCCGTCAAAGAACTACTCTAAGTTTCTTTCACCAAGGAATTTGATTTTTTTTTCCCTTCTTTTAGACATTTCTGTAAACATTAGATTATTTGGTAATCTTAAAGTGGAGAATTTGGTAAATATGTTAGCTGAGTTAAAACATACAATTCACGTTGTTAAGAATGTCTGTCTTTCTGTCTGTCTGTCTGTCTACAAAGAGCGAAGAGAGAACTAACAAGTTAGAAATAAAAAGAAAAGAAGAAAGTATGTAAATTCTTATGCTTTAACATTTTAAGTACCTAGGTGAATTCTGGGATACCCTGTAAGCATATAGTCGATGGAAATCGAAAATATACGCGTAGCAATCCTGGGATACGTCTTAACAATTTTAATTTTGGGTTTTCCAACAATATTCCGACAGCGAAAGAGTTATGTGGATCACATTTCCCCTGACAAGGGTTTGTTTTTTCTTCGACATTTTCAGCGATAAATCAACGTTGGCAAGAAATATTACAATGTCCTGGAATTTCCGATATCTTTCCTTCTTATCCTAATAATCTTCACTTTCACACCCGTCTTTCATTCAGATCACACGCTTCATTCGACATTTCCCTTTTAACAGTATCTCTCTAGCTCGAGTGGCTCTCGAGCTTTTTTTATTGGGTAAACTTCAGTATTAAAAAACTGCGTAGATATAAAATTATTGCTGTGTTGTCATTTACTAAGCTTATAGCCACAAGAATCGAGAACTGAACTATTTACTCAAGGTTAACTCGACTAACACGCGATTACTCGATTGGTAAATTAATTGATTTTTTTGTTTAAAGGCATATCAATTATTTCTGGGTCATTAATTGTCTTGGGAGCTTTGAAGTAATAAAAATATGACAGATGTTATTTTGCTTTCGCAGTTGAATACATGGTAGATAATACTCAGCTTTTTTGCCTGTACATGTTTGTTTGGAAATGATTACTAGAGGCCGTGATATGTGTGTTTATTTTTTCATGTTGGTTGTTTGGTTGATTGGTTGGTTTTGTTTAGCAGCCTATAAGCCTCTATAGGTTTTTTAATGTCGAAATCAAACTATTTTGAACACAATTTTGTGGCTTCAACTCCAGATAAAATGTATTGTTGGTCATTTTATTATGAAATGTATTGTTGGTCATTTTATTATGAAATGTATTGTTGGTCATTTCATTATAAAATGTATTGTTGGTCATTTTATTATAAAATGTATTGTTGGTCATTTTATTATGAAATGTATTGTTGGTCATTTTATTATAAAATGTATTGTTGGTCATTTCATTATAAAATGTATTGTTGGTCATTTTATTATAAAATGTATTGTTGGTCATTTTATTATGAAATGTATTGTTGGTCATTTTATTATAAAATGTATTGTTGGTCATTTTATTATGAAATGTATTGTTGGTCATTTTATTATAAAATGTATTGTTGGTCATTTTATTATGAAATGTATTGTTGGTCATTTCATTATAAAATGTATTGTTGGTCATTTTATTATAAAATTTATTGTTGGTCATTTTATTATAAAATGTATTGTTGGTCATTTTATTATAAAATGTATTGTTGGTCATTTTATTATAAAATGTATTGTTGGTCATTTTATTATAAAATGTATTGTTGGTCATTTTATTATAAAATTTATTGTTGGTAATTCTGCTTGAATAATGTATTGTTGGTAATTTTTAATATAAAAATGTATTTTGATACATTCATAGTGTTTGGTTTGGGGGTTTACTATTTACTCATAGCTGGGACCCTAACAGGTGCTACCACCCCGAGTCAGTGTAGACCTGGAAATAACATGAATTATGGGGGGGATCCACGCTCCTCAAAACCTCCCGATCAGAGACCTTGATGTTGGACGTAGTTTATCATCATACCCAGGATATATTTTCGATTGGCATACAAGGTATGAATTTTTGACGTCCCACCTTAGGTCTCAGTATTTACAATATAACATATTTATAGACGCATGGGTTAGGGTTGCGAAGACTGTGCTATTGTGAGTCTTGTAGATAAATGAAATGCTTTTGTACAACCCAAGTAATTTAGTTCTTAATTAAAACTCAAATGGAACTCATATATACGACTAGCAGCATGGCCCGGCGTTGCCCGTGCTTGATTCAAAAATCGTACGATAGCAATCGCTATCACTTAAAATATTTTTGCCTTCCTTGTCTTTAAAGGAGTGCCCTTTGCCGTGCTGATGTTGCTACATGCCTTACTTCTTGCCTATCTCACACTGCGAATTTTTTCTAAGCTCTATGGTAAACATTAAATCTGTTACGAAAAAAGAACTAAACAAAATGGACACAAAACGATCAGCTTTAAAAAAGGACTCGGAACTGGAAAAACCGAATGAAAACAACAAATACTTTTTCACACCCAACCCAGTTCTGCAGAATCAGAATCAACGTTGAGTTTAAGTAAGCGAATGAGCCAATTGGAGTAAAGTGCCATGCAGATTTAAATTTTTCTCACTTGTGACGAATGAAGCTATCGATTTTTTTTTGCATGCTAGCATGCTAGTTAACATTCGTGTCAGGCAGCTGTTAGCTTTCACGCTGGCCAATAGAATCTTCCTGCCTATACGTGGCAGCCTGCTATAGGCTATCACTCTGGCCAGTAGAAAAAGGCTGCAAACTACATGAAAACTGCCGTAGAAACATGAAAAAATCGATTATTTCCACTATCGATGGGAGTTGGGAAATGCAATGTCGGTTTTGGCCTTGCCACTAACTTGTACCACGTGCATGTAAATTTTGGTGCAAATCCGTCGAAAATTGCGGCCGTGCATTCGTTACATACACACACACATCCTGCCTTTTATAGATAGAGATTCATCGATCCAAAGATGCTGGGAAAATGGCCGCTTCCTTGTATTTTTCCAGAAAGTATCTCTCTTCCCGTTTGTAACTGCCAGACCCAAAATGGAGCATTGCTACATATCTGGGCTGCATCTGCTCAACCCTCACTTTCCAGCCTTTCAGACTCCAGCAGTGCCTACGTGGCCTTGTGGGCGCTGAATTATTTTCTATACTACAACTCCTCTCACAGACGAAACGTTGCAAGCCTGTCGCTGCTCTATTGCTATTTTCATGGCAAATGTTCAGACTGGCGGCGTTCCTTAGTTCCGCCAGTTCAGATCTTTGCAGCTAATACCTGCCATGTCACGTACACGGGATAGAAGCATCCTCATTCCTCTCGTATAGCATTGGTAATAAAAATGTTTCTTTCGGAAGGCCTCTTACGAAGAACCACTACATTGTGAAACTGTCTCCTAAGATGATGCTCTCACGATCATTACAATCTTAACCTCTTCAAGTCTAAAATCAGCTATTATCTACACTGTACATCTTTCAACAACCTCATTCAGTAAACCTCTATACTGAATGGCTCTTAGGCCTTGTACTGAGTGAACAACGATAAAAATAATATAAAAATATTATTGTTTCCAGATTTCCTGATCTGTTCTTTACTACAATCCGTTACAAGATCTTTTACCAGTGACCTACAATAATTTATAAGATCTTTTACCGGAGACCAACAGTTCGTTACTATATCGTTTGCCTGTGATCTACAATACTTTTCCAGATTTCTTACCTGCGATATTCAATACTCTCCTAAATCTTTTACATGTGAAACTACAATCCGTTGCCTTTTACCTGTTAGGACTTATGTACCCTAAAATAATCAGTCACACAAGGAATGGTTCGTTATGTTATATTATTTTGGGTTGTTTGGGGGGGGGGTATGTCTACTTAAGTTTCAATTTGTATTTCGTGTTGAAATTTCGATTTCATTTTCTATTTCGGGTTCGTCACTTCAAACGTTTCGTAGATTTTTCTGTGGTTTTGTAGAAGCCGTTATCCCTCCTCTGGCAACACTAATAACCTATAACCTGAAATTGAGGAACGCTTCTTTGGAGCATACTGAACATATTATATTGAGAAAGTTTTCCAGTGTATGGGGGTGGTGCTCCTGGGCACAATCTTCTATATCTCAAATAGATGTTTCCTAGAATTAGAATATATATATATATAGGTCTCTGACTAATGTCAAATCGGTCGATCCCGGCTTGAAACAATCGGATGCCTACCTACACTGATGATCACTGATACAGTGAAACAGGTTGTCTGTGGATGACTATATATATATATATATATATATATATATATATATATATATATATATATATATATATATATACCGAGTGTAATAGCAAAATTGTCCAAATTCTAGATTAAGATTTGAACCGTTTTATCTTAGAAATGATTAAAGATATCTTACTTAATTCTCCGGGGTTTTATAACATTATTGGGCTCTACTTTGAAGAATAAGAATGTATAATTATTCTCCAAGCTTAACAGGAGAATCGTGATGATAGCAATCATAAACGGAAATGACACGTTCATCATTAATTAATCTATCTAAGGATTGTAAGCTCAAGAATGGAGGCTTAAATACCCGTATTTATTTCTAATTGATAAGAACAATTCTGGCACAAGTCCAAACTCTTAGGCATCAAGAATTGCTTCGCTTTTGGCAATGACATTCTCAACCCTCTTCCTGAATGCACCACAAGCTTTTTTTTTAATGAAATCTTCATCAATGTTCTCCACCCAGTCTTTATTGATGGATTTTTGAGGGCTTGCAGGTTACTCTGAGGCATCTTGCAAGCCTTTCTGGCCAGTTCGTTCCAGTTTCTGAAGTCTAAGGGGTTCAAATCAGGCGATGAAGAAGACCGAGTTTTGTTATCTCAAAACCTGTTCGCGAACTCATCACTGAGAAAAATGTTTTGACCTACTGCGCTCGTGTGACAAAGAGCTCCATCTTGCTGGAATGTAAATTTGAAGGCCTTTTGATCATGTGGGGTTTCGATTGTCTCTAGCCTCAGAATATTCAAAAGGGGTCCAGGTTTTTACTTTTTTCAAAATTTTAACATGGCGAACTCCTGTCAATGTCTCATCCTTCTCAAACATGATCAATGGCATCATCTTACTATCAAAGGCCACACAGGCAAAAATCTTGGTAGGGTTTTTGCACTTGAAAGTGGCATCCTTGTTTATCTAGTGAGGATATGACGCCAGAATGCAGATATTGCGTTTGTTTATATACGCATCCTGTGTAAAATTCTTCTTATCTGTGTAGAAGATTATTCTAGGATCATTTTCCAACTTATTCTCTATGATCTTTGCCCTCTCTAACCTTCTAACTTTCTGTCCTGGAGTATCAAGTTGTCACACAGGTTTCACGTACGATTTCACTTTCTAGCCTTTTTTACTGATCTTTTCTAATTGATCTCTTTAGATCTAAGTTAAAATGATCCCTCTTGCTGTTGCGATCTCCTGGTCAACTTTTCCTCTCTACTGTTCCCTCTTTTTTACAATTATTGACCGTCCTCTTGATGGTTCTTGAATGGACTTTGAAGATGGAAGCCAGAGGATGAATGTTAGTACCATTACTGAAGGCCTGAGTGATTTTTTTTCCTCTCACCATTGGTCAGTTCGGAAGACATCGTGGAACTGACACAAAACGATTTTAACCTGGTCTCTTTCTAGATGAATAACTCCATGTCAAATTCTTCTGCAGAGATGCTTTTATTAAACGGAATGCCCATATCTATAAAAAATTATTATTACTATCATTGTCGTCCTGGGTATGATGATAAACTACATCCGCGTCCTGGGTAAGACGATAAACTACGACCGACAGCAGGGCCTCTGATCAGAAGGTTTTAGGGAGCGTGGAACCACCTCTTAATTTCTGGTGTTCCCAGGTCCATCCTAACCCGGGGTGGTTGCACCTGTCAGGGTCCCAGCTATGAGCAAATAGTTACCCACAAACTGGGGGCAAAACACTATAACAGTGTAAAGATATGTGTTAATACCAGAAATACTTTATTAAAAAAATTATTACCACTAATAAATTTTTGGTGAAAAAATTATTACCAGCATTACATTATTACCAACTATAAATTTTTTGAAAAATGAAAAAAAAATATTACCAGCAAATTCATTTTTGGAAAAATTATTACCAGCAATAAAAATCTTGTCAGCATTAGATAACCCATTGAGGTTGATATGCCGTAAAACAAACCAAACCAAAGCAATTATCATTGTTATGTTAATTTTTGTTGTTGTTGATAGCACCGGTACTGGGCGTCTCAACATGTTCATGAGTTTTGTTGTTGTTGCGAGAAAGAATAGCAAAATGGACGCCGGGATATGAATAAACAAAGCCCAATATACCCATTATGACATCCATCCTGATAAGGCTATACCAGATACATGCATCAGAGGCAAATGTGCATAATATGCTGAGAGGTTCTGATAATCAAAAAAACAAAAAAAAACAGTGAATGATCTTTCAGGTGGGACTCAGAAATACCGTAGGAAATACCCAGGCTGTTCAGACGGCGGCCTCCGATTGAGGGTGCTCCCGAGTATATAGATTTGAATTCCAAATTGCCTTTATTGTTCCATCCTTCGAACTTTAACAAGCAAGCAACCTTCTAGGCAATAGGACATGATTCTCCCTACTAGTCCTTGTCATTAAAAGAGATGTACAGTGCGTCAGTCTCTTGGAGACATAACCAATATGGTCAGGTGATTGCCAAGCAAATCTGTGATAATGAACAAAATCTTCAATGGAGCCTATTTTAATTCAGCCAGACAACTCATGCACATGTTAAGACGTCCAATCAATTAAGATCAGAAATCATCAGTTATTATTATTATTATTATTAGTAGTAGTAGTAGTAGTAGTAGTAGTGTACTTGTACCGTCAAAAATGACGTTAGAAAGTTTTAATAGTGTAATGCAATGAATCAAAAGTCTTGAAAGAATTTACCGAAACTAAAATAGAGGAACAATGGGATTTTTCAGTGTGTTGTTGTGTTCCTTTTTTTATCATTTCAAGCGCACCTACTATGATTGGTACTATTCTTGTTTCCAATTTCCTCATTTTTCTATTTCGATTCCCAGGTTTTTACACTTCCCTATTATTATTATTATTATTATTATTATTATTATTATTATTATTATTATTATTTCACAGTGTCTTTTTAAGTGTCATCTAAAATACTTTATTCATTTATTTTCGTTTTGGATAATTTTATTATCATTTTGGTGTTACTGTTTTTACTATTTTGTATTTCCGTCAGGTTTCATCGAAGTTGTTGCTAACGAATCTAGGGGGTGCTAAAAATTTCATTATTTTTCATTAAAATCATCACCGTTAAAATATAAATTAACAATAACATCATCATTATCGTCATCATCATCTCCCCATTCTGTTTCATTGTTTTTATTGCTGAAGATCACGTGCTCACAAGTTTTCATAGAGTTCGATTTTCCTTCAACTACTTTTTCCTCTTCTTCAGTTTATTTTTTCACTCTATGCTCGACTTTTTATATAGTTTTTATTGTTGTTGATGTTATGGTGGTTTTAAGAAATTCGAACCTCTGGTAATGGCCCGTCACAGACGGGAGATGCGGAAACATTTGAAAAATCGATGGTATGTAGGAATGAAAAGAAAGAAGAAAAAAGAGAGAAAGATAAACAGATATAGAAAAGATGAAAAAGAAAAAGATGAAGAAAATGACGTGAAGTGGAAAGCGAAAAGGCAATGAAGAAACAGAAAAGAAGCTGAAGAAGAAAGTGAAGAAAATGAAAAGGAAGATAGCGATCGGGTTAGAAAAGAAATAATAGAAAGAAAAGGATGAAGGAAAAGGCGAACGAAAAGAAGAAAATGAAGATAAAACGGAAAAAGGGATCAGGAAGACGAAGAAGGAAACCATAATTCTGTAGATTGTTTTACCCCGAAGACAATCTTTTAAAAATGTGTGGTACCCTGTGGCCAATCTTTTTAAAATTGAAAATTAAAAGTACCCTGTTTCCATCTTGTAGAATACCTTTTAAAAAAATGTGGTACTCTGTAGCCAATTTTTTAAAGAACTGTAGCACTCAGTAGCCAAACTTTTTAAAAATTGTAGCAGCCAACCTTTTAAAAAATTGTTATACCCTATAGAGAACCTTTTAAAAACTTGTAGTACCCTATGGCCAATCTTTTAAAGAATTATGGTACCCTGTGAGCATCCCCTTGAAAATTGTGGTACGCTATGGCCAATCTTTTAAAAAATTGTCGTATCCTGTCGAAAATATTTTAAAAAAATTTAATACCTTGTGACCAATCTTTCAAAAAAATTGTAGAAACCTGTGGCCAACCTTTTAAAAATGGTAGTACTCTGGGGGAAACCTTTTTAAAATAATGGTAATTTGTAGCCAATCTTTTGAAAAAATGTATTAATCTGTGGGAAACCTTTTTAAATATTAAAAAAATTGCAGTATACTGTAAGCAATCTTTTAAAAACTGTGATACCCTGTGGGAAAATAAAATCGTTTAAGAAATTCAAGAAAACGAAGGTGTGTCAAAACTTCTATTTAAACACCCACTAAATTTATTTGGTATGAAATGTTTATTTTATTTGTATATTTCAGATCATTTTCCCGGTTACCAGTGAAGTTTTAAATATTTTTTTTATTGTCCAATTTCAACTTTCATAAGACATTATCAACGGGTTTTTACTTCTTGAGCTATATCAGTTTCATTGATTTTCAAATATCGTGACCTCCTGTGTCATGTCAGTTTTTTAAATATCGCGTTTTCACGTGTCAGTTCGTGCTGTCATTTTGATTCATGAAATACGTTTAGTATGTTTGATCCTAGATTTCATTGCTACTGGGTTGTTTGTCTTTTATGCTTAATGCTCTTAAAATTTGTTGTCATTTTTCACAGTTTCTGTGATATTCATATTTTCTCTACCTTTTTTTTTACTGAAACAGATCCATTAGAAGGTTCTGATTGTTAAAATGAGCACCTGCAAGGATAATTATTCTGCCTAACACACCTTAGATCAGTGAAACTATTTTCAACAAGAAAATCGGGAAAAATATAAATATACGATTTGGGTTCCCAAGATGTTAATTGATTGTCTGTGTTCGTCATAGTATCAGGATGGTTTTGATAAGAAAAGTGCAGTACAACTTGTTAAACTATAAATCAGAAATATTATTTCGGGTTACATAAAGTGTCAGAAACCGAACGATTAATCATTTGGTGCTATCAAGATAGATTTAAATCGCTGTGTATCTCATTATATCATTTGCAATTGTAAATCCGTCTATTCTGTTATTGCCTTAGCTTGTGTCACATAAGATGTCGGGCTCATTGATGATTCATGATTTAATGCTATTTGAACGTATAACAGGAGACCGGACAACTAGCGGCTGTCTATCACCGACTCACTAATCTACATCCTATGGTGTCTCCGTTGTTTGACCTAAAGAGACGATTGCTTGTTGTCGTTGTTCGATACGGCAACGCATCGGGCTGTGTTCCCAAGAGGAAAACCTGAAGAGGCATGAAAAAATAGAAGAGAAGAAACAGCGAAAAATATTGTTATCAATTCATGCTTTTTTTTTTCAAGCTTCAAATATACGTGGGAGATCTGTGACTAATTATTTATTCCTCACGCCTAGTGACATGAGATGGAAAAGTTAATGATGATCTTTCTTGACAGGTACTAATAAAGATCTCTGTTCAGACAGAAAATACACTAGACTATTGGGTCCCACTCGGCCTTCAGATTATTACCTATTTGTATCCCATGAATCCTTCTGAATATGTTCTGCTAGTGTCCCCTGGATACCTTTAATTTTCACCTCTTTGTACCATTTCGATGTTTCAAAATTTCATCTTTTTGTATCTATTGAATACTTCAAATTTGGATCTTTTTGTACCACTTGGATCCTTCGGAATTTCATCTCTTTGTACCACTCAGATCCTTCAAATTTTCATCTCCTTGTACCGCTTTTATCCATTAAAATTTCATCTATTTGTACCACTTGAATGCTTCAAAATGTCATCAATTTGTACTATTTGAATCCTTCCAAATTTCATCTCTTCGTACCACTTGGGCCTTCAAAATTTCATCTCTTTGTACCACTTAGATCCTTCAAAATTTCATCTTATTGTACCACTTGGATCCTTCAAAATTCCATTTCTTTATAACACTTGGGCGCTTCAAAATTTCATTTATTTGTACCCGTTGGATCCCTCAAAATCCTTTTGCATCACTTCAATCCTTTAAATTTTTATCTATTTGTACCACATGGATCCTTCAAAATTTCATCACTTTGTACCGCTTGGATCCTTCAAAATTTCATCTCTTTGTACCACTGGAATCATTCAAAATTTCATCACTTTGTACCACTGGAATCATTCAAAATTTCATCTCTTTCTACCACTTAGATCCTTCAAGATTTCAGCTATTTTTACCACTTGGATACTTCAAAGTTTCATCTCTTTCTACCACTTGGATCCTTCGAAATTTCATCTCTTTGTACTATTTTAGATCCTTTAAAAATTTTAATCTCTTTATACCACTTGGATCCTTCAAAATATCATCTCTTTGTATCATTTTGGATCCTTCAAAATTTCATCTTTTTATACCACTTGGATCCTTCAAAATTTCATATCTTTGTATCATTTTGAATCCTTCAAAATTTCATCCCTTTATACCACTTGGATCCTTCAAAATATCATCTATTTTTACCACTTGGATCCTTCAAAATTTCGTCTCTTTCTACCACTTGGATCCTTCAAATTTTCATCTCTACCTCTTAGATCCTTCAAAAATTCATCTCTTTCTACCAGTTGGATCCTTCAAAATTCCATCTCTTTCTACCACTTCGGTCCTTTAAAATTATATCTATTTTACCACTTGGACCCTTCAAAATTTCATCTCTTTGTTACACTTGGATGCTTCAAAATTTAATCTCTTTCTTTCAATTGAATCCTTCAAAATCTCATCTCTTTGCATCAGCTGGATCCTTCAAAATTTCATCTCTTTGTACCAATTGTATCCTACAAAGTTTCATCTTTGTCTAATACTTGCATCCTTCAGAATTTTATCTCTTCGTACCACTTATATCCTTCAAAATTGCATCACTTTGTACCGCTTGGATCCTTCAAAATTTTATCTCTTTGTATATGTGTGTGTATGAAAAAGAAAGAGTAAGTGTGTGTTTTCTACGTACTCTTGAATCTGGTTTTCATTAGAGAATGTTTTCCCCATCGAAGTGTTTTGTAGCGATCGAAAAAGGCAATAAACGGTTGGTGCAAGGTCAGGTGAATATGACTTTTTGTAGAACAGAACATCCGTGTTCCAAACATTTTTTTCTGTGTTATTCTTACTGCGCGCGGCTTTTCATTTTTTTCTTTAATCCACTGTACATGCTGTCACTATCAAGCAAAATCTATGGTCATGTTACTAAATGTGACACATATATGATTAGTACTTAGGATGATATATCTGTCATTACAATTGGCCCCATCAATGGAAATTAGTTCTGACTCAACCAAATATCTTTTAAGAATTCCACTCACATCGTCATAATAAGATAAAATCAGTTGCAAGACTGCAATATTGATCCTTTGTGATAGAAGTACATATGTAACTTCTTTGGCCCAAAAAAAGATAACCTGCAACTCGAGAAGTGAACATCCTTAAACTCAATCAAATTCAATATGGTTTGTCATTTTACTGGGGAAAAAAAGCCAGAAATAAAATCGATCAATAAACGACAAATACATAAAAAAAAAATATTGCAAAATGCGATTCAATATTTTTCATACTCTTCCATAAATCAATCAATGAAAGGAGAATTTATTTTGCACTCAGATAACTGGTAACTGGTGACGCTAAGGTCGAAAAAACTGCGGTAAGCGCTCAAGGGGAACATCAATGAATGCATGCTAGTCTCTGCTTACAATTCAGTATCAGCATTTTTTACGCTTCTTAACAATTTCAGTACAATTTCAGAAAGGGAAAAAATCGAAGATGCGATTGATCGATATCGCGAGCAAATAAATAGTGGCATTTAATCATAAATACATGCATATATATATATATATATATATATATATATATATATATATATATATATATATATATATATATATATATATATATATATATCTGATCATGCGGACGCAGATAGTCTTTAAACAAAAATCGGATCAAGTTGCCGTTAAAAAACGCAGACTGGATCAACAAGACAAGATCATCTGACATCTCAGTACATCTGAGTACAGTTTGAAGAAATATATGCACTCATTACCATAACCTGAATTAAATACAAATACATGCATATATATGTAAAGAGAAAGATTTATTTTTAAACCGGCCTGTTTTGTTAATTCAAACGTTATTATAATAACGTTTGAATGAATAAGAAAAATATCGGATTAAAAATAAATGCATTAATTCTTTAGCAATTGCTTTGTTTACGTGTTTCGGTTACGAAACTGAACGGATATGGGCTTTCGAAAAAAATATCTTGGAGTGAAAGTATCATTCCGTAAAATAGAAAACAGAGCCTTGCTTTTTTGCAGTCAAACAATAAACTAACCCGGATCAAATGACGGTTTCACCAACAAAGGGAGCGCAGGTTTCCTTCACGCTGGATATCATATATTCCTTACTGAGATACGCAGGCCAACAGATGGAATGCACACTGTCTGAATTAAAATTGAAAATAGACAATCTATTTAAAATTCAAGAATCGAATATAATAATATTTGAAGTAATATATATATATATATATATATATATATATATATATATATATATATATATATATATATATATATATATATATATATACATATATATTTAAAATATATATTTAATATCTATTTAAAATTCAAGTATTGACTATAATAATGTTTGAAGTAATATATATATATATATATATATATATATATATACATATATATATTTAAAATATATATTTAATATCTATTTAAAATTCAAGTATCGACTATAATAATGTTTGAAGTAATATATATATATATAAATATATATATATATACATATTTATATATATATATTTAAAATATATATTTAATATCTATTTAAAATTCAAATATCGACTATACTAATGTTTGAAGTAATATATATATATATATATATATATATATATATATATATATATACATATATATACATATATATATATTTAAAATACATATTTAATATCTATGTAAAATTCAAGTATCGACTATAATAATGTTTGAAGTAATATATATATAAATATATATATATATATACATATACATATATTTAAAATATATATTTAATATCTATGTAAAATTCAAGTATCGACTATAATAATGTTTGAAGTAATATATATATACATATATATATATATACATATATATATATTTAAAATATATATTTAATATATATTTAAAATTCAAATATCGACTATAATAATGTTTGAAGTATAATATATATATATATATATATATATATATATATATTTATATATATATATATCGTGTAATAAGCCGCAATCCCTCTTTTATACATGTTTCGTTAAAGACAACTGACAAGGTACTACGATTAAACTTTTTAAAGTTTCACTTGTGCTAGTACAATGTTTTCTTTACTGCACACAAATGTGTTTAAAAACTGTCCAAATGTTCTGCATATCCGACCGCTTTCGGCTATTCTTTTAGCCATTATCAAAGATGCTTTTAATTTTACTTTTAACTGAATATACGGGTTATGTTATGTACGTATCAAGAGTTATAGGGATGTTTTATTTTCCACATACAGTCAATACATTGTAGTCGTGTTCATAGTTAATGTTATTATGTGTTGGCTATTTCTTTTTTATTATTAGGGCTTCCATTATTTTTAACCATTTTTTACATGTGAATGAGGTTATTATGCTTGTATTTTCTACTTGTATGTTTCAAGTGGAGTAAGTCATATATTTATACAAAATGGATTAAATCCGACAAATATTTTATAAATAAAATAAAAACTTATAAACTGAAAATATATACACCTTGTGCAAATTAAGTGAAACAACCGCTTTAGTTTCCTTTCTTTCGCCATATGATCAGTTTTAAACCCACTGGAGTGACAAGCTGTAATCGATTTCTATTAGGTCATATGCAGGGGTGTGCAGTAATGTGAATCTTTTTTCGGGATGTATGATGAAATGTGTTTGTCCTAGAATAATATTGCTTCATCCGTGATTTCCTCAGATTTTCATCACGTCCAGACACTACTGTCTCAACTGTCGATTAGTTATCCTATTGTATCTGAAGAGACGTCCGTAGGTACAGCATAGTAGGATAGAAAGGTTCGGACATAGAAAGTCTACGATGGACGTTACTGAAAGGAAGAGTACGAAAATTGTAACGCTGCACGAACACACGGGCAAGCCTTAACAGTGAGCAAATCAAATTAGTATAGATTGGCCCGGGAACTATCCTGGTTTAAATCCAATCGAGAAACTGTGGTCAACCTGCAAGAAAAGGGTTCGTGAATAGACATACGAAGTACCAACATTTTCCCTGGTCATGTTTCATTGGAAAACAATGAAAAAAGTAAATAATAACGTAAAAAAGTATATAATAACGATAATATTCGTTTTGTTTCAATTAATTTACGCGAGGGTGCATATATATATATATATATATATATATATATATATATATATATATATATACACACACACATATATATACACACACATATATATATACACACATATATATATACACATATATATATATACATATATATATATACACATATATATATACACATATATATATATACATATATATATATACATATATATATACATATATATATATATACATATCTATATACATGTATATATGTATATAGATATATATATATACATATATATATATACATATATATATATGCATATATATATACATATATATATATACAGAGAGAGTACGCATTTTAAAAGCACAAAAATTTAACGGTTTTTTTAAGTATATAAAATGTTAGGTAAACGAAGCCATTAGAATGCAAGACAAATTATGAAATAGTGCATCAATAAAAACACATAAATATCAAAAAATCTTTTTTTAGCTTCTCAAATACATAGTCGTAATGTATATAATATGTATATAGTGTAGAATTTTGCGCATCACAAACAACCTAAATGCAATTCCGTCTCCTGATAGGGTCACACATGGCGGTAAAGATTCAAAAAAGGGACATGATTCGACATCCGGTGGGTCAAGGTGACGTTCTACCTACGACAACAAGCCGGCAGCATGATTCTAGCTGTCATCATGAACCTGCCTGTCATACTCTAGTTTGCCGCAGCGGATGGTGTCTGCTGGTGTGTGTGTACCATAGAGTCGCACGCCATAGACCACCCTAAATAATTCACAGCCACGGCTTTCATGCTCAATGACCTTTCTCGTTGTCATGTCTAAAGAACCAATTGGCGAAAAGCAGTTCACGAAGAAAACAACATCCAGAAGAAGTAGAAGAAACGACGAGAGCCCAAAGAAAAACCAGAGCTCTCCATCCCCTGAGCCTATCTACCCTACGATGCGTTGTCTACGGATGTCTCTTCAGATCCAATAGAGGACTCATTTCATACTGAAGGAAATTACCATGAGCACCCCAAAGTCTACCAAAGAAAAAAGCATGAAAAATAAGGTTACAGGAGAAGAAAAAGGAGATAATTACATAAAGAACATACATAGTGCTCAACGCCTGCAGAAATCAAACTAAGAAACGACAGAAAACTCACAAAAGCACTCATTGACTCCGAACTATAATCGTTTATCCGAGTTTCACGCTTAGGTGATCTTCAGAGTAAAAAGAGTTTTTTTTTCTGCTACATTTTTCAATTCAGCGTTTATTTCTGGGTTTGTAGCGTAGACTTTATCTATTAAAAATCCCCACAAGAAAAGATTACAGGAGTAACGTCCGGTGAACGAGGAGGATATTCTGCAGAACCTCGACCCCTCGATCCATCTTTTCGCAAGATTTCATTTACGTACGATCATTTCTCAAGATTGGGAAACAAAGGCTTTGCTCTTTGAAAGTTTTTCTTTCATTCAGCAGATGGTAGAGGAACTGCATCTGTTTTAATAACGGAACGCGACACGATGCTGAATGATTCTCTCATGAGAGCAATCTTTCCCAGAATTGTGTATGGCCGCAAAGCAACAGTACTTTTCCCGGACTTCTGTATGCCCGCAAAGTAACTGTACCTTTCCAAGAATTGTGTATCGTCACAAAGCAAAAGTGTGACACCTGTGGCGGTGGTCGCTCCAGGGTCTGATCCTGGTCGTCACGGCACCATTTGTGACACCCAACCCTCCTCTGTCCTAGTCAGGGCACCATTTGTGACACCCGTACTGATCGGGGCGCACTTGTGACACCCGACTTCTTTTTCAGTCACGACGCCAATATGTGACGTCGGTCCTTTGTGACGGGCTAACCCTGGGACATCGGTTGAAGTCTGGTTGGGTTCTAGCACCAACTTGTCGTACTCGGCTCGCTTCCAACGCCTGGTCACCGAAGCAACTGCTTTGATCTCGATTCAACCTACCCACGTTGTGATTTGATCTTAGGTTGACGAGATCAATCAGACGTCGGGCCGTAGTGCCAGCCGAATCCGGGTCAAGGTGATACTGCACAATAATGTAGACAAAAAAACAAAAGCACAAACAACAACTTCAAGGCGAGCGACTGGTTAGGAATAGTGATTAATTTTATGTCGGTTTGTTGAGTTACAGGAGTGCGTCTCTCTCCTTCTCTCCCAGCCCGAAGAAAAAAAAAATGTGGATTGTAACACTTTTGCGTTCCTTAACTAGGTCTGGATATCGAGATGGCGAATATAAGTCAGACTTCTATAATTTGTTCTTGGTTAGAAGTCTAGTCGGAAACTTGTTTTGATGGGAAATCTAAAGTCGGTCTTCAACAAATCTGTTCTTGGTTAGAAGTCTAAGTCGGAAGGCATGGAATCGTGCGGTCACCTGTGCGAGGCGCGTCTCTCTGTCTCGACTTTCCTCGACGAACTCAGCTCTACTCTGCGAACTCTCCTCGACGAACTCTCTGAAACACCCGTAGATGTTTGCTTATATGGACGCCGATCAAAACCTGGCGTGGGGTCGGACGTGGTGTGGCCACCACGTTGATTTCAAATCCCCAATAAGGATTTTCTTTGTTTTCGGCCAAAAATAATTATCATTTTCCGTATTTGGAAATCTTATTCCACTCCCACCCTCTTCTGCTCTCATATGGGTATCTCACCATACTTTAGAGGGCGTCAACGGTTTTCCCACTTCCTCGCAGTAACATCTCATACCTATCCTCTCAATGGGCGGTGGCGGCCTCCTCTCTGCGTCACATGATCATCTCCGCCTGGCTATTCGGCCAATAGGCGTCAACTGATAATCTCAATTTTTATCCAACTTCACGGGATATGTTTTTTTTTTCAACCAGGTTTATCCGTCAACATTAAGTGGAAGATTCTTTTTTGGCGAAATTGGGTTAATTAAAATACCCTAACATAGCCTTCGTTATCACAAACGAACCCAAAACAAAATGCAGATGTCCTGTCCAGGCGGTCTCATTCTAGGGCTCTGGGTGCGTTTGGCAGACGACCCATCAACTACTGATAACAGCCAATGTTTTATCTGCCCAGAGCTCTGGTATCCCTCAACTAATTTTCACGACAATGACCATCAAAATTTTCGTGGGTGGCATTCTTTCCTTCTCTTATCATCTAAGTTGTTAAGCCCTGTCCGTCTGTTTCTTTCTCTTTTTCCTTCCTTTGTCCTCGAAGAGAATTTGGCATATCTCAGCATCAAACTTCAGCGAGAAAGTAAAGTGGTTATCTTGAATTCGCACTTGAAAATAACAAAACAAAAAAAATCTTTTTTTTTTTTTTTTTTCACCGATACTCTGTTTGGGAAAACAACAAAACAAAAAGAATATCGTTCAGTATGTCTTTCGTTATATCTATCGGTTTAAGTAATCGCTCAGTATGTCTTTCGTTATATCTATCGGTGTAAGTAATCGCTCAGTATGTCTTTCGTTATATCTATCGGTGTAAGTAATCGCTCAGTATGTCTTTCGTTATATCTATCGGTTTAAGTATCCCCGTAATTAACTTCTGTGGTTAATTAATTGATTAATTAACCCTTCCGTTCCTAAATAGTGTTACAAAAGTACCATTCCCAGAATTGTATCTTGTCGCAAAGCAACAGTACCTTTCCCCGAATTGTATATGGCCGGAAAGCAAGTAAATAGGCTCTCTCTCTCTCTCTTTCTCTCTCTTTCTCTCTCTCCCTCTCTCTCTCTCTCTCTCTCTCTCTCTCTCTCTCTCTCTCTCTCTCTCTCTCTCTCTCTCTGAGATAACGATATATAAATTTTTTATATATCAAAGAAAATTTCAGGCGAAAGATGAATGACACAGTGGATGCGTTTCGTCTTGTGGATTATCGGATTAAGTTTATGTTTATATTGATGTAACTACGCATGCGCACGAACGAGAGTCGCTGGCAATTATAATTAAAAAACATTTTTATATGTTTTGACTATATAATATAAACGAATTCATTTTGATTGTTTTGTTTTCTTTCTTTTTTTTGTTGTTGTTGTATTCGTTACCATCACTTTTGTTATGAAATATCTCACATTGTGCAAACTGATCTGCCAAGAATGGTTAAACGTTGTAAGACCCTGGACGAAAATTTACTCCATATGATAATAGAATTTTGCAAATAGAAATCACGTAACTGCAAACTCGAATGATGGAAATGACTATGTTCACCTTTAGATATTTGTAGAAAGTGCCACGCACGAACCACTAAATACTTTGATCGCTTGTTGCATATCATTCGGCGACAGAAATGCTCTTACCAAGGAAAGATTATTAGCAGGAAAAACTAATTCTTCAGTAAACGAAAATAATAATAAAGGAGTTTTAAGGACAATGTGATCAATTTGTCTCCATCGAATCAACAAATGCTTCGGGATAATTGAGCAGCGAGACTTTCTGTTGCGTACAAATGAGAAAATACCTTAATTATCAATTTTACCTATGCTCATAATTTCCCCTCACTTCCACCTCCATACAACATCCTTATTCAATAACCTCCTAACTTGAGTGGCTCTTCTGCCCTGTACTCGCTGAACATTTAGTAAAAAAAAAAAAGAAATATTATAACTCTCTTAGTTTAGCACCATGTTATTGGTCCTAACCTGGCATCTCGGCTTCAGCCACTTTCCCACCGCCGTAATGTAGCTTCCCTGTGTTTTTCTATAAATACCTTCATAGTAAATGTTCTCCCCTCCATGGTATTTAGACTTTATGAATTTAAGGGCCTTACTAGACTGTCGACAATCATTTTATAGTCGAAATGCCTAGCAGTGCTGGATATCCGTTAAGGAAAGTCCTTTGACCTTACTTCCGCTGCATCAATGTGTGAGCGAAAATCTGATCTGGTGATAGCATAAACAGAAAATTCATCACAGGCGTCCTGAGCCTTGAATAAACAGACCGCACAGGTGTCCTAAGCGGAAGAAAATACTTGCTTGCGTGGGCGCATGCCAGAAGGGGTGTGGTCACAGGAAGTTGCGTGGACGCATACCAGATGAGGCGTGGACACACGAAGTTGCGTAGGCGACATACCGGAAGAAGTCGTAGCCACGTGAAGTTGAGTGGGTGTTCAAATGTTATAAAACCAATCCGATTCTTGATCTATTCAGAGAGACGGGCTAGTGGTTAACCGAAGATTTGTCTCCATCAATTCATGTATGCGCAATCACAACTTCTACTATTCTACCTCACTTGACTCAATCGCCGCAACTCGAACAATAAAGATGTTATATATATATATATATATATATATATATATATATATATATATATATATATATATATATATATATGAAGAAATATACTCTTAAGGTGTGCTATATTTATGGGCTAAAGTGCTCAGTATCAGAGATAGAGCGTGTGTCAATATAAAAGTGAACATTGAAGTCAACACTTAGAGGCGACATGCGTCTACCATGTAAACGATTGCGTCTAGCATGAAACAGCCTGTCACCTCTAAGTGTTGGATTCAATGTTCACTTTCATATATATATAAATATAAATTTGTGTCTATATATATATATATATATATATATATATATATATATATATGTGTGTGTGTGTGTGTGTGTGTGTGTGTGTGTGTGTGTGTGTGTTCGTTCGTCACCATCAGCAATATACTACAGGTGTAACCATAAGTTCGATGCCAATACTTTTTTTCTGCACTTCTCGCTTGTGGAACTCTCTTTCAGATTCTCGCTTCCCAGTCAAGTCTGATCTTCAAAAATTTGAATACAATGTCAATCATTATCTTCTGTCTTCTTAAATTTCTCTCCTTAATAATGGTTTTTTCTTATATTCTTTCACACTCAGTAAACTGTTCGCGATTTGAGGCGAAATGATTTTTTAAATATTCATGACATTCACAAAACATTAAAGAATATAGATCGATTAGGTTAATATTTTGGTTTTGTAGCAATCTGCGGCATTGGGCGAAACTACACCTAAAGCTGCGTATTCTATGTTCAATTTCCTTATCTTCTATACTAAATTTGTGATAACTGATCCATACCCCGATGTATTTGAAAGGTTTAATATTTACTAATTCGATATCCTGACTTTTTATTATGTTATTCCCACCACCCAGTATTTTAATCGTTGTGTACGCGTTTTTGTTGTTTTGTTTTGTTTTGTTTGTAATCCTCGCCAGATAAATCAAGAGAAGAGAGAGGAACGATAACCAGTCAGCTTTTTATTTATTTATTTATCTCTTTATGTTAATTTTTTGTTAATTCTCTTTAAATTTCGTTGCCTATTAGTTTCTTTTTAATATGTCCATTTTTAATTCAAGAGAAAATATTGCAGTCCCAGAAAAATAATATATAATCTTTTCATGAGGTTTGCAAAATCCGTTCCAATTGTTCGACTATTACACAGTGTCCGATATGCTGATCTCGCTGTTTTTATTCTGCAACTGTCTTCGGGTGTTCGTTTGTCTTTGTGTCACACCAATTAACGCTTACTCATGATAAACAATCACCGTCTTCCTACTACGACAAACCAGCAAGTCGATAATAGAAGCTAAATTCCTCATCTTTATTTTTTTATCACAGTGTTTCGGTCTTTATGCCATATGTCTTCGTCAGGTGTTTGTCGATCAGAATAGCGATCAAGGAATTTCGAAGAGCCATTTATTTAATACATTCTTCTCGTTCCACTGTCCATGTTTTTTTTTTGTATATCCTTCTTGTTTTGTTTTTTGTCTGTTTTTTTTTTTGTTGTTTTCTTTTATAGTACTGTTCGCTTATTGCTCGTCCCGTTTCCATTTAGTATGTGCCTGTACTTCTAGGCTCGGGAATTGGACACACAATTACGAAACCAACAAATTCAGAAACCAGCGCGAAGCTTTTGTTACGTGGGACAATCCCGAATCTATAACTTTGAGTATTAAAAGTTATGTCCTCGTTGCCAGACACATACTGCTGCTGCTATCGCTTCCCTTTCTTGCCGTCCTACCTGCTGTTGAATATATAAATAAATCCATCTCTGATATCTAAACCAATTATATGGAACCTCTCTATGTGTAAATATATGTTTCTACTTTCCTTCCTGTCGACTTTTGGGAACGTTGATATTAAATTGATCGTTAGATAAGTATTCGTATCTGTCGCTCTGTTGAGACAATGCGTTTGGAATCAACATATGGCGCCAACCACGGTCTGATATTAAACGTATTATTAGGTACCGTTGTATTCTGAACACTGATATTAATAATGTGAATAATCTACGAAGGTGGATTGTTCTCCTTCCAGTATCCATGCCTAGGGATATCTCGTGAGGATGGGGACAATAGTCCGAATATAAATAATGTAAATAATGATAACTTCTCATTCCAGAAAATAAGACAGAAGACGATTGGATGAAAATAACATAAAGATGAGGACAATAGTCCGAATATAAATAATGTATCTAATGATAACATCTCAGAAGACGGTAAATACTGTAATTAATGATAACTTCTCATTGAAGAAATTAAAACAGACTTCACACTGGAAGCTGTTTATTATAATCATTGATAATGTTATCGGATGAAAATCACTTTGTCATTTTACAAGGCGGGTTTTAATTGGTCAAATAAATAATAATTTCTAGTCAGCACATGGCACAGTGGTTAAAGGCGTTAGTTAAATCCAGTGACAGAACCCAAAGAGTGTGAGTTCAATACCCGGTTAATGCAGTGGAGAACTTTCAGTGGGGAAATTAACAGGAGATAACTGATATCCATTAAACATGGCACGTGGAACTTGAACAGTCTATCCCAGTGAGCGAAATAAAGGGTTCAGTTCGACATTCCAACCACCTGAAGAAATTCCGAAACATTGTAATAAATATGGCGACAAAGATGAGGACAATAGTGTAAATAATGTCAACAAATTTCGTATTCTTTTTTTTTTTTCATAGGCTGCAAAGTTGTTTAAGGCAATGACTTTAAAGACGACGAATCACCATAAACGTTTCACTGTTTCTATCCTTTGCTTAATGTAATCAGCCTGTAATTGTTATCGAAAAGACTGTCCGAAAGTGATCACAGTAAATGGCTGCCTCTGTATGTGTTATCAGAATGATGTAACGAAAGAAAGAAAATATTTTGATTCAAGTCAGGAGAAACAATTGATGAACTAAGCGTTGTAAGCAGACGCTGTTAGAAGGCTGGAAAATAATCGATGTTTTCTCTCCTCCCCCGTTCTTCAATCGTTCGTATTTTCGTATTAGCTCTCTGGTTTTCAGAACAAATTCTTCTCTCCTTCAAACATCGGCCTTTCTCTGACGCGTTTCATTGATTCAGTCAATAACTAATTTTCTTCATTTCTGTTTATCTTCTATTCTTTTTTTTTTTTTTTTAAACATAGGCAAATATGATTTTCGAAAAACAAGAGCAGTCAAGCGATTTCAATAAGCAGTGGCAAATACTAGATATTTATTTCTATATTTGATTGTTCGTGATGGGGGTGAGTTATAAATATACGTGTAGGGCAATGGTTTTCAGTGGTGAAAATGAAATCAGCGACCCGAGTTCAAATTCTGCTCCGTTCACTTTCGCAGTAATGTCCTTGGGAAAGGCATGACTCCATCTCTTGTCCACCACAGGATATCAGTGAAATAGCAGGTCAAACGAAATCTGAATGGCAACCTATATAGGAAAAGAAAAATCTCTAACTCCTAAACCACGAAGAAGACAATGAGAAACCACTTAACTATCTTTCCAGGGACAGCTGTTCACATAATTAAGAAAAAGGAGTCATCGATATCAATGCTGGTGACATAACCCTTTGCTCCTGTCTTGATGGTAAGTC
>OZ038492.1:73047407-73144907 GCA_964036315.1 Acanthosepion esculentum | reverse complement strand
TAGTTTCCTTGTTTCTAACGACTTTTTACTGTTTCTTAATACTTTTCATAACTTTTGGAAAGCGTATATTTCTATTCCAACGCGTCCTCGGATTTCAGTGTCGCATTTTCTGTCCTTCGTTAAAACACTTCCCAGATATTTAAACGTTGCATGATGGACTGTCTTCTTTAAATTGGTGTTTAGTCCTTTCTTCTCGCTTTCCTTCATTATCTTCTGTGGGAGTTCTTGTCATTTTCTTTCTGTGTCTGCTCTCGAATCTGTGTCATCTGCATATCTTATATTGTTATGAGTGCGACCACTAATAAGGAATCCTGAAAGGACATATAATTCGATCAGAATCGCCTCGCTGTATTGGTTGAAGAATTCCGACGAGAAGACACATCCTTGTTTCAGACTCCATTTTATTTTTCTATATTTACTGAACTCATATTTTGTCCAGGCGGTTTAATGCCAGTATAGGTTCTGGTTTTGGGAGCGAAAGATTCTCAACTCAGGGATACCACCCGGAAAGAGGTGGCTTTCCTATAAACACTAGCCAGAAAACATGACGAAGATGAGTCGGTCGAAAGGGACCTAAAGTTATTATTTTATTCGGTGTGATATTATTCTATCTTGTTTTAGAAATAAACTATTGTCCCTGTCTTAAAAATCATCATATCCGCTGTGTGTTTTTCTTTCTGACTGTCTGTCTGTGTGTGTGCGTGTGTCTGTATGAATTACAGGTAATGAGATCCAAACAATTTACCTAAATGTATAAATGTATTTGCATTGATAAGTCCAGGGAAAAACTAGTTTTCCTTTGATGAAATGATCATCTGCATGAGGTAAATTGTTTGTAACTCATAAATTGTAATTCACTTATATGGTCTATAATAAAAATTATATTGATCTCTTTTTTGTGCATCAGTTTTAATATTTTATATTAATAGAATCTACATGGATTACTTAACCACTGATTATATATATATATATATATATATATATATATATATATATATATATATATATATATATATATATATATATATATATTCTTGGGAAGAAGCTGTCCGATTGGAACTTACTTCTTATATATACATACATATATATATATATATATATATATATATATATATATATATATTATAAATTAATAGATTTAAAATATGGTTTTACCGCTACACAGTGATGACCATGTTTCAGAAATGGAAGCTAAAGCCCCTGAATTTAATTTTGTTATTAAACCAAAGACATTAGTTCCATTTCCTCATCAAGCGAATTTTGGAGTAACTTACTTTTTAAAATTTACGGTTGTTAACGGCACAGGAAAGATTCATAGTTTGAGGGTTTCCAAGGTTACCGATAAATCCATTCATCTAGACAAGGGGTGGTAGAGGGTTCAATTTTTAATTTTCGTTGTCTCAGTTAATAGTTACATTTGAAAACGGGGTTATGTTTAGGGATGGGTAGGGATGTATCTTTTAACAAATTCTGACATCCGCTAAATTCATGTCATCTGGGTTTATTTCTAACGGCAAAAATTCTTATGGTATTATTTCTATTTGTATATTTAAAGATTTTGAGGGACTGTTTAGGTTAGAATATGTTTTATCCACCTTTCTAAAAAGTTATTTTTAATATTTAATATACTATACTCCTAGTTAAAAACCAAGTAAATGTATTAGGATTACTTACAGTATTTAAAATTATTTATTCTTATTAATGCTCTGTAAATTTAAATTTACATAGAGCACTATTGTGTAAAAATAAAAATATCTATAAGAACACCGGATTTTATATCTTACTGTTCTTTCCTTTTTATTTATATATACATATATATATATATATATATATATATATATATATATATATATATATATATATATATATATATATATATATATAAGAAGTAAGTTCCAATCGGACAGCTTCTTCCCAAGAACTTGCTTTGTGGAAAAGACTCCAAGCAGGATGTTAGTGCAATCACCTCTTCAAGTCTCTAGTTAACCATTATCTTTCCTGCATAGCCCCCAAGAACTTCATTTCTTGCCCTTTTAGCGCTCATACAACACCGCAAAATACCCCTCTACCTTGACTGACTCTTGGATTTTTATTGAGTGAACATTAGTATAAAAACATATTTCTGAAAATGATAACATATTTATGATTGGCTGTTCTTTGTGCGCGTGGGTCAGAGTGAGAGAGAGTCAGAGAGGTGGTACCATGCGACATAGTTTCCTCGGGGGTGGAACTAAACGTCTGTCGCTATCGCATCTTGTGATTGAGAAAGAGGGCAAGATCAGAAAGATGGATTCTATATTTTCCTTTTCTATAGCGGCACATAGAGGGCTTTAAGAGAAGTTCCCTAGCGGACAAGTTAAAGTAATCCAACAAGCTCTCCTTCCTGACAGTTGTCTACGAGAGTATTCGACGCCCTATGCAGATCTTTATTAAGTACAGCCGAGCCTTTCTCATTGCCAAATAACGAAGCATTCAATAATAGCCATTAGAAGAACGGCCGACGAGACTGGCTGATAAACTCTCGCGCTGAGTATGCCATTTTAAACCAGACATTCAAACAGCTTTTCATATTGGTCGGTTATTTCAAGTAATATGTTCGCATTAGATTTTTTTTTTTTTTTTAGATTTGCATTGTATGGTAATTGCTCTTTGAATTAGCATCAACATTGAGAACAAAATAAATAAATATCCCACCCCACACCGTAGATTTCGATTGCGGTCCGCAAGGAGAAGGTGAATTGTCTTTCATCAGCCTTTTTATTTATTTATTTGGTTTGATTTGCTAATACAATTATTTCGGAAATTAACATTGATTTAATCGATTTGTATTATTATTATTATTATTATTATTATTATTATTATTATTATTATTATTTGGCACGTGAAGTAGATCAAACGGAAACAGAATTTATATGAAACGCTAATGTTTATCTTAATTACAGTATAAATTTAGACATGAATGTAATTTAAAGGCCGCCCTTTTAGAAAAAAAAAATTCACATAAGTTCACAATTAGGCGTAGAAGGTGACAACAAGGCGGAGACGCCATCAAAATGGCTGAGCGATCATTACAAAGCTACCAGAGCAATTCTAAGCAAATCATCAATGCTAGACTTTTGTCGAGGTTGACAATGCATGTACCAACATTTTACAGTGATAATTACTCTGGTAGTAGCTGCTGGAGAGTGGTTTTTTTACCAAGTGTGTGCTTATTCAAATTCTTCTCCTTCAACTGTCTGAGAATACGAGAGACACGATCAACTTTCTAGCATGACGATTGCATTTAAACATGAAAGAAACTGTTCACACTCATTTTATATTCATAGGGTGTGTTAAAAATACTTTTACAAATTTTGTGGGTGGGTTCCACAAAAAACAAGGAGAAAAGTCCGTATAAACATATGTCCGCAGATACTTTGTTTTTGAGTTATTAAGTTTAAAGAAAGTTTACGGCAGATGGCGCTGTGTTGTCGTGTAGACTAGGTTACATTTATCATTCGTGTATATTTTTGACTAGTCTGTCTTCAACATCTAACGTGTGTAGTAGTAAATTAACCGTAAAATGTTCCGTTTAATAATGGCAGTATATTCATATAGTGAGCAGGTAGATATGATTTTTACATACGGCCGCGCGAATGGTAATGGACCTGAGGCTGCACGACTATATCTGATTGCATTTCTAGAACGAAGTTGGTGAAACAGGATCCGTGGCTCCACAAACTATGGATCGAGGAAGACCCAGATCCGCTCGTACTCCTGACCACGAAGAACGCATTCTACAGGCTGTCGGTTTTAGCATGTCGTGCATTTCATAGTAATGCATGGAGGGTAATTCAAGGGCAGCTCTTGTATCCGTTTCATTTGCAACGTATGCAGTGTCTTTCCCCCTCTGATGACTCATCATGGGAGAACTTTTGTCGATGGTTCATTGCACAAACTGCCGATTGTCTCTTCAGTCTTGATTTGGAAGAGATGAAATAACAAAATTGCACAACCAACATTTGAGAGTTTATCAGAATCCCCATAGTGCAATAGAGGCAAGATACAAGAATCTGGAGTTGTAGCTGGCATTCTGGTAGGTCCATATGATCACCCAAAACGTCTTACAGGAGCTGTCTACCTGGATTTTATTACGAACACACTTCCAGATCGGCTAGAGGATGTACCTCTGCTAATACAAAGACATATGTGGTTTATGCATGATGAGGCTCCAGCACATTTTAGTCACATTGTTCGCGATGCACTGGCTGACATCTACCATGAAAGACGGCGAGGTGTAGGAGAACCGTTTTCGTGGCCTGAACGTTTCTCCGACCGCAGTCCATTGGATATTTATCTGTGGGGGCCACCTGAAACAATTGGTTTATTCAGCAGACATTATTAATGCAGAGAGGCTTCATCAATGTGTTATGGTTGGGCTGTGAAACCATTTGAAAGTATTTGAAAGGGTCCGCCAATCGATGATCCGACGGGTGCATGCATGTTTCGATGCAACATAGAAGAGATGTTTTATAAGTATTATTAAAAATTGTTATAACCATCATTTTAACACCGCCTGATAAGATGCTATGCTGCATCGAAATATTAATGCATTTTTGTACCGGAAATATGCATGTTCCAATGTAATAACCTATAATAATGAATTATAGCTCTACTTTTGTATTGAACCCTTTTTTTAAATTAATGTTATGAACAATTGAATTTCTGTTTGATTCGTTCTTATTGCATTTGTATATATATCACTACAGAATTAATAATTATCGCAATCGAATTAAGTCGACTCCCCATGAATGATGTAGAACAACATTTCCGCCTAGAAAAACACGATTTTAAAACCCATGCCAAATTCACTATAATTGACAGAATAGAAAAGTCCAGAGCAGATAACATTAGAAATATTTTAGAGTTCCATGAAAATAAATGGATACAACGTTTAAAAACACACTATCCAGCCGGGCTTAACCATAAATTTAACAACATATATAGTATTAATATATAACCCTGCAAATAAAAACCTACCCACATTTCTCACCCACACAAGACAGACATGCTTACGGAGGTGTTGAGACCTCACACTTATACACACACCCACACGAATATACACACTTACACACATCATACTCACTCACTCCCTAAGAACCAAATAACAAACACACACTTAACAGAGAGACATCCCCTTTCCAGGAACCAATAAAACTGTCAAAATGACCAAGGGAATTCAGAGTAGCATGAATCCATCCAGCTCTTATCTCAAATAACAACTTAAAAGAGACTGTTTGACCAACAAAAGGACTGACCAAAATTCATGTTTAAAAAATTAAAAAATAAAAAAACAAATGAAAACTACAGACAAAATCTCCATCAAGACATTCATTTTTGTAGTTCACTGCTACCAGCAAGCAGAAAATTATTTTTCTCCTGATGATGGCCATGTTGGCCGAAACTAGTCGAGGAATCTAAATGAAATAATAATAAAAACGAAGGAATATTAATATACAACCTAGTATGTCTGAAGATTTTAATTTTTTAATATTTTTATTGTTCAAAATATATATATATATATATATATATATATATATAGAGAGAGAGAGAGAGAGAGAGAGAGAGAGAGAGAGAGAGAGATATGTTCGCGCGGAGACATAAAAACACCTTGTTTGGTGTTCAGGAACACGGTTATTCCACCGGAAGTGAGGAAATCTAAGCCTTTAATAAGGTATCCATCTAAGAGAAGGAAAATTTTGATGTAATACTACTCATCATATGGGTTGCATAAACAGCTAGACATGTGTTTCAAATAACAGTCTGGGTGGAAGAAAAGTTGGATTTTTTTTAAATTTTCGGTAATGTGACGCTTTGACATAGGATTCTTGCAGCCTAAATTCAAAGATGTGAATAAATTTCCTGAATGTTTCATAAAATGGATGGATGGAACAAGAGCGCATTTGTTTTTCCATAAAAGCGAATTGTCGAATCATCCTGGCCCGTCTACTTGAAGCTTAAAGCTTACATGCGAATATTTTGCGATCGTAAAATATGTATAAAATATTATTTAAATTCGTTAAACATAACACTTGGAAATCATATTTTTCGTTTATTATAATGGTTGGTTGATTGGTTGGTTAGTTGATTTTGTTTCGCAGTATATCAATCTCTATGGATTATTTAATTCCGAGATCTGAATATTTTGAACACAAGTTTATGGCTCAACTAAATATATTTTGAACGCAGTGGTATGTCGTCAACTGCAGATGAAATGTATTGCTTGCCGTTATGCTATAAAATGTATTGTTGGTAATTCTACTATAAAATGTATTGTTGGTCATTTTGCTATAAAATGTATTGTTGGTAATTCTACTATGAAACCTATTGCTGGTCACTTTGCTTTAAAATATATTATTGGTAATTTTATTATACTTCGCTGGTTCCCAAACTTCATGAATTTAAGGCTGGCATCTCGCCCTCACCCTTTCACTGTCGAAACTGTTAAATGTAGGCGTCTCTTCTACTCCAATAGCTTCATGTCTCGCACCTCTCGCCTGTGGAACTTCCCCCCCCCTCTTCCTGTTTCCCTGATAGCTATAATCTCCAACTCTTCAAATATAATCTCAATCGACGTCTCCAGATGCCTTGATCTATCCCCTATCCTTCTCTTCATCCTTTCCTCTATCACTCCTCTTTGCTCTCGCTCCAACTCCCTGTAACCCCTTGCGTGCTAGTAGCTTCCCGCCTTGCTTGGGGTGAAATGCTTAAAAAAAAATATGTATTGTTGCCAATTTTACTGTAAATAGGTAGTGATATTCATTTTACTACAAATAAATACTGTTGGTAATTTTTTATATAAAAATGTTTTGTTGGTATTGTTACTATAAAAATGTATTTTTATACTTTCACGGTGTTTTGGTTTTGTTTTTGGCTTCACTTTTTGCCCATAGTTGGGACCCTAACAGGTACTATTACCACGGGTCAGGCTGGACCTGGGAACAACAGCAATTAAGAGGTGTTTCTTTGGTCCCCAAAAAACTTCAATCTCCCAATCAGAGGTCTTGCTGCCGGATGTAGTTCGTCGTCATTCCCAGGACTGTTTTCTTACGAAAATCACTTTCTATGAAAGTCTGTTTTTTATTTTTTAGTTGTGATATTGTAAATAAGTTCTTGTATTGCTTTCTGTTTGCGATTAAGTGACCAGTTATTTTTGTTTTTTATGGCGGTTCCACGATCCTGACATACCATAGAATATGGATAAACGCATCTTTCTTTTTTATTCCTTTTCTTACTGCTCTATGTTTCATGTGACACTCTTTTATAGTTTTCTATTGATAACCATTTATTCCATTTTGACCTTCTTAGATATTACGACCATTTAACCGGAAGCATTAGAAAAATGTGACCTTTTGTCATGTCCTCTTGTGGCATGCAAATCCGAATTGAGCTCTTCAAAGACATGATTCATTAATTCCGGTCTGGAAACGTGCAGGTGTCTTCTCCATAAACCGCAAGGTTAAAATTAATGTAAAAAAAGCGTTTAAGAATCGTGGCATTTGAAAGTCTCACTGTTTAATTCATATATATATATATATATATATATATATATATATATATATATATATATAGAGAGAGAGAGAGAGAGAGAGAGAGAGAGAGAGAGAGTAATTCATCGAGCCAAGAATAATCTTCAACAGAATCTGGAGGTTGTTGTAGAAATCGTTTTGATGATTATTGTTTTGACAAAGATGGTAAGCTGAGTGAACCAGTTATAACAACCCTGACAAAGTAGGTCATCTGAGTGGAATGGACTTGATTAATTACTTTTTAGACGAGGGATAAATCAATCTTGTTCTCTATAAGTCTGGTCATTAACAGAGGTCTCTAAAGCAGAGGGCCTTTCGAACGCGACGCTCAAAGGAAGACATACGCCTGTTAGACCTTTCGCTCCCTCGCCACGCCTCACTCTGCTTCGCCCATCTCCAACCCATCCTCAAGAAAAGGTTGCAACAATATAAAATTTGCCGACTGCTACAATCTCGTCTCATTGTTTTATTTCACGGGTAACGATTCGGTCAAATGATTATTTTCTTTCATTAAGCAAGAAGCGTTCGACTGGAAGAAGCCGCACCCTGTGAACTCACCTGGTCTGAACTGCAACGCTACATTTTGCCTCAAGTCTCTGCTTCACCTGTGATGAGACTATTCACAAATGCAAAATCAGTTTAACGCAGACCCCCAAAGCCAGTAGAGAAGCCAATAGTGGAAACCGAATTCACTAGCAATGACTAACCTGACTAATATCTGTGACCGATTCTGTCATAGTGAATTTCCAAGCGTAGCTTAGGTGTGGCACAAGGCCGAAAATAGGGGGCACCCAGTGAGGATTGAACTCACTGCTCAGGCGTAATTGTTCTAATTAGACGAGCTTTCTAACCATTACACCGCCTCGAGGTGCCCGACCGATTCTGTCATATGAACGCGACGAATACGCCCTATTATCGTAGTCCTGTCAAGCAAGACCCTAACCGTCGGCTGAAACTATTATTCAAATATTACTGGTGCAGACCTGCCATTACCGTAACTTAGCTTCCCTTTCTATAAATACCTTCATGGTAATTATTCTGATGAAATGTCCGCTATGGTACCTAGACTTGATGAATTTTAGCACAGTACTAGACTGGCAGCAATATCTTAGCATTTTACAGTTGAAATACCTAGATGTTACCGTAAATTTGATGCTAACAGTTTCTTGTATTGCACTTCCTGTTTGTAAAACTCTCTTCCGGCTTCTTGCTTTCCAGTCAAGTTTGATCTTCGAAAATTTTACTGTAATGTCAATCGTTATCTTCTGTCTTCTTAATTTTTTTTTTTAAGCGTATCACCTCAAGCAAGGCTGGATGGTCGGTTAAAGAGAGGTTGGAATTAACAAGAGATAACTGACATCCATTAAACATGGCACGTGGAACTAGAACAGTCTACCCCAGTGAGCGAAATAAAGGGTTCATTTCGACATTCCAGCCACCAGAAAAAGGCCGTTGTAATAAATATGGCGACAAAAATCAGGACAATAGTCCGAATAATGTAAATAGAGGACAAAAAATATATAAATAAATGCATACTGATAATTTTTTTTAAGCGTATCACCCCAAGCAAGGCTGGAAGCCACTATCACGCATGGGGTTAAAGAAGGGTTGGAGGAAGAGCAGATAGGAGTGATAAAGGAGAGGATGTGGAGAAAGAGAAAGACAGTGGGTCGATCAAGGCAAGGGGGTTACAGAAGATTTGGAGCGAGAGCAGATAGGAATGAAAAATGAAAGGATGTGGAGAAGGGAAGTGGATAGATCAAGGCAACTGGAGATGTCGATTGACGCTACACTTAAACCGTTGGAGATTGTATTTGTCAGGGAAACAGTAATAGGGAAGGGAGTTCCATAGGCGAGATGTGCGGGACATGAAGCTATTGGAGTAGAAGAGACGTCTACATCTAACAGTTTCCACGGTGTAGGGCTGGGAGCGGGATGCCAGATTCTTTTCTTTTATCATTCTCTCTCCTTAATGTTTACCTTTTACTTATATTTTTTCACATTCAGTAATCCCCCTGCGTCTTAGTAGCTTTGTTACCTTTCTTGGGGTGAAAGGATTTTAAAAAATGACTAAATTGCCATCAATAAAATTGACAGAGTCCAACGCCACGTAGCGCAGTCTCTTTCATGTTAATGCACATAATATCTTCAGATTTTGCACAGTTTTGCAGCACTGGAATGTTATCACAGTTTACTTTTGATCTGCTTGAGGGCTTAACTAATGATGTATATACTACCCGGACCAGTGATCAGGGTTCGAACCCAAATAAAAAAAATATTTCGATCATTGATTCCCCTCAAAATAGTCATGACGATTCTAATGAATACAATCTTCATTAAGTGCTCAGCACTTGTAGCCGTGTGCCAGTCTAATCTGAATTTAGTAACTACTCATACACAATGTGCTACCCAAACGGTCTGAAAATATGAATAGAGCTCGCGAACTGAATGTAGTACGGACTTCTGCAACTACCATTTGTGAGCAGCAATGATTGTGAGATCGTTGTATAGCACACGAACTTAGATAGATAGATAGATAGATAGATAGATAGATAGATAGATAGATAGATAGATAGATAGATAGATAGATATTACACACCTTACTAAACATTTGGCAGAGATAGATTAATATAATAAAGAATAGCTATCTATCTAGCCATTTCATGTCTGTCTATCTGAGTTCGTTTATATAGCACCATGTTCGTATCTATCTAGATTAAAAAATAAAGAATTGCTAAGTAGTTTTTTATTTATTATATTAATATAGATAGATATGAACATGATGTGATATAAACGAACTGAGATAGCGAGACATGAGATAGATAGATAGATAGATAGATAGATAGATAGATAGATAGATAGATAGATAGATAGATAGATAGATAGATGAATAGGTTGAAATACACAGACAGATATGAACAGGTTAAATTGATAGATAGATAGATAGATAGATAGATAGATAGATAGATAGATAGATAGATAGATAGATAGATAGATAGATAGATAGAAACATACAAACAGATATGAACAGGTTGAATAGATAGATAGATAGATAGATAGATAGATAGATAGATAGATAGATAGATAGATAGAAATATACAGATATGAACAGATAGATAGATAGATAGATAGATAGATAGATAGATAGATAGATAGATAGATAGATAGATAGATAGATAGAAATATACAGATATGAACAGGTTGAATTGATAGATAGATAGATAGATAGATAGATAGATAGATAGATAGATAGATAGATAGATAGATAGATAGATAGAAAGAAATATACAGATATGAACAGGTTGAATTGATAGATAGATAGATAGATAGATAGATAGATAGATAGATAGATAGATAGATAGATAGATAGATAGATAGAAATATACAGATATGAACAGGTTGAATTGATAGATAGATAGATAGATAGATAGATAGATAGATAGATAGATAGATAGATAGATAGAAAGAAATATACAGATATGAACAGGTTGAATTGATAGATAGATAGATAGATAGATAGATAGATAGATAGATAAATAGATAGATAGATAGATAGATAGATAGATAGATAGATAGATAGATAGAAAGAAAGAAATATACAGATATGAACAGGTTGAATAGATAGATAGATAGATAGATAGATAGATAGATAGATAGATAGATAGATAGATCGATAGATAGAAATATACAGATATGAACAGGTTGAATAGATAGATAGATAGATAGATAGATAGATAGATAGATAGATAGATAGATCGATAGATAGAAATATACAGATATGAACAGGTTGAATAGATAGATAGATAGATAGATAGATAGATAGATAGATAGATAGATAGATAGATAGATACAGATATGAACAGGTTGAATAGATAGATAGATAGATAGATAGATAGATAGATAGATAGATAGATAGATAGATAGATAGATAGATAGATAGATGCTGGGTTAGATAGACATGAGAAACCTGAAAACATAGATGTGAACAAAGTTAGAGATAGATAGAAAGAGAGTGATGAACAAACTAAGATGGACAGAAGGACAGACAGACATGAAAAGGATGAAGATAGATATAATGAAATAAACAAAGAAACGAGTCAAGATAGACAGGCAATCAAGATCTAAAAGGACAGACAGACAGGCAGACATTCTTAATATATTTGCTAAGCTTATTTTAGTACGGTACATATTTTAAAATTACCATTCGAGCACGAAACACATGTGGAAAATCACCCAGTCAATTCAACCCAGAGGCAAACACACAAAATAAGCATTCACAAACAGAATTAGAGAGAGAGGTAAAATATTAATACACCAAATCAGAAAAACGTTGAACCAATTTTTATTTACGGTTCCAATTGGAATTCCAGGTTGAAATCAGTCTATTTGGAGAATAATTTTTATTTTTTTTAATTTTATTTGTTCCGAATTTTTTTTATTTTTTTTTTTTTTGCAGTCGGTGATTTTTATTTCCGTTCGTATGACGTCTCTTCTTCCTCAATTCTGATTCCCAGAAGATACTGCTAATTATCGAAAGTTTCAAAGACGATAATTAGCTCATTAAGTCCGCCGAAAACTGTGATCAGTTAATTAATTCATTTGGTCGTCAAATGCGCTTCGCATAATTACTGCTTTTCTACTTCCACTTAGAAAAGTAAAGTTTTGACGTTAGACCTTGACTTATGTGAACAAGGTGCGACCATGAAAAACAAATTACTTAACTTGGCATCTAGTTTCTATCGTCTCCTTCGAAGTAGTCGCCCTTATGCCTGCTTGCAAAGGGTACTGACAGAAATCCGTACTACATTCAGTTTGTGCGATGTTCAAATTCCCTGAACGTTTAGGAAGCACTCCGTAAGTGGATAATTACTAAAATTAGGTTAGTCTGACATAAGGAGGTGGTAGCACCTGTTCCAACTGTGAGTAAATAGTTAACCTACAAACTGAGATCAAAACACTATGAAAGTATAAAAATAGATTTTTTATAGTAAAAATACCAACAATAGAATATTTCCAACAATATATTTGACTCTCGACAAAAAAATCTCTTTATAAAAAACATATCAATGAAACCTGTTCTACAAACTGATTTTTACAAAGAATACATATTCTATTCATACGAATCTATTCTAAAAATCTCGTTGGCATTAAATAACCCATTGAGGTTGATATACCGTAAAACAAAATAAACCCAAACCCAAGGCTAGATATGTGAGAGACAAATTTTCTTAACGCTATCTGTTTAAGGAAATGTAAACTAGTTTATTAGATAGATAGATAGATAGATAGATAGATAGATAGATAGATAGATTTGTGTCGGACTCCAGTCTGGAATAAAAGAGAAAATCAAATAAGACCGTTCAAAATGTAAACCCAATAAATTCGCTAGTATTATTGATCGTGAATACATATGACAGAGAAATTATTATTGGGTAAGGAACAATGAACTTTGTCTGGAATTTGTTAGAGCAGAACTGCTTTTATCCTGATTCTTTACACGTATTACACAAATAGGAGAGAAAAGGTTTTGGTAGAAGGCCAACGACATGGGAGCGCCCAGCAGTAACAGGCTGCGGGAATAGCTCGCCTTTAGGCAGGGGACTCATTAATTTGAAAGAGACACCATTTCTTTTCTCGGTCAATCTTTTTAAGATATCTGATAATGGGAAATAGCACAGGGAAAAATAAATTCATGCCTTTTCCTACAGCTGAACATCAAACGATCTAATTTTTCCATTGCATAATAGTTACAATACCTGGAACCGCTTGTGTGAGAGTCCGCCATGAGTAGGTTAGTATTTGTACAGTCCAACTTCTTCAATCCGACACTAAGTTGTCTGGCAACACCTACGGTCAAGCACGTTTTGACTACGATGAATTATAAGAAACTTTAACATATGTACACGTAAGTCAAAAAAGGTAAACACTTGTCCTGTTTATACCGGAATCTTTAAGTATCCACCCGGAAAGAGCCCGCTTTCATGCCTATGACTTTTTCCTTTCTAGAGGATATTGTAAGAATAAAAAATATATTGCAAGAATAAAAAAAAATGTTCGGCGTGGATTATATATATGTTCATACCCTGAGACTCCACTTGGCTATTTATAGTCCAATCAGGATAAGCTCCCGTTCACCAGCAATCTACGCTCTTCCATAAAAATAATAAACAATATTAAAAACAAAAATGAATCACGGCTAGAGTATTTGGGATTTAAGAGTATGGCTGTCCAAAATTCGACATTACAAAGATGTTCTAATGAAAAAAGCCTAAATGTGTCTCATTAAATGTTAAATTATAACAAGCAGAAAATATTTTTTTTTAGGAATCTTAATTTTTTATGACAAATTTTAATTTTTTGTTTTGTTTGTCATAGTAAAGAAATAATAAAAATATATATTCTTTTGTCTTAATCTTTTTTATCAACATAATTTAAGTGTGTGTTATAAATAATCAAGAGTGCTCTCCCCTTGTTTTGTTACTCTCCACCCAGAAAGAGCCCGCTTTCATGCGTATGACTTTTTCCTTTCTAGAGGATGTAGTCGGTATATTGTAAGCCCCACCGGCAAGAATAAAATAAATGTTCGGAATGGATTATATAAGTGAGTGTTATAAATAATCAAGAGTGCTCTCCCCTTGTTATGTTACTCTCCTCTTTGAGAGAGGTATTTCTGTTTACAGAGACTATAAAAGGACACTATACGCGAACCTTGTATTCTCAGTTAAATAAAGCTTTCTTAAAACCTACACCTGCGTGCTTTTATCATTACAGTTTGCCGCGGGAGTTTAACTAAAGGTTCAAGTGTGCCATGAGATAAAAAAAAGGTTGAAAAACATTAATCTAAAGAATACTTTCAAAGTGATTTTGGGCACTTCGATTATTTTTAATGGGTAGGAAATCATTCGGTGATCTCCTTAACCCTTTGAGACCTGACCACCGCTTTACCGGTGGTAGAGTAAAATGTCGTAATGCCCAGCCACCGGCTGAACAATGGTAAAGAAAAATGACAATGCTCGACTACTGGTTGAACGATAGTTAAACACGTGTAACTATTTTTATATTATAGTAGATTAGCATTGGTATTGGTTAAAATACAAATGAAACTGACCTTCGGCTAATTTTACGAAATCAAATCTAACAAAGACAACAATAACAAGAGAAATAATCAAGTAGAAGAATTTGTTCAACAATAAATACTTTTATAAAACACAAATACAAAATATATGCTAAAGTTGTTAAAACACTTTAGAGTTCTTGATTGTGTGAATAATGTTGTAGGGTGACTACAGTTGTTTCCCTTGGGTCGGGCTGACGGAAGTTCAGCCTCTTAGAGACGAGAACTCTCCTGTCCCTTCTTCCCTTTCGCCACTTCCGTTCTTAGGAAGCTCTGCCCTTTTTTACTTGCGACCACCGGAGTCCACACACGTGCAAATTGGTCTGCTGGTACCCAGCCTAGCGTGGAGAAAGAAGTAAGTCCTGTTAACTCATCTATGGACAGTTGACGGCCCTAAAGTTGGTATGGCATTTCTCTGTTCTCGTTAAACACCCTCGGTTCTTTGGACTATATGAACAATCTTGTGTTTGGGACATGTAAACCCTTTTAATATGTGTATATAATATGTTTGCATTATTAAATGTCTTGTTGGGTACGGTCCCGTATTTCGTCTTTCTGTATCCTCATTCGGTGTTAGTGTACCAGTGGCTACACTAATGTCAATATTAGTATCGATGTCCGGTTATTGGAAGGCTAAAGCGTATTATTCTTCCTAACACGAAATAGCCCTTAAATTGTGGCTAGCTGGTACACCCCATACTAATAAAGTGATATTGAAAGATTTGAAGTTGTTGATCTGAATGTATGAATATGAGAAAATGTGCTTAAGTATTATTGTTATTGTAAGAAAATTAAACAGTTCTGTTTTTGTATTAAAATAAAAAAAGTATTGTTCTTGACTTACTGTGATTTCTACAGAGTTGTTGCTCTTTGACCGGAGATGTTTATAGTGAAAAAAATGAATTGTTGGAGTGAGCGTTCTTTCGCAGGCTGGGTTTATGTTAATTTAAGTAATTAACGTTAAACCTGAAATTGGTTTCATAGATTTCGTATGACGAGTTGAATACTTAAGGACCCACTGACCAAGTCGCGTCGAAATTTCGTATTTATGAGTTCGCTTGCTCACGTGGGGGCTCGAGAACATGTTTATATTTTGTGGCGTCAACTCGAGGTCAAAATTTGGGTCGGTACCTTCGGAGGTAGTTGACGACACGTAATTGATATTTTTCAACCAATCAAAATGCATCAGTTGTTATAAACTTGGTTGGGAGCCCCTATGTGTTTAACTTGCACATATTTGAGATTTAAAACAATAAATGTAGAAATCTGAGTCTACAATATCTACCGTGAAAAATTACATACAGATTATTTGCGAATTTTGGCTCAGGAACTCAGGTAGAAAGGTTATTAAAATTGTTCAGGAATGCAGGGCTCAAAGGGTTAATATTGCCTTATGGACTTTTTAAGTTTATATTTCTTTTGGGCGTTAGCAATCATGATTCCACACATTCTTTGACTTTATCTGTGAATTGTAATGCTTTCTTGTGAAAGATATTACAAGTAGCTTCTTAAATGGTTTTGAATTCAGATGGTTCTTCTACACTAGCTACCATCCAAGACTAAAGAACCTTTTCTTCGCTGCTATTTAACCCATAACTAAGAAAATAATTTATTTATGCCTTTCCCTCGGGTATTGTGAGATAGAACGCAACGAACTCGGCTGAAATCTGAACAGTTCGCCGATTACCGTTACGCTCCCCGCACTTACGGATTAGATTGTAAGAAAGACCATTTTAAATAAAGAAAATATTTTTGTTATAAATTGTCCTTATCGGTGCTTTTAACTCAACACTTCTCAATGGATCACTCTTTAAGCCAATACTTCTCTACTGATCACACTTTTAACCCAATACTTCTCTACTGATCACACTTTTAACCCAATACTTCTCCACTGATCACACTTTTAACCCAATACTTCTCTACTGATCACACTTTTAACCCAACACTTCTCTACTGATCACACTTTTAACCCAACACTTCTCTACTGATCACACTTTTAACCCAATACTTCTCTACTGATCACACTTTTAACCTAATACTTCTCTACTGATCACACTTTTAACCCAATACTTCTCTACTGATCACACTTTTAACCTAATACTTCTCCACTGATCACACTTTTAACCCAACACTTCTCTACTGATCACACTTTTAACCCAATACTTGTCTACTGATCACACTTTTAACCTAATACTTCTCTACTGATCACACTTTTAACCCAATACTTCTCTACTGATCACACTTTTAACCCAATACTTCTCCACTGATCACACTTTTAACCCAATACTTCTCTACTGATCACACTTTTAACCTAATACTTCTCTACTGATCACACTTTTAACCCAATACTTCTCCACTGATCACACTTTTAACCCAATACTTCTCCACTGATCACACTTTTAACCCAATACTTCTCTACTGATCACACTTTTAACCCAACACTTCTCTACTGATCACACTTTTAACCCAATACTTCTCTACTGATCACACTTTTAACCCAACACTTCTCTACTGATCACACTTTTAACCCAACACTTCTCTACTGATCACACTTTTAACCCAATACTTCTCCACTGATCACACTTTTAACCCAATACTTCTCCACTGATCACACTTTTAACCCAATACTTCTCCACTGATCACACTTTTAACCCAATACTTCTCTACTGATCACACTTTTAACCCAACACTTCTCTACTGATCACACTTTTAACCCAATACTTCTCCACTGATCACACTTTTAACCCAATACTTCTCTACTGATCACACTTTAAACCCAACTCTACTGATCACACTTTTAACCCAACACTTCTCTACTGATCACACTTTTAACCCAACACTTCTCTACTGATCACACTTTTAACCCAATACTTCTCCACTGATCACACTTTTAACCCAATACTTCTCTACTGATCACACTTTTAACCCAACACTTCTCTACTGATCACACTTTTAACCCAACACTTCTCTACTGATCACACTTTTAACCCAATACTTCTCCACTGATCACACTTTTAACCCAATACTTCTCTACTGATCACACTTTTAACCCAACACTTCTCTACTGATCACACTTTTAACCCAACACTTCTCTACTGATCACACTTTTAACCCAATACTTCTCTACTGATCACACTTTTAACCCAATACTTCTCTACTGATCACACTTTTAACCCAACACTTCTCTACTGATCACACTTTTAACCCAATACTTCTCCACTGATCACACTTTTAACCCAATACTTCTCCACTGATCACACTTTTAACCCAATACTTCTCTACTGATCACACTTTTAACCCAATACTTCTCTACTGATCACACGTTTAACCCAACACTTCTCTACTGATCACACTTTTAACCCAATACTTCTCTACTGATCACACTTTTAACCCAATACTTCTCCACTGATCACACTTTTAACCCAATACTTCTCTACTGATCACACTTTTAACCCAATACTTCTCCACTGATCACACTTTTAACCCAACACTTCTCTACTGATCACACTTTTAACCCAACACTTCTCTACTGATCACACGTTTAACCCAACACTTCTCTACTGATCACACTTTTAACCCAATACTTCTCTACTGATCACACGTTTAACCCAACACTTCTCTACTGATCACACTTTTAACCCAACACTTCTCTACTGATCACACTTTTAACCCAATACTTCTCTATACATTTTAACCCAATGCTTTCCTATAGATAAAGTGGGAATTTAAGATCAATCGTGACCAGCTGGGGTTAATTGGTGCAGCCTGGTCATTTTACAGAAATTAGAAACGTGTATAAAGTTCTTATTGAAAAGATACAGAAACGAATTGTTGCTGCAGTTCTACCACGGTTGTCTGGTCCTGGCAAAATCTATAATACACTACGTATATAAAAAGGTATGAAGGGAAAGGAGAAGGTTTTACATTACGGATTTAAAATTTCGATTATCGCTAAAGAAGCTTATCAGCTTTCTTCATAAGGAAGGACGTTTTGAAGAGTTTCACGAATGGGGCGATATTTATTGAAAGGAATAAAAAGAAAGTTTAACTTACAATATATTCAGTTTAATCTGAGCTGTAGAAAAATGTTTCAGTTACACTTAGCTAAAGTTATTTGTCAGTTTTCTGTTTGTATAGTAAGTGACTATATGTATATATATATATATATATATATATATATATATATATATATAGTTTGAAATAAAATGAAATCAGTGTTTGTTTTTTTTTCATACAATTGTAACAAGATTTCTTTACAAAAGAGCGAAGATGCTACTAAAAGTGAGCCTAAGAGGTGAAAATGACGTTCGATATCCGTTCTTAGTTATTGATCAAAGATCAGTAATTCAATATCAAAGTCCTTAAAGTAAAAAATAATAATCTGAAGAGGGACATCGAATCTTATTAGCGTTCAGTTGAAAGATGAAAAAAAACTAAAATTAAATGAAAGAATCGATTTACTATATTCAAAGCGCAGGTAATTATTAATATCTCAATTCATTACCAAATTAGTCACCCTACTCAGTGTTAAGTCTTTAGTAACGAAGCCCTATTAAATAACTTATACCTGAAGTCAAAGACAAGATTCGAATTTAAACCGATGTATCGGGACTATTTTTTTAAATTAACAGAATTATTTTTAGAGGTGCATTTTAGATGACATTTTAACGTCTGGCTACCATCCATGAAAACTGAAAGTAGATAAAACAAAAACACGTCAAGAACAAAAATTACTACGTGGAGGTTATGATATTCGACCAAACACCAAGCCCCAAAGCGAGTTGATTAAGCGACTTCATGGCCGTGGAGTTTCGACACTGACCTCTTTGAGCATGGAAGCAGTATTTCCATTCAAAGATCCCTTTTTCGCCGCCACAATACTGTAGAGTTTATGCAGCTCTTTACGCAGTATTTCATTCTCAGATTGTCGAAAGACGTCAACCGTATCAGCAAAAGATATGTCGACAACGGTCAGTTTTAAACTACGAGCGGCAGGCGCCGATTTGCTTTCTAAGCCGTCTTCGATCAGGTCTTCTAATTGCTGAAGGAGTTTGGACAAGTTTTGTTCCTCCAGTCCGGCTTGGGATCGAACGGGAAGCGCATGTTGCGCTATAAGGATTCACTTTCAATGCATCTAAACAAGTCTGACTATCAGTGGTCGACACTTTAGCTTCTGGTTTTGGTAAATTACGAAGTTCAACATCGTTCAGTTTGTAATCTAGAGATGCCACACTGCGAAGAAAGTTAAAGGGATTATATGTAGATTCGGGAGATTCTGTTGAATCTCTGTCGCGGTATCCGATGGCAATGGTAACAGGCAATTAGCAATGGCCGGGGCCGTTAACATAGTGCTCTATTCGGAGTTTTGAGAAGACGACATGACTAGTTTAGGATTGATATTTATTGTGTTTTTATACACAAATGTGGCACAAGGTCGAAAAGTTGGGGGGGTTAAGGCTAGTCATCACTAACTATCTTATACCTAGCTAATCCGATTCACAACACATTCACTCATTACAATTTTCCCATTCACCACAAAAACTTGTCCGTCACCAATCAATCCTCCATACACCATAACACCACATCTTCTCAAGGGGGTCCTACAAAACGCGTCGCATACTATAAAATCTAATGATTATAAAATTTGTACTTAAAAGTTTATGGATAAATAAAATGAGAGTGGAGGGAGATGAACCCAAAAACAAACTAAAATATTAACACAAAACAATCTAAACATAACTGGTGTTAGTAGGGCCCGTCCAACCCTCAAGATGAGAGGCCGCTGTATTCTGCCCAGGGGACAAAAATCAAGAGGCTCTATCGCTAAAGGAGTGATAAAGGAGAAAAAATATACGGACATGGGAAATAAAAAGCTGACCCATACGAGATAAAAAGGGGCCAAAACAAACTGGGGAGGTTGGGAATCTCGACTTGGATCATAACGAAAGAGGCAGCCGGGAACAGGCCGGGAACAACACTTACTCACATTAACTAGGTACACTAAGCTTGTCTAACCTAACCAAGGGGAGGGCTCCACAGAAAACTACCCCGATGTGACGTAGGTTGACCTAAAAGAGAAAAAATCAAGGCTAGCCCCGTTCAAACGAACCAAGCTCGCCTCAGTCACCCACCTTTCTCTGTCGAATGCAAGCGTTTTCTATCAGTTCTAATCTTCATCTTGAGCTGATGCTCAAAGAATCGGATTAGATCCTGATGAGAAAAACGATTGCCTCGCAAGAATTACTCCTGTCACGTCGTCCAAATCACCATTCGGGCAATGGTCAGCAGCGTCAGAAACACCATTCGTTTCACCCCAGAATACGGAGGCGGCACATTGTCACACGCGTATGCGCGATCAATTAGCACGAGCTTTAATGGAGCGAGACGAGCCGTCAACTCGCCGACATGGCTAGTTTAGGATTTGCCTGATTGAGCTAATCAGTAAGCGTTTATAAGATCTAGAAGGGAATAGCGAAGGGGAGTCATTAATTTATCTAAAATAAATCAAAAGAGCCCGCGGAACTGATTTCGAATTTACAGGCCTTATCCCTCCCTAGTTATCGATTGATACAATCCGCAAAGGATGGGTTTTGTTGTTTATGGTCGGATTGGCGTAAAAATCATATTAAAATCTTCTTTTAGTAAAGTAGAGTGTTAGCAAATCGCAAGTGAAATTTTCAGGAGTACTCTTATGGTGAAGCACTAAAAACCTTGACCTTGTGTCACCTTTCGGTTGCGACGTGGGCGTACTGAGAAATTTCTTAATGAGGATGGGGACGTTTTTTACTTTTTTTCTGCACCCCACTCCCGAACATATTTATACCACTCCAATTTTGTAGTTTTTGACCCTTTGAATGAGGCTTCTGTTTATTGCATACGAAGAAGAATACCGACCCCAATTATTAAACCCACATGTTTTAGAATCCTAAGTATAGTCAAGTAGCTAATAATTGTTCTAAAAACGCATGCAAAGATCAGAGTACCTTCTTGTTCATTGCTTTCACATTTCGAGTCAAATCTATCGTAAATTGTTTTTAAATGATCATGTTGAGAATAAAATGAAACCTATTTTTAAATATTGATTTTTTAAATTTACATTTTCTTAAAATCATTTCAACCCCAAGCAAGGCGGTTACAGGGAGTGAAAGTGAAAAGACCGCGTATAAGGAGGGTTGAGAAAAGGACAAAAAATGAACGGGATTCAACGATACAGAAGATGACGATTGATGTTGCGTTTCAGTTTTGAAGATTGTTGCTATCCGGGAAGCAAGGAAACGGAAGGGAGTTCCACAGGCGGGAAGTACGAGAAAAGAAACCACATTTGCTTCTAGTTTTCTTTTTATGTGGGTGGCACTCACTGTCATATAGGAGGAGTTATATTATATAGCAGTTCAGCGCTCTTTTCACTTTTTTTTTTCTAATGAAATTTTCCTTGTTGCTAAGTACTTTGCTTAGCTTTTGGAAGGCATCTTTTTTCTATTCCAAAGCGCCTTCGGATTTCTGTGTCCCATAAGCAACGGTTAATATTAAAAATCCGTTATTTTCTCAAAGATTCCAATGACATTCTTGATTTTTGTTCTTCATGTTACTTTTAGCTTCGTCTCAAAGAGATTTCCCCGATTTCGCATGCGACTCCCCTCTTAAGCCGATCGGTGTTAGGCTGACATTTTAGAAGCGGCATTCATTCTCTAAATTACATTACAATTTTTCTTAATGTGGGAGGAAGACTGATAAGAGGATTCGATTCAGGCTGGTCTACTGTCTTACTCTGAGCTAGTTCGTTTTACAAGCTACCTACATAATACTGTTCGATTTCTCCACCCCCTATCAAAAGAAAAATTTCCATCTGTCAGTCTTTATTTACTAAGCTTTCCTCGAGACTGCCACAAGCTGCCTGCAAAACTTGGTCTTCCAAAATGGCCACCTATTTAAGCATTGGTCCGGTTCGATGTTACTCAACTTCGATAACCAAACAAGAATAGATGCTTTTATTGTGATTAAACTCCGGTTGGTCGGTCTGTCCAGTTCCGGCTTTATTTTCACCTTTACATTCTTGCCAACACATAAATAAAGCGCAGAAAGTAATTCTCTCTTGTAGACTCGGTTTCGAAAATTTCAAGGCGGAAGGAGTCTTTTGTCCTAAAGATCGGTGAAATTGTTTTTCCTATCATAATATTCAGGACAGCCGGGTTAGTAAATGCGACGAAGTGAAGGATAAAATAGTGAAGATCAGCATCTTTTTTTTATAAATCAATTCACCGCAGGCAAGGTGATAGTGCCACTAAGATGGAAAGGTCTACTAGGAGTGAAAAAGAACTAGAAGACTTTAAAAGGAACCGGAAACCAAATCCTAAACTGGAAACTCAATCCTAAACCGGAAATAAAGGATAAACCTCTCCCCCTGTTCAAAAGACGAGAAAGGAAGATGAATCAGAAGATTCTATCTACTCCTATTGAGGAAAAAAATAAATAAATGGTAAATAAAATTTCAGAGTTTAGGCGAGGACCTTAAAAGTATAGAGTAGGACTTAGTAGAAACCGGAAACTTCGTGTAAAAAAATTTTCCTAGGGAGGACTGTCAACCGGACGATAGGTGACCCTATCTACTTCATTAAAGTAGATAAGTTCACCTAGAATCCTGTTTATAGTCGAATCCCCTTCATTTCCCCCGTATTCCAAATAAAGGATCTACTCAAACAGTTTTTTCCTCAAGGGCTACCACTTTGTGGAACAGATTCTAGCGTGGCTGCTTCCCTGAACACAACACTCTAAAACCTTTTCAAATAAAGTGCCAATCGTTATCTGACTTCACTTGCTGCCTTTCACTCGTATCACTCCTCCTCATTAGGTGACTTTAACAAAAGTTAGCGAATAATAAAGTCTCGCGTTGTTTTAATTTTTGACAGGCGATGGAAAATGGAACACAGAAATCCGAAGGCGAATTGTAATAGCGAAAGATGCCTTTATTCAAATTATTCGAATTATTATTCTCATCTTGATATTCTTCGTCAGTTTTGATTGAATGGTTTATTTTAACGCCTGACTGTCAGCAAAAGGAACCGCCCAACATGCAAATTACAAAATGGAAATGCCAAAATCAAACAATTTAAATATCTGTGAAGTTTTTTAACATGATACGGAAAGTACAGCACTGAGATCCAAAGGTGCTTTTGTTTGTTTGTTTGGGGTTTTATGGTATATCAACCACTATGGGTTATTTAATGCCAGATCCAGTATTTACAAGATATATCAAAAACGTATAGTTGGCAACATCATTGTTTCAAAAACGTATAGGTGGCAACATCATTGTTTCAAAAAAATTTATCCCTGGCAACATCATCGTTTCAAAAACGTATAGCTGGCAACATCATCGTTTCAAAAACGTATAGCTGGCAACATCATCGTTTCAAAAACGTATAGCTGGCAACATCATCGTTTCCCATCACATTTTAGGGGTATGGTTTTAGTATATTTAGTGTAGGGTTTGGGAGGGAAAGTTAATTGTAAGTTGTAGTTGTTTTGGGATGGGTTAGATGTGATGGGGCATGACATGACCAGCCGATTGATCGGATCGACGGCCTTTTAGTTGGACGTAGTTTATCGTCATACCCAGGACGCGGATGTAGTTTATCGTCATACCCAGGACGCTTATGTAGTTTATCGTCATACCCAGGACGCGGATGTAGTTTATCGTTCCAAAGGTGCATTGGGATAGTAAAAGATGCCTTCCAAAAGCTACGCAATGTAATAAGAAACAGGATTTTTTTTATAGAAACAATGAAATGAGTACTGAACTGTTACGTAATGTCAGTCCTCCTCCTATCTAGCAGTAAATACTGGAGAATCTCTTCACAGATAAAGAGATTTGAAGATGGATTGAATATGTGCGCAATGACAAAGCTTTAGAGAAAATGGAAACAGAAAGAATTATGAGAAAGACTTGAAATTTTTAGGGAACATAATGAGGAAAGAGGATTTGGAAAATTTAAAACTCACAAAACATATTGAAGGCAAAAGAGACAATTAAAATCAATGCATAACTTGTCTAGTGAGCTTGAATAAACAGATGACAGACCAGGCTTTAGGAGCGATGACAAAAAGACAAAATTTATTAAAAGCTACATAGGACATGAGATTATGGAGAGGCCTGATTGCCAACGTTCTGAAGGGACACAGCATATATGAGAAGGAAGAGCCTACTTTAATTATTTTTTTTTAATTTCATTTCTTTTAGAGCCACTTTCACCTTTTTATTTCAAGATTTTAAAAACTATACATCCTTTTTCAACGAATATATATATATATATATATATATATATATATATATATATATATATATATATATATATATATATATATATTGATAACACGACTACTATCTATGCTGATAACACAATCATTTAGTCCTGCCTCGAGAGTAAATCTGATCAGTTTGCTAAGTTCAAAATGGCAGCTGATATCCAAAATGACCTTCTGTTGTTTAATAGGGCAAATGATGACTTGTTAATTTTAACGCTTCCAAAACTAAAATCTGTTCCATGTTAATCATATGAAAGACTCCTCTCTGCCTTCCATCAATATGGCTGATGCTGACTTCCAGTGGACTGACTCGTTGGGCCTTCTTGGATTAACGTTCTCAGCTGACATGAAGGTGAAAGATTATATTGAATCCATCGCTAAGTCTTCTGCTAAGAAAGTTGGTTCAATATGTCGCGCTACACAGTTTTTCTCTCCAGAATATTTATGTAGAAGAACCAGAAATATTATTGGCCTTGAACTGGAGTCTCAGCTTCAGTCACATTCCAACCGCCGTAAGGTTGTCTGCCTTTGTCTTTTCAATGAATACATTTATTGTAATTGTTCGGATGAACTATTCACAAAAGTCTCTAAACTCATTGAATTTAAGCACAGTACTAGACTGTCGACGAGGATTCATCAATTTACACTTGAGCTGGCTCGATGTAATTGTAAATTCTATGATAAGTTTCTTTTCTCGCTTGTTGAAATCTCTTCCGTCTCCATGCTTTTAGCTAATTTTTATCTAAATGCAATGCCAATCTCTCGCTACCGTCCTCCTGATTTCTCTTCCTTTGTTCTCGCTACTTAGGAATGTTCTTGTTTCTAACTCTTCCACACCCAGTAATCCCTTGGGCCACAGCGGCTTTACGGCCTTGCATGAGGTGAATATATATATATATATATATATATATATATATATATATATATATATATATATATATATATATACATTTTGAATTGGACATAGTCCGACAATTTATTAAAGACATTTTTGATATGTTTAACATATCAAAAATGTCTTTAATAAATTGTCGGACTATGTCTAATTCAAAATGTATGACGTCATTTGTTTACATTTGATACACTAAGAGCAGATATGAATAGAAGAGATTCATGGAAGATTTCAGTTTAAAGATAGTAAAATTGACCTTGCTAACCAGACGCTTCTCTGTGGCCGAAAGGTTAAGGCACGTCACGCGAAATGACGGTTCCGTATAGCACACAAGTTCGATTCCTGTCGGAGAGCGAAAATTTTCTATGAAAATTTCTCGGACATTCAGGCCGGTAAATGTTATTTAATACGGTTTATGATAAAACAGAGCATTTACTTAAAATACTTGTATCTATAAAAAGAACTTTAAATATATATATATATATGCAGACAGGTTTGATTTTTAAAAATAACGATAAACTCTGTTATATTTTTCCAATTTTCGGATAAGGTGTTGAGTATTGCACTCGAATTTGTGGATATTCTGTCGGAAGTTCATATCGCAGTCATTATCAAGAACCACACACACACAAACACACACACACAGACATACACGCACACACACATATATATATATATATATATATATATATATATATATCAGGTGCTACTCGAAGGGTCGGAGATTAAAGCATCTGCTTCTTTGTCAAATAATACAACTTGGAAATTTAGTTTGGACAGCTTATCCACCCGTGGAATAGTGTTACCCTTGAGCTATATGATATCGATATTAAAGGCCATGAGTTTTATAGCCCATCTTAAAATTCTAGATGTGACTTTTGGTAATTGTTTTCTGAGGTTAAATATAAAATCTAAAGTCTTGTGAATTGACTTAAACAAAGATTTTAGTCCTAACAATCAATTTAGAGCCCTTTTTGTGTTCCATACTATTGCTAACGCTTCTTTCTCAATATATGTATGGTTAGCTTCAGCTGACGCTAATTTTCTCGATACGTACATTATTGGATGACCTTCTTGAGATAAAATTGCGGCTACAGCATGTTCACTTGCATCCGTAGTCAATGTCACTTCTTTTTTTGGATTAATGATATTTGCAATCACTTTTCTTATTAATGTCTTTTTTTAAGTTTCCAAAAGTTATATTTTGTCTTTAAGTCCATTTTAATTATGTATCCTTTTTTCCGTAATTCTGCAAATGGTTCTATTGGGTTTCTGTATCTAGGTAGATGTTTGCTTTAAAAATTGGTCAATCCCAAAAAGAATTCTTATTGGTTTTTATTTATTTTTTTTTTTTTGGTGTAGATCCTTCCGATATTTTATTTATTGGTTTATTGGTTGGTGAAATTCCATCTTTGAGATATCTGGTATCCCAAATAAGATATTTTGTAGCAATTTAACTCAAATTTATCGCTATTTATTGTCGATACCAACATTTTTTAATTTATTTAAAATTTCTTCAGATTTTTTAAAATTCCTCTCCTCTAATAATTCCTTTTACTGTGAGTACCTATGCCTATAACGTTTTGATATATGATTAGATAGAACTTTTTCAATTGCCTCTTGAAAAATATGATTGAAGCCTTAACTCCAAATGAAAGACAAGTCCATCTTAGTAAGCTTCTCGGGGTATTGATTCTAGTGACTTCTTTAACTTTTCTATCAATTTCTATTTGGTTATATGCCGATTTCAGGTCAATCTTGGCAAAGTATTTCATTCCCGCTAATTCATGACGTACCTTTTCTATGTTAGGTAAGGTGAACGAATCAGAGCGTATCTGATGATTCTCACCTACTTCGTAATCCCCGCATATCCTCAAATCATCATTGGGCTATCGTATCGCAACAACTGGTGAAGCTCAAATGCTACTACCTTTGGTAACTTTTTCCAGTATGCTTTGTTCTACTATTTTCTTTAGTTTTGCAACTACCATGGGTGAATGCGAATAGATATTTTTCGGGATTCAGAATAGCTCGGGTGATTATTTTCTTTTAGACGGATACTCGCTTTATATCCTTTCAATCGTTCCATATCAGATTCTTTTTACTTTATACATTTCGTTAATTTCGCCGTATCCATTTTTAAAACGTTTATTCCCAGTAGTCCATGATTTTTTGTGCATTCTACAACTAAAGTTGTGATGATAAATCTATATTTTGTTTTAAATTAAGATTACTTTTTCTTAATTTGGGTTTACCCATTTTTTCACAGAAATTCCTTGGGATCAAGGTAACATCTCTCCCCATGTCAACTTGCATGCGAAAAGTTATGCCATTCAATTTTACTGTCTATCTAATTTATTCAGGTGTATTTTCTCTATGAAGCTTTATATTTTTCTACTCTTTTTGTATCTTCACGCACATTGGAAGTGGTCTTTTCTTTTACCGTTTAACATAATTTTCCTAGGGCTAGACATTTGTTTTTTGTTTCTTTCGTGTCCTTCGTCGCAATATTTGCACTTAATTAGGACTTTAGTTGTGTTGTATGCTTCCACATTGTTTTTAAAATTATTGAATTCATTAATTAATTCTAATTGCTGCAAGAATTCTACACTTGCTTCTAAAGTCATATCATAGTGTGTGTGTGTGTGTGTGTGTGTGTGTGTGTGTGTGTGTGTGTGTGTGTGTGTGTGTGTGTGTGTGTGTGTGTCGCATGTTCCTTTTTATAATAGCTGAAATTTCTTCAGATGTCTTCCAGTATTTTGGGATACACCATAATGGATATTTTCTTTATGGCTTCAAATCCTGTCGAAGCCAAAATTAAAATCAGTAATTACATTCTCCCCTCCGGAGGCTTTATTGTCTTTCAGTTTAGTCATCCAAACCAACGCTGATAGACATCTAGTCCACGTTACTACGTGCTCCGGTTAATCCAACGCAGTTAGGGATCCTATTGGCGACGCTATATTGTTATAAAGTAAAGTACTCTCTGGAATAGGCATTATCAGGTCAACAGATAGTAACTCGACTGGCATTCGCTGTGATGTACTGCTTTTATAGCAGTACCTCATTTACATACATTACTACAGGGATTATGTTGAAAATACGTATTTTTCTGCAAAACAAATGCTGTTTTATCGTTTGGCTGTAGACTTATTGATGCATGTCCGAGTTTATACATTAACCACGAATCCCCTAGCCGTAAAACTCATATTTTTTCAAAGTTAAATAGTTTCAAATACAGGTTTTAACTATTTCGTTTGCGAAATTCATCTTTGGCATGATGTAAAACGAAAATTGATAGGGTTCTCGGCACTAACTCACTATCAACGGCTTGTGAGACGAGTACGCTCAGTCAGGCGCTCCGGCTGCTCCGATTCTTCGGGTATTCAAAGTTACTTTAACAACAATCCGATATCGGCGGCCTCCAGTCTTCATTGTTCGTACTGTCCGTTTCCTTCGTAGCAAAACTCCATTGTTGAGCAAAATCTATAAACTAACAAAAATCGTTTCGCAAACTAACGAAGACTTTTTCTTTGAATGTTTTGGCTTGCAATCAAGATGTTATTCAAACTAGAAAAGAATAAAATAAACAAGATGGCTGTCTTTAAAAAAAAATGACCGCATGTCAACATTGATACAACGCAAAAATCACTGATTAACTAGATTGTTTTCTTTGGGAATAGTGAACGTTTGAGAATCCGAGATGCTTAGAATGTTAGAATGAAATTGGTTCTACTATTGCAAAGTCAAATCTACGATGTCGCTAACGTTGTACGATAAAACATGCATACATACTATATATATATATATATTTTAGAATTGGACATAGTCCGACAATTTATTTAAAGACATTTATATATTATGTTTAACGTTCTTTTTATAGATACAAGTATTTAAGCAAATGCTCTGTTTTATAATAAACAGTATTAAATAACATTTACCGGCCTGAATGTCCGAGAAATTTTCATAGAAAATTTTCGCTCTCCGACAGGAATCGAACCTGTATCCTATACGGAACCATCATTTCGCGTGATGCGCCTTAACCTTTCGGCCACAGAGCAGCGACTGGTTAGCAAGGTCGATTTTACTATCTTTAAATTTAAATTTTCCATGAATCTCTTCTATTCATATCTGCTCTAGCGTATCAAATGTAAACAAATGACGTCATATATTTTAGAATTGGACATAGTCCGACAATTTATTTAAAGTCATTTATATATATATATATATATATAGGGGAAAATCCGTGGTTAAGTAATCCAAGTGAATTCTAATAATATAAACTATTAAAACTGATCCACAAACGTTTTAGTATTGACAAGCTCCAAGGAATTTCTCTAAGAGAGAAATCTCTCGAGGAGCGAAAATGCCATATATATGGGGTACAATTGAGTTTCATTTTTATGCATTTCATATATAAATATATATGTATATATATATATATACAGAGAGAGAGAGAGAGAGAGAGAGAGAGAGAGAGAAAAGTACATTAATAAGACTGTAGACTGATGTTGAAAACGCATTAATATTCTACAATAAATATTTTGAACATAATCTCCTTCCTTGATAATGCACTTAATATATATGTATGAGTGTGTGTTTGCGCAATATATGTGTGTGTGTGCGTGTGTGTGCGTGTGTGTGTTTCGATATTATAATATAGTTACTCCCATAGAAGTGTTCACACCCTTTTAATCACTCTGTATAATGCAATATGTATCCGATTGATCGGGCGAGCTATTAGACCGCTGATCCAAAGTGAGATTTCTGAATCAAATAATGTTTTTTTCCTACAAGTGAGACACAGTTTCGATCCATGATGGAGAGTACATCTTCATTGTTAAATGTGTCGAACGTGCAGTCTGGTAGACATAATTCATACTGTTTTTTAAAAAGATAAGAGGGTTCAAGCATTGATATTCCAAAACATAACGTTGGAATTTACTAGGAAACAAAGTCGAATAAACAAATCCAATAAAACCCTTATATATACTTATATATATATATATATATATATATATATATATATATATATATATATATGTGTGTGTGTGTGTGTGTGTGTGTGTGTGTGTGTGTGTGTGTGTGTGTGTGTGTGTGTGTGTGTGTAAAGTGAGATAAAATTTAAAATATATCTGTAAAAGGAAAGGAAAACTTATACTTGTTTCAAAATTAAAATCCTTACATAAGTCAAGTTTACTGGCCTGAATATTCGAGAAACATCAATATTGTTTACAACGTATAAACAGAAAACATATTAAAAGAATTGTCGGCCTTATTCCATTTCATAATATATGTTATCATTTGTTTACGTTAAAATACGCTTCAAGTAGATATGATCGTTCGAGAAAGAACTTGGGAAATTTGTTGTTTAAAAACAGTAATTTGGACTTTGCCAACTAGACGCTTCCTCTGTAGCTGAGTGGTATAGCACGTCAGTTCAAACAACGGTTCCGTGTATGACGCAATTTCGATTCCTGTCGGATGATACATATTTTCTACGAAATTTCTCGGACATTCAGGCCGGTAAATGTAATAAATACTGAAATAGAGCCTTTACTTAAATAAATTATATCTATAAAAATAACGTATAAACAGAAAATATACTACAAACATTTAGTGGACTTAGTCCATTTCATTATATATATATATATATATATATATATATATATATAGAGAGAGAGAGAGAGAGAGAGAGAGATAGATAGATAGATAGATAGATAGATAGATAGATAGATAGATAGATAGATAGATAGATATGACAATTGTGTATGTGGGCAGAAAACCCTGTTTTATACAAGTTTTGTTAAAGACAACTGACAAAATATTGCGATTAATTTTTTTATTTAATTTTTCTTGTGTTCGTACAAGTGTTTGCTTTTCTGGACACAAAGTGTGTAAAAACTGCCCAACAGTTAAGCATATCCGAGCGCTTTCGTCTATTCTTTTAGCTATTCTCAAGAACGATTTTTTTTTTAAATTGGATGTGTGGGCTTTTTTATGTATGTGTCTAAAGTTAGAAGAATATTTTATTTTCCAAACACGGTCAGCACATTATGAACGTGTTCATAATTAATGTTATTGAGTGTTGACTTTGTCATTTTTATTATTAGCGCTTCCATTATTTATAATCTTTTTTGACATCTGAATGTTATACCTGTATTTCCTAATAGTATGGCCAGATTTTATACACTTTGTGTCCAGAAAAGAAAACACACACATACAAACACACAAGCACACACACAAAAACACACATACAAACACACACACGCACACACACACACACACATATATATATATATACTTACATGCATACATACAGACATACATACATATATATATATATATATATATATATATATAAATATAAAAGTGGACATGGAAGTCAGCACTTAGAGGCGACAGTCTGTTTCATGCTAGTGCAATCGTCGCCCGACGATTGCACTAGCATGAAACAGACTGTCGCCTCTAAGTGCTGACTTCCATGTCCACTTTTATATTTATATATATATATCGCCTCTAAGTGCTGACTTCCATGTCCACTTTTATATTTACACACGCTCTATCTCTGATATTGAGCACTTTACCCCATAAATATAGCACACTTTAAGACTATATTTCTGCATATATATATATATATATATATATATATATATATATATATATATATAAGTAGCTATTTGTGAGAGAGCAGAAGGTACTTGATACTTCCTGAAATTTATCTTGTCTACGTCTTTGAACAAAATATATATATATATATATATATACATACATATATATATATGAAGAAATATAGTCTTAAAGTGTGCTATATTTATGGGATAAAGTGCTCAATATCAGAGATAGAGCATGTGTAAATATAAAAGTGAACAATGAAGTCAACACTTAGAGGCTCTAAGTATTGACTTCTATGTTCACTTTTATATTTACATATATATATATATATATATAGAGAGAGAGAGAGAGAGAGAGAGAGAGAGAGAGAGAGAGAGAAAAAGAGAGAGAGTGAATGAGTGAGTGTCACCCAAAATGTATAGAAGCACGCATCAAATCAGTTGAATTGTGCCGGACGTTACTCGAGTAGTATTATTTTCTGCGGGATGGAGCACCTCCACTTTTCTATGTGAAATCATCTCTTAATTTATATGCAGCAATATATATATATATATATATATATATATATATATATATATATATATATATATATATATATATATATATTGTTATTGTGAAATTTTTAAGCTCTTGTCCCATGAATACGTGGAACCCAGACATTAAAAATGCCTTCTGACGTATTTGGAAAAAGTGGGTGTTCTGTCAAATATCTTAACTCATATACAGCCAAATCGATTGAACGAAGAAACACTGGTGAATATTCGCTAAATTTATCACAGCTTTTTGTTTTCGTTTTCTTTGCTTTTTTTTACACGGCAATGACTTAAAGAAAAAATTATACCACCTGACTAAACATCGTCATACAATTAGGGACGACAGACGAAAGAAATAATTACATAATTATATGAATTACTTTAGTTGCAATTGTCTCCAGACATTGCAAGCTCTACGTTGCTGCAGAAGGACGTTTTCGACACATTCATTGGATGACTAAAATGTGCCGATTAAGTGAAAATAAATGACCATTTCTTCTTTTTTTTTTCAGGATTATCTTTATCGAACAGCATATTTTCCATTTTGTTCGATTATTTTCTGTCTTCTTTCAGAACAAATCATAAAACTATCCATATGATTGGTTTGGTTTGGTTTGGTTTGGTTTACGGCATATCAACCTCAATGGGTCATTTAATGCCGACAACTTTTATCCTGGTAATATTTTTGTTTAGTCAAAAATCTATTTCTGTTAATATTTTTTTCCCTCAAAAATGTATAGCTGGTAATATTATTTTTCAAAAACGCATAGCTGGTAATATTATTTTTCAAAAACGAATAGCTGGTAATATTATTTTTTCAAAAATGTATAGCTGGTAATATTATTTTTTCAAAAACGTATAGCTGGTAATATTTTTTCAAAAACGTATTACTGGTAATAGTTTTTTTCAAAAACATGTTGCTGTTAATATTTTTTTTCTTCAAAAATTTATTTCTAGTAATAATTTTTACAAATTATTTCTGGTATTAAAACCTATTTTTACATTTTTATAATGCCTTTTACCTCAGTTTCTGCGCTAACTATTTGCCTATAGCTGGGACCCTAACAGGTGCTACCACCCCGGGTCAGGGTGAACCTGAGAACACCAGCAATTAAGAGGAGATTCCACGCTCCTCAAAGCCTCCTGATCAGATGCCTTGCTGTTGGACGTAGTTTATCGTCTTACCCTGGACGCGGATGTAGTTTATCGTCTTACCCTGGACGCGGATGTAGTTTATCGTCATACCCAGATTTATCGCTATACATTATGAAGAGTTTTTTTTCTCAAAAAGAACCCTATTTGGTGACTTTTATATTCTTCTAAGGAAGTAATTTATAGAAATTTGTAAAGATCAGAATTAATGTTTATTCAAAAATGTAATATCTCGTGAATAGAGCTGATAAGTGAAAGTTCCCTAGTTAAGTTTTATTTTTATCGAGTTACCATAAATTTCTTTCACATCTTCTTCTTACTATAACCGTTCTCCGCAACTTCCTATCCGCTGTAGCTCTTAGCAATGTTCACACAAGCTCCTGAAATAGGTTACTCGCTGTTTCCCACTGTCCTTCTTGCTTTCAATATGCCATGTGTGTATCAAATTTTCCAAGACTTCTTTCCTCTTTACGTGTCTAGTCACCATAAGACCTGATGGAATATTATTGTTTCATGCCTTTTTGTTGGTTTAACTGTCATACAGTACTAGTTCAAATCAATCGTTTTCCTCGAAATAATCTCATGATACAGGTCTCCTTTCCATTGTATCCAAATATACAACATCAGCTTCTTTGAATGAAGACCATCCTTCGGTATATCATTTCAACTGCACCACGATCTTTTGCATTTGATGTTGTTGTAAAATAGCCACTTTTCATCGCTTATTACATTATTTCGAAGACGTAATTTTTAAATCATAAATACGTCTAAACAAATCAAATGTGAATAAAATAAAAATATATTCTGTTCTAGTTTCTCTTATACATCTATATCTATCTCAGTCTCTATTTATTCGTCAGCTGTAACCAAAGGTCACATGACTATGGTGCAAGGAAAATATGCGTATTCGCTTGATACGGTACTTGTCGGAAGTCGAATGTTATGGTAAGCTACCTATAAGATTCAGTGTATATTCCAGATCTAAGTCTTCATGGTGCAATAGGTCCGTTTAACGAACTCTCGATAACGACAAATCAAATATATTTCCCTCCAGTCTTATCCAAAGACGGAAACAAGATAAATTTCAGGAAGTATAAAGTACCTTCTGCTTGCTCACAAATACCTACTTTTATATATATATATATATATATATATATATATATATATATATATATGTGTGTGTGTGTGTGTGTGTGTGTGTGTGTGTGTGTGTGTGTGTGTGTGTGTGTGAAAGACAATTTATATATTTATACACATGCGCGGGGGCAGGCGCGTGCATACGCCCACACTCACACGCACATACACGCACAGGTACGCACAGACACACACACATACAAAGAATAAAAAAAATCAACCTTGCACCAATGAAAACTTGTTATTTTTTAACTCAATACAAAAGTGACGAAAAACGAGAAATAAACAGTCAGTTAATGGTATCTCCTGACGAGTTGACGGAGCGATAGCTACCGCTTCGTTCAACAAAACTCTAGAGAGAGTCGGGATGCTGAAAATGACATCAATCAGCTTAGTGACACATTTTATATTTGCATTAATCATATATATATATATATATATATATATATATATATATATATATATATATATATATATATATATATATATATATATATTTGAATTGGACAAAGTCCGACAATTTATTTAAAGACATTTATGATATGTTTAACTTTTTTTTTGTACCTATAAAAAGAACGTTAAACATATCATAAATGTCTTTATATATATATATATATATATATATATATATATATATATATATATGATGATGATGATATATTATTACACAGTGTGCGACGGATAAATTGTAGTCTAAATTAAGCAAAAATGAAAATAACACTGATATGCCATTTTAACAGATATATTTATAAAAATTATACAAAAATATCTTGTAATACTAAAGAGTAAATTTATTCAATATAATTGTCACTGGCTTCAACCACAGACTCCAGACAATTCCGGAATCTCCGGCAACTCTTTTGGACGGTCTCCTTGTTTAAGTTGGTGAATGTTGCCATAATCCTTGCCTTCAGTTCATCTTTGATGTTACAAGGAGTTTTGTTGGTCTCTCACTTAACTGTGCTCCACGCATAATAATAAAGGGGGTTGCAGTCCGGGGAGTTAGGTGGCCAGATATAAGGGGTGATGTGGTCGCTTAAATTTTCTGACAGCCATAACTGGGTTCTCCTGCTTGTGTGTCATGGTGCAGAGTCCTGTTGCCAGATATAGGGTCTTCCAGCAGACACTATGCCACTGACCCAGGGCAACACTACATCCTCAAGCCACTTTGATGTAGGCCTCCGTGTTGAGTCTGAGGCCCTGTTAGTAGATGAATGCGGTCATGACATCACCATCACTAGTAATTACACCAAACGCCTTCGTAATTACTATTAACATATGTACTCTTTCAGAATCATCTGCAATGTTCCCAAATCGATAACCACTCTGAAATGTTCCGGGGCGAATGCCAAGCTGTATAGAAGCCTTTTTCCAAATTTATGGCGGAGTGAATTGCATTATGGTGTTCTTTTTTCTCACAGGCGGTGCTACTGCAGTGATTAATCGACAAAATCAAAAAGCAAACAACGCGCATGCGCGAAATCAAAAATATAAAATGGCGACAACAACAGTATTGAGGAAATTGTAAGACGAAATTGAAAAAGTATATTTGTGGCGCGTTTCATCCGTTAGGACTTCATCCGACTGGGTTTGTTGGCTTTGTAATGACTGCACATGCGCATGAACGATCGATGCTGGTATTTTCAAACTTTTTAAAAAATGTTTTAAATAATTTTTGCAATCTAGTAAAATTCATCAATATTCTTTCTTATTTGTTTCTTATATATGTTACTGTGTTTATTAGGTTTTTAATTCCTTTATATTCTTCTATCTTCCCTTTAGTTTTTTGATGACTACCCTTTATTATAACATTAAATTTCCTTTTTTTTATATTGAATTTAAATTTAATTCTTTATAGAATATTTAAATAATTAATACAAATATGACATAATTTAAATTATCAATTTAATATTTGAATATTATTAATATTGTATTGGCATATTAAGATATTTCAATGAAATTAGTATATTAATTAGTATATAAATAATAATTAACTAATTTTCACTATATTTTTTACTATATAATTAAAGATATAGTATTGAAGGGCTTAATATTAAAATCTTTTTATAAACAAATTTTTTTTATACTATAATTATATAATAGTATTAATTTTAAATTCTTATTTCCATTCTATAATCTTATAAACTCCTCTTTGGAATGTTTTTGTCTCACTTTTTTATGTTTCTTTTTTATGTTCCTTCTTCCTTTTTGTACATATGTTGATATGTTAAATTTAGGTCAGAGTTCATTTTCAACCGTCACTTTTATCTAGACCAATTCCACCATAAACACGTTAGTCTCCTTACCTCTCTATATCTCTATAACTCCCACCGCCCTTATATGTTATTTAGTTCTAACCCCCTCTTATTTCCCCCCTTCTTTCCTTCTTTTACTTTTCATTTCCTTTGAAAAAACGTGGGAATTCATTTATTTTAAGAAATGTAATTGAATTTTCAAGTTCCGAGGACGAAATGGCTATCTGTATGGGGTAATTTGTTTGGGTTTCATTGATTGTAATTCACTTATATGCGCTATAATGAAAATTATATTGGGCTCTCTTTTGTGGATCGGTTTTAATATTTTATATTAATAGGATATACTTGGATTACTTATCCACGAATTTTTTTTTACCTATATATATATATATGTGTGTGTGTGTGTGTGTGTGTGTGTGTGTGTGTGTGTGTGTGTGTGGATGCGTGTGCGTGTTTATATATAATTATGTATTGGGAAGAACCCTATACAAGTTTCATTAAAGCCGATTGACAAAGTACTGCAATTAAGCTTTTTATTTAATTTTTCTTGTGTTCTTATAATTGTTTTGTTTTTCGGGACATACATATATATATATATATATATATATATATATATATATATATATATATATATATATATATATATATATATATGAAGAAGGAACAGTAAGATATAAAATCCGTGTGTTCTTATAGATATTTTTATTTTTACACAACAGCGCTCAATGGAAATTTACAGAGCATTAATATTATAAATTAATTCATTTAAAATATGTTTTTTTTTCGCTACACAGTGATGACCATGTTTCAAAAATGGAAGCTAAAACCTTCGAATTTAATTTTGTTATTAATATATATATATATATTGTTATTGTTATTTTTCATTATTATTATTATTATTATTATTACGAAAAACGTTATGTTTAATATATACACGGTTTTAAGCTGTATACCTGTTTTTTTTATTTTCTTAGTGAAATTACTAACAACCGGTCTAGATCGGGAAGTGCTACTAAAACAAATGTGCCTCCCGATAGGGATTGAACACGTATCTCTTTTTCTATCAGGGGAAACCGCTCCGATAGCCTAAATATACCGTTACCAATTTGGCCACAGGAGATGATCGTGATAGGACATAGTTCAATTTAACTACTTGCCCACTAAGTAAAGCGTTTATAGTAATAAGAAATAACGTCGGCTTAAAAAAATCATCTTTAAAAAAATGTGTCTGTACGCATGCGCGTACATATAAATATGTGTGCGTGCAAATCCAACGGCAACGTACGAAATATATAAGACAATTTTGAAAAAAATATATTTACTTTGACCTTTGTTCGCTGATGATCTGGCATTAGCAATGTATATTTTGTTCTTATGCAATAAAACATTTTTTCTGATGACGCTGGATCACTCTCGAAACATATCAAGATAATGTTTCAAGAATATATTTATATATTTATTTATATATATATATATATATAAACAAAAAAATGTGTCCCACAGAATTTGAATATGGCTTTGAAAGTGACAGAACGCATTCTTTTAAAAGGGACCGTTATATATACGCATAAAATTATTAAATTTTATTGTATAAAAGTTCATTCGATATATGTGTGCGTTTGTATGTGTGTGCTGATTAAGCTTTTATTCAATAATGGAGATTCTTAGAAACGACTGCTCAGATAGAGAGTCCACATTCATGTTCATCAAGTCATTTATGTCACGTATTATCAGATGTCTGGTGCAACATATATGGGCCATGTGCCAAGAATGTCAGTTACTGTCTCGTAACAACAATGCAGTTCAGTGCTTTATTTTGATGGTACATTTCAAAAGAAAGATTTGAGTGACTTTGACAAAGGTCAAATTGTTAGAACCAAGAAAACTAGACCTGAGCATCTATGTGTTGGCGCAACTGGAGAATGCACATATTCAGTTGTAGGGAGTACCTTATCGACTCGGGAAGAAAACTTATTAGCTGCCGACAGAGCACTGAATGGCCAAGATTCTGCATTAGAGGCTGCGTAGCCACAAGCGAGGTGGATTACCTATGCTAAGTAATGTCATCGAGGAAAGTGTTTTCAAATGGCAAGCGAGCGTTGGAATTGGACTTTTATCCGTAGAAGAGGGTCACCTGGTTCACTGAATTTCGCTTTCTCCTAAAGAAGTTTGGAAAGCAGGCTACGTTTGCGCTGTTACCTAGAGGTAATAGTTCTATTTCCAATTTGGCCAACGGCGTCAATAATCCATATTTTATTTTATTTTCTCTGTTTACGAATAAGTTGCCAGACATACAGATAAAATTTGTGAAGAAAACGTTCAATGTTCATGTTTTCGTTTGCGTACTCTCGACTATTTCTGGTCATTATCAAGAACGTTAATGTCGCCAGTGTCATAGAGAACAGTTTTTATTAGCCTCATCCTGGCATTTTAAATAATGCCATATTTCAAATTTAAAATATAAACCTCATATACAAGCAATGTCATCGGCGGAAATGTTTCGCAGGGCTTAACAACATAAGAAGACGGATATATTATTAAAGTTTTAGGCATTACTTAAATAGGCTGGTCCACTCTAAAAACCAAGGAAAATTGGGAGGGGGGAATGAATTAATGTAGGTTAAAAATCTTCAGGTTTTCCTTAGGCCGTGACAATTATTAAAATCGAAAATTATTGATTCGATTTTGATTTTGAAGGAAGAGTTCTGTTTATAATATCAATACAGCGTCAAATCGATCCATGACTTTTATTGAGTTATTGTCTGTAGGTTAAGTCACGTAGTTCTTATTTATAAATACCATCTTTGGAACTATGTCTGATATCTGAATATTGTTTTTTTTTTATTTCTGATTTTTTTTAACCCTTTTTTAACTGTAAGAGAATTTTTAAACATTTTATGAGATTGTTTCACATAAAACGCTTGGGCTTCATAAATATTCATCTTAAATGAAGAATAAGCAAACTGCATAATTTTATTAATTTATGTAGATTTTTGTTCTTTAAATAAAGGTTAATATCATTTGTCATTTAAAGAAACCATTTTGAAACCCACACTAAGAAAAAAAAATATATTTCCATCCTCTAAACCGCAAGATCAAAAAACTCTGTAAAACCGAGGAAATAACTTGACATTTTATTGATTTTTTTAAACAGAATACCTTTGCAAAAAGTTATTGTTTTTGTCTTATTGTTTGTTTCATACTTCATATTTCTAGTATTTGCAGTTTCTTTTTGCAGTTTATACGATATAGCACGTTTGTCGGATTTATTCTGTTTTGTTTTTATTCTGTATGGTGACACGCGAATTAATTGAACTATTCGCAGATAAATGACACGTTAATCAGCGCGATGATATAGTTGTTGTATAACCAAGGTATGTGTTGCTTGAATTATTATTATCGAAGAAACATTATCCAAACGCGCAAGCGATTTCATAGACAATATTGATTCGTTGATCGTCAAATCACCGTTTTTCGTTCGATCACCAAAGTTAAGCAGCGTTGGACCTGATTAGTACTTAGACGGGGGCCCGCTTGGAACCACCGGTTACAGTAAGCATGACAGAAGTCAAACCTTCACGATATGATAGAATTCAGATATTAAAAATTAATTTTAATGACCCTAACGGCCGACATGAATCGCATGCGGCCAGGCAGTTACAAATTATTTTGACCAGTTCCTGTAATTGGATTTACGATATTTCGTCCCTAGAGTGGATTTGAACCACCAACCTTTCGGTTAACAGCCGAACGCGCTAACCGATTACACCAAGGAGACGACTGACTAGATGGCCTCGTCTATTGATGTTCTTTCCAATATCAATGAAGTAATTTCGTGTACAGCTATTTGCCCGATTCAGATTTAGAATTCGTGTGGAACATGGAGAAATGACATCAAAGTGTTTAAGAACAGCTTAGTGCAGCGATGTTCGATTCGTGAAGGTGTTCTGGCTTAAATAGTTCGCCGATGAATATGCAGACATTTTTTTCTTTTAGATGTTGAATTATTGTTTCAGTAAAAACACGTAAACAATCTGCAACAGCAGTGTAGACTGGATCACTTGGTCTTTCAAACGTTTTCGCAAGCTATCCATTTATAATGTATTCTTCGTAGAAATTCCTGACTTTCCTACACGACATTATCCACCTCAATACAAAACGAAATGTTTCTGACAGACGTCATAGTACTGCACAATCTATGTGTGTCTACAAACTATCGAGCAGTTTATCGTCAGGTTTCCATAAATTGAAGAAGCAGACACCACATCCAACTGTAAATTGTTGTTGGCCATCCTCATACAACGAGTGAGCCAGAGGGAGAGAGAGAGAGAGAAAAGCGGTGAAAGTAAGAAAATAATTGACGAACAACGGATTTAATTACGGAAAGAAAGAATTTTCTGATAAATATAAACTATAAAATATTTTCCATGTATAAAAAGTGTCAAACATTATTCGATTGGCTTATTAATTTAAAATAACGTCATCTGTTTCTTGCTTTCATATTACATTGTTTTCTTGTAAGGCTTTCCTTCCGAGGCTGTTTCATGGATTGTTCTTTCCTTGACAAGCATTGTACTGACTCCAAACGTCATTTACATATGTACATTTTTTGACGGCTCTTATTCAACGGAATCCCATCTCGATTCTGAATCCCCAAATGTACCTTTATTCTGATTATGATAACAATTTCCATGATAATTTTGTGGCACTATTTATAGATTTGTTTATTTCTTTCTTCTTTTCTTTTTAAGAGTCCATTTTTTTTCTCATCCGCTTTCGGGCGCTTTTCTTTCTTTCTTTTCGTTTTTTTTTTCTTCGCTTTCTATTTCTTTCTGGCCTCATTTTGGGTTTCTTTCTTTTCTTTTCTCTTCCTTTCTTTCTCATCCTGTTTTTCACTTTTTTCGTTCTTTCTTTCATTCTATTTCTATTCTTTTTCGCGCTCTTCTCTTCCCATTTCTTTTTTTCGTTCTTTTCTTTCTATTTCTTTCTCGTGCTAATTCGTGTGCTTTAAATTCGTTCTTCTCTTCTTTCTCTTTTCTCTTTCTTTATCTCTTTTTTATGTTTCACTCTTTTTTCATTGTTTCCTCCACGACTCTATTATTCCTTTTTCTATTATTTTTTGTTTAGTTTCTTCTTTTATACTTTCTTTCATTTCTTCCTCGTCCTGTTCTGCTCTTTTCATTCTTTCTTTCTTTCTTTATTTATTTAATTTTCTCATATGTTGCTCTTTCTTTCATTTTTATTTCACGGATATTTTCTCGCTTCATTTTTCATTCTTTCTTTATTTATTTATTTAATTTTCTCATATGCTGCTCTTTCTTTCATTTTTATTTCACGGATATTTTCTCGCTTCATTTTTCATTCTTTCTTTATTTATTTATTTAATTTTCTCATATGCTGCTCTTTCTTTCATTTTTATTTCACGGATATTTTCTCGCTTCATTTTTCATTCTTTCTTTATTTATTTATTTAATTTTCTCATATGTTGCTCTTTCTTTCATTTTTATTTCACAGATATTTTCTCGCTTCATTTTTCATTCTTTCTTTATTTATTTATTTAATTTTCTCATATGTTGCTCTTTCTTTCATTTTTATTTCACGGATATTTTCTCGCTTCATTTTTCATTCTTTCTTTATTTATTTATTTAATTTTCTCATATGCTGCTCTTTCTTTCATTTTTATTTCACGGATATTTTCTCGCTTCATTTTTCATTCTTTCTTTATTTATTTATTTAATTTTCTCATATGTTGCTCTTTCTTTCATTTTTATTTCACAGATATTTTCTCGCTTCATTTTTCATTCTTTCTTTATTTATTTATTTAATTTTCTCATATGTTGCTCTTTCTTTCATTTTTATTTCACGGATATTTTCTCGCTTCATTTTTCATTCTTTCTTTATTTATTTATTTAATTTTCTCATATGTTGCTCTTTCTTTCATTTTTATTTCACAGATATTTTCTCGCTTCATTTTTCATTCTTTCTTTATTTATTTATTTAATTTTCTCATATGCTGCTCTTTCTTTCATTTTTATTTCACGGATATTTTCTCGCTTCATTTTTCATTCTTTCTTTATTTATTTATTTAATTTTCTCATATGTTGCTCTTTCTTTCATTTTTATTTCACAGATATTTTCTCGCTTCATTTTTCATTCTTTCTTTCTTTATTTATTTAATTTTCTCATATGTTGCTCTTTCTTTCATTCTTATTTCACAGATATTTTCTCGCTTCATTTTTCTTTCTTTCTTTCTTTCTTTATTTAATTTTCTCATATGTTGCTCTTTCTTTCATTTTTATTTCACAGATATTTTCTCGCTTCATTTTTCATTCTTTATTTATTAATTTAATTTTCTCATATGCTGCTCTTTCTTTCATTTTTATTTCACGGATATTTTCTCGCTTCATTTTTCATTCTTTATTTATTTATTTATTTAATTTTCTCATATGCTGCTCTTTCTTTCATTTTTATTTTACAGATATTTTCTCGCTTCATTTTTCATTCTTTCTTTATTTATTTATTTAATTTTCTCATACGCTGCTCTTTCTTTCATTTTTATTTCACGGATATTTTCTCGCTTCATTTTTCATTCTTTCTTTATTTATTTATTTAATTTTCTCATATGTTGCTCTTTCTTTCATTTTTATTTCACAGATATTTTCTCGCTTCATTTTTCATTCTTTATTTATTTATTTATTTAATTTTCTCATATGCTGCTCTTTCTTTCATTTTTATTTCACGGATATTTTCTCGCTTCATTTTTCATTCTTTCTTTATTTATATAATTTTCTCATATGCTGCTCTTTCTTTCATTTCTATTTCACAGTTATTTTCTCGCTTCATTTTTCATTCTTTCTTTCTTTATTTATTTAATTTTCTCATATGCTGCTCTTTCTTTCATTTTTATTTCACGGATATTTTCTCGCTTCATTTTTCATTCTTTCTTTATTTATTTATTTAATTTTCTCATATGTTGCTCTTTCTTTCATTTTTATTTCACAGATATTTTCTCGCTTCATTTTTCATTCTTTCTTTATTTAATTTTCTCATATGTTGCTCTTTCTTTCATTTTTATTTCACGGATATTTTCTCGCTTCATTTTTCATTCTTTCTTTATTTATTTATTTAATTTTCTCATATGCTGCTCTTTCTTTCATTTTTATTTCACAGATATTTTCTCGCTTCATTTTTCATTCTTTCTTTATTTATTTATTTAATTTTCTCATATGTTGCTCTTTCTTTCATTTTTATTTCACGGATATTTTCTCGCTTCATTTTTCATTCTTTATTTATTTATTTATTTAATTTTCTCATATGTTGCTCTTTCTTTCATTTTTATTTCACAGATATTTTCTCGCTTCATATTCCTTCCTTTCTTTCTTTCTTTCTGTCTTTCTTCCTTTCTTCCTTTCTTTCTTCCTTTCTTTCTTCCTTTCTTTCTTTCTTTCTTTCTTTCTTCCCCTTTTTACTTTACATTTTTATTCCATTTCTTCCTGGCCCAACTCTACGCTCTTTTATTTTTCGATTTAATTTTGCGGTGATTTCTCTTATTCTTTTATTCATTTTCTAATTTTCGGCTTCGTTCTTCTTCCTCCTTTTGTCTTTCTTCTTTCTCGTATCGTTTTTAAAATTGTTTGCCTTTCTTAATTTCATTTAGAACTCTTTCTTTTTTTTCTTTCTCGTTTAGCATCTTTTTTTTCTTTATTGTGTGGATTGACTCTATTTTTACTTATTTCTTCTTCTTCTTTCTAACTTTCTTAAGTCTTTCTTTCTTCTCTGCTTAGTTTTCGTATTTTTAAAATATATCGTTCGTTTCTTTTTCTTTCTCTCTTGGTTACTCCATTTTCTTTTCGTTCTTTTATATTCAAGTTTCTTGTTTTGTTTGTTTTTTCATTTTCTATCTCTTTCTCGTTATCTCTTCTTTCTACAATTTTAACACGCGTCTTTCAACGATTTATAAAGCGTCCATTGTCCGTTCGTATTGTATTTAGTTATAAAACATAAATGGAATTGATTCAATGCTATAAATAATCTTAGTTTATTTTCTATTTCTAATTCAACCGTCAATAAGATAAGCATATTGATTTTTTTCACATTAATAGCAATTATTATTATTACTATCATTATCATTATTATTATTATTATTATTATTATTATTATTATCATTATTATTATTATTATTATCATTATTGTTGTTGTTGTTTTTTGTATGTTATGTTTCCTGCTTTGTATCCTGTAAACCCGGGTTCAAACTATCGTCCTTAGACCATATAGGAGAATTGTCATTTAATTGATATCCATTTTCTTAGTGTATGGAATGTTCCTTGTAGGACGATCTTCTGGGCAAATTGTATGTTGAGGTTACCTGGAACACTGTTAGTAAAATTGTCTATTCCTTTTCTCTTGAGGCCCAGTGCTCTGATTACTAATGGTAGAGTCTCAGTCTTCATTTCCCACATCCTGTTAATCTCGATCTCCAGATCCTTGGATTTGGAGAATTTCTCGATAATTTTTATGGAGGTGTTTCCCTCATATGGTACTGCTAAGGCAATAAGCATACACTTCTTGAATTTCTTGTCTTTTATGATAATATCAGGTCTGATGGCTTTTATTCCCTGTGAGTTTAAATTGACATGTCCCAGAGGATAGTTACATCGTTATTTTGGGAAACTGCGCCTGGTTGGTGCTCATACCATCTCTCAGTGGTTTCGAATTTGTTCTTGCATATCTTCCAGTGCACATATGTCTCTACCTCTGGGTATGTTCATTTTTTATTATCGTTATTATTATCATTATTATTATTAAAACTATTACTGTTTAAGATGTCGATATTTACAAATTTTGCCTTAATCTGATACTAGAGGTGCGTATCACATTTGTGTTCTCGACAAATATGTTGCGTATCGAAGTTGGTACATTTCTATTCTGGCTTAAATGGGCCAATATAGAGCTCGAGGATGAGATATGTAAGGTCAGTCTTTTTTGATAAGGGAGTGGTGGTATGACCGACATGCTTTAGCCAGGAACACATTTTTCTATGAGACATTTGAATTCATAAATAATGCCGGTCTCATATAGATTTGGTTTAGTCGGGAAATGACGATAAGTGTTAGAGGATTCTAACGGTCTACCTCAGGAAGAGGAGGAAGTAATGGACACAATATTTGACACATTCAATATGCAAAGGCCTCAAGCAATTTCAGAACCGCGGAAATCAAGCAGAAAAAGAAAATTTACAGAACCTTTGAAGATTAAAACGAAGAGAAAAAAATATTAAAGACCCCTGCGAGGTAAAAGCTTGGGAGGCGGGTGTTATTGGTCCTTACCTATAACTACAGAATAAATTCTTCCTAACACTATGTATACTACGCATCTCAAGAGAGAGGGACGAATCGAGTCGAGCCGATAGTAGTTCACTCCAAACCAGACTGACAGTCATACTAACACCTTCCACATCTTGTATTATTATTCCGTGTAATATGTCTTCGGTATTTCTACTCTTGCGTTCGTGTTGTTCTTCCTTGGTCCTAACCTGGACCATAACAATAATGTTGGATTTTTTTTTTTTTGCAATAAATAAAGGACGAGCGAAAGGATGAGATCTCGTGCACTCTCGTTAGGAAGTTGTTTGTTTTACAATCGCTAATTTGTATATAAGTGGACGTTCGCTATTATAATTGAAATTACAGGAGATTTTAATTATGTGTTTCTTATATAGTGAAATAGTAAATGTGTTGTTATTGGATTCTACGAGAACATCTATGAGCGGGTTTTTGTTGTTATTGCTAAATTCGTCAGGCATTTGTCAGGCATTTGTCAGGCATTTTTAACATGTACTAGAGAGGAACTGGCAGCAGTACACCATTTTCTGCCTGATCTTGTCTTGTAAAGTTAGAGGATAGCAGGCGGAATGGGGTACTTGCTCAGGTGGTACAGGGAACTGACCATTTTCTCTGCATCTGTAGCGATGGATCGTATGGTTCTAGAAACATTCGCCATAAGCATTTTTGCCATTGTAAAACTCTCTTCAGGAATTTTCGCCGTAGAAAAATTTGCCGTATAGGATATTTGCCGTAATACAATTTCGCCGCATTTTTTAATATGCAAAGTACATTGTTATCAAGTATATCTGGCTCAATCTATTGTTACTTTGATTTAAACATTTTAATATTTTAATCCTACATCATTCATCCTATTCAGTGAGGTGCACAAAGATTTCAACTTGAAACCAGAACCTACGTCATGCAATTTCATATTTCAGACTTAACGTTAAACTTTCTGTTAACATAATATCAATCTGGCAATAATCCTCACTCAAGCAACATATATTATTTCAAACAAACCTACAACTTGAATGCGCAACTAACTTTAATATAAAATATCTGATTAAAGAATTATAATCCTTTCAAACTCTCAGTAAGTCTTTTGAAATGTACACAAATTATTTGCAAACATAAACTGTTTTAAATTCACTATAAATACCTAAATGTTGAGATATACGAAAGAAAAATGCGGCGAAATTGTCTTACGACAAAAATCCTATACGGCGAAGTTTCCTACGGTGAAAATTCCTGAGGCGTGTTTTCCTGCGGGAAAAATGTTTACGGCGAATGTTCCGGATACGGGATCGTATGTACGAGTTCCACTTGAGGTCTGGGTCGAGTTTAAGTCCAAATAGGTGAACCATGCACGATGCCTGCCCGAGGGAACATCACTATTGGTAAAAGTAGGTCGTATTAACTTTAAATTCGATCCAGAACATGCTGGCATGAATGAAATCCGACAAAATTTATCTCACAAAATAAAATTTATCTATCGAAATATTCTATGTATATTTTATTGCAAATATGTGCTATGCTATAATTAATTATTTTCTAAACAAATGAATAATTTTTGTAAAATTAAATAGCAAGTCAAAACTCATTTTTTTCCTTTTCTCAGCCTCCTCTGCTGGCAGTCATCAACCAACAGGCAGTAACGTAAGTTTATTTTTTTTGTTTACCCTTGCGATTCATATGTCTAAAAAAAGGATTAAGACGTATCACCACCTAAAAAAACTTTATTTTTAAAAAATGTCTAAGAATAAAAAATCTACAGGCACAGACGTAATATAGCAAACCTATCGCTATTCCCATGAAAAACATCCAGATGAACACCAATCTTTAGTTCCATCAGTTCAAACCGTTACGACAAAAACTCGCCACGCTACTTCCACCATCCTCACTTCCTCTGTATTCCAATTGTAAAGAGGAAGTTCCACTCAGCATTTTCTCTGGAACACCTACTTTGTGGAATAGACTCCTATATAACTTGTGCAACCAATCAGGTCCTGAGCTTTCTCTATTCACACTGAACCGATGCACTCTCAATGAGGCTCCGTACTTTGAACTTATGGGGCTCAAGTTAACTCCAAATTATATTTAGAACTCATACACACATATATATATATATATATATATATATATATATATATTACATGAATCATTCATACAAAAAGCAGATAGTGAAGTTAATTAACTTCACTATCTGCTTTTTGTAAGAATGATTCATGTAATGTAAATTGAACTGCACCACATACTTGATATATATATATATATATATATATATATATATATATATATATATATATATATATATATATATATATAGTGGATGGGATGGACAAAAACCTTTTAAAATTTAGCATAGTTTATATCGTGTCTGATAAATCTGAGGTGTTGTTACTATGATACATTGAATGATGGCGTAAGTGCATTTTTTTTTGGGGGGGGGGGTAAGAAAAACTTAAAAAAGGATAAACACGCGCCCTTTTTGTATAATACGTTTCTTTTTAAAACTGGGGCCTAACTTCACGAAAACCGTTTTTATCAGAATATTGTCTCTCGTTCTTATAGAGATCAGTGTGATCATTTCTGAAACGATGACACCCATAGAGAAGAATAGGTACGACCAGCGATTTGTAGAGCTTGAATCTAATATGGAAGCTGATGTTGCTCTTCCATATCGCTTCCAGTCTGGCCAATCCTGCAGGTGCCATCTTTTGACCGGGTTGCTCATAAGCATTTTCAGCTGGACACTTCCTCCAGTTGTTCGCCACCCATTACGGTGGCTCTCAGGAGTTCCGGTCTTGGCATGTCCGTCCACTCTTTGATGTTGTCTTACTAGCCTTTGCTTTGCCGTTACCTCTTGCGTCCGCCTTAAAACAGTGCCTGATGGTCTTGCAGAGGCTGTTATACTGTGTGACGTGTCCAAAGCAGGGCATTTTCCGACTCTTAATAGTGGTGAGGAGAGATTTTCATCGGCCCACGATACTTTTGACCTTAGTCTGTACATAGTCATTGGTTTTGTCCTCCCAGTAGGAGATGCGGTGGAGCTTTCTAAAGAGTTTGTTCTCGAATGCCTGGATCATTTTCCCAGTAGTGTCCAAGTCTCACACACATAGAGGAGGATAGAAACGACCAGCAATTTGTAGAGCTTGGAATTGGTATGGAGACTGATCTTGCTCTTCCATATCCTTTCCAGTTTGACCATCGCTGATGTGGTTGTGTCCATCCGTGTGCGGATTTCTGCGCTACAGTTGTCACCTTTTGACAATATTTCTCCCATGTATCTGAAGATGGACACCTGATCCACTGGTTCGCCGTCTATGGTGACGCGGGCACTAGTGTTGCTTGCGCTGTTCAGTGTTACTTTAGATTTCTTTGTCTTGTGTTCCATTCCATATGATCCGTCTCTTTCAACGAGTTTGTTGGTCAGGTCTTGCATCTCAATGTTACTGCCCGTCATAAGGTCGTCTGTGAAACGCAGGTTTCCGACAGGTCCACCACCGACAGAGATAGAAGTGTTGAGGTATTGTAAAATGTCTTGCATAATTCTCTCCATAAACAGGTTGAAGAATGTTGGATAGAGGAGACTTCCATGTCTAATGCCGACAGTCTTCTGGAAGAAATCTCCCACTTGGTTATTCAAGAGAACTGCTCTTGTGGTATAGTCATATACGTCCTTAATGACCATCGCTGCTGTGGCGTGGCGAACCGTGTGCGCATTTTGCGTTGCAGTTGTCATCTTTTGCCGAGGTTGCCTCCAAGTATTTGAAACTGGGCATTTCTTCAAGCGTTTCGCTGTCCATGGTGACGCTGGCATTCGTGTTTATATCAACATACGCTCTATCCCCGATATGGAGCACTATTCCCATAATGAATAGAGCAAACGCTAAACAATATAATTATTAGTCTCTGTGCATATATATTTTAATATATGTGTGTCTGTGTTCGTGTGATTGTGTGTATGTGTGTATATGTATCTGTGTGTGTATATGTATGTGTGTGTGTGTGTGTGTGTGTGTGTGTGTTTATTAAAGATGGCTTCTGTCCAAAACTTCTCTTTCTAAATTTATCTTTCTCAGGGCGATGTTCATCACGTAATTTCCATTGACGTGAGCAGAAAGTTAACGGCTGTTGATCCTAGGCTTAGAATAGTTCATTGAAAAGAATTGGCTGGCCAAATCGGAGAATTTATTGGAGTCGCAATACCCAAAATAAAGATAGTGATTTCCGGCGCAATTAATAGCAAAGAAACGAAAAAAAAATGCGGTTGGAAATAAAAAAAAAAGAAAATATCAGTTGATGTCATGGATTCAGTCATTTCAGAAAGTAAATGGATGATAAAAGATTGATTGTTACTCAAAATTCGAAAGTGAGGCTGTGAGATAACTTTGTAATTGCTACTAAAGCAAACAGACGGAAACAAGACGTCTGACGGTAATTTTTAGCATTCAAAGCGCAATTCAATCAAGGTATATAACTCGTTGAGTCCTGTGCATTTATCCCGCGTTCAACAATAGCAGTAAAAAGAGTCAATATTTCTCACGTATAACTTCAATAATTTACCTTCCACTTCTTTTACTTATGACACACGGTGTTACTTAAAAGTGATTCTTTGCACCGGAAATTTCTTGAATAAAAGTTAAAATCCTGATAATGGACTGGCTAATAGTTAGTGCAATGATCCTGAAAATACAAATGAAACGTTCCAATGACAGTATTTTGTCTGTACAATATGTGTTGTGGCCTTGTTAGGGCCAGAAATAAAGACACAATGAGGGGAATTGAGTTAAACAAATATATTAACAGAAACAGTAATACAAACATATATAAACGAGAGTGTTACAGCAAGAATGTTCGGTCCGACTGTCAGAGCTGACTGCTGGAAACTTCCCTCACCAAAAGGCAGTACCTGCTCCTATTTATAGCTGGGAGAGTCCATGTGTGCGTGGGTAAATTACCATAACAATATGTTATTCTGCTAATGGAAGGATCCCCAAAAATGTTGGAATTTGAATTTCGTAGCGGTCAATATTTCCCTATTTAATAATCAAAGCTACACAATCTTCACCATCACGTGTCCCGTAACCTATGAGGGATGTAAAGGCACCCCATGTACTGCAATCGTAGTCTGGACTAGATAGCCTAACGGAGTCACCAACCTTCTCTAGATTGGTTTGAATTCAGAATTTTCCTTCTCCCAGTCTAGTTACCAACAAAGGCTATAGGATTCTGCCCTGCTATTTACTGTTGGGGGAGAAGAGATGGTTTCATGCCTTTCCTAGGTAAGTGAATTTAATTAACTCGACTGAAATTCGAAGTCGGCTCATCTATATGACCAAAACTCGGCTCTCCGATTCCTCAATAAGAGCCGCTATCCAGCGTGCCTACACAATGTTAACATTCACCAGCTAATTAATATGATATCGACGATGTTACTGGTCGCCTGTTGTGTGTATATGTATTCTTTAGACCTATCTTAAGAATGAGATAAGTATCACATGGATGTCGCAAGTCATATCAAGCAAAGGTCAATCGTAGAAACTAAATCGAGTTAGGGAGAAACAGACCAGTATTGTTGATAATGTAATAGTGTAGCTTGACCACAGAACTCCATGCCGACAAAAATATCAGCTTTACATGTGATCTAATGAAAGCAAAGCACGTAATCTGGACAAAGGATTGTCGGACACTGACTACCATATGGTAGAATTGATGATTAGCGAAACCAATAATAATAAATAAATAAATAAAATTAATTAATAAATAAATAATAACCAATAATAATAAAGGATTCGAAAGGGATTTCCCTTTTCCAGACATTTTATTCAGATAATGCAACTACACACATGCGCAAAAACACACACACGAACACATATATATATGTGTGTGTGTGTGTGTGTGTGTGTGTGTGTGATGATGATTGTCAATTCTTTGCAGAGGAAGACCATCTCTTCACTTTTTGTGTTTTTCATTCACAATTTTATTATTTCCATCATACCTGAGCTAACGCTCTGCTAATGGGCCTGTAAGTGATTATTAAGGCCAGCTTCATTTTTACAACCTATCTTACACAAATTTTTGTCTGTGTTACCTATGTTGGAAAGTTGCCTCTCTTTGTCTACAACAATGTGACGTTTGAGGCCCGCAACAGATTTACAAACCTTGTCAGAAAACTCGCACAAGTAATCTGCAGGTCTTTCTACGGTTGTTATTTTAAGCTTAAATTAACTTCAAGTTTACAGACGTTAGGCACCTAGTGAGGATCCAATTCACTGCGCAAACGAACGATCAAATTCATTATAGCGAATGGGCTGCGGGAATACACAGTTAAATATCATCTTCGTCAGGCACTAGAAGAAATTAGATTTAGTGGAAAATTGGAAGATTATGTTGCGCCAGTCTTCCTTTCCTGGCTAAATAAATAAATTCAAACTTAAACTGACTAAACCACTGGGACTACATATAGATGCTTACAGAGATTAGCATAAATACATATCGACGGGAATAATATGATAGGAGTTTCTGCTGAGCCAATTTACCATTAATAGAAGCGACTACCTTGAAAATCAGCATTCTTAATCCTGGGTGTTGTCGAACACTATTGATGCTGGTGTTAGGGGTACAACTGCATCATCTCCTACAACATGCCTCAAATCTGAAAAACTTTTAATGTAAATATCAAGTATTGTTTTATTCAGACGCGGTCACAGATGAAGGTTAACCAATAAGAATCGAATTTAATACAGTCTGCGATATTATTAATATTCAACCAATGCTTCACGGCCAGAAATTATACTTAATTAGCTTATTACGGTAGAAATCTAGGGCACTCAATAAAAATCAAACTTATTACCATAGTAATTGTCTACGAGATTATCATGCTTAAACGAGACGTCCTTAATGTATATTTTATCTTCCCAGTAAATTGTTGTTGTTTTGCACCGTGGTGTGCAGTAGCTGTTCTCTGCGTCAGAGTTGTCGTATTGATTTTATGGCATACGCGAACGAATAGACAAAAAACAAAGAAGAAATGTCCAGTATAAAACCTTCTTTACATTCTTTAAAAACTTTGTGCATTTTTTATCAATGCCGTTACAAAGATTTTTCATCTATATGACCAAAAATAATTTATGAATGAAAACATTAACCATGAAAATTCGTGACTTTAATTCTTTCGCCAAGTTAATGAACTCCCTTTGATCTCCGTTGTTTTCTCCTTGTTTTTACTTGGCCATTTCTTTTCTTTTTTTCTCAAATCTGATTGGTTAATAGACGAATCAAAAGTTACTTCATCTTTTCTTAAAAAAGGACGGGTGCCATTATTACAGTCATTTGATTTTTGTCCTTCTGCTAGGCACAGGAAGTCAAAGAGAAATGACCAAGCGATAATAATAAAGGATTCTGAAGGGATATCGCGTCCAGACATTTTATTCAGATAATGCAGCTACACACATGCGCGAACACATACATATATATATATATATATATATATATATATATATATATATATATATATATATATATATAATGATGATTGTCAATTCTTTGCAGAGGAAGATCATCTCTTGACTTTTTGTGTTTTTCATTCACAATTTTATTATTTCCATCATTTATACCTGAGCTAACGCTCTGCTAATGGGCCCGTAAGTGATTCTTAAGGCCAGTTTCATTTTAAGAGCCTAACATATACACGTAGCAAAAAAAATTTGTCTGTGTTACCTATGTTGGAAAGTTGCCTGTCTTTGCGTACAACCATGTGACTTTTGAGACCCGCAACAGATTTACAAACCTTTACAAAAGTAATCTACAGGTCTTTCTAGTAGGGTTGCATTCACAGGAGTTTGCACCTGACCTCTCCAGTGCGTACTCACGTGTCTGATTGAACCAGCTGCTGTGAGGGTGACTTTTCCACTTTTATCATATATATATATATATATATATATATATATATATATATATGATAAGATAAAGGAAAAATAGGATATATATATATATATATATATATATATATATATATATATATATATATATATGGTGGACTCTCCCGTCGTATTCGACGCAAGAGGGTCAAGCAGCTCAGTTCCTAGGAACCGACAGCCCAGACACCAGCACATATGATTTGATTATAGTGGCGAAGTCTTTGTGCAGAACCAACGACACTTTTTGAAGGGCCGAATACAGAGACCTGGTGCACAGCATGCCACAAGATCCCCAAACGACCCTCCGAAGGTTTTGAATCCAAAGTTGTCCTTGACTTAGACCAGTTTCCATCCAAGACTATAGAACTTCGTCTGTCCTGCTATTTACCCATAGCTGGAGAGAAAAGAGGATTAATACCTTTCCCAAGGGTATTAGCACGTAAGTGAATGTAATGGATTCAACTGAACTTTGACATATATATATATATATATATATATATATATATATATATATATATATATATATATATATATATATACAGGGTGTCTCAAAAAAATGTGCTCACACTTTGCATGACGAGAAAACCTTTACTTATAAACATAGAGTGAAATGGAATAGCTTCGAATACAGAAGAAAAAATGTAATTGAACAATCATGTTCTCAAATGTTAAAATTGATGACCAAAAACAAAACAAAACATGTTAGAGACAGTTAAAGTGTGAGTACATTTTTTGAGACACCCTATATATATATATATATATATATATATATATATATATATATATATATATATATATATATGGCGAATCATGTTTCACGTGCATACAACTACAACTTGTTAAACAAAGCTTAGTATTATTTCTGACGTTCCGAATGCAAGAAGATAATACACGTCTATTCGAAGATTCCAGAATTTAATAGATTCAAAGCCTGACTAAATAACCGTAAATATTGTTTTATGTGTGTAAGTATATAATAATTCTAGTTTGCCCATATGCGATTCATATGATAAGGTATATTCGTAAGTGTGTCTGTGTGTGTATGTGTGTGTGTGTCTGGTAGACAATATGTTTTCTTGTTTTTTCGCATGACGATTTGGGAACGTTTTATGTACATATCGTTTGTCTTATATAAATATACGTTAATTTCTTTAACAATGGATTCACTAAAGGTTTCTATTGTAATCTGATGTTTTTGAGGTGTGTTTCTATTTGGCAATATTGTTATTAATAGTTCCTCGAAATAATTTCGTCGTAAAGAAATATGTTCTTTTTTACTGAGGGTGACATTTCATTTTTTAAATCAAATATATATCTATCTCCTTCGCCGATTGAGCACTATCGAGAAAGGGAATTTGTAACAGCTGCTTCTCCTGCTTAACGCATAGCTCTTCGCCAGAACTGAGCGCTCTGGCTGCTGATCTAGCGTTTATATACATCACTTATATAATACGGTAAAAGATTCCATTTCTCTGGCGTGCTCCGATAGCTGAGCGTTGGTGTCCCTGACTGATGGTTGAAGCAATTGAATGTCTAGCCACACTGATGAGCTGTGATACAGCGAAACAGGCTGTCTGTATATATATTATTGAAAGTTTAAAGAAAAATACAATAAAAATCCTAAAATGAAATGGAGGGTTCGACGTCAAGTATATATATATATATATATATATATATATATATATATATATATATATATATATATATATATATATATGTATGTATGTATTAAGTTTGGATTTTTAATGTAATCATAACAATAGAGATATTTCGATTTCATTTTTGCCTTGAAAAAGTCGGAAGACGAAACGCGTCGGCAAAATTTAATATTTTTCAATTGTCATTTTATACCATATATATATATATATATATATATATATATATATATATATATATATATATATAGACAATAATAGTGGTAAATTTACACATACATATGCAACTATATATACACATACATATATGTATAAAAAAAATAGAGGATATGATCCAGGTAGAACTCAATGTCCAGGACAGAGTAAGGATATAATAAAAAGACTTAAACACTAATATTCCATGGTCATAATTTATTCCATTGGAATCGTAAAAACGATCCAATTCATCAGACCTACAGATTCAAAAAGAAAACAGAAAAAACAACACCGGGAAAATATTAGTAAGAGTATATGTGTGAGAGTTTGGGAGGGCATGCGATCTATATAGAGGGGTAACAGACGAGAGAGGCAGGGTGGTCCAAAGGTGGAGGGGGCATTAACCTTTAACAGAGAGAAGATTTAAAGAAGGGTTTCAGTGAGAAAAGTGTTCGTATTTTCAAACGTCCGAAGATATACCGGAAGAGTGTACATTTCTTGGCGACATACACACCCCATAGGCGATAAAATCTTATACTCCCGCCCAGACCCCTACAACACATACATAGACACACATACACACACACACCTATATATATATATACATATACATACACACGCCTAGAAAAACCGATTTCAAAACCAAGCTAAATTCGCTATGATTGAGATAATGGAAAAGTTTAGGTAAGATAACATTAGAAAGATTTAAGGATCCATGAAACTAAGTGGAGACGGCGCTCGGAAACATATTGTCTAGCCGGGCCAAGCCATAAATTTAACAATATAGATAGTTCTAATATATAAGCCTGCAAATCTCAACTTACTTATCCACAACCACGCGGATCTATCCACGTACGCACATCACCTCATACACACTCTTTAATAAGTCAAGTGATCACATACACCCACCGCAGTATACACGCTCACACATACCCTACTCACTCCCCACCTAAGGACCAAATAACACACACACGCCCACACCTACCAGAGGCCCCCATAAAACTATCAGACTGGCTAAATGATTCTCGGGCGGCATGTTTCCATCTATATAGATCGCATGCCCTCCCAAACTCTCACACATATACTCTTACTAATATTTTCCCGGAGTTGTTTTTTCTGTTTTCTTTTTGAATCTGTAGGTCTGATGAATTGGATCGTTTTTACGATTCCAATGGAATAAATTATGACCATGGAATATTAGTGTTAAGTCTTTTTCTTATATATATATATATATATATATATATATATATATATATATATATATATATATATATATATATATATATAATTTATTGATTAATTTAATTTAATTGAAGAAATTAAACAGCAGCAGCGGAACACGGAGGTGGAAATACAACTTTGTGTAACTGCAGAAATAAAGAAAATTGCCCTTTAAATAGGCCGTGTTGTATGCAAGTGGTGGTATACTGCCCTAATGTGGAGCGCGATAATAGTAGTTTAGAAATATATTTGTTGTACAGAGGGCCAATTCAAAAAGAGATGGTATAATCATACTTCCTCGTTTAGGGTCCAACATCAACGATCCAACACAAAGCTTGGAAGTTTAAAGAAAAATACAATAAAAGTCCTAAAATGAAATGGAGGTTTCTACGACAAGTACGAACAAAAAAGTAACTAGTGGATCTTGCAATTTCTGTCCAGAAGAGAAACTAGCCATCGCAACTCAAACTGATAACAGTGAATTGTTTAACGAAAGATCGGAAAGATGGCAAAATGCAGACATTTGAGAAAGTTTATGTGGAAGACTTATGAGCCAGTATGAGCTAGGCAGATTATAATGTTTTTCTCTCCTCATACTCTTCCTTCTCCTCGTAAGTAGTGACAGTCTATATACAGGTAGTCAACGTCAAATAAGCTAGAGATACTGCATGGTGATACCTATTATGGATGAAACCACGGTCGGTTGCATCTTTTTAGCGTCTTACTTCTTAAGTATATATATATATATATATATATATATATATATATATATATATATATATATATATATATATATATATATATATAAGCAATTCATCGAGTCTAGAAGAAACCTCCACAGAATGTAGAAAGCACTGGACGGCCGTTTCGTCCTATATTTGGGACTCCTCCACTACCGAGAAAACTCGGACAGTTACCTTATCAGGGAAACGTCATACCTCCTGTTCTAATGGGCCTCGGTGACGATGAGGTAGCGAATCAAACTCGATATAGCGCCGCTCGATCACATATTCCGTGGTGAAACTCATCTGAGTTTCTCTTTTACCCACAGGTCTGTGACCTGCCCCTGCCCCCACCCCCGAGCTACGACTACTATCACCAAGCCGCTCTATCCACAACATTAGAAGCCGATTCAAGCAAATATATATATATATATATATATGTGTGTGTGTGTGTGTGTGTGTGTGTGTATCAGCATGTCTTAAAAAGAGTCTGCCGTGTATGCACATCAGAAAGAAAAGTGTTCAACACTATACAATATGTTTGAGCTTTTCTAAACAAAGAATCACCTCTCAGGTGTTCACAGTCCGACCACCATTATAAGTTTCATGCCTTTAAGCAATCTTCGGGCGGTCGGCAGCTGTAATGCAAAAATGAGAGCTTTCATACCATCATGAAAGACTAAGATGAAAAAAAATACGGTTTTCGCGCCATGCACAAGCCAGCGAGTCCATTTGTCCATCTTAGTCTATTTATATGCGTGTACGTGTTGGAAGTGCATTGTTCCGTTTCATTTGAACTTAATCAAGTTGAGTACCTTTCCCGTAGTCTCTGTTTTCCCTTACTGAAAGACTCGTAAGGTGTGTAGTCTGTGCTTGTTAATTATCCTTTCGTCTCAGTGCGCCATACCCGATGACGTTTGTAAAACAAAATGACTCCCGTTTCCAACAAATCAACATTATAAACTAAATCAATAAAATAAAAAAGTACGCAAAATCTATAATTATCAACCAGGAGGCTTCGTTCTCTATTTTCATCATCTTCTATATGACGTGTCCTTTCAGGGCGTTTGCGGTCATAGTTCTCCACAATTTCCTATCCTTTGTAACGCTTAGTAACGTTTACCTTTTCGCCATCCTTACCACACCCTGTTCTGGCATTTATTTGCCCAAGATTGTTCGGCAGGTTATTCATTCTTTGATTCCGTCCCTCTTGCCTTTAGTATGAGCTATGAGTGTCAAATTCTCTGAACCCACCTTTCTCATTGGGTATCCTAGAAATATCAACTGTTTGTTTCTTATTGTAAATATAAATGTCCTTTTTGTTTATATTTTCCTCCAAACTTCAGCTTTGCTCACACATTCTGTCTATAATGTTCTCAGCATCCTTCTGTAGAACCACATTTCTCTTGCTTCAAGTCTCTTCTTCATCTGTTGGGGGGATTGTCTAGCACTTACTGTCATATAGGAGGGCCGATATTATGTAACAGTTCAGTGCTGTTTTCCTTGTTGCTAACGAAATTTTCTTGTATCTTGATACTTTGCTTAGTTTTTGGAAGGCATTTTTTCGCTATTCCATTGCGCCTTCGTATTTCGGTGTCACATTTTCGTCCTCTGCTAAAACGCTTCCTAAATATCTAAATCTCTGTACTTCTTTAATTTCAGTAGATCCAATTCGTGATTCGTATCTTGGGCTGTTCCTTATGCTGACAACCATACACGTTATCTTCTTACAATGTTTAGTCCTTTGTTCTCGCTTTTCCTTTTTCTATGTGTTCCAGAAGTTTCTTTTCTACCTGCGCTTTTCCAGTCGAAGGTTGTTCGAAAAAATAATAGCCGAATCGAAATATTTACAAGAATTGAATAGAAAATTCATCCACAGTGCATATTATCAGCCAGGGATATATCTTTGACATCGCGAAGTTAAATCGCTTATAATTTTGTTTTCTTAAAGTGTTAGCTCTTTCGTCACCTTTGTTGGGCACAAGGCATGAAAAAGTTCTCAATTTCAGTTCTTTCTTTGTCTCTTTCGAAACAACTAGAATATTATTCCTGAATGTTGACGAATGCAAGAAATCTTCAAAGCACGCTTTTGTTGCTAAATGTTATGAAATGTCATTTGCATGAGGATCCAGTGCAGCATTTTCCCCTACCACGAAACTATACTTGCTGACTCACTGATAATATTTCTTCAATGACTTCATCCCAGGATGTACTGAACACGACAGGAATTCGAACTCAGCTCTCCGGTTTCCCATTCCAAAGCACCATCCACTGCACCACCTATGCAGCTTTGACAATTAGAACTAAAATATTTTTCGTCTTTAAGATAGTACACTTTGGTTTGAAATTCAAAACGTTATTGAAGGCATTTTCTATATGTTCCCTTACTAATTATTTTTCATGTTTTACAATGTAATTCATTTGCTTGAGAATATGGTGAACAGTCGCTAACAGATCGAGAAAATATTGAGAACGAGACAAAGTTATGAAACCTCGAGCATGGAGCATTTGCAATGTCAATTTGTATAAGATATAAATGAACATTATCATAGCGTAAAAATGCTTTTCTTCCATTGACGAATTATTTGGTTTTATTGCAGATGATTTTTCTATGCACCTTTTCATATTCTTAGAAATACAAATTAGCTTTCATCTGAGAGAAAGCTGTTGTGGGCCATATCTATCGCAGACGACCATCCAATGATTATAACAATTTGATCAGATATCATTGGCCTTAGAAAACGTTTTCGTTCATTCTTCCGCCCAATCACTGTTTTCAATTGTCGTGCAAGAGACACTTTTCATTGCAAGCTGCTATCCATTCAAAACGGAAATATCTTTTGTTCCGATAGACATAATTTAGAAAAGAAACGATAATGAAACTGATTTACCCTAGAATTCAAATTATAGTTCGACTATTACATGGTAGCAAAGAATGTTTAGAGTAATACAATGTAACAAATATGTTTTGAATACGAGATTATAAAATATGTCTACAAAGTTACACGGTCGTAAAATACGTTTAGACTTCTACAAGGATCAAATATGTTTAGGATATTGCAAAGTTATAAAATATGTTTAGAAAGTTACAAGATAGCAAAATATGTCTAGACTATTACAAGGTAACAAAATGTGTTTAGACTATTACGAGGTAGCTGTTTAGACTATTACAAGTCAACAAAATATTTTCAGACTATTGCAAGCTTTTTTTTTAGAATATTACAAAGCTGTTAAATTATGTTTATACTATTAGTATAAACCACTCGGGGTGATAGTACCTAATAAACAGGTACAACTACCCCGGGACAAGGTGAATCTGGGATCAATGGTAATTAAGGGGTCACTCCACTCTCCCCAAAATTCTGACACTCCAACACCACTGGTTGCAGTTTAATGTCATACCCAGGCTATTACGAGCTAGCAAAATATGTTTAGACTATTGCAAGCTTTTTTTACAATATTACAAGCCTGTAAATTTTTTTTTTTTTTTTTTGATAAAGATTTATTGGATAACACTGAAATATATTATAGTATAAAAAGAAATGGTAAGTTCAATCGAAGGGAAACAATAATTAAAACAAAGCAATTTCAGATGACAATTCCAGAACAATGTAACTATAAACAATTTTTTTTCTATCCTTTGCCAGCCGCTATGATGGAGAAAGCATTACCTCGAACCGTCGCCAGTGAGACACGCTGCAAGGGCCACTCCGTTTCACGAGGCTCGTTCCTTAATCGAGACGCAATCGCGCCAATCCTCCGAAGGAACGCCATCGAACGAGGGCCAATAACCCCTGAAGTCTCCACTGCCACAGGAGTAAAAAAAAAAAATCTATCAGCAAAAGAAGAATATTTAGCTATTTTTTTATCTCTGCGTCTCGGGCGACGAACCCCGGCTCAACCGCGGACCTGATCAAATTACCGGCCGAGAATGTATCAGCACAGGTCGCATCCCAAATGACTTACCCATTTTTAGGCTGTAAAATATGTTTATACTATTAGTATAAACCAAAATATGTTGACTCTTATAATGTCTTAAAGTATGTTTTAGAAAAATTACAAAATAATAAAATATGTTTACACTATTACAAAGACGTAAAATAGTTTGTACAAATTACTAATATACGTTTAAGCAATTACAGTTGTAAAAAAAAGTGTTTAGGCTATTACAAGCTAGATGTTTGGACTGTTCCCCAGTTGTAAGATGTGTTTAGATTATTCCAAGGCAATAAAAACCGAACACGATATGGCGTGAACATTTGGAGTAAAGGATTAGCAATGTGACTGTAGATTTGTTCCGTCTCCCACCATAAGATTCCGTGGCCGAATTGGTTGTGACATCGTCCATGAAAGATGACCTCGGGATACGAGTTTATGTTTTGCCAGGAAAAAGCTTCTACTTAACGTAACTTAATTTACATAAAATTTGTTCACATTATGATTCTGTTTAATAAGCAAATATGCCATCATTGTTTCGCCTCCCTCACTTTGCACTCTATATTTGTGGCCTTGTGCCAAACTACAACTTTTTTTAAATTTTTGAACTAATGTGCACGGTGAAGAAATGGCTGACAATTTCGACCTCGAAAGCATGAGTACTCTAATGATCTTGTCCTTGGTGCTCCATGATTTGACTCTAGGGCTGCTTCTACGCATTTGTACGACCGAGTAGTATGGGAACATTGTTAGCATGTTCAGTTTAATCATGAGGAAATGTTTTATTCTGGGCCATCGTTTTTCAACCGGTACGCCCGGGTGCACAAATACGACCTGAAATGTAGCCAGGTGCGCCCCAAGTTAATAAAAGAGTAATTGATGAATTATTTTTTTTATTTAAAAAAAAATCTTTATTTTCAAAAAACAAATGGGACATCAAGCACCTGGCTTCCATGTCTAATTCAAGTCTTTGTCATTTGATATTTTAAACTGGATTCTAAATCCCTTAATCTTTAAGAAGGAGTGGATAATCCTTTTTATTTTGACTTCCACGGGGGGTTTAAATCAGTCATTATCGGCCACTCTAAAAAAAAATTGCAGATTCTTTATAAATAAAAACTGTACTGCTAATCTTTGGAAATTCTAATGCGAGTATGTTTATCGCATTAATGCATAACATTTTACAATGATATTCACCCTGTACAAGGCTCGAGAGCCACTCGAGGTAGATGGCTGCAGAGTAAGGCACAGCTTATACGGATAGGTGAGGAAGATATCGGTTAACCCTAGACTTGAACATTAAGATTACAGTAATCAGGAAAGTATCCACTTGGGAGTCGGTTCCACACAGCAGCGGTTTGTCGGAAGAAACTGCCGAGTGAAACTTACATCTCACCCATGGAATGCAAAGGGAACGTGAGTAGTTCCCTACAATGTGCATAGCATGGCGGGTGTTAGCCGTGAAGGTTAGAACTGGTGGAACTAAGGAATGTATTTCATCAGAACATTTGCCATGGAAATAGCGATGGAGCAGTGGGAGGCTTGTAACGTTTCACCTATTGCTGTAGGGTAGAAAATAATTTGTCGCTCACAAGGACGCGGAAACGTTTTGGGTCCTGCATCAAGAGTGAGACGTGAATACTGGGCGGCTTTTATCTATGTATGGCGTCAGTGCTCCATTTTTGGCGCGATCGTGCTATTTTAATAGTAAAGGGTGGTAGAAAGATATAGGTAATTATTACAGCGGCAAAAGAGAACCGATTATATTTCCAGCATCTTCAATTTCAGGAGACTTCTTTATTTGCTTCTTTTCATATTTCATAACTATTTTTTCCTTATTAAAATGTAAAGTGCGACCCTGAGCGTTAGTTATTCGAGAAGTGCGCTCTGAAGTAAGAAAGAAAACAAAACAAAAAAAATGTTAAGAGACACTATTCTACAACTAAAATAATGACGATATTACTAAAGGATTCGCAAAGGATTTGATTTTTCTCCATTAAAATCTTATTCAATGCTCACTTGTCATCAACGTGATATCTGATGATTTTAATGCAATCTACTTTAGTACATCAAGGCAAAAAAACTAGTTAAGTAATACGCCCTTGAATGAAAAGACCATATTCTTAAAGAAAACATCGTTGCTTCTTGCAGTTCTTAGATTAAAAATGAAAGACATTAACAGAACACTCTGATAAGTAATTATGAAGATACCCCGAGAAACAAATGCAATCAATTATATCATTTTTTTTATCAATTCCATTAGAATATTTAACTGATGTACCGAAAATTTTATTTCGCTTTCTTTTTTATCTCTTTCTTCAGCCTCATTTTTTCCCAGTTTTCTTTTTCTTTCCAATTTATGACATGCGTTTTCCTCTTTTCGTGTTTGAAAAAAATTTGTTTCTTTTTTAATTAATACAAATAAATATAACAAATAAAATAATGAATATTTTTTAAAAAAATTTATTACAAACACATATATAAATTGATGATACACCCTGAAAAGTGGACGGTCAGAGCCATCTACGAAACTCAGGAGTCGGGATGGTGAAGGTAATCAATCAGCTAAATGATAAACTTTTATTCACATTAATCCTGTTAACGCTCTAGCATTGATATCGAGCACTTTATTGCGAAGACTGCTTAACTCAGATGTCTTTTCTCTCAATATCCCATTGACTATCAGCATTCTTGGCTTCATTCTATCTTTGACATTGCTATATATATATATATATATATATATATATATATATATATATATATATATATATATATATATATATATATGTAAGCATTTATTCGAAAATTATAACAAAAAAATGTTATAAAATCACTACAAAAATAGCCATTTTGTTTCAAAACGTCTGGTGTCTTCTCAAGTGATGGTGTTGAATGTAGAATAAAGGGTTTTAAAAAGTTCAAATCAATCAAACATCCCTAGCTAGGGGAAACGCTGTTACATAAGCTGGAATGACCAATCAAAATACAAGTATACTAGAATTCAAAAAAATTGACAACGAACTTAAATTATAATAATTATTTAATGCTTTAATGTTAGTGTCAGACTAAAACAGAATTCATTCTAACTAATAAATATTAAATTATACTATAAAATTAAAAATTACCAATTTTAGATTTAATCTATATTAAGTTTAAAATGATATAATTATTTAAAGAAGAAACTGATGGAAAAAAATACATATGTTATTTTATTTATTTTGAAATTAACTTGGAATATATATATAAATTAAGGTGGAATATATATATATATATATATATATATATATATATATATATATATATATATATATATATATAAGTGATAGAAATTATTACAGGATTTCAGATAATCATAATTAAGTAATTCATTGAGTCTAGAAGAAACCTCAACAGAATTCGTCCTATATTTGGGACTCATCAGCAGTGCACACCCACTACGGAAAATTGAAACCCGGACAGTTACGAAATGTGACAAAGCTCATACCAACTGTACCAACGGGCCTCGGTGACGAAGAGGTAAACAATATCGAATCAACCTATACCAAAGCCCGTTGGTACTGTTGGCATGACATTTGCCTCATATCGTAACTGTCCGGGATTTCAATTCTCGTTAGGGGATGCGCACTGCTGATGAGTCCCAAATATAGGACGAAACGGGCGTCCACTGATTTCTGCATTCTGTTGAGGTTTCTTCTAGACTCGATGAATTACTTAATTATGATATATATATATATATATATATATATATATATATATATATATATATATATATATATATATGCAGATATATTTTTTATAGCAAAATAAACAAAAATAACTGAAATAAATAATAGATATATAATAATTAAACAAAATAAATAATAAAATAATTTATATATGTTAACTAAGTGTTATATATATAAATAATTATATTTAAATAAATTTGAATGGGCCAAATGAAAAAAATGAATATATATATATATATATATATATATATATATATATATATATATATATATATATATATAGATTCAATATTATAAACCTGTAACATTAAGTATCACAAAACCGTAAAAGTCACTTGAATTCTGTACCCGAAGTTTGCGTTGTGCATAAAACTCAGAGTCATGCTAGAGATGCGAGATAGTATGCATATATATATATATATATATATATATATATATATATATATATATATATATATATATATATTACAATGAATCATTGATACAAAAAGTAGATTAGTAAAGTTAATGATATGTTGCATTAACCTACGAACCACTCGATGAATGTTATGATCCTTGTTTATAATAACTACAAGCTGTATAAGGTCTTTTTTTAATCTTCAAGTACATTCAGTCATCCTCAGGCATGGAAATTATTTTGTTTTTAGTAGCATCCAGGTAGCATCAGAGACGAAAAAATTAAATGCGAATCGAAATATGTTTTTTTTTAGAAAAGTGTTATTGTTAACGGATAAAAACTTTTGGAGCGTGCAGTCGCAACGCTGAGGTTGAAATTTTTGAAAATTTAAGAGAACTGCACCACATGTTTGAAATATATATATATATATATATATATATATATATATATATATATATATATATATACGCGCGTGTGTGTGTGTGTGTGTGTGTGTGTGTGTGTGTGTGTGTGTGTGTGTGTGTGTGTATATTTGCTCTGTTTCATTACATTGAGCACTGTTTCTTTGACACCTGGACTGTGTGGGCCAAAAGTTGTAATTCTATTACCATATATATATATATATATATATATATATATATATATAAATTAACTGATTTAAAATATGTTTTTTTTGCTACACAGTAATAACCATATTTCAAAAATAGAAGCTAAAAATTTCAAATCTAATTTTATAATTAAATTAAAAGCATTCGTTCCATTTCATCTTCAAGCGAATCTTGGTTCCAATATTCGCTTGAAGATGAAATGGAACTAAGCGCGTAGTGCGATTTGGTTTGGTTGATTTTCTTTAGCGGCATATAAAGCCCTATGGGTTCATTAATGCCGAAATCTAAATATTTTGAACGCAACTGCATGTCTTCCACTACAGGTAAAATGTATTTCTAGTAATTTTACAATAAAAATGTATTTTTATGCCTTCATAATGTTTTGTTTTTGTTTGGCGGATGGTTGATAGCTGGGACCCTAACAGGTGCTATCAACCCGGGTCAAGGTAAACCTTGGCACATGAGCAATTAACAGGTAATTCCACGCTCCTCAAAACCTCTAATCTCTCGATCACCGTAATACCCAGGACTAGCGAGAAGTGCGAGAAAAGTAGCTGTTAGCATATAACCTACGGTTACATTCAACCAATTCAACTGTAAATTGATGAGACCTAGTTGCCAATCTAGTACTGCGCTTAAATTCATAAAGTCTAGGTACCATGGAGAAGAGCTAATTCATGTTAAACTTTTAGAAAGACCCTTCATTTTCTTATTTACTTTTCTTATTTTTTCGATTATCTCCCCTGGTATACGTTGGTGTTATTGGGAGCGACACAGATTCAATTCATTTATGAACACGATTTTCTCATTTCGTAGAGTGTCAATAGTTTGAACGGTAATTCAATAACTGCAGAGTTGCGCATGCCAATTCGAAGTGGCTTTAAGGTTTCATTTTTCTTGTGTCTCTTTTTCATATCAGGAATTCGAATTGACTTCTATTCTATCCGTCTTTCCTTTTCGGATATTTTTTTTTATCTCCTTTAATCCTGTCATTTGAGTAGTATCCAACAACTTTCCGAAGAAAAGATTTCTTTTTTTTATCTCTTTTTGTTGGTTATTTTGAAGTTTGTTGGCTGCACATCAATCGGAAAATTCTCCATTCAGGTGTGCGTTAACAAAGACGCATATATTTATACTGTCGATACGATACGATACGATAGATAGATAGATAGATAGATAGATAGATAGATAGATAGATAGATAGATAGATAAGAAGCACATTGAAATAGATAGATAGATAGATAGATAGATAGATAGATAGATAGATAGATAGATATGAACACACTGAGATAGATAGATAGATAGATAGATAGATAGATAGATAGATAGATAGATAAGAAGCACATTGAAATAGATAGATAGATAGATAGATAGATAGATATGAACACACTGAGATAGATAGATAGATAGATAGATAAGAAGCACATTGAAATAGATAGATAGATAGATAGATAGATAGATAGATAGATAGATAGATATGAACACACTGAGATAGATAGATAGATAGATAGATAGATAGATAGATAGATAGATAGATAGATAGATAGATAGATAAGAAGCACATTGAAATAGATAGATAGATAGATAGATAGATAGATAGATAGATAGATAGATAGATATGAACACACTGAGATAGATAGATAGATAGATAGATAGATAGATAGATAGATAGATAGATAGATAGATAGATAAGAAGCACATTGAAATAGATAGATAGATAGATAGATAGATAGATAGATAGATAGATAGATAGATAGATATGAACACACTGAGATAGATAGATAGATAGATAGATAGATAGATAGATAGATAGATAGATAGATATGAACACACTGAGATAGATAGATAGATAGATAGATAGATAGATAGATAGATAGATAGATAGATAAGAAGCACATTGAAATAGATAGATAGATAGATAGATAGATAGATAGATAGATATGAACACACTGAGATAGATAGATAGATAGATAGATAGATAGATAGATAGATAGATAAGAAGCACATTGAAATAGATAGATAGATAGATAGATAGATAGATAGATAGATAGATAGATAGATAGATAGATATGAACACACTGAGATAGATAGATAGATAGATAGATAGATAGATAGATAGATAGATAAGAAGCACATTGAAATAGATAGATAGATAGATAGATAGATAGATAGATAGATAGATAGATAGATAGATATGAACACACTGAGATAGATAGATAGATAGATAGATAGATAGATAGATAGATAGATAGATATGAACACACTGAGATAGATAGATAGATAGATAGATAGATAGATAGATAGATAGATAGATAGATAGATAGATAGATTCATGTTATTATGAGGAAGCATTCGATATTCATTCATCGAGCAGCTACTACAACTGTCGGTTGACATTTATTAAATATTTTTCTTAAACAATTTTTCAGGAATATATGTTTCCCGAGTCTCGTATCTGACATTGCTCTTTCCATTAGTAATGGAGCTTTCCTTTTTAAACTTTAATCAGAAATAGTGTGGAATGTCATCATCTTCAGTGCGCCATTAATTTATCTGGAGTTTTCCTTTGTAACCTTTTATCTGAAGCAGTATGGAACGCCAGCATCTTGTTTACGTCATTAATTTATATCGATCAATATGTGATATCCATTTTAGTTTTTGCTGCTGTCGAAAGTCCTCTATTGATGTCGTTTCTGTTATCTGGTACAGGTCTTCGGAATTCTGTAGTGCCAATCAATAAAGTTTGAAGAAGGGTGGTCTTCGCCAAGACTAACAAGGCTTCATTTACTCAGTCACATATTGTTATATACAGATAAAAAGAGAGGAAAAAACGTTGAGAGATAAATAAATAAATATGTATATAAAATAAATAGAAGATTACTAATATATACAGCCAAACTGGGTTACTGGTGGGACCATGAAAGCGCAGGTCTTTTATAGTACGTAACATGATCTGGTTGAATATGACTCTTGGGAATGGGAATCCTGAGACCAACTAAGTACACGTCCCAAATCATCTGGCCAACCCATCGTGTGCTGATGCAGAATTTACTCGGAAAAATACATACATAATTATATATATATATATATATATATATATATATATATATATATATATATATATATATAGTTTACGAAAAACTAAGTAATCCGTATGGGTAGACCCAAGGAGGATAAAATCCAGAGAGCTCAGTGTAAATCAGAGCTAATAATTTAAATAAATACAGATCACTTTAAGGTTCCATATAATAAATTATTTCACCACAGCCCTTTTAAAGGACCGCGGATCATCAGATTTTACTTCCAAAGGTTGAAACGAAAAATGAAAAGAAATTTACACATTAATGACAGGCAGTACTAAGTATAGTATATGTAAATTAACGAAGTGAGGTAGTGAGAGGGGAGAGAGACATGATTGAGTGAGATGTATCATTTCTATTCTTTCAAATTTAAATTGTTTGAGGAAATCCAGACATTGACACATTAAATCGGTTAACTTAACGGAAGTTATATATTGATATGGAAGGGGGAGAGGAGAAAAAGGCATAAAGAGAAAAAGAGAGAAAGAAGTTATGAGAGAAAGTGTCATTAACTTTCTTTGGAATGAAATAGACGCTGTTGTTTTGCTTTACTTTGAGAGTTCATAAATATTATAATGTTTGATATAAGTTTGAATGTTTAAACAGTATATAAAGAATTTAATTATATGTTTGTTAAAGTTTTATTTGTTTTTAAATTATTACAAAAATTTTGGGGATTTAATATGAAACAGTCGATTAGAAAAGTATTCATAGAATTTACATTAAAACACTAAAATTTTATTTTCAAATATAAGTTTACTTCTAGTTGTAATTGATTATTAAGGTGATATCTCTAACAGTTTGAATTTTATTCATGAATTTAATTAGCGACTATTTTTAGATTGGTAATTTCTCTTACTTAAAATTTAGTTTTTAAGTTAATATGGAGTGATATTTGAAGGTAATATTAGAGATCTTGCTCTATCATATATTGTAAACACATCCATGCAAATTTCACATATACATACGTTCTTTTACATGTGCAGTCACTCATACAGGTACACATGTACCGATATACACGGGTAATTTCATGTATTAATACTTACATATATCTTTTTAAATGTTTCTGCATACTTACATATATATATATATATATATATAGGTGTGTCCTTAGAATTCCCTAAAACCTTCTCTAAAAAATATTAGGTGATGACTTTAGTATTCAATTATCAAAAATCTAAATATTTTATCATCAATAATGATTATTAATGATTATCATAGGTATATGTATATATGGGTATATGATTATCATAGGTGTATGATATGTAATGATATGGCAGAGGAGGACGAAATATTGCAAATATACTCAATCAGATTAGAATATACAAACACGTAGACGTATTTAGATATATAAACAGGCAAAAACACGGACGAAACAGGAAATATATGTCAACGACCAGAACAAAAAACATTATTATATTTGCTCTACTCTGTATTGAGCACTCTTTTCAAGAATAGAATTTTTGCTTATTGGAATTTATTCCGTATACACCAATCCTAGACTTGGATATATATATATATATATGTGTGTGTGTGTGTGTGTGTGTGTGTGTGTGTGTGTGTGTGTGTGTGTGAAACTTGTTTTAGTGGACACACGTGTTTCTGTTGTCATCAACGTTTTTTATCTTCTTTAATAGTGGAATTAATTTCAACCGACTTAAAGCCAGAAGTCCTGCTAGATAAAAACATGCTTCCGAAAAGAAATGTACTGTTTATTTCTTTTGTTTTGTCTTACAGCATATCAACACCTCAATGAGTTATTTAATGCCAACAAGATTTTTATTCCTGGTAATATTTTTTATTTTTTCAGAAATGTATTGCTGGTAATATTTTTTCCCAAATCATGTATTTCTGGCATTAAAACCTATTTTCACACTTTCATAGTGCCTTGACCCCAATTTAAGGGTTTACTATTTATTGGGACCCTAACAAGTGTGTGTGTGTGTGAGTGTTTGCGATAATGATATAAACATTTTTATATATTAAGAACAAAATATATTGGGGAAAACAAAGCGGAAAAAATGTTTTCATGTGACGCGTTTCGTCTTATCAACGACGAAACACATCGCACGAAAAAAATTTCCACTTTTTCCACATATATATATATATATATATATATATATATATATATATATATATATATATATATATATATGATGAAAATTATGCAAAAGATAAAACAAAATCCGAATATGCAAGTTTACTGTTTTAATATTGAAACTTGCATATTCGGATTTTGTTTTGTCTTTTACATTTTTTTCATCATACCGTCCGATCTACATCCACATATTTGCTTACATATATATATATATATATATATATATATATATATATATATATAGGGTTGTGTGTGTATGTGCATGTGTGTGAGTGTGCGCGCATGTGTGTGTGTAAATCGACGAATATGGATTTTCCGCGTTATTCATGCACAGGGAGCATTTTCAAGACATTTAATTATCTGCCTTTCAAGTCTCCGACGCCGTAGTAGCATCGCGTGGGACATTATAATCCAATCTATGTTTTTGGAATGGTCAGACAATCTGAATTACGGAAATCTTGCCTTTTTTTTTTTTTTATTCGTCTCACGTAAACTGAAATAGACCAACTTAATTCCTTGTTTCACATCAGTTTCTTTCAGCAGTCTACGCTGAATCAAACGACGGCTATCAACTGCAAAACACCGAATCCTGTTACGTTAGTAGACCTAAATAGCAGACTAAGATACTCAAAGATCGCTGAGTTTCACTGATTCATGATCTACAAAAATTGCAAAACAAGAGAGAGACGGATAGAGACAATTCTTTCTATTTCAGTCAGCCCTAAACTAATCTAGCCAAAAAAAAAAAACAGGTCGTCTACAAGCTTCTGCCTGGTTCTGTTGAAATCTGTTATCATAATGTTTAGAGACACAAGCCGCTGGTATATGTGTGCCATCTAACTCGGAATAATTATTATGTATCATCCATTGTCTAACACGAAGAATCCTTTGTCTGACACCACTGAAGTTCATTGACCACATCCAACATCCTGCTGCCGATACCTTCTCCGTAACCCTGGTACTATGCCTTTGGTCGTTATGATTTTGAATTTAGAATTATCCGTCTCCTAGACTGATTGTCTTTCTGTCCTGCCATTCAACTCATAGTTGAGTGGAGAAGAGATGGATTCATGCCTTTCCCAAGGGTATTTGCGCATAAGTGAATGTAACGAACTCGACTGGAATTCGAACTCGGTTCTCCGATATTTTTATTCCAAACCGCTACCCATTACACCATCTGCACATCCAGTCAATATATTTCAGTTGATCTAACTCATTTTTTTCCGTTTGTCAATCTGATTCATTTCCCATCAAACAAAACCTGTATATAAATATCTATTTATCACTCTATCTCAGTTTGTATACAGCAGTCTATTTTATCTTGATTTTTTTTTATAAAATGAAGCTTTGTCAACCATTGTTAATTTTAGATGACTAATTATTTCACCTCCGTTTTTGTTGATTTTCGTCGTAACTACACTGCCACTGTAAACTCGCAAATCGAAAATAATGATATCCTTGATGAAACTCAAACTTGCATCCTCTTCTCTTCGAGAAGCCTGTTTTCTGTAGCAATCGCTCTAAGGCCTGAGAGATTTATGCTTAACTAGCCGAGGTACCCGGCGTTTCCCGGGCGCACATGGCTGCAATTGTATAACCGCATCCTCTGTCTAGAAATGTCTGCCTGCGTCTCTGCTTGCATGCATCATTCGTTAATACTCATCTTTTTTACGGTATGTCCTTCGCAAGTGTTTGATTGTTCTTAATAAAGGAATTCCATCGATAAAACCTTCTTGTGTGATCGTTTCACGGGGCTGAATTGTTTCAATGTTTTAGATATTCAGTAAATTTCCTATGACCGTAATAATTTTCAAATTGTATGGCATTGTTCCCAAATCTAATAATGAAAGAAAAACAGGGATATAGCGTCAGAGCTTGATTCAACTGCAAGTGCAAACACATGAATGCCCCCCCTCTTCGCACGTTTAATGTACAGCTGGGGTTAATAAGAGGTTCTTCGGGAATTTTTCCCTTTTAATGCTTCAATAATCCTTCTCAAATAATCTTTGCATCAAAGGTTGTTCGAATGCTATTTTACGATGGAATCATATGAAGAAACTATTGGCTAAATGGCAAAAACCGATTTTGGACCTAGTTTGTCGCAGATTTTATCCACTTAACTGAAATAATTTAAACCAAACATTCACGCAAGACAATTTGTGTGTTATATGTAATTTAAATGGCAAATTTGGAAAGCGTCGGATGAAAAACCAGGGAGTTATGGCCGATAAAGAGGCTTTTTGAACAGTTTTTTGTTTTTTTCGTTATACGTGGGGAATCGATCCGGACTAAAACAACACTATCTTTTTTCTTGCATGATGGCATTTTTTTTTTTTTTTTGGCAATATGTTTGCAGAAAATCAGATAAAAAATGAGGAATTTATTCAATTTTTATTTTAAGTAGTACGAAAAACACAATTTTTTCATAGATTTTTGCAATTTTTTGAGTGAAGCCAATGTCGCAGGAAAACTATCAAGCTTTCTAAATAAACCTTGTAAAATGAGATATGTTTTACATTAAGTGCAAAGAACATCAGCTCATCCAGTAAAAATTTTGTTCGCGTGTAACTTTGCCTTGTTTTTTACAAAAAGTCATACCCACCCACAGTTTTATCGATTTTTTCTGCCAAACCCGGGGGGGGGGAGGCTGGAGATTAAAAACAAATAGTTTTGACCTTTCATGCTAAATTTGCAACATGTGTGTACAATTTCATCAAAATTGATCGAGAAATATGGACGTGAATAAATAGTATACACACACACACACACACACACACACACACACAGACAGAAACACAGACATCTTCTGTTTTATAGATATAGATAAAAGATCAGATCTATATTTATCCTTTATACTCCACCGGTCGGCGCCATATTTGATATATTGGTTGAGAATGCATTAATCTAATAAAAATTTAATATATTAATACAACTACAACAAAACACTGTCTATCACACACACACACACACACACACACACACACACACACACACACACACACACACACACACACACACACACACACACACACACACACACACACACACACACACACACACACACACACATATATATATACATATATATATATATTATGAAATGGACAAAGTCCGGCAATTATTTTAAGACATTTTTATGTTTATACATTCTTTTTATAGATACAAATATTTAAGTAAATGCTCTGTTTTATGTTTCAGGCCGGTAAATTTTGTTTAATACTGTTTATTATAAAACAGAGCATTTACTTAAATATTTGTATCTATAAAAAGAATGTATAAACATAAAAATGTCTTTATAAACATATATATATATATATACATATATATATATGCTAGAACTAGAATAAACGTGATTATAGTGGATGCTTCGTATTTGAAACAGAAGCCACATTTTTATTTATCAAATTGTGTGTATTCCATCTATCGGCCTGCATATTTGAGAAATCTTAGTAAAGAAAAACGTTTACCCTCCACAGAGTTCGAACCCGCGTCCTCACTTTGTAGTGGGGGGGGACTACCTGTGTGATTTATCCCTCCATTTATATATATGGCCGGTCGTTCGTTTCTCAATGTATAACTTTTATATACTAATTGTAGTTATTATTTTCGGTTATTTTGGTTTTATCATTGCTATACAAAATTATTGATATCGATTTTTCTTTGTGGGAGATTCATTCATTTGTGCCATGCGTGATGCCCACTTAGGTGATTATGTTTCATTCGATTCATGACTGACTAAGCAGAAGATTTTCTTGCAGTGGGTTGCCAGTTCTTTCTACGGTAGACTCGTTGCCAAGCAAGACTATAGGAACGACCCAATATGTCCTTCTTTCTGGAAGGAGAAGAGATGGATTCATACCTTTCCCTAGAGTATTTGCGCGTAAGTGAATATAACGAACCCGACTGGAATTCGAACTCGGATCTCCAATTTCTCAATCCGAGTCGTTATCCATTACAACACAGCTCACATCCGATACAACTAGAGACCGTAAAAATATTTACACTTTATAAAGATAAAGAGTAAATTTATAAGGTTTGATCTTCTGACAACTGTAAAGTTCTTGTAGTTCAAACGGTAACGCAGCTGTCACGCTAAAAGCAAGCAATATATATTTTTCTGTTAACTTAATTATCCGAAGCCTTCATTGCTAAAAACGGATGCCCGACATCGTGTTACAAACAGTTCTAGGAAAATTTATTTTTCTGCATTTGAAATGAATTAACGCGCGAATTAAAATTTGATTTGTATCTTTAAATGACAACGTCTTCTTTCTTTGTTTTCTAATTTTAAGTTCATTAACACTTCCTCTCCGTACAGTTAATTCGTTTCATGTTTCACAGCAACAAAACATCTTGGCACAAAACTGATCACGGAAATGGCGACTCTCTCGTAAGGAGCCAAGAATAACCGAACACTTGCTTTGATGTAACGACCACATCGCCTCTAGAAACGATCATAAAAAAGAACATGTGAGACCGTTATATATATATATATATATATATATATATATATATATATATATATATATATATATATATATATATATATATATATATATATGCAATTTCTTTAATATCTTATTTTCTTTGGCATCTATACTGAGATTCGTTTCAGCCTGAAAGAAAGTTCTCCTCTGAAAAATATTTACTATGGGAATAATTCAAGCAAGTTTCTTATATCATTTTTGTATTATTATTTTTAAATGTTTATTAACAGTGGCTAAATCGTTAGTGTTCTGACCATGAGATCCGGGTTCGTATCTCCCCCATGGCCGATTTTCTCAGAGGTAACTTCTTTATAATATCCGCCAAGGGAACGATCTCAGCGTTTTGACCTGTTGGTGAGTGCCTGGAAACCATGTCAGGTGTTGAACCTTGTGAGAGCAATTGGGCAGACGGAACTATTCAGAGACCGTCTATGGTTGGGCTAGCATGAAGTCACAAGCCATCGGGACCGAGTTTTTGAGCCTAGTGGCCTTGTTCAACTGCTGAGAATGCCTGATTAAGTGTTCTTTTCTAGAAACTGAAATTAAAGTCTACGTCTTCTTCTTCTTCTTCTTCTTCTTCTTCTTCTTCTTCTTCTTCTTCTTCTTCTTCTATATGCCATGCCCTTCAGGACGTTGGTGACCATGGCTTCCCCCAATTTCTTGTCCGTTATATCTCTTAATAAATGCTGTCTTTTATGTTATCTCTCCTAAGCCCTATTCCGCCGTCCATTTACGCTAGGTAGGTTATGCGTTGCTTCCTCTGCCTGTCTTGCCTTCAGTTTGCCTTCTGACTATCAAATTTTCCAAGCCCTCTTTCATCATTATGTTCCCTAGAGTTTTCAACTGCCGCTTTGTGATATTAAGCATAAGTGTCCTTTTTGTTTTGATTTTCTCTAAAACTTCGTCGTTGCTCACATATTTCATCTATGGTATTCTCAGCATCCTTCTGTAGAACTACATGCTGCTTCAAGTCTCTTTTTCATCTGTGAAGTGATTGCCCAACATTCACTGCCATATAGGAGGACTGATATCATGTAACATCTCAGTACTCTTTTCCTTTGTTTCTAACGAACTTTTCTTGTCTTATAATACTTTGCTTAGCGTTTGGAAGGCATCTTTCGCTATCACCAATGCGCCTTCGGATTTCATTGTTGCACTTTCTCTCTTTTGTTAAAATACTTCCCAGATACGTAAATTATCGTACTTGTTTGATTTCGGTTTCTCTAATTTGTTATCTGCATGTCGGGCTGTTCCCTTTGCCCGCAACCATGCATTCAGTCTTTTTGCAATTGATGTTTAGTCGTTTGTTCTCGCTTTCCTTCACTACCATCTGTAGGAGTTCCTGTAGATTTCTTTCTGGGTCTACTCTCGAAACTGTGTCATCTGCATATCTTATGTGGTGAAGATTGTAGCCACTAATAATAAATCCGGGTAGGACTTCTAATTCTCTCAGAATCGCCTCAATCCATAAGTTGAATGAGTTCGGTAAAAAGACACGTCCTTGTCTTTTATCCCTTCCTATATGTTGAATTAATTTTCTATTCGTATGCAAGCCGTTTGTTGATAGTACAGGATCTGGATTAGTCTAATATCCTTCGCAAATATATCAAGTTTGCCTAGCGGTTCTATTTAATTATAGACCTCGAGTTAGTCCTGTATTTGTTAAAAAACACAAATATACCTGACTATTATCTGCAACAAGGATTAACCTGACACTCGAGCAGAGGAATATACTCGGAAAGGAGTCATTACTTATTATAAAATCTACATTTTCTTTAGATATTTTTATACGTTATCTTATTTCTAATATATATTAACAATATTCGTCTTTTTCTGTAGATATATTTTTTCAATATATACAGGGTGTCCATAAAGTTCGTGTGCACTTTAAAAAAATTTTTAATTTTTTATTGTATTTGCGATAGAAATAATTTGTAAAAAGGATTAGAAAGAAGTAAATCTATATTTTTAAGGTTTTATTGAAATTTTATTTAAGTTTTAACATGTCCACCATCATTAGAAATACAAAGGGTAATACGATTTTGCAGTTCCCGGAAAAAATTTGCCAACTGATTTACAGTAATGCCTGAAATTACATTAGTTATTTTAGCTATACTTAAAACTAGGTACATTAAACTTAATAACAATTTTTACAGATTATTTCTATCGCAAATACAAATAAAGTTATACATTTTTTAAAAGTGCACACGAACTTTATGGACGCCCCGTATTTATTAACATACCTACCTACTTCTGGTTTTTGATACTGTTATACCCCGCTGCAAATTAGGTCTCTTTCTGATGGAGTCTAATTGTCCGCCGAATGAGAACGCTAGGAAAGCAAACACAAAATAAAAAAAACGTCTTCTGCGCAGGAGCTCCGAGCATCAGATCCGGTCTACAAAACAAATCCGCGTAAAAATCTAAAATAAAACATAAAAGAAGACAATCACAAACGTTGCCGCCAAAGAAAAATGATGAGCTCAGAAGCCACTAGATTTGCTGGCACAGAACGAGGCCAACAGTCCAGCTATCATTTCGACGCACTCTCCACATCACAACAGTGACTTCAGTCAACCGCCCCGGCACATATTCGCTCGATGAACAGCTCCTTCCAAACACACGCACCATGATCACATGCACATATTCCGCTCGTATCCGCTGTATCCTCAAAGTTAGATTCAAGGCTGCACTAATCCACTCCTTGCCCCTCTCGACCTCACAACCTCGATCAGTCGACCCGACAAAGGCATCAACTCCAGGTCTTAACACTTTATATCGCTCCTTCAAAGATGCCACATCTTGCCCACATACAGACGTTCCGGGTATTAATTCCTATTAAAAGAGAAAGAAAAATAGAAATAATTTTTACTTGGAAACGAGAGAAAGTTTCGTTCGAATCGGTTATCGCTGCAAACGAAACGCCTGAGTTTTAAGCATATTTTAATTTTTTTTTATATTCAGTCACTTTCTCACCACCGTAAAGTTGTCTCTCTGTGTCTTTTCTATAAATACTTTCATGGTAATTGTTTGGATGAGCTTTTCACTATGGTACCTAGACCTTTTTTTATTTAAGCGCAGTACTAAACTGACGTCGAGATTTCATCAATATACAGTTAAGCTGGCAAGATGTAGTCGTAAGTTCTATCCTAACACTTTCTTTTTCTCGCTTGCGGAACTGCTTTCTGGCTCCCTGCTTTCTAGCCAACTTTAATCTGCAAAAGTTTAGATACAATGTCAATCGCTGTCTACTGTCCTCCTGATTACTTTTTTCTCTTCCCACTCATTATTAATGCTTCTGTTCCTAATTCTTCCACACCCAGTAACCCCTTGTGTTTGAGTAATACCGAAAAAAACGTCTTTAAAAAAACTGAAAAGATCGATTAATCAAAGACAGCTTCGATGATCTCTCGAAGGTTAAATTTAAAACGTGTTCCATAGAAGTGAAGCTCGTCGTTATTGTAAAGTCAAGTATTTATTTTCTGCATTGTGAAAAGTGTTATTGAAATCGATTTAGTTATATTATTTTTCTTAATAACTAAACTGAAAAACGATTTTCGTCAAAGACATTTGGGTGGCTTTACTATTGGAAATTAGTCAAAAATAGTTTATGTGCGTAGTTTTTAAAAAAAACAGAGGCTCGTAAGAGAAAATACGAATACATTAGCTGCTTTATTTTCAATTATGTGCATACTTCACTTGACCTTGTAAAAGTGAGAGGAATTTAAGATACAAGCAAGTTCAAAGAACAAGCTTGAAATGAAACATATGGGAAAGCTATAGCCAAATTAATACAGTCTGAAAGGAGATACGTGTGTTCTTCCCTGTGTGTCTCTATCCGTGTATCTCTGTGTGTCTATATGTGTGTTTTTTGGGTGTGTGACTCTGATAAAAGACAATAACGATTATCAAAGTGTTCGCAAAATATAAAAGATAAAACATAACACAGACAGATGTATGTGTCCCGATATATATATATATATATATATATATATATATATATATATATATATATATAGATAGATAGATATAGATATAGATATATATATAATCATTTGAATGCCTTTCTACGTATATACTTGTGTTTGGGCGTTATACATACAGACAGATATAAATGCTTATATATATATATATATATATATAAAATTAAATTAATGTTTTTTATATAAGTTTTTGTGGCTTATGCATATATATGTATGTGTGCGTATGTCTCTGTGTGTGTGTGCATATAAGTCATATATATATATATATATATATATATATATATATATATATATATATATATACACTACAGTTCAAACTGTATTTCTGGGCTAGCAACCCGACTTATGCAACTCTGAAAACGCTACAGAAACTCATTCGAATAAATACCCCCAGGGGATCCCGAGAGGGGGGGGGAATGAGAACCCCATTAGGCCGGATGAAACGGAAACGAACCAAGCTACGAATTTACGGACAACGAGACTGATATGCCCATGTGGAAAAATATGTAAAAACATGCGCGGCCTTAAAATCCATCAGACAAAAATGAGGTGTCAGGTGCGGTCGAACCAACAGCAGCGCGCAGGAATTTTTCCTGGTGAGACGCAGGAGGCGCAGGGCCGGGAAGCTCACCACAGTGCCCAGTCCCTCCAAGCAGAGGTTCAAGTAGGGCCTGATACTCCATTTCGAAGAAAGATAAAATGGCCCCCAGCCAATAATAAACACGACTGGCACGAATTCGACGTGGACATCAGCGAGATCCTTAAAATAACATCAAGAGGCTCGGTGGATAAACGACTAACGACAATGTCCAAAATCATCATTAGTTATGCAGCAGGAAAATTTGGATATGAGGATCGGAAGGAAAAGAAAGGTATTAGCAAAGAAAATAGGAGGGAATTAAAAATTAAACAATTTAGGTCGGAACTCAAAACTCTTCGGAAACAATACAAAATCGCGAAACCCGAAGAAAGACAACCGTTACGGGAGCTTCGAGACCTAATTCGTTTAAATATGAAGTCGTTACGTAGAGCAGAATGGCATAGACGAAGGAGGAAAGAAAGGGCGAAGAAACGGATGGCATTTCTCTCTAATCCATTCAATTTTACAAAGCTGTTAGGGGAAAATCGAAGTGGACACTTGGAGAGTACCCCCAGTGAAATTAATGCTTTCCTCCAAGAAACTCTGAGTGATCCAGACAGACAGCTAGATCTTGTAGAAAATACGTCCCTGATAAATCCTAATACACCATCAACGCCTTTTGACTTGAAAGAACCAACTTGGATGGAAATTAATTCAGTCATTACAGCAGCCAGAACGGCCTCAACACCAGGTCCAAACGGAGTGCCTTACACAGTTTATAAACGTTGTCCAAAACTCCGTCGAATGTTATGGAAGTTAATGAAAGTTATTTGGAGAAGAGGGAAAATAACAGGACAATGGAGACACTCTGAAGGCATTTGGATCCCTAAAGAGGAGAAATCCAGAAAGATAGAGCAATTCAGATGCATCTCCCTGTTGAACACGGAGGGTAAAATATTTTTCAGCATCTTAAACCGACGCTTGGTAGATTTCCTTCTGAAAAATGAATACATAGATACCTCTGTACAAAAAGGTGGAGTACCAGGAATGCCGGGATGTATGGAGCATATAGGGGTCGTGTCGCAACTATTAAAAGAAGCGAAGAGAAATAGGGGCGACATAGCAATCGTGTGGTTAGATCTTAAAAACGCTTACGGATCAATACCACATAAACTAGTGGAAGCCGCTCTCCACCGCCATTATGTACCAAGTAAAATAACTGAATTAATTTCTGATTACTATAACAATTTCCAATTGAGAACATTATCAGAAAATACTGCGTCGGCATGGCATAAATTGGAGAAAGGCATCATAACGGGATGTACAATCTCAGCGACCCTCTTCTGTTTAGCCATGAACATGCTAATTAAAGCGGCAGAAACAGAATGTAAAGGGCCGGTCACTAGGTCGGGACTAAGGCAACCTCCTATAAGAGCCTATATGGATGATATGACGATAACTACTACATCCGTTATTGGCGCGAGATGGCTGCTAAAGGGGATTGAAAAGCATATCACATGGGCCCGAATGAGTTTCAACCCTGTGAAATCGAGATCACTCGTTTTAAGGAAAGGGAACGTATTAGATAAGGAGCGATTCAGACTATCCGGGGGAGACATACCAACAATTAGGGAAAAGCCCGTAAAAAGCCTGGGAAAACGAATAGATCACTCTCTAAAAGACACAATAGCAATCCAAGAAACAAAAGACAAACTAGAGACTTGGTTAATCAGGGTTGATAAGTCCGGTTTACCAGGCCGATTTAAAGCTTGGATTTATCAGCATGCCATTCTTCCCCAAATCCTATGGCCATTGTCTATCTATGAGTTTACAACATCTCATATAGAACAGTTAGAAAAAAGGATTAACATGCGACTCCGAAGATGGTTAGGTTTACCGAAGAGTTTAACTAGTGCTGCTCTATACGGTAATATCAATGCTCTGCAACTTCCTTTTAGAAGTCTAGTAGAGGAGTTCAAAGTCACCAAAATCAGAACAATAATGCAGTACAAGTTATCCAAAGACCCAAAGGTGGCTGGAGCAGGCATTGAAATCCACTCAGGAAGGAAATGGAGAGTAGAGAACGAATTGCGTGTCGCGAAAGAAAGGCTCCGCGAAAAGGCCATATTAGGCGCTGTGGCTTCGGGACGAGCAGGCTTAGGGTTTTTTCCTACCATTCGGGTGGACAGAGCTAAAGGTAAAGAAAAGAACCTTTTAATACAAGAAGTACGCAAAGGTGAGGAGGAGAAAAGGGTAGCAAAGATGGTAGCACTAAGGCAACAAGGTGCGTGGACTAATTGGGAATCTATTATTTACAGGAAAATAAAATGGTCGGACATATGGAATAATGATATCAACATAAAATTCCTTATTAAGACTGTATATGACATCCTTCCCAGTCCTACCAACCTCCACCTATGGTATGAAACAGAATCGCCACTATGCCAATTGTGTTCGCGTCATGGAACTCTAAAGCATATTCTAAGTAGCTGTAAGACAGCCCTAATGGAAGGCCGGTATAGATGGAGGCATGATGAAATATTAAAGGATATAGCAAAGATAGTTAGTACGGCCATCAGCAATAATACCTTAAACCTAGATAAAAGAGCCATAGACTTTCATAGAGCTGGTGAGAAACCCCCAAAAAAGAACAAGAACATAGCAAATATCCTGTCACCAGCAACGGACTGGGAATTAAGGGTCGACTTAGGGAAAAGATTAAAATTTCCCGACCACATTGTGCAAACATCTTTACGCCCAGATTTAGTATTTTTCTCTAATAATATTAAGAAAGTAATAATGTGGGAACTGACAGTGCCATGGGAAGAGCATGCAGAAGAAGCCCACGAACGGAAGATGTTAAAATACGACGAATTAAAAACGAGTTGTAAAAACAATGGATGGAAATCAAGCTGTTTACCAATCGAGGTGGGTGTAAGGGGTTTTGCTGCAAGGTCGCTTTGCAAAGCCCTAACTGATATTGGCTTAGCAGGTGCTAACAAAAGAAAGGCCATTCGGACCATAACTAATACAGCAGAAAGGACAGCAAAATGGTTATGGATTAAGCGTGATAGCTCTTGGACTACAAAGTAAAATTATTAAGCCAGTTAAATCTGTAAATAATTATTATATAATGGTAACATAATATTGACAGCGTTTTCATATATATGTATGTGTATGTATATGTATATATATATATATATATATATATACATATATATGTGTTTAAATACATGACTTTATTTGTACAGGTACAGTCAACGAACATATGTCAATTGGTAAATTGTGTTATTTGTAAATATATTTTATGTTAAACCCTTTTTATACGCGGTAGTTTAAATTACTATTTACCTTAAGCGTTTTCTTTTTAATCGGAATTATAACACGTACATAATGTATTTATAGAGTTTTTTCTCTCGATATTTGTTTTAAATCGTCTGTATATTATTTCTATTCTATATTATTAGTTTATAGGGTTTACTTTTAAGCGATTCATATATGTATACATGTGTGTGTGTGTGTGTGTGTGTGTGTGTATTTATAATGTGTGTGTGTGTGTAGTTTTATAATGTGAAGTATAATAATTATTATATTCCAGGAGCATTTCGTAGTCTACTGTATTTAAACGACCTTAAATTTGTAAATAGTTTAATGGTAAGTAATATTATGTTGCTTACTTTACTTTATCGATTTTCTTTCTAATTTTATTATTGTGTGTAAAGAAATAGACTATGTTCATGGACAATTATTTAAATATAGCGAATAAAACCAATCCAGTTAAAGTTAACCTGTAACAAATTTTAAGAATCGGGCTAAACGATAAATGTAATAGTAGGGTTGAGTTTAATTCCCCCCCCCCCAAAAAAAAACAAATAAAATACAACCGGCAATATTTAAACGATACAACACTTAGGGAAGGGATTAAACTTAGGAATATTAAGATTACCTCCTCGGTTATCCATTGAAGCTGCTATCCACCAAAAAAAAAAAAGCTAGTCCCCACTGCGGGCCATTTAAAAATAGTTCGCGCAGCTGATTGGTTGTACAAACAGCCAATCGGATGTGCGGAATACGTGGTCTTTCTTCGTAGAATTCTTTAAAAAGGCCAGAGTAACTGTTAGCGTTTTAAAAGTGAGGGGGAATCAGGGTTAGATCTCCCCTGATTGGGTCGATTTGGTGATGGGGAGTATGATGTTGAAAGACCCGAAACTCCCTGATGAACCAAGTCAAAACATCACTGACGACCCCCTCGGGCGCCTACTTAAAAGCGTATTTTTGAATTAAAGGTTTGAGACCATCCCTGTGAATTTTTTGAATTGACACAAAATGTATTCACTTTGTACTTTAATTAAGAGAAAATTATTATACATGGTTAAAAAATAGTGAGACATGATATTCTATTAGAAATTTTATTATGACAAGAAGAAAGAATGCATTTATGATTAAATTTTGCTCTCGTCAAAATATCCTCCTTTACCCTTGTTTACCGCAGCGCAAATCTTTGGCATTCGTTGCAAACTTGTCTCAAAGTATAAGTATAATAATTGATTCCTTCATTTTTCAATGACTGCAAGAGCTCTTTTTCATTTTTTTTTTTTTTTTTCACTCTTCTGTCAAATTCATCACATGCTAATTCTGGGGTTGCTTCAAACTTTTCAACTCTATTATCTATCTATCTATCTATCTATCTATCTATCTCTTTTATATATATATATATATATATATATATATATATATATGACGTTTGTGTGCTTCTATTTACATATATACAGGCTTTTGCTTATATAGTATGATTGCAAATAACTTCCTATTTTATGTATGATGGATTCGTCCTTCTAACTATATCTTTTACAAGACGGGAGAGTCCATCATACATAAAATAGGGAGTTACATTTCAGTAACCCTGTAGATGAATATATGCGTGCATGTATGCATCTCTCTCTCTCTCTCTCTCTCTATATATATATATATATATATATATATATATGTGTGTGTGTGTGTGTGTGTGTGTGTGTGTGCATGTATAAACATCTGTCTGACTTTATAAACATAAACTAAGCATTCTTGAAGCTAGCGATATTAAAAAATTGAAACATTTTATAAAATGAATTATGAATACTGCACAAATGCTTAAAAATCTTTACAGTAGATAGTTTTAAATATCTAGGTTTTAACTAATAGTTTTAAATAGCTTTTCTTTTTTCAAAATATTTAAAATAAATTTGTTACCTCCCTTGGCGTTAGCATGTCGTATGCCTACATGATAAAATTTAAAATTGTACAGTACGTAAACTAAACGTTTTTCACTTCAAACGTATAAAATGCAATTTCCAGATGAACACAACAATTTTGTCTTAGAAAAAATGAGGAACACAACAATTTTTTGTCTTAGAAAAAACAAGACCTTGATGACTACATTCTGCTAATGTCGAAAGTACTCGGAATAAAAATGAATATGCATGAACAAGATAATTTTCTTTCTTCTTTCATAAGGATACGAAGTAACTTGCCCGTAATTATAGGAGAATCTATTAAAAATAAGTAGTCTTAATGAAAACATGATGCCAAAATATACGCTATATATATATATATATATATATATATATATATATATATATATATATATATATATATTATGAAATGGTCAAAGTCCGACAAATATTTAAAGACATTTTTACGTTTAACATTCTTTTTATAGATACAAGTATTTAAGTAAATGCTCTGTTTATAATAAACAGTATTAAATAACATTTACCGGCCTGAATATCCGATAAATTTTCATAGAAAATATTCGTCCTCCGACAGGATTCGAACCAGTATCCTATACGGAACCGTCATTTAACTAATTATTATATTATATTATAAATAATTGTCGGACTTTGTCCATTTCATAATGTGTAACGTCATTTGTTTACATCTGATACGCCATGAGCAGTTATGAATGTACGTCAGAGATTCATGGAAGATTGAAGTTTATAAGCAGTAAATTCGACCTTGAAAACCGAACGAAACGGTTACGGCACGTCAGGCTATATGACGGTTCCCTATAGGATACAGGTTCGAATCCTGTCGGATGACGAATATGAAAATTTCTCGGACATTCAGGCCGGTAAATGTTATTTAATACTGTTTATTATAAACAGAGCATTTACTTAAATACTATAAAAAGAATGTTAAACATAAAAATGTCTTTATATATATATATATATATATATATATATATATATATATATATATATATATATATATATATATATAATGTAACATGTCTTGAAAACATGCTGCCAAAACATGCGCAATATATATACCGGGTGTCATAGTAAAATTGTCCAAATCGCGTAACAGCAAGGGATAATTGTTTATCGGACAAAATGTTTAACATTTAAAATCCACTAAACTAACTGAGTTTCTTTTTTCCAGGTTTTCAGATAAGACGTTTAACCATCTTGACATCATTTGTCGTAAGAATCACTGAAAAACCCTTTTTGAGATATTCAGCTAGAAAATGAACAGGTTAAAATAATTTTATATCAGCCCCACTATGTCTTTACAACTGATAATGGTGAAACAATAAGATCATTCATGCCTTCAGCAATAGTAGCAATATTCATACTCTGGCTTCCATCTTCAAAGTCCACCCAAGAACCATCAAGAGAACGGTGAATAAGTTTTAAAAGGACAGAACAGTAGAGAGAAAAACTGGATCAGGATGTCAAAACAGGAAGAAGGATCATCATTTCAACATAGAGCTAAATACATTCTTATTGTTTACAGTAGAGTCCAATAGTGTTATAAAAACCTCGGGTAATTCCAATAAGATATCTTTAATCATTTCTAAGATACAACGTTTCAAAGCTTAATCTAACAATTGGACAATTTTGCTGATACATGATTTGAACAATTTTTTCTGTCACACACGGTATATATATATATATATATATATATATATATATATATATATATATATATATATATATATATGCCCTGATCTCAGAGAAGATCGAAAGTACTTCGGGCGGAAAAAAACTGCGTCGCCTTACTTGATGAATTTTGTTTTGGCATCAAATGACTGATTAGAAAACTAGAAAGGATTTTTATAAAAATAGACGAAATATGTTTATATTCTTCAATGAAACATGTTTGAATGAAGATATGTTGCCTAAATATACATATATACCGAAGTTATGAACTTTCGGAAATCTGAATGAGGAAAATGTGCTTAAAAGGCAAAATAGAAGCTTGGTTGATCACGACGCTCTTCGTAGCCGGATATATATATATATATATACATACATAATTATGTAATTCATCTAGAAGAAACTTCAACAGAATGCAGAAAGCCGTTTCGTCCTATATTTGGGACTCATCAGCAGTGCCCATCCACTACTGAGAAGTAACGATATGAGGCAAACGTCATACCAACTGTACCAACGGGCCTCGGTGATTGCTGACGAGTCACAAATATATAGGACGAAACGGCCGTCTAGTGCTTCCTGCATTCTGTTGACGTTTCTTCTCGACTCGATGAATTTTTTAATTATAATTATCTCAAATCCTTCTTAATTTCTAATATATATATATATATATATATATATATATATATATATATATATATATATATATATGTATGTATATATATATATTGTCAATCATCAGACAAACTGTTTCGCTGTGACACAGCTTATTAGTGTGGCTAGATATCCGATGGCATTAGTCAGAGATTTTACACTGAGCTATCAGCGCCCGGTAGAGAGGAAGACGGATTTTTACGTACTTATTCAGCGAATAAACACGCCAATGACCGAGAGGGCTTAATTCATGGAAGAGCATAGAAGCATTAGCAGTAATAGTCATTGTTTACAAATTCGCGCTTTCTCTCGGGAGTGTTCGACCAGAATTAAATATATATATATATATATATATATATATATGTGTGTGTGTGTGTGTGTGTGTGTGTGTGTGTGTGTGTGTGTGTTAAATGCACTTCAACACATGGTTACTACACTCGTAATAGAGTGGTTGCTTTTGATATAGGAGGCCTCGAGTATTTGAAGTTTTTTTTTATTATTTTCGTGGTGTAGTATATTGGTGTTGTCAACAAGTATTTAATGCCATTTATATTTCTACCAATTCCTGGTTAGCTCCCTTATATTGGGACGCTTGTTTTGAAAATATTTCCATAGCTACAACGGATAAATTTAAGATAACGGATAATTAAATAATAAACAGAGTGTGTTCACGCGTTTTTTTTTTAATCACCATCACAATGATCACAGTTACAATAAGTTTATCTTTGTAATTCACCCCTGAGGATGATATCGGAGGAGATCGAAAGTACTTGGGTAGGAAAAAATTACGACAACCTTCCTTGAAGTTCGACTTGGCATCAAGAGACTGATATATGATTAGAGTGCATATCTGTCTATATTTCTGAGATGAGGTATTATGTACAGTATTTACATTAGTCGGACTATTGTCCTCATCTTTGTCGCCATATTTGTCACAACGTTTCGGCCGTTGTACGCTCCGGCCTTCCTCAGGTAGTTGGAATTTCGAACTGAACCCTTTATTTCGATCACTGGGGTAGACTGTTCTAGTTCCACGTGCCATGTTTGATGGATGTCAGTTATCAGTTATCTCCTGCTAATTTTCCCTCTGAAAGTTCTCCACTGCCTTAACCGGGTATTGAACTCACACTCTTTGGGTCTGTCACTGGATCTAACCAACGCCTTTATCCACTGTGCCATGTGTCCTTCGAAATTCCAACCACCTGAAGATGGCCAGAGCGTACAACGGCCGAAACGTTGTGACAAATATGGCGACAAAGATGAGGACAATAGTCCGACTAATGTAAATACTGTAGAGTGCATATGTCTATATTATTCAATGAAACATGGAATGAATATATATATATATGTGTGTGTGTGTGTGTGTGTGTGTGTGTGTGTGTGTGTGTGTGTGTGTGTGTACAGAGAGCGAAAGACACACTATTAAATGGAGCCCTGGTTAAGTACATTAGCGCATAAGATTACAATCTTCTGATATACTTCACTCTTGATGCCAAAGGATGAAGCAGCCAGTTATCCCAAAACACCGTTGTTTGAACAACCGGTATGAAAAGAGTTATTGTTCATAACTTTTAGAAAAATCTAAAAACAACTGTGAGAAAGATAAGTAAACACTAGACGACACTTCATTTTTTTTTTTTTTTTACATGAATCCACAACTTCTGAACCGCTTTAGTAATTTTTGATTAGATTTCCTTTTCACCGCTTTTTTCTTTCCATTTCTCTTTCGGCAACTTGAGAGACTTTTTACGCATTCCAGAACTATTTTCATATATAATCGTTATCAGTCCGACCTTTTGTGTCTATTTCTGTGTATCTCTTTCCGTAACCTACGTCAAGTTAAAGTTAACATATATACGAAATAAACTATTGAACCCTGCCCTGATTCGGAGTTTTTACCAGGAGTTAAGTAGACAAGTGATATAATCATTTTACCAACGTTCTACTGCATCAGATTCACAGGAAAATTTAATGGCAAATACGCCGTTAGGTATAGATTTCAGATACTATACTGATTATAAACAGCGGACCAGGAAGCGAGTCTTTGATCCTAGTCAATTTGCTCAGACAATCTAATATAGGCAAAATAACGACCCACGGTAACATGCTTGTTGTTTCCATTTTCCTTACGACTTCCTGGTTATTTGGCGCCCCGTGCATGGTATCTTTGTACAGAATGTTTTTCATCATTTAAGTCTAAACAAAGCAATAAAGCTAGAATGCAAGAGTTGGCTCAGTGTGAGAGAATATGAGAAAAAGAAAACATTATTAAACATTATTATAAAAGAACAGGAATTAAGAAGACAGATAAAGATTAATATTGCATTTAATTTTTTGAATTTGACTGGAAAGTCACTCTCTAACAGACGTACCGTCGCTTCCCTCTTTCTTGTCTACAAATACTTTCACGGTAACTGATCCGACGAGTTACTTTCGCTGGTTCCCAGACTGCATGGATTTAAACGTGCTACTAGGTTGGCATCTCAGTCCAACCCTCTCACTGTTGAAACTGTTAAATGTAGCCGTCTCTACTACTTCAATAGCTTCACGTGTCTCGTACTTCCCGTCTGTGGAACTCCCTTCCTCTTACTTGCTTTCCTGATAGCTATAATCTCCACAAATTCAAATGCAATGTCAATCGACATCTCCAGATACCTTGATCTATTCCCAATCCTTCTCGTCATCCTTTCCTCTATCACGCCTCTTTCCTCTTGTCCCACTCTCTGTAACCCCTTGCGTGCTAGTGGCACTCCCACCTTGCTTGGAGTGAAAAGCTTTAAAAAAAAATTTTTTTTTAAAAACAAGAAGCCGGGAGAGAGTTACACAAGCGAGAAGTGCGAAAGAAGAAACTGTAAATTTCTGTTTTGTTCAGTCGTCTCTTAAAAAAATTCCAGTATTTTTTATAAACATTCGTGGCATCATTGTTCAGTCATCAAATTATTTACCCTGACTTTCTATCAACTTAAACAGCTTTTTTTTTCCATCTAAATTATGCAAAGTTCTACAATCTGTTGTTAAATGAGACAAACCGAAACTGCTCTCGCATAATCATCTGAGAAAACACTTTACTGTACCGTCCATTGGGTCGAGTAAACGGCTCGGATTGAGGAATCGGATAGCCGAGTTCGAATTCGAGTAGAATCTATTACATTCACTTACGTTCTACTACCCTTGGGAAAAAAGTATGAATCATCTTCCCCACCCCCAGCTATGGGTAAATAGCAGGACAGACCGGGTTCTATAGCCGTGGCAACTGTTCTACCGCAGAAAGAAATGGCAACCTACTGCGGGAAAAAATCTGCCTCGTCGGTCATGTATCGAAAGATACATGATCGCCTAAGCATGTATGACGCATGACACATAATTAACTGGTTATAAACTTCCACTAACATGACTGGTGCTAACCTCCAGAAGAGTCACTCATTGCACCTTCTTGAACTAGCGTTTTCTGTTGATATTAGGTGGAAAGAGTATATTGGGTCAATTGTTAAATCTACAGCTAAGAAAGTTGGTTCACTGTGTCGGACGAGACAGGTTTTCTCGCCAGAACCTATCTCACATATTTATAATTCTATCATTCGTCCTTGCGTTGAAAATTGCTGCCACACCTGGTCTAGTGCTCCTGCTATATATTTACAGATTCTTGATAAAACATAAAGAAGAATCTGCAATTGTCATTGGTCCTGATCTGGCATTTGGGCTTCAGTCACTTTCCAACCGACCTAATGTAACTTCCCTGTGTCTTTTCTATAAATACTTTCGCGGTAATTGTTCTGATGAACTTTCCTCTATGGTACCTATAATTTATTACTTTAAACGCAGTACTACATTGGCAGCAAGGTCTCATTATTTTACAGTTGAAATAGCTAAATGTAACCGTAAGTTCTATGCTAACAGTTTCTTCTATCGCGTGTGAAAATCTCTTCCAGCTTTTTGCTTCCCTGTCAACATTGACCTTCAAAAATTTAAATATATTGTCAATCATTATCTTCTATCCTCTTAATTCTTGTTCTTTTCTGATCTTCTCTCCTTAATAGTATTTTATCATATTCTTTAATACTTAGTAACTGCTTGCGTCTTAGTGGCTTTATTACTTTGCTTAAAAATGATTTTTTAAAACGTTCATGATTAAACCAAATGACAAAAGGAAACTCTATCTCCACCTGCGGCAAAAAACACAATTAACTTGACTTATTTTTGTTTTCTTTTCTATTTTCCGACCGATACACCTCCACGAGTGGCTCAGGTTTCTGGGGTGTTTTATTAAGTCACCATCTAAAGATAGATTGCCAACCAAGGCTAAACAGCTTCTACTTTTAGCGCACCAATTGATTTTGAATTCAGATTTGTCCTTCTGCGAGACTGGCTGCTGGCCAAGGCTATTATCTTGCTATTTAGCGCATTCCTGGAAGAAAAAGGGACGGATTTATACATTCTCTAAGGTTATCTGTACGAAAGTGAAATCAACAAACTCGACCGAAATTCGAACATTTTTCGAGCCAGTAACCACTATGCTTCCCATATGTCCATTGATCCTAATGAAGGAAAATGCCTTTATTTTAAGAAGTTAACCAAACTGATAACTTTTCGACACTCCCTCAGATATCGCGGTCTCTTTTGCTGAATTGGTCGTGCGACGGGCCAATAGATGTGTGGCTGCGGATGAGAGGTTGTTACCAAACAAATCATGCAGGCAAAAATGGTCATAGTTTGCGTAAAGAGTGCGTTTATTCGCCAGTAAACCGACTATTAAATAATAACGGGACTTAACAAATCTCTAAACACATCGATGAGAGCTTTAGAAAGGGTTTTTTAGACAGATTCCACTATGAAATTTAATTATTTCGTCTCTAATTTAATATATATATATATATATATATATATATATATATATATATATATATATATATATATATATATATATATATACACGATAACATTTATTAAAATTATTTGTCAGGTGATAATAAAGAATCTCGTCAAAAAGGCAAATTTTCCTCAGCAAGAAACATCTGGTTCCGTATCTACTTGAGGTTCTTAGAATCTAAAAGGGATGCCATTTGGAAGAGCTATCAGCTGTTATTATATGCTTGACAAACACCAACTACGCACAACAAGCGCACACACACACAGATATATATATATATATATATATATATATATATATATATATATATATATATATATATATATATATATATATATATATATATATATCCGATGCTTTGAGAACGAAAATAATATATAAATTCTAACGTTCACAGCATTAATCCAAATGTAGAGAGATATGGAGAAGGTGAGAATATCTATATAAAATGAAAATTTAATTCTGTATGTGTGTTTGTTCCCGAGATACAGCTTAAACCGTGCATAACACCCAAGCTAATTTAGAGGCATGTTGTATCTTGAGTCCATGCCATGTGCTGTGCCTAATTTCATTAAAATTAGACAAGGTTTTCTTGGGCTAGGTTTTTTTCTCCTTTTACATTTTTAGTTGGAAATTCAGTATCGATATACATCCTTATATCAGTCCATACATATGTATGTGCATATATATATATATATATATATATATATATATATATATATATATATATATATATACACATTTACATACCATATTCCAATTATTATGAGTGCGAAAAATAATAATTTCCTCAAACAATCAATTTTTTAATGACAATAATTTTAAGTTAAAGACAGCCACAAAGAGATCCCGCTTTGCTGTTTCGTCCAGTTGTTTCTAGATTAATTATTTATATTTCAGATTTCTTTAAACAAACAATATTTAAAATATTTTTTAAATAATTTTTAGCATATTTAAAAATATTTTCAAGCGAATAAGATTTTAAATTATTTTTTGGCATATTAAAAAATATTTTTAAGTTAATCTGATTTAAAATTCAAGTTTATCCCGGAAGTCCTATTCCTATTAAATGCTGTAAACAATCAGTAAAACTTTAAACATGAACCTGTAAACCAGACCAATGATGACACGAACGAATTGAAATATTTAACTGAATCATAATAAAATCATCTTTCATTTCAATGAAATGTTGAAATGAACTTCAATGTTTTATAACCTGAATCATCAGTGACCCAAGGGGTTACCGGTAGTCTAATTAATAATAAAATTGACAATAATGCTACCTCATCATTTTGTATCATAAACTTCTTTTAAAAGGAATCCAAAGAGGTTATGGGTGGTTTGGTGGTATATAAATTTCTATAAATCAGAATACTGTTAAACAATTGAATGAAAACGGTGGAAAAATTGTGTGTAACGTGATATGGCCGTACGCCATTTAATATTAAATAAGAAAGTTTTAAGTCTTGTGATATTCCTTCATCGTACTTCATTGCGTTATTACATCGTCCGTACTTCTGTTTCATCACGCATCAAGGAATTATCAAAGGATTATCAAGGGATTATCAAGGGATTGCTGTGTCAAGCAGGAATATTTAAGTGTTGGTCTACTACAAGCAACTTCTAACTTACCGGGCGGCGGTGGGAAGACGCGGTAAGTTTTTCGGGCGAGTTTTTTTTTTTTTTTTTAGTGCGTCTTATACATTGGGAAATACAGCATTATAAACATTAGTCGATATCAATACACTACGAGATATAAAAAAAAAAAAAAAACATAAAGTAATTCTTATATAGTAGTTTCCCTTTTTATCAAATTTAAAAAATGTTCTCGGGGTTGAATTGAAAATTAGATAAGGATCGCTGTTTGACCGGAACCGGAAATGTTATTTTTAACACCACATTACGCATTCCTAAGCTCAAATGCCCACAGACGTTGGTTTGTTGTCTTTTCTTTCTTTTTGACACAGGTTCTCGTTCGGTCACCGAAGTTAAGAAGTGTCGTGCCCGGTCAATATATATATGAGGGGCCGCCCGGGAACACCGAGTACTGTAAGCGACCAATTACGATCCGAAACATGTTTCGGTTTTAAATAATCCATATAGAGCAGATAAGCCAAAAAAAAAAAAAAAAACAAATAAACTAGCATTTACTGCTGGTGGTCCGATGTCGTACAGCCGGCGTGTTCGTCTCGACAATGTTACCACTGGCGGACCGCTGGAGGTCCACCGGTGGCCCCCGTTTGGAAGTGATAGTCTAGTTAGTATTAACAACCAAGAGGTTCTTATTGCGGACGAGACTTCCGCTTAAAAAAAATAATGGCAGCATGCTAAAGCGGGTGATCACAGTGCCATTCCTTGCCCACGTCTTTCTGAAGTCTTCTAATGGCTTCTTATCTGAACCTGATGACGTGTCTATCGCTGTTAAACCCCAATCCCACGCCGTCTTCCTGTAAAGAGCACTTAAAGTCATTTGCATGCCGAACATTCCAAAGTAACTCTTGGCGCAGTAAAGGAACTACTTGTGTACAAGGCACTATTCGGTGATGGTTAAATGTTCAAGGAATATTCGATGAGAAGAAAAACAGCGATGTCAAGATAACGGCAGCATTAATTGTGGGTGAATTAAGCAGATGGTCGAAAACAGTGCATCCTTTTGCCTACTCCATGCGCTGTTTTCAGTCTTTAACTAAAAAGATATTTTGTGCCCAAACAAAAAATAGTAACAATAAATATCTTACTAAATCATTTTTTTTCTTTTAATTTCGGCTCGATATCGTTTAGCTTTTCCTTGGCACAAGGCCACGTTTCTTTAGCACATAGAACAACTCGTCATCATGTTTGTCCTAATTGTATACCATATTCAACGCCAAAGAATGGTAATTAATTAACATCTCCTTCTTGAAATTTGCACCTTGTTTTCATTTTTTCCTTACTTTTTTTAAGCGTTTCACCCCAAGCAAGGCGGGAAGCCACTAGCACGCAAGGGGTTACAGAGAGTTGGAGCCAGAGCAAATAGGAGTGATAGAGGAAAGGATGAAGAGAAAGATAGGGGATAGATCAAGGCATATGGAGACGTCGATTGACATTACATTTGAATAGTTGTAGATTATAGTTATCAGGGAAACAGGAAAGGGGGAGAGCGTTCCACAGGCGAGTGGTGCGATACATGGAGCTATTGGAGTAAAAGAGACGGCTACATTTAACAGTTTCGACAGTGAAAGGGTGTCAGCAAGATGCCAGCCTAGTAGAACGCTTAAATTCATTAAGTTTGGGAACCAGCGAAAGCAGCTCATCGGAGCAGTTACCATCAAATTATTTGTAAAAAAGACAGAGAGAGGCGACGACACGTCTGTGAGAGAGCGACTGCAGACGAGATGCCAGATCAGGGCCAATTACATTGCATATGCGTCTCTGGATCTTATCAAGAACCTTGAGACAAACAGAAGGAGCACCGGACCATATATGGCAGCAATACTCCATGCAAAGGCGAATGATTGATTTGTAGATTTCAAGGATCGACTCCGGCGAGAAAAATTTCCTGGCGCGGCACAGGGAGCTAACTTGCCTTGCG
>OZ038492.1:73039907-73042407 GCA_964036315.1 Acanthosepion esculentum | reverse complement strand
CAACTTTAAATTCTTACATTGGTCACACATGAACCACTCTCTCTCTCTCGTAGGTTGATTTGTCACTTGTCCAAACTTAGAGCAACCTCTGCAGATATGATTATCACATCACAAAGGACTTAAATTAAATTATCAACTTAATACAAATATATATATATATAATTGACCTTGCTAACCGAGCGCTCCTCTGTGGCCGAATCGGTTAAGGCACGTCATGCTATATGACGGATAGGATACAGGTTCGATTCCTGTCGGAGGACGAAAATTTTCTATGAAAATTTCTCGGACATTCAGGCCGGTAAATGTTGTTTAATACTGTTTATTATTAAACAGAGCATTTACTTAAATATTTGTATCTATAAAAAGAATGTATAAACATAAAAATGTCTTAATATATATATATATATTAGTTATCATTTTCGGTGGAATCTGAACCTGTAAAGTGTGCATTAAATGCAAGCAGAACTTTGCTTGATTATGAAGCTTTTCTTAGTAGAATGGTCAAAACAAGTAGAATCAATTTCGGTTTCTCCTGCAAAGGAGGACGCAGATTCCAAACCTACTGGAGGGAAAAATTTCTTTGCTAAGATTTCTCGAATGTTCAGACCAGTAGACGAAATAAAATACTGTTTAAAATAAAGGGAACGTCTAGTCAGACATGGATATCAACTAAAAATAACTTTTGAGTGTAATAAAAATACATGTTTGTGTGTATACAACATATTATACGTTTGTGTGTATATAAGATATTATGTCTGTGTGTATACAAGATAATATATGTTTGTGTATACAAGATATTATATGTCTGTGTATACAATATATTATATGTTTGCGTGTATAGAAAATATTAGGTTTGTCTGTATACAAGATATTATGTTTTGTGTATACAAAATATTATATGTTTGTCTGTATACAAGATATTATATGTTTGTATACAAGATATTATATATCTGTGTGTATACAAGATATTATATGTTTGTGTGTCGGATTATTACATGTATAATGCATTGCTAATATTTTTCTACAAAACGAATTGTAAATGGTTATCCTACGGAAATGTTTTGAAAATCTTGGAAAAATCTGCCTTCCCATAGTTTCTGGCAGGATAATCAAATGTACTAACTAATAATTACAGAGTGTAATTGTTGTGTGAAATTATATGTAAATATTTTTATAATAATTGTGCGTCATTATGCATAATGGCTTTACAATGAAAATTTATTATGAGTAATTTTACTCTAGAAACAATACCTGAAATAATCTTTGTTAATAACCAACAATTAAAAAAGAATTGTTGCCGAAAGGGTACGATTATAATCTAAATTAGTTTCTTTTCTTTTTTTGTATTCAATCTCGTAAGAGATCAATCTCTTATGTTCGAATTGTCAGGAAGTTTGATCTTTATATTATCGACCTGGAGAGGCGATCCCGCTTGCGGAACCTTTGGAAAGTGCTGAAAAATATACCACGGGTTGACTCAAAGCTTGTGAGTGAAATTGGGTAGACGGAACTGTCCCGCCGATGGTTGTACTAACATAAAGTCACATGTCGAATATTTGAGTGTACTGGCGTCGTTTAAACTGCTGATCGTGACATATGCGCTCTCTCCCAAAAACTGTAATTAAGGTCTGCTGCAGTATGGTGTGGGCTCTCTGGTTGTTGATTAAACACAAAGGCGTCTGCAACAGGGATTGGTTACCAGCGGTAACGGACTGGAGTGCTCAGAAGACGAGTAGCAGGTTATTATGTTGTGTTCTATATCGCACCATTGTAACCTAAAGATTCTTTGCGGGTAGGACACCCAGAAACGTTCAAGAGTTCGTAAATGGCGACAGTATGGTATGGTCCCACATATCGAAATTTGGAAGAATGATCAAAACCATGCTTGTTACGATGGTTTGGTCACATCATTTGCGTGCCTACGATGTCCTTTCTTTGGTAAACGGAAGACAGGCGAAATGATTCTCTTTCAATTCATAGAGGAAGCACATCAGGGCTATCGTGAAGACCTTTAATATCTCCCTTAGTCAATTAGAAACATTGGCTGGTGGTCGGGTCATTTCGCGTTGTGTCTGCTTGAGCGCAATTCAAACCCCAGAAGTAGAGTTCGTTCAGCAGGCGAAGGAACACCGTTAAAGACGTTACACGCAGACGATTGTCTGATCAGCTTTCCTTCTTGGTACTCTGCATGAATTTAAGCGTAGTACAAGATTAGCAACTAGGTCCCGTCGTTTGACTGTTGAAATAGCTCAATGCAACTATAATTTTTTTTCTTATAGCTTTTCTCACACTTTTCGCCTGTGGAACTCTCTTCTGGCTTCTTGCTTCCCTGACATCTACGATCTTTCAAAAATTTTAATGCAACACTAATCACCATATTCTGCCTTCCTGAAATCTGTTCTTTTATTGTCCTTTCTCTTCACTAACGTTTTATCTTTCTTTTTTTTACCCCAGTAACCGCTTGCGTCTTAATGGCACTATCGCCTTCGTTAAAGGGAAA
>OZ038492.1:72959907-73034907 GCA_964036315.1 Acanthosepion esculentum | reverse complement strand
AAAGGAAACAATGTGTTACCTATGTACCTGTAACGAGTTTATATAAACGGGTGGTAAAGGGACTAACGTTGATTAGAACTACAAAAGAAAGGAAGTTGGAGAGAGCCGTAACCGGTCACGAAAATCTACATATAGGAAAGTTTAATTTATTAATTAGACACGATAAGGTAAGGTATTAATAAATATAACGAATACTAAAATGAAACATTTCTACCAATATACTGTAATAAGTGATTTGTGATGAATAGAAATTCGTTCTTACCGTGGAACCTTGCAACTCCAACATACGAGTGTTTTTTCTTTACTAATTGTTATAGGCCCTTACCTATAACTACATAATGAACTCTTCCTAACACTATGTATACTACGCCTCTCAAGAGAGAGGGACGAATAGAGTCGAGCCGATAGTAGTTCACTCCAAACCAGACTGACAGTCATACTAACACACCTTCCACGTCTTGAATTATTATTCCGTGTAATATATCTTCGTTATTTCTACTCTTGTGTTCGTGTTGTTCTTGCTGTATTTATAATTGTAAAGTAGAGATAAAGGTAGTCAAACCTACTTCTCACTCTCATCTTCTAGAATTCAGATAAATAATGAACATAATGTGATAGATAGATAGATAGATAGATAGATAGATAGATAGATAGATAGATAATGAACAGAATGAGCTAGATAGACTACCTATTTTAAAGCTGGAGATAATTTTCAATAAATTAAGATATCTCGATAGGAAATGAAACTGACATGAACAGACTTAGATAGATAGATAGATAGATAGATAGATAGATAGATAGATAGATAGATAGATAGATAGATAGATACGAACAGACTGAGACCGGTTTATCATGGGTATGAACTGAATGAAACGTATAAAGAATAACAGAAAAAAGATAAACAGATACATACATATCTTAGGCCGACCCACTTCCCTGATCCTCCTTCATTTCACTACTCCGTCGTATACACGTATATACATAAGAATATGCAAAATCCAGTTTAGCCAGTGGACAAATCAAGAAAACATTAGCTACCATCCGTATTTTTGATTCACTAATGAAGTTAATTTCTCAGATTTAAAATCATTGAAAGTTTGTTTTGTTGCCCAATATACGGTAAGTATCTCATTTTCATTACCGTCTCAAGTCAACATCACATGACGCCTTACACATCACATGACGCCTTACACATAGGCTGATAGAATCTAATTCACACTGAATTCATTTCCATAAATTTGAATCTATCTTTCACTCGAGCAAAATTTGGTTGTCGAAATTATTTATTTTCTTTTTTTTTGCTGCTTTTATTATTATTATTATTATTATTATTATTATTATTATTATTATTATTATTATTTATCTGTTTTTGCTTTTTGAATACCCCGGGGACCAACGGAGAGAAAACTCTGAAATGGCTTTGCGCTGTTGTGTTCGAAAATCTAATTTCAAAAATCGATGTCCCGAACAAACTTTGAAGTAACTGCAAAAACAAGCCTAGAGGAACAAGATAAAAAGGAGCACCTGCCATGACGTTATCGTTTAGCTAGGTAGTTCTGCAGCGTATTCCTCTTCATTTGCTAATCGTACCAGGAATCTCTACTCGCCGCTAGTAAGCGTCGGAAGACGGTATGGTTTGGCCGTGTCACACGGTATGGCAGCCTCTGCAAGACGATCATGTGAAGTACTGTTGAAGGCGGAAGCAAGCGTGCATGGCAACGCAAAAGCTGGTCAGACAGCATCAAAGATCGGACGGACATGACAATGCCGGAACTCCCGAGAGCCACCGCTAGCAGATCATCCTGGAGGAGGTTGTGTTTTTTCGGACTTTAGGTACCCACCGACGAATGAAGCAGTCAATGTACTGATGATGATGATGATGATGACGACGACGACGACGATGATGATGATGAAGCGTCATTCACTGTGAAGCAGTCTTTTATGTGCCGTGTCCCTTCAGGACGTAGGCGATCATGGCCTCCACATTTTTCTGTCCCTTGTAGCTCTTAATAAGCTTTGTCTTTTTGTTATTTCTCCCAAACCCTGTTCTGCCTTCCATTTACTCTAGCTCATCAAGTATGTTTGTGCTACTTTCCTCTGTCCTTCTTTCCCCCCTCTACCTGTGAGTATCAGATTTTCCAAGCCCTCCTTCCTCATTACGTGTCCCAGAAATTTCAACTGCCTCTTCCTGATGTTAAGTATAAGTTTCCTCTTTGTTTCCATTCTCGCTAAAACCTCGTCGTTTGCCATGTTCGGCCCATCGTGACCTCATCATCCTTCTGTAGAACCATATTTCTGTAGAATCGTGTCTCTTCTTCATCTTTGAGGAGATTATTCAACATTGGTAGCCATACAGAACAGATATCGCGTAACAGTTCAGTACGCTTTGCTCTGTTTCCAACGAAATTTCCCTGTCTCTTAATACCCAACTTAGCTTTGGGAATGTATATTTGGCTATTCCAAAACGTCTTCGGATCTCAATGTCGCACTTTCCGTCCTCTGTTAGAACACTTCCTAGATCCTGGCAAGAACAACACGAACACAAGAGTAGAAATAACGAAGATATATTACACGAAATAATAATACAAGATGTGGAAGGTGTTAGTATGACTGTCAGTCTGGTTTGGAGTGAACTACTATCGGCTCGACTCTATTCGTCCCTCTCTCTTGAGAGGCGTAGTATACATAGTGTCAGGAAGAGTTCATTTCTGCACTTGCTCTATTTTAGTATCCCCGACCTGTAATTTGCATTTGGGGCTCATCTTTTTGCTGATGACCATGTCTTCTTGTAGTTTATGCTTAGACCCTTCTTCTCCCGTTCTTTCGCTACGTTCTGTGGTGGGGGTTGTAATTTCCTTTCTGTATCTGTTATTAGTCATCTGTGGCATCTGTGGCATCTGTGGCATCTGTGGCATCTGTATATCTTATATTGTCAAGATTTTGGCCGCTAATAATGAATCCTGGTAGGATTTCTAATTCTGTCAGGATTGTCTCGCTGTATAGGCTGAATAAATCCTGTGAGAAGACACATCCATTGCCTTACACCCATTTTTATTTTTGTATATCTACGGAGCTCATTTCTGTCCGTATGCAAACGGTTTGCTGCCAATATACATTCTTGATTATTCTAATTTCTTTCTCAAATATGTCAAGGTTGCTGAGCAGCTCTAACTGATCCTTGTGGCGTAATTTGTCGAACGCATTTGCGTAGTCTATAAAACACAAATACACGTCCTTCTGCATTTGTAACATTCTGAGCGTAAATATTGCATTTCTTGTTCCGGTGCCTTTGACGAACCTACACTGTTCTTGTCCTATCTGTGGCCTGATTCTGCTGCGCGGAAAATTCGGATGTTGAGTTTTGTTATCTGGCTCATTAGGCTGATTGTCTGGTGGAGTTTACACGCTTTTGCGCCTGGTTTCTTAGGCAGTGCTATGAAAATAGTTCTGCTTAGGTCTTCCGGTATACTACCAGTTAGCGTAAAACTCTCACAGATCATTCGAATTCATGAAACTATGTCAAAATCTAATTTAAAAAAAGATCAAATCTCAACAGTTCAACTCAGCCCATCAAAAGAGATTGTGTTTAAAATATTGTTTTAATCCGGCATATTTAATTCATTAATTCTTTAAAAACTGCTTTGTTTACGTTTTGAATCCGATATCAAGCATATATGCACTTCCGAGAAAATCTGAAAGAGTTAATGGTAATGGGTAAATAGAACATAACTGGGCCGTAGCGTTCTCTGTGGCTGAGCGGGTTAAAGCACACCGGATTAAACGGTGGTTCCTCTTATCCAGGGAAACGCGTGTTCTAAACCTGCCGGAGTGCACATTTGATTTGTTAGATTTTCTAGAATGCGCAGGCCGGTAGACGTAATAAACACTGTTTAAACAAATAGAGCGTCTGTTTCAAACACGGGTGTCCACTGAAAATAACTAATAATGTCGGACTAAGAATAAATACATTATACATTTCATATATATAAATATATATATATACATTATATATATATATATATATATATATATATATATATATATATATATATATATATTAGCAAGCTTGTCTCGCTAGAACAATTGTGACTGAAGTGTGAGTTCGATCCTCACTGGGTGTTTCCATACTCTAGGCCTTGTGCCACATCTAAGCTACGCTTGCAAAATCACTATATATATATTAATAATAACAATGACAGTCCAACGAAAAATGTAGGTGAAAATTAACAGAATTCAATGTATTTTTCAGGCGGGACATGTTTTCAAACTGAAACACCATTAATACGAAACCAGGGCATCCCAGCTGCTCCCATCTCGTTATCAACAGACTTAGCAGTTCTTATTACAATATGACAATTCCCTAATTGTATCTACTGAACATACAATAGGTTTTGTAATGCAAAACAAAAAATTCCGACATATGCAACCCAGATGTCTGATTTATTTTTATTTTGGGGGATCGGGGCTCTTTTTCCTTTCTTTTTTTTTCACTTCATCATCAGGATATGCTCCAGTCGCCTTTCAATACTCTTATGTTCATAATACAAACCCGGCAATCGAATTTAAATCAAAACTCCATTCTTGTACACTGACTCAAAGAGAACACAGCTGGGACGATGTAAAAAGAAAATTCACTACTTCCCTCCTCTATTACGCGAACAGTAAGATCAGCAACAAAAACAACAACTCCAAAAATAAAGAGAAAGATAGTAAGTAAAAGAAAGAACGTAGCTAAACCTACATGAACATGATCAATAAATTTTCAAACAAATGCAATCCAGGTCAATAAAGATATAGGAGACTAATGGCGACGATACTCTGGGAAAAGTGTCGTCTGCTTGCATCTTTCTACGATGAAAGTCATATTGGTTTGAGAATGAAACAAACAAATAAACACTCACCCAATGTTTATTTATGTTGGTTTTTTTTCTATCCCATTTATTTCGAGAAGCTATCATGGTATCGACTCCAAAAGTAGATATGGTGGAATACTCAAAGGCAAGTTAGTATTTGAAAATTTATTGTAATGTTTCGTGATCGAAATTTTGTATTTCATCTTTCTCATACTTTGTGTACATTATTTCATCTTTCTCATACTTTGTACACGACTTCTCCATTTAATATCGCTATTATCGCAACGTTTCGGTCGTTTTGCCCACTAGCCTTCCTCAGGTGTCTGTCGATTCAGGTGTCGTTTAGTAAATTTCGAATTGAACCCTTTATTTAATCACCAAAGATCGTTCCTGCCCTGCTACCTCTAGAGATATCTCGTCTGCGCAATTATGGCTAGCTTAAGGGATTCAAGCGTTCATTCATGAATTTGGTAAACTGGTAACCGTAAGTTCAATCCCCAGGGTATTGTACTCACATGAAACAAGACTATCGTTGGATTGTAATAAAAAGAGGACGAGATATATCTAGACAGGGAGAGTGAACAATCATCTTTGGTAGCTGAGTTCGAAATTGCCAGAAAGTTACCAAGATTGACAGACGTCTGAAGATGGACTAAATGCATTAGTTCGTCTGTAAATAATGATAACTCTTAGCTCATAATCCCAGAAAGTTAGACAGAATTTCTCCATTTATATTCAAGATTACAGTAGATTTTTCAGTAATTTCATTCCAAGAAAATAAAGTCACTAAGATGTAAAGTGTTACGGAGTGTGGGAGAATATGAGAGAAAAAGGACTATTAATGATTGAGAACAATAATTAAGAAGGCAGAAATTAGCGATTTAAATTTTTGAAGATCAAAGTTAACTGCGAAGCAAGAGCCCGGAAGAGAGTTCCACAAGCGAGAAGTGTGAGAGAAGAAACTGTTAGCCGAGAACTTACGGTTACATCTAGCCATTACAACTAAAAACGATGAGACCTTGCCCTCAATCTAGTCAGTCAGTCAGTTATATGCCATGTATGATACATATTTAGGCGATCATGTATCGAAAGATACATGACTGACGAGGCAGGGTTTTTTTGCAGTAGGCTGCCATTCCTGTTTCCAAGGCTATAGAACCAAGTCTATCTTGCTATTGGGGCGGAGAATTAGAGGATTCATACCTTTCCCAAGGGTATTAGCACGTAAGTGAATGTAATGGATGCGACTGGAATTCGAACTCGGATCTCCGATTCTTCAATCCGAACCGCTATCCATTACTCCACCGTTCATCTCCTATCAATCTAGTACTGCACTTAAATTCACAATGTCTAGGTAACATAGGGGAAAGTTCATCAGAACAATTATCATAAAAGTAGTTACAGAAAAGTCCCAGGGAGCTGCGTTGGGAAAGTGACTGAAGCCGAGATACCAGGTCAGGACATTAACATTGCAGATTCTTCTCTAAATACATAGAGGTAGCACCACGTGGAAGCAATATTCAAATATATCAAAAGTATCATGGAGTTAAAACAAGAGATATTTTTCGTCGGTGCAAAGACGGCTTATTTGTCAGCAGATGCAATGAAACACTGTCTGTATATTTATGTAAGCTATCATAGACCAGGTAATATGAAGTTAGTCACAGACTATTGCGAATGAGTTTGATTCTCACTTTGTGTCTTAGTTTTTTTTTCTGTGCTAGTCTGAGTTAAGCTTTAAAATGTAGATAGATATACAAGCTATACAGATAGATCAGAGAAGCTGTTAAAAGAAAAATCTGTTTTGCTTATCCAACACCAACACCACCGAAGCAGTGTTCAAGCTCAACTAACAAACTCAAGGAATGGTTATTTTTCAAGAACAGAATTTTCCCTCCACCATAGAAAACAAATGCAGCTGAAGTTCATGCATATGGTTAACGCATTTCAGTTTCATCGCTTAATGTCCCGATAAAATATCTTGTCCTTGACATGTAACAAAGATTGACAGAAATGGAGACGAGTGAGTTGGCAATTTGGCAAAAGCACGCTAAATCTGTTGAAATCATAGTAAACTTTGAAGATGGGCAAATTATATATATATATATATATATATATATATATATATATATATATGAAGAAATATAGTCTTAAAGTGTGCTATATTTATGGGATAAAGTGCTCAATATCAGAGATAGAGCGTGTGTAAATATAAAAGTGTACATGGAAGTCAGCACTTAGAGCGACAGTCTATTTCATGCTAGTGCAATCGTCAGGCGATATATATATATATATATATATATATATATATATATATGATGAAATATAGTCTTAAGATATGCTGTATTTATGTGGATAAAGTGATCACTATCAGAGATAGAGCGTGTGTAAATATAAAAGTGAACATAGAAGTCAACACTTAGAGGCGACATTCTGTTTCATGTTAGATGCAATCGTCGAGCTCGACGATTGCATCTAGCATGAAACAGACTGTCGCCTATAAGTGTTTACTTCTATGTTCACTTTTATATACATATATATATATATATATATATATATATATATATATATATATATATATATATATATAAATGGCAGTACTCGTTTGGAAAAACCTCGGATAGCTCAACTTGCAGTGGAACAAATCGGGACCCGAGGAAAAATAGGAAATAAAAAAGAAAGAACCAAGAACATTAAAACAAGGCGAAAACAATCAATCGTCAATTACTTAAGCTCCAAGTTCAAAGAAAAAACCCCAAAAATGAGTAAAAATACAAAGACGTAAAATGCTCAATACACTAAGTAGGGCGATAAACTAAAATAATCCTAAGGAGCCAGGCAAACCTACCTATGTTTCACCTAAACAGATCTTCAATGTAAAGCCGGCGTTACCCTGAAGATCCGTTTAGGTGAAACCTAGGTAGGGTTGTCTGGCTCCTTAAGATTATTTTCGTATATATATATATATATATATATATATATATGATGTGATCATTGTGATGGTGATATTTTTTAAAACACGCATGAACGCGCTCTTTTATAATTATTTTTAAAATTTTAATTTATCCGTAGTAGCGATGGGATTTTATACAATACAAGCATCCCAGTATAAGGTAGCTAACCGGAAATTGGTAGAAATGCAAAATGGCATTAAATGTTGGATACAAAAGTTTGTCTTTGGAATTCACTCCTGAGATCGAAAGTACTTGGGTAGGAAAAAACTACTAAATACAGCATACCTTAAAACTATAAAGAAAAAAATATATAGTTTTATAGTATGCTATATTTATAGGTTGAACATCTCGAATATAGCGAATGTAAACATTAAAGAGGACATTGAAGTCAACACCCAGCGGCGACATTGTGTTTCATGCTTAAACGCAATCTTCAGGCCAACATATATATATATATATATATAGAGAGAGAGAGAGAGATAGAGAGAGAGAAAGAAAGATAGAGAGAGGTAGAGAGAGGTAGAGAGAGTTGGAGAAAGAATGAGAGTCATTAAAAGTACTTTGTGCTGCGAGTTGCGCCTCTCGATGCGCAATTAATGAGAGAATGCCAGTTAGGTAACGCAAATCATGAAACCCGCGTTATCTTTTTCATCCTGCATCCTGCCCTGTCCACAGATGCCGAACAGCTTTCAAAGCACTACTCATGCTGCTTTGATATTATAAATACCTAAAATTTCTTAACAACATAAGGTATGCAGTTGACACAGTACTGATAGCAGACACGGAAAAGAAATTACAAAATCTCCTACAGAAGGTAGCGACGGAAAGAGGTGAAGAAGGGACTAAGCATAAATTACAAGAAAACAGAATGCATGGTCATCAGTAAAAGAATGGGTCCGAAATGCGATTTGCAGGTCGGGGTCACTAGAACCAAACAGACGCTGGAAGAAGCAGCTGAAGTTCCTGGGACACATAGTGAGAGAGGAGGGCCTGGAGAATCTGATACTCACGGGTCGAATAGAGGGAAAGAGAGACAAGGGAAAACAACGAAGAAAAGAATACTGAGCTGCTACGTGACATCTGTCCCTCTTTACGGCAGCGAATGTCGGACGATTTCCTCAAAGATGAAGAAGAGACTCGAGGCGACAGAGATGTGGTTCTGCAGAAGGATGCTAAGGATATCATGGACCGAATGTGTGTGCAATGATGAGGTCTTAGTTTGCAAACAAGGAGGAGGCTTATACTTAATATCAGGGAGAGGCAGCTGAAGTTTCTGGGACACATAATAAGGAAGGAGGGCCTGGAGAATCTGATAGTCACGGGTCGAATAGAGGAGGGAAAGAGAGACAAAGGAAAACAACGCGCATGACATGCCTAGCGGCCTTAAGCAAGTGGATGACAGAACGAATTCTGGGGGAGGAAACAAAGAGAAGGAGATGGAGGTGGAGAGCCATGATCGCCTACGTTCTGAAAGGACACAGTACTTAAAAAGAAAAAGAAAGTTTATAACCGTAGAAGTAGAAAAGTGTTTATTACCCACGACTCCGATTTCTTTTCTTTTTCCCTTGTTAGTGAGATACGGCATACAAAAATATTAATTGACAATTTTTAATGATAGATTAGCAATAAATGTTAACAAGAGCATTTTATCGGAAAATAATTTTTAAAATGAGGTTGTATTTAATGGTCGATAGAATTCATGCGGTTTTCTTGCTACGGCTGGAACTTCCGTCTGTTCACATGTAGTGATTTCTTTTTTATTTAAGCGGCATATCAACATCTATCGGTTATTTAATGCCGAAATCTAAATATTTTATACTCAATTTTTTAAAGATAATAATGGTTTTAGTGATAAATATCTTACAAATTAACCCATAGTGGTGAGGACAAGAGGTGGATTCTTATATTTCCCAAGGGGTTTTGTGTGTAAGTAAATCTAACGAACCTAACGGGAATTGGAACTCGGCTCTTTGATTAAAAATTCCGAGCCATTATCCATTACACCACCCAAACATCTAAGCTTACAGCACCTCATATTCCCAAGCGGTCACCCATCTAGGTACTGACCATGCTCGATATTGCTTACTCTTCGGTGATCGTACGGGAACCAATGTTTCAACGCGATATGGCCGAAAGCCTCAGTGAGTCCTGTTTTCACAGATATCGTAAAGCTCTGACAACCTAAACAAATTTCTGTCTGAATTTCTGTAGATGTGGAGTTATCTTTATTTACATTATTAACATTTGGACTAATATCTTCATCTTTGTTCTTAGCTACGTTCTGATCTCCGGCCTTCTTCGGGTATCTGTTGATCCGGGGAACCTTCATAAAATCTGAATCCATTATTTGATTTTCAGCTGTCTATGCCTAAGGATATCTCGTCTAGATCTTATTTAATATTGCTCAGGTATTCCCCGACCTGTTTTCACTGAGGCTAAGATTGTGTTACTCTGCCCAGGGATTGAACTCACAATTATTATGTCACCAAAATCACCAACCAACACATTCATACACGGGGCTGGTGAACATAGAAATAGGAGATTTATACGTTATAAGTATAGACTTATACCGTTTGGGAAACACGGTGGAGTAATGGATAGTAGCTCGGTTTGAGGAATCGGAGAGCCGAGTGCGAATTCCAGGTGAATCCATTACATTCGCTAATACCCTTGGAAAAGTATGAATTTTGTTCTTCTATAGACTTGGATGGCAACTGGTCTACTGCAGAAAGAATTGGTAACCTACTGAGGGGAAAAATCTGCCTCGTCAGTCATGTATCGAAAGATACATGATCGCCTAAGCGTGTATCACGTATGGCACATAACTGACTGATACCTTATTAGCTGCCTAGTACTGATGTCACGCTTAAGCTCCTTTGCGAGGAGCATAACAGCCGTGACATTGTCATAAGGTGGTCTGCGCCGCATCAGTGAAACCCACCGTTCATACGACTGTCTCCAGTACCCCCTTCTTTTTCCATACGGAAGCGATGGGTACCACTTCAAAATCCCAATATACCAGACAAGCAGCGATTCCATGTCGACATCAAAGACGATCTCGTGTAGGGCTTACAACGCCTACATGTTTATGGTTAGGAAGGGTGAATTTAACCACTTGCACAGGTGCCGTCAACTATTTCTTCAATTCGCTGTTGATATGGCTGCAAAAACGGAGTCGGAGAGGTTAGGATTCATGAAGTTAAACCAATCCAAACTTAGAACCGACTCCTACATTCACCTTCGTTATGGTCTGCGTTCTGATGGTGACCCACGCAATCTCGGCAAACCGTGCATTTTGTCTTCCTCTTACACTGGTGGCCCTCGATACATGCATGAAAGGACACAAGAAGCAATGACCTATGCCCGTCATTACCGGAGGCCTTATTTTTTTCGTCACGTTCACGTACAATCCGAAATGGGTTGAAATCACATGCGAACTTTTTCCAGGTCAACAGTACTCACACCGCCCTGACCTAATTGCCCGCGTTTTCCGGTTACAGCTGTGTAAACTTATGGATTTAATCCTTAAAGGGCAAGTCTTCGGACGCGTTAAGTGTCATATGTATACAGTGGAATGGCAGAAACGCGGTTTGCCTCATGCCCACATTCTGCTGTGGCTCAACGATAAGGTTGACGCAAACAAAATAGACGATTTTATTTCTGCTGAAATTCCGGATCCTGCTCTGGATCCTTTGCGCCACGAAATCATTAAAAACAATATGATACACGGCCCCTGTGCCACGAATTACGAAAAAAGGTCATGTTGGTCAAGCGGCCCCACTTGCGCAAAGCGTTACCCCCGTAAGTTTATCTCAGAAACGCAGACTACGACGGATGGTTACCCACTGTACAGACGTTAGAAGCCCCGCTGAGGGCGGCAGAACTGTGACAGTTAAGGGGCACACTCTGGACAATCGTTGGGTGGTGCCTTATTGCCCGCTGCTGTCCAAGACTTTTTACTTCACCGAACAAAACGCCCAGCAGGTTGTGGAAAACCCTAAAGACACAACCCTAACTGCTTTCTTTAAATTATGCTCAACAGATGCTTTTGCCAAAACATTGATATACCCTCAAGTCCCGTCCTACTACGTGTGGTCAAACAACCAGTGGGTTCGGCGAAAGGCTGGCGACCCTGTCGAGGGTTATCCCGATGTAAGGTCTAACTCTTGCCTTGGACGCGTTTATACTGTTCCCCCCAGCCAGCAGGAGTGCTTTTACCTCCGACTTCTACTTCATGAAATTACTGAGCCAACGAGTTTCACAGATATTCGCACTGTCAACGGCATAGAGTGCCAGTCTTATAGAGAGGCATGCTTCCGTTTTGGATTGCTTGGGATGCAGCCATGGCGGAGGGTGAACTTCTCAGAACGCCATCACGGCTTCGAACGCTGTTCGCCATTTTGCTTTTGCGATGCGAACTAAGCGATCCTCTGTCGCTCTGGCTAAAGTACAGAGAATCCATGTCAGAGGATGTGCTGTTCTCCGTTCAGAGTAACAGCCCAGGAGTTGAATGCGGTTTTACTGACTTCATATTCAACAAAGCGCTGGTGGCCCTAGAAGATGTTGTTTTCGAACTGGGAGGTGCCTCTTTACCAACTTACGGTTTACCACCACCGCTCAGAGAAGGTTTTGACACTTTACCAACTGAGTTATTGCGGGAAACATCCTACTCCATCGAGGTGCTGAACGCATACATTACCGAAAACGAGCCCAAACTTCTACCTGATCAGAGGTTTGCTTTCACTACCATAACAGACAGGGCAAACGGCTCCAGTGGAGGTATATACTTTTTAGATGCGCCCGGAGGAACTGGCAAAACTTTTGTTACTAAATTAGTCCTGGCAGAAGCACGGCGTCGTGGGGAGATCGCTATTGCGGTCGCATCTTCCTGGATTGCTGCAACGTTGCTACCGAGAGGTAGAACCGTTCATTCGGCTTGATCTATGCCGGTCACAAACTCCTCTCTGCAACATAACAAAGAATTCGCCACAGGCTGAAGTTCTGCGGAGATGCAAAATTATAGTTTGGAATGAGTGCACGATGGCACAAAGGGCGCCCTTGAGGCACTTGACCGAAGTCTCCAAGACATCAGCGACTCCTCCGACCCCATGGGTGGAGTAACCCTTCTCCTCGCAGGCGACTTTAGGCAGACTCTACCTGTTATTCCAAAAGGTACACGCACTGACGCTGTCCGCGCCTGCCTGAAGTCGTCTGCCCTTTGGCGCCACGTGGAGACTCTTAAACTGAGCACGAACATGCGTGCCTACTTGAATGGGGACTCCAGATCCGCTGACTTCGCACGGGACCTTCTTGCTCTTGGGGAGGGGAAAATGTCATCTGACACACAGGGTTTTGTGCAGATGGATCAGCTTGCCACCGCTGTTGAATCACAGGATGAATTGATGAACAACCTATCCACTACTTTTGCCGATGCCGATTGGCTTGCTGGGAGGGCCATATTGGCACCGAAGAACTGTACAGTTGATTCCATCAACCTTAAACTGTTGGATTGCATTCCCGGGCAATGTCATGTTTATAAGTTCATCGACAGAACTTCCGATCCATCTGAATTAGCTGAGTATCCCATAGAAGTTTTGAACTCCCTTCAGCCATCTGGACTCGCACCTCATATTCTTCGGCTCAAAGTTGGTGCTCCGATTATGCTAATCAGGAATTTGCTCCCACCTAAACAGTGCAATGGGACTCGCCTCATTATTAAATCCCTTTTAGTTCATATTTTGGTGTTACACGGAGTTTTGTTAGTCTCTCGCTCAACTGCGATCCTCACATAATAGTCAAGGGCTTTAAGATGTAAGGGGTGATGTGGTCGCAGATATTGTCTGACAGCCATGACTGGGTTCACCTGTGTGCATGGTGCAGAGTCCTGTTGCCAGACATAGAGTCTTTCAGCAGCCACCCTCTTGACGCAGGACAGCACTACCTCCTCAAAGCATTCGCTGTAGGCATCTTTGTTGAATCTGAGGCCCTCACCAACAAATTTGGGGAAACTTTTCATATCAGAATAAGAAGAATATGTTTTCCGATCTGCCGTGCCGTCGTAATCACCATTAGATTCATCCAACTCGTTCCGAATCCTCTACCCTGTCTTCAGATTGGCACTCAAACTCTATGAAATATTCATTTTGGAATTTCAGTCGCAAATACCAAGAACTACAGCATGCTGTTTCCAAATTTCTGGCGGAGTAAACTGTGTCATGATGCTCTTTTATCACAGATGGTGCCCAAATGACCGTACTATACTGTGCATTCGACAAAATGAAAAAACAAACAACGCGCATGTGCGAAATAAAAAATATAAAATGGTGACAATTTACCTATCACAATCTCTTCCCCTCTCTCTCTCTCTCTTCCCATATATATATATATATATGTGTGTGTGTGTGTGTGTGTGTGTGTGTGTGTGTGTGTGTGCGTAGCAGTAATATTTAAATTTTACAACTTTCACTCACTACCTGAACGTTGGTGTGTAATCGAAACTAAGAGTATTACTAAATGGTGATGAAAAATAAATATTTACTATTAACAGTATATATATATATATATATATATATATATATATATATATATATATATATATATATATATATATATACAGGGGTTGGACAAAATAATTGGAACAGGTGCATATTCCAATCCTATATTTCAAAGACCTATTACTTTTTGGTTTTTCAAGAGCTACCATATCAAGAACTATGACTTAGGGTAAAACCTCTAGCAAGCATAGCAATTCGGGCCGGACTTGCAAACTTACTGACAGGAACCGACCTGCATTGAAACGCAATGTGGCGAAAAATCTTCGGACTGCTGCGGCCAAAGTGACTGCTGAGTTGAATAATCATCTGAATAGTCCAGTTTCTACTGAAACTGTTCGTCGGGAACTCCATAAGGCTGGATATCATGGAAGAGTCGACATAAAGAAAACCTCTTCTCTCTACTCGCAACATTCAAAAGAGGTTGAAGTGGTGCAGAGATCACAATGCCTGGTCTGCAGACCAATGGAAGCAAGTCATGTTCTCAGACGAGTCCAGTTTTTCTCTTTTCCCAACTTCAGGACAAGTTTATGTGGAGGCAGCCCAAAGAAGCTTACAACCCTGACTGCCTTCTTCCAACAGTGAAGCATGGTGGTGGATCAGTTATAGTTTGAGCCGCTATATGATGGAAATATCTCGGTCCAATAGTTGCATTGCGTGGTAGAATCAACAGCAAAGATTACCTGAACATTTTGGGTGATCATGTTCATCCAATGGCCCAGACTTTATCCCCTGATGGTGACTGCATCTTCCAAGACGATAATGCTCCAACACATAACGCTTGAGTGATTAAGAATTGGTATGAAGAGCATAAAAGTGAGCTAGAACATATGGAGTGGCCTCCCCAACCTCCAGATATCAATATTATTGAACATTTGTGGTGTATTTTGGAGCAACAAGTTAGGAGCCGATATCCTCTACCGTCGTGTCTTAAAGAGCTAGAGCAGGTATTAATGGAAGAATGACGGAAAATTCCTCTGGATGAAGTCAAGAAGCTGTATGATTCCATTCCTAGACGTATTAAAGCTGTATGTGAGGCTAAAGGTGGACCAACTCCATATTAAATAAATTTTCTTTGAATTTAACAAGTGTTTGAATTATTTTGTCCAACCCCTGTATATGTATATGTTTATGTATATGTATACCGAATGTAAGAGCAAAATTGTACAAATCGTGTAAGAGCAAAATTGTAGAATTTTTAGATTAAGGTTTGGACCGTTGTATCTTAGAAAAGATTAAATATATATTACTGGAATCCTACGAAGTTTTTATAACACTATTGAACTCTACTTTGAGCAATCAGAATGTATAATTACTCTCCAAGTTTAACAGAAATATCATGATGAAATCGATCATAAACGAAAATGTCATGTTCATCATTAATTAATTATAGCAAGGATCGGAAGCTCATGAAGGATTTTATATACTGTTCAAATATATATATACACCCCTGGTCAAAAGCTTAAGACCATATACAAAAGGGTTTAAAAAATATAAAATATTGTTACTTTAATCAAAATATATTTGCGAAACATTTACATTTAATTAGAAAATGTAGTTTATCAACAAAGTGAACATTTTAAGCTTTTAATTGATTAATTCAAACAAATATTGAAAAAAAGGATTTTTTTTTTGTTGGTAATAAACATAAGACCAGGTAAATAAAAATAACAAATACAGAACAAATAAGTCACGACGACAATTTAATTCTCAGTATATCCTCCATTTTTGCGAAATCACTTTGGCATACACATTTTTACGTTCTGCATGAGGGTGCTTGGGATGCTCGCCCAGGATGCATAAACTGCAGCACGAAGAGCATCCACAGTTTCAAATTACGAACCATGTTTATAAACATCCTTTGCCATCCATCCCCAAACATTCTCGATTGGGTTTCTATCTGGAGAGAGTTGTAGATTGCAGCATTGTCCTGTTGGAATATCCAATTTTCTTCACATAGATGAAGGCCTTCAGTAATTAGCGATGCCTTTCTTAACATGTCAATGTAACTAGCAGCTGTTTGGCGACCTTTTACCTCCTGTAACTCAAGAGTCCCATTGTACGAAAATGGACCCCAGACCGGAATTGATCTACTTCCACTGTGTCGTGTTGAGAAAATTTCTTTTGTGACATCTTTTTCATGCCAGTAACGCTGAGAGCCGTCTGAGCCATCAAGATTTAATTTTTTTCTCTTCTGAAAACGATACTTTCTTCCATTTATCTACATCTCCAAGTTTGATAATCGGAAGCAAAATGTAAACGGGAGGTTTTATGTCGAAGAAGAAGGCGAAACCTCTGCAGCCGTTTCAAGTTCTTAAACCCTTTCTCATTTAAATGCCATCGAATTTTTCGAGAGCTGAACTCAGCATCTGTATTCGCTTTTATCTGATTTGATGTTAGGCTCGAATCTCTCTTAACTTCTCGCCTAATGCGTCCGTCAAAAGATGGTGAGATTTTATTGGGGCGACCGCTTGATTTTTTAGAAGCATACGCATCCGGATTTTTAATGATGTTAGCAATGACAGTTCTGCTACGGCCAATTTCATTTGCAATGGCTCGTTGCGAAAGACCACGCCTTTGAAGTTCAACAACCCTGGCCTGTTCGAACTTTGTTTAAATTTTACCCTTAGCCATTTTAAAATCTGAAATTTAATACTGGAAATGAACTACGCAGATGTCTACACGCCTGAAGCTATGAGTACACTGACTAGTTCTAAAATTTTTGTCCAGTAATTTGTTTTTTCCCACATGGTCGTATCTCTATGACTAACCAAAAAAAGCCTTTTTTCAATGTTTGTTTAAATTATCAATCAAAAATTAAAAATTTTCGCTTGTTTGTTGATAAGCAACATTTTCTAATTAAATGTAAATGTTTCGCAAATAAAATATATTTTGATTAAAGTAACAGTGTTTTATTTTTTTAACCCTTTTGTATCTGGTCTTAAAATTTTGACCTGTGGTGTATATATATATATATATATATATATATATATATATATATATATAAACCATATTATTCTAGAATCATTTTTCAAATTATTCAAGATGATCTTCGCCCATTCTCACCTTCTAACTTTCTGTCCTGGAGTAACAAAATGCCTCACAAGTTTCACGAACGATTTCATTTTCAAGATTTTTTTCATTGCTGTTTGGGCTTTCATAACTGAAACTACTCTCTCACGCGCCAAACGTCTTATGGATTGAGTGTGTCTTTTTCTAATTGATTTCTTTAAGTCTTTAAGTTGAAATGATGATCCCTCTTCCCGTTGTGACCTTCTGATGCAGTTTTCCTCTCTACGGATCCTCCTTTTTTAATCTTATTCACCATTCTCTTGATGGTTCTTGAATGGAATTTGAATATCGGTGCCAGAATATAAATTTTGGTACCATTACTAAAGGCCTGAATGACCCTTTTCCCTATCACCATTGCTCAGTTGGGAAAACAGTGGGACTGACACAAAACATTTTTAACCTGTTCTCTTTCTATCTGAATAACTGAAAGGTTTTTTTCAGTGCTTCTTACAACAAATGGTGTCAAAATGGTTATACCTCTTATCTAAAAGGCCAAGAAAAAGAAACTCAATTAGTTTAGTGATTTTTAGATATTAAGGCATTTTGGTAGATGAACAATTACATATATATATATATATATATATATATATATATATATATATATATATATATATATATATATATATATATATATATACCGTTACTACAATCTTTTATGTAGCATTAAGCATGAAAATTACAAATACAGCACTAGCCTGTCTACATACATATGTAATATTAAACAGAGAGATGGTATTGACCCCATCATAAAATGGGAAATACTAAATAAATGACATAAGTATAAAGAAGGGGAAAAGTATTGCTTATTATGTATGGAGGAAAAATTAGCAATAGCCACTTCCGATGAACCTAATAATTTAACAAATCAAAGATCTGAGATTTTAAATAGGTGTAGACTTAGGAAACCCTGATTATTGGAATAGAGGCTCCTTTTTTGTCTTCTGTTTGGGGGGTCCTCTCTATCTTCTTCTGTCACAGGGTTTCATGCTAATTAGATTTTAGTGGCTTTATCAATGAATACTGTTTCACGCCATTTCCTCTTTAACCAGCCTACCCTGAACGCTGAAGATCTGTTTAGGTGAAACCTAGGTCGGTTGTTCCTGGCTCTTGAGGATTTATTCCATTTATATATATATATATATATATATATATATATATATATATATATATATATATATATATATATATATATATATGCGCGCGTGTGTGCGTGCGTGTGTGTGTGTGTGTGTGTATAGAAAAATAGGAAAAAACCGTTAGGTTAATAATCCAAAATGAGTATGAAACAGAACTAGCTGCTTTAATTTAATTTATTTTTTGTAATATATATATATATATATATATATATATATATATATCAGTCTGTACATTATCAATCGATCTCTTCATCTGTCTGTCTATGTCACTTAGTTCTATATCCTTCTATCTATCATGTCATTTGTCTATATCGCTATCTGTCTATCTATATATCTATCTATCTATTTTTCTCAATCTATTCCTACCGATCTATTTACCTATCTCTCTGACTATTTATCTCAGTACGTTCCTTATCTATATCTCTTTATTTGTGTATCAAAAAAGGCAAAATCTAAAGCTAGCAACAATTTTTCTATCACGTTATTCTGGGTTTATTTTTTTTTCTTATACGATTTTATCTCTGCTTTTCTCATATTCAAATTTCCTTATTTAGAATCTGCCTGTTTTTCTTTTCTTTCTCTTTTCTTTTTTTTTTTTTTTGTCCAAATATTGATCCATGATAACTTTGACTAAAGTTTTATAATAAAGAATATGGCACTAAAAAATATCATCTTAATCTTTCTTGAGCCACTAATTATGTTCATATCGCCAATTCAATTTTATCATAGACTTAATGTAATATTTAAATATTTAGAAAAAATAGTTCGACTGGAAGACGTAATTTATGTGTTTCTTGTTGAGTTATTGGTAGTATCCTCAAATAGAACACCATATATATATATATATATATATATATATATATCAGGCGATATTCAGTTTTCGATCAACTGGTCAGGTTAGCGCATGATATGGACTAAAATACATCCTCTATCTCTCTTTATATATATAGAGAGAGAGACAGACAGACAGACCGGCAGACAGAGACAGGGAGAGAGAGAGATACATACATACATACATACATACATACATACATACATACATAGACCACCTGTCTAATGACTGCGCGAAAGCGTATGAAACTGGAAGTGGTGGTCGGTTACTACCCACTTGAAATTTGACTTAAAATATATAAAAACCCTGCCATTTATTATAGCATTGAGCATTCCTTTTTCTTGTGTGCAATTTTAAGCAGGATCTTTTTGTAACTTCTTATTCTTATTTCTAATTATATATCTATACATCCTTTTACCTTATATGGGGAATAGGCTATTTCGGCAGACGACCACTTTCACTGTCGACCGAAATAGCCTATTCCCCATATTAGGTAAAAGGATTTCTTTGATTATCTATCTATCTATCTATCTATCTATCTCTCTCTCTCTCTCTCTCTCTCTATATATATATATATATATATATATATATATATATATATATATATATATATATATATATATATATATATATTCGAAGCATTAATATCGTTAATTGGTGGTGGAGTAAAAAAAAATGAGTAATTAATACTTAGTTATGGCTCAGACGTATCAAAGATGTGTTTCTGCAGAAGGTTGATGAGAATACCATGGACAGAACATGTGTGCCGAGAAAGTTTGAAAGAAAATAGTAACAAAAATCACAATTATATTTGCAATCAGAATGAGGCAACATTTTTGTCACATAATGAAGAAAGAAGACTTGGTAAAATTATCAATCACAATACTGAAGGCAAGAGTCGCGAGGAGAGACAGCGAGTTAACTATCAAATGAGATTGTGCAAATGGATGGTAGAACAGTGTTGAGGATGGGATTGTAAGGCGACAAAATAAGACCTGTGGACGATAAGAAGAACGATGATTGTTGACCATGTTCACCATAGTCTATGAATATAGAATTCAGCGCAGTACGTAATCTGTTCAATGAAACAACGTTAAAGATTACCACTCACGAGTCAGACACTCTACTGAATCGGACTATATCACCAATATCACTAGCAGCAGCTGTTCCGTAATTCTTCAGTCTTTGATATCAAAGGATGGCAGTGAATATTCCGGAAAAAACATGGCCGCCTTTATATACGTCGCATTGAATATTTTGAGCCTTCTGATTGGTTAATTCTTCTATCGGTAAACTATAAATGAGTCAGCTCATTTTGCTTGGCTCACTAGTACACAAAAGGTACCCAAAAACTCCAACAATGATCACTCACTCTATCTATCTATCTATCTATCTATCTCGATATATATATATATTCAAAGCAAAAAACGAAATAAATTTAATTAAACAAAGAATTTTATTAAACAAAGAAAATTAATAAAAACAAAAAACAGAGTGTTCTTAGCAACTGGAATGTAGGAGACGCAATTTTCATATTGTTAACTGAAAATAACGTCAGTTAATGTCACGTGTGGAGAATATTATCATTAATCTGTGTTGATGGATTCAACCATTTTCTTTTGATTTTAATATATTTTTGTGTACATTTGTTTGTGAGAGCAGTAATTTTGTTAGAAAAGGTAAAATAGGGAAAAGCTTGGGCGTAGATTAATATTTGGGTTTTGTTCTATGGCGGCACTCTCGAGAATTTTCCTTCTGAGTGAGTTATCTTCTTTTTTTTATAAGTATAGAATTTTTGAAAATCAAAATTATGATTGAATTTATTCCTATGTATGACTAAGGCATTATTTAAGTTGTTTATTCTAAGGTCTCTTTTGTGTTCATAGATACGTTTTTTATGTTTCTGTTTGTTTCTCCAATATATTGGAGAAACCAGCCATTGCCATTTTTTCTGCGGTAGACCAGTTACAATCAAAGGTTATACAACCTGTCCTGCTATTTACCTATGGAAGGTGGGGAAGAAGGGGAGGATTCATACCTTTTCCAAGGATATTAGCACGCAAGTGAATGTAATGGATTCGAATTGGAATTCGAACTCAGCTCTCCGATTCCTCAATCCTGGTCGCTATCCATTACTCCACTGTAAATGTCTTACGTTTAAATAAATATCTTTCCCCAACACTTTCTCTTAGTTTTCTTTGGCGACCTTGTCTGAGTTTTGTTTTCTAACCAAGTCTGCAATATCTGACAAATTTTGTTCTTCTTCCGACTTAAATTAGGTGATACATATGAATTTTAAAAATTGCAAAGACTTCTAATTTTCACATATATCCCTGGTTTCCGCAATTCTCTGCTGATTTATCATCCATAACCAAATATTTTTAAGCAAATCACCCCAAGTCGGGCGTGCCACTAGCACGCATGGGGTTACAGGGAGTGAGAGCAAGAGTAAAGAGGGGTGTTTGAGGAAAGGATATAGGAAGGGACGGGGATCAGGTTCAATGAATCAGAAGATGTCGAGTGACATTACATTTGAATATTTGAAGATTATAGCTATCAGGAAAGCAAGTGATAGGAAGGCAGTTCCACTGACGGGAGGCGCGAGATAAGAAGCTGTTGGAGTAGAAGTGACGACTACATTTAAACGTTTCGACAATGAAAGGATGGGACTGAGATGCCAACCTAGTAGCGCGCTTAGATTCATGCAATTTGGGAAGCAGTGAAAGTAGCTCCTCGGAGCCGTTGTAAGTGTAGAGAAGACAGAAGGAAGCAAGAGCACGTCTGTGAGATAGCGACTGCAGACGAGATGCCAGAACGGGACCAACCACGTTGCATATCCGTATCTGGATTTTGTCAAGGACCTCGAGGTGAACAGCGGGATCAACAGACCATGCATTCGTTTTTACTCCACCTGCACTTGCTTATTACGAGAGCGACAACGTGATCTCTATTTCTGCACTGCTTATGTTTACTATTTTGTTTATTTCCATTATTTTCTATTAAATACTCAATACATTTGTTGGAGTGTAGTGCTAATTTCTGCGGAGCGCTTTTTACTCGAAAGAAAGAAATTGATTTTCTTTTTCTTGTTGCAGTCAATATCTAGATCTGGTAAGGTATACGTTAGCAGCAGTAAAATGAATCACGCGTTATAACTTCGTCGCCATTGACACTTAACTTTCTCATTTGTTCTTTGATTTCAGGATCACTGAAGCTACATTAGCTGTTTCATGAGAAACGACACCTGGTTTTAGTGACTCACAAGTAAGTATATCCTCCATATATATCAATCGCGCGTGCACACGCACACACACACACACACACACACACGTACATACGCACGCACACACGCATATAAGGTATTCCCGCGTTATTTCCACGGATTATGAAAACTAAAGATAACGCTTTCCCATTCCATTATATGTCAATCCCTGTTATGTTTGCGTGAGTTCTGAGGACCGAGCAATGCATTTGTTGATTGGAAATAATTACCAAGAACGTTTTTAGGTTTACAGCATTTTATTAATTACTAGATAAACTGAGTTAACACTACCCTACAAAAGAATTAGTGAAATATGGAGAGACGTTTGCCACACGTGTCCCGGTGTAGTCCGCCATCATGATCTCTCCGTCTTGCCACACGTGACGTCTGACGTCACGATGTCCAAAGCAAGTGGGATAACTCTTACAATACTTTGGAGTTATCTCCCTTTATGTTTCCTTCCAACAATTCCGCTCAAGCTTTCCTAGTTAGGTCACAAGTAGCAAATTGGGCTTTACTGGAAAGCCCAGCGCACTACTAAATTTTTAATTAACTTAAGTAGCCCAAATTAGTAAATCTTATTTTCAAAAGTAGCCAAATCCGCACAGCTAATTTTTCAAAGTAATCTAATTTAAAAAGTAGACCCAAGTTCGCCCAGCTTATTTACAAATTATCCCAAGCTAGATCAGTTTATTTTAAATGCAGCCAAGAATTAGCCCACCTTACTTTGAAAGCAACCCAAGTTATCCCAGTTAATTTCAAGTTAGCGCAAGTTCATCCTACTTATTGTTAAAGTAGTCCATGTTACCCCGGTTTATTTTAAAAGCGATTAGCCCAGCTTATTTTAAAAACAATCCACATTAGCCCAGCTTATTTTAAAAACAATCCGCATTAGCCCAGCTTATTTTTAAAACAATCCGCATTAGCCCAGCTTATTTTAAAAACAATCCACATTAGCCCAGCTTATTTTAAAAACAATCCAAATTAGCCCAGCTTATTTTAAAAACAATCCACATTAGCCCAGCTTATTTTAAAAACAATCCACATTAGCCCAGCTTATTTTAAAAAGAATCCACATTAGCCCAGCTTATTTTAAAAACAATCCGCATTAGCCCAGCTTATTTTAAAAACAATCCACATTAGCCCAGCTTATTTTAAAAACAATCTCCGTTATCCAGTTTATTTAAATATAGCCGAAGTCCACGCAGCTTATGTAAGCCCAGCTTATTTTAAAAGCAGTCCAAGTTAGCTAAGTTTATTTTAAACGCAAACAAAGTTAAAGCGGGTTATTTAAAGAGCAGCTCCAATATACCCCGCTTTTTAAAAGTAGTCCAAGCTTGCCCAGGTTATTTTAAATGCTGCCTTATTTAGTCCAGTATATTTTAAAAGTAGCCCAAGTAAGCCATGTGTATTTTTTAAATCGACAAAAATATAGCGAATAGTGAAATTCAGCATTTAGTAGCGCCTGTCTTTCAAAAATAGCTCCATCTAGTGACCATTGTTCAGATGAATATGAAATTACAATCATAAGTCCCCATTGGATAACTATTCGAAATTTGAATCAATCAAGAGATGTTTTAATAGTGATAAAAAGAAATTTCAAAAATGATTTTGATATTGTGAATCAAAGCCATGCGAAATTCAAACGTTGTCGCTCCAAAACCGCTCCAAAAACACTAAAATAATTAGCGTAAATATTTTCTTTATATACATTACTTGATTTCCTTATAAATATTACTTGATTTTGCAGTTTTTAACTCCCCGATTGATGGCATAATTACGTTTCATTTTAAAGAAAATTAAACGGATTTTAATCCTCTGATGAGCTACCCTTTAAAATATGGAAGAAAAAACGTTTGTTCACACTGAAGCGTTATTTTACAATGATTTCATGAGATCTCGAATGTAATCGAGTTGTCGTGTCGACTAAGGATCACACGAAACTTAAATGGTCATCTCTAACATTGCACATAATTCAACTCCGTATTTCGCCAAATTAATGTCAGCCATTGTTGGAGAGCAGCCCCGAATTCTTCATCCGAAATGTGAACCTTGCATTCTCGTCTGCGATACCTGAGAGAGACACTATTTTTACCGTTGGGGTGGGTGTTTATATATCTATCTCTGCCATACGGCCCTTTTTCCACGCTTTTTTCGCCTCTCATTTCGTCACTATCGACGGGTGAATCACCGATCTCTACCCGTGACTGGGAGGTCATATCAGATCAGCTCCGCACATTGCTTATTTGATTATCAGGTGTAACATTGAATGCAAAGGCTATTCTACCATGATATGGGGTGACACACATACTGCAGCTTGTATATGCATTTAATGCTCTATTTTTGATTTCTCTCTCTCTTCTTTTTTTTTAACAAATATACCATTTAAGAAAGAAATTAAGCTTTGGTAGAGAAAGCTTTAATAAATTTCAATAACTCGTTAAATTTCCGTAGCTATTTAAAAATGCGTCTATGTCAGATTGTCTAAATGCTGTTTCTGTTAATTTGTCAAAGTCGAATTTATTGATAGCGGCCGAGTTCAAATTCCAGTCGGGTTCACTACATTCCCTTTCACGCAAATATCCTTGAGAAAGACAGGAATCTCTCTCTTCGCTAACCAGCTATGGGTTAAATAGCAGGAGATACTAGGCCTATATCCTTGGTTGGCAACCAGTCTACCACAGAAAGAAACGGCAGCCTACTGCGGGGAAGTCTTCCGCCTAGTCAGTCATGAATCAAAAGAGGCATCATCGCCCAATCGTGTATCACGTATGGCACTTGATTGACTTTTTTTTTTAATCATTTCACCCCATGCAAGACAGTAAAGTCACTAAGACACAAGGGGTTACTGAATGTGAAAGAGTAAGATAAAAGAGAATCATTATTAAGGAGCGAGAACAATAGAAGAGTATTCAGGAGGACATTAGATAACGATTGAAATTGCATTTAAATTTCTGAAGATCAAAGTTGGCTGGAAAACATGGAATCGAAAGTGAGTTCCACAAGTGAGAAGTGTGAGAAAAGAAACTGTTAGTATAAAACTTACGGTTACATCTAGCCAATTCATCTATGAACTGATATATTGTTGCCAAACTAGTAGAGCGCTTAAATTCATAAAAGTCGAGATACCATACTGGAGAGTACATCCGAATAATTACTATGAAAGTATTTATAGAAAAGCCACGGGGAAGCTACATTACGACGGTTAGAAAATGACTGAAGCCGAGACGCCAGGTCAGGACCAATAATATTGCAGATTCTTTGGATTTTATCAAGAATCTCTAAATATGTAGCAGGAGCATCTAACCATATATGGCGATAATATTCAAAGCAAGGACGAAGGGTAGACTTATAAATATGTAATCTAGTTTCGAGAGAGAAAAATTGTTTAGCACGACGCAGTGAACCAACTTTTTTATACAGCAGACGTAACAATACTTTTTTTTCTTATAAAACGGTTCCGTTAGCAACAGCACTCATATCCTGTTTTTAATATATTTCTATATCGTATGCTTCCTTTAAGGGCACCTCGTCTTAAAATTAAATTGGAACGCTAAAAATACGATATCGATCAGCATTCATTGCTTTCTTTCCAATCAAAATTCACATTTTCCTCTATTCATTTGACTGAGGGACATTTTTTTTTCATTCCAAAGTAAGGGTCCGATATTGCAATTAATTCCAAAGTCCTCGAAGCGACTGAATGAGAGGAATCAATAAACTTGATATGCAAAAATATTTTCCTTAATCTAGATGTAAACTTAATATATATCTACACACGCACACACACACACACACACACACACACGCACACACAAATATATAAGTGCGTGCATGTATTTACAACACACAGACATAACACGAACAAAATACACATATATCTAATATATATAATTTAAAGTTTGTGTGCTCGCGTGTCCGCTGGAAAACCTAAAAAATAAATATCTATATATAAAATTCTGTGAATTCTGTTCGTCCGTCCTTCCATCACGCCCTCTAAAATAGCCATACATTCACCGATCGAAACCAGATTTTGAGGATAAGTGCAAACAGGTAAGGGGGTACAGTTGGTTTTACTAGGGTGCGTAAAAACCGCGAAATAGAATTTTGGCATTTTTCCAAACAAAGCAGCTTCTTCAAATTTCATCGATTGGTTGGCGATATTAAACAAAGAGTGGTTTGTAAATGTCGACAAAAATGTTAGCGATAACTTCTTTTCTTTCTTTCAATGTGTCGTGTCCTTTCAAGACGTAGGCGATCATGGATCTCCACTTCCCTCTATCCCTTGCAGCTCTCAACAAGTCCCCTCCCTCTGACACCTCCCCACCCCAGACCACGTTCTGTCGTCGACTTAGCGATAACTTCAATAATGCTAAATACGATGCAGGATTTCAACATGCGTCAGGGTGTTGCCAAAAACTTCTAGTTTATAAAACTGCTTGTCTCTTCTTGTTTTTGTCCGTGTGTCTGACTGTGTGTGAATGCGTGTGTGTGTGTCTTTTCGTGTGTGTAAATGTTATCTAAAACTGTTAGATCAAATAAATGAGATATAATTAATTATATTTACTAGTATGTCTCATATTTTGGCGTTTTTAATGGCAATAATTAATATGCATAATTTAGTTTGCATACTTAGCCTTAAATAATTACTCTGCATACATAACCTTATATAATTAATTTGCATACTTACTCTTAAATAATTAATATGTATATTTAACCTTAAATAATTAATTTTCATACATAACCTTAAATAATTAATTTGCATACCTAGCCATATACATACATCCTTGTGTAAATTAATTGAAACAAAACGAATAATTATGTTGTTATTTTAATTTTTTTTTTTGTATTTTTTCAATGAGACATGGCCCAGTGCATATGTTAGTAATTCGTATGTCCATTCCACGAAATCGTTCCTTGCAGATTGACCACAGATTCTCGATTTGATTTAAATCAGGAGAGATTTAGGGCCAGTCTCGAGTACCTTGCCAGGGTGTTCGTGCAGCGTTATAGTTTTGGTACGCTTCCTTGGAGTAACGTCCATCGCAGACAATGGCCGTAGGACAACTAATCGACAGTCGAGACAATAGTGTCTGGGAGTGCTGAAAATCTGAAGCAATATTTTTCAAGGCCAAACAAATTTCATCATACACCCCGAAAATAGATTCGTATTACTCTACACCACTAAAAATGACCTAATCTGAGGAAAAATAAAATTCGATTACACTCTGTCACTTCAGTCGGTCTAAAACTGACCGCATGGTGAAAGAAAGGAAACTAAAATGGTTGTTCCAATTAATTTACACAAGGTTATATATATATATATATATATATATATATATATATATATATATATATATATATATATATATATAATAGTTAGCACTGAGGTCAAGACCGAACGGTGACAGTCGGTTTCGTACTTGAACGCAATCTTTAGGCTATGTGTGTTGTATTCAAAATAAACAAATCAACAAATTAAGTAAATAATAAATAAAATGACGAATGCACATAAACCCAAGTAAATGTAATAATAATAATCAACAATAAATAACTAAATAATCGATAATAAATAACGATTAAGAAGTCAAGAGACAACTCTATACAATAGCTACAAATACGTACATTCGGATCCGCAATTATTTCCACGCAATAGCTTCTATAATATTTTGAAATATAACTGCTATTGCTTACTCAGTAACCATTAACATAATACAATAGACCTTGCTAGCCATAATACACTGTTGGCTAGCATATATAAATATTCAAGATGATATAGAACACACATGGCCTGAAAATAGGGATCTATCATGAAACAGACTGTCGCCGCTAAGGTGCGGGCATTGAGGCGGCCCACCCTTCATTCCATTCGTATTCCCTTAGTGAGAGCTAAGTTCCACTCGAACGACTTCTTTCCACGAACCACTTCTTTTTGGAACCAACTCCCAAAAGGATACTTCCCCAACTACAACAATCTTAACTTGTTCAAGTCTAGGGTTAACCATTTATCCTCATAAACTGCGCCTCTTAACACAAACACAACAGACTCCTACAGTAACCCTCTACCTCGAGTGGCTCTTGAGATTTGTATATGATGAACATTAATAAAATATATATGTATATATATATATCTTTCAAGTATTGATGGGGGAGCTTTTGTTTGAGTTAGTGTGGTACGGCAGTATCTTGATTATGCCATTATTCACTCTTCTAGTCACGTTTGCTATCCATTTTAGTTGTTGCTGCTGTTGAAAGTCCTCATATGACGTGGTTTCTGTTGTTCGGATACAGAGTCTTTGTTTATGATTCTGTAGCTACAGTCGACAAGGATACAAAAAGCATAGTCCTCTGTGAGACCTACACGTTTCATTCGCTCGAAGCCATTTTTAGAACCATCGATCTGAGAAAACTGTTGTATATACCTGACATTTAAGATATTCCTGAATATATATATATATATATATATATATATATATTATGAAATAGACAAAATCCGACAATTATTTTAAGACATTTTTATGTTTATACATTCTTTTTATAGATACAAATATTTAAGTAAATGCTCTGTTTATAATAAACAGTATTAAACAACATTTACCGGCCTGAATGTCCGAGAAATTTTCATAGAAAATATTCGTCCTTCGACAGGAATCGAACCTGTATTCTATACGGAACCGTCATTTCGCGTGACGTGCCTTAACCGATTGGGCCACAGAGAAGCTTTCGGTTAGCAAGGTCGATTTTATTGTCTTTAAACTATAATCTTCCATGATTCTCTCGCGTACATTCATATCTGCTCATGGCGTATCTAAATGTAAACAAATGACGTCACACATTATGAAATGTAAGCTTAGCACACATTCTTTTAAATATTTGCCTGATGTTCGTGGATGAATTTTACTAAACATTTAGAGAAAATGTAAACGAAAAGGACACTTACACATAGAATCAGAAAGGGACGGGTGAAATTTCTCGGGCACCTAATGAAGACATCGGGCTTAGAAAATTTGATACTCACAGGGCATATTGAAGGCAAAAGTGGCAGAGGAATGCAGCGCATTGCCTACCTAACGAGCTTGTGTCAACGATTGGCTTACTGAGAGCTACAAAAAAAACAGGAAATTGTAGAGAGCCATTATCTCCAACGTCCTGGACGGAGATAGCACATAGAAGAAGGAGGAGGCACATGTTCTTTCAAAGTTTTGTTAGATCCCCCCCCACAAAGCTTGATTATGAAGTACTTGACTTTGACAGATCTAATCACCCGCTATACTTAAAAAAAAATGTCCTTTTTTTTTTTCCTTCGTTTGATGTTGTCTGGGTTTCGTTTAAAACTCTACCTCTTTTTTCCCTTTCGAAGCAATTGACTTTTTATGTATTAACGCGTTTTTCTACTGAAGCTTGATCAAATTAATTTTATTTTCGGGCGAATCTCAAGCGAATCGATGTCAAGAGCAAGATTAGGTTTTATAATGCCTGAATTTGTCTGAGATAGGAACGATGTGGATGGCACTGATAATAATAGGTTAGCCTTCGAGCGGGTGAAGCTTGTAGCTCTCAGTAAGGACCACTCCTCTTCAAATCTCACGGACTGGCGCTACAGAATCACAAAGAAGTGAACCAGATAACTGATACCGCATTATTTGAAGACTTTAAACAAGAGCAAAACCTAAAATGCATAGCACATATAGCTCGATGATAACTGACATAAGGTGCTGAAATTCAACACTTCTTCTTCTTCTTCTTCGCCTTCTTCTCCGCCTTCTTCTTCTTCGCCTTCTTCTTCTCCGTCTTCTTCTTCTTCTTCGCCTTCTTCTTCTTCTTCTTCTTCTTCGCCTTCTTCCCCGCCTTCTTCTCCGCCTTCTTGTTCTTCGCCTTCTTGTTCTTCGCCTTCTTCTTCTCCGCCTTCTTCTTCTTCTTCTTCTTCGCCGTCTTCTTCTTCTTCTTCTTCTCCGCCTTCTTCTTCTTCTTCTTCGCCTTCTTCTTCTTCGTCGTCTTCTTCTTCGCCTTCTTCTTCTTCTCCGTCTTCTTCTCCGTCTTCTTCTCCGTCTTCTTCTCCACCTTCTTCTTTTTCTTCTTCTTCTTCTTCTTCTTCTTCTTCTTCTTCTTCTTCTTCTTCTTCTTCTTCTTCTTCTTCTTCTTCTTCGCCTTCTTCTTCTTCTTCTTTGTCTTCTTCTTCGCCTTCTTCTTCTTCTCCGTCTTCTTCTACGCCTTCTTCTTCTTCTTCTTCGCCTTCTTCTTCTTCTCCTTCTTCTTCTTCTAAGCCTTGTCCTTTCTGGTCGTGGACGATTGTAGCTCTCTACAATTTCCTGTGCTTAGGTAGCTTATTCATTGCGTTCCTCTGCCCCCCTTGATTTCAACATGTCCGTTCAGTGTCAAATTTCCAATGCCCTTTTTCCTCATTGTGTCCACTAGTAATTTCAACTGTACTCTTCTTCTCCTTTTTTTGTTTCTAACGAAATTTTCCTGTTTCTTAATACTTTGCTTAGATTTTGGAAGACACCTTTCGCTATCCAAATGTGCTTTTCGGTGCCGCATTTTCTGTCCTCTGTCAAAACACTTCCTAGAAATTTAAATTGTTGTACTTGCTTAGTTTTGGCATTTCCAGTTTAGAATTCGCATGTTGGTCTGCACTTTAAAAAGTTAGTGTTATATACCGTACCTATGAACACTAATGGGTATGTTCCAAATATGTTGGACACTATTATAAGTCGGGGTAATATACCTTCCCCCACATTAAGTTTAGCCTTGTGCCACATCCTAACTCGTGGGGAGCCAGGTAAATATCGTATTATGCTGTCCAAGCTGGCAGCGTGAGCTGTCAGCGTGAGCTGTCAATGTGGGAAGCTCTTGCCGTGTCGAACTATCTGCTCTCGAGCAGAGAGGAACCCGGACGAGGCTATGCCGAAGGGCAGATTCTCGCCTGTGGAGATCGACAGATATCCGATCCCGCGTATGCGGGGTCTACGGACAATTTTTGCCGAAGCCCACAGGTTCGGATTTCCCAACATTAAATTTGGCCTTGTACCACATCCTGCCTCGTGGATAGCCAGGTAAATAATCGTAATATGCTGTCTAAGCTGGCAGCGTGAGCAGTCATTGTGGGAAGCTCTTGCTGTGTCGAACTCTCTACCTTCGAGCAGAGAGGAATCCGGACGAGGCTATGCCGAAGAGCAAAGTCTCGTCCGGGGACGTAGACAGATACCCAATCCCGCGTATGCGGGGTGTACGGGCAATTTTTGCCAGGGAGGCAACGAGCTCGTATTTCCCCACATTAAATTTGGCCTTGTCTCGCATACTACTTCGTGGGGCGACAGGTAAATATCGTAATATACTGTCTAAATAGTTCAGCTCTAGCAGTGGTTTACCTACTTCACGCCGCTGGCGAGTATTGTATTCCGTTGATGTTGTAAAGATTACCATTTCATTTCTAACCTCCGTTTTGGTTATCTTTCATTCAGTAAACCTTTCTATGTTACAACAGTTAGGAAACAAGACTCCATCGATTTTGGAAAAGACGATGGCAATTACTGAACTGGAAAAACCTATTTTCCTGGAAAAAACTGTTTTAAAAGAAAGATTTTATAAATTTTAACTGAAAACAGTACTGGTTATTCGGTCAATGAATGATGAATGTTTCCTTATACGAAAAAGACTCATAATGCTATTAACATAACCATTGGTACCAGTTTTTCCAGCATTAGTAAATTATCTTTCAACTCACTGATCCTAAGTTCAATACAGAGAAAAACCTACATTTTTTACTATTCTTTTATAATTATCCATTTTTATTTATATCTTAATTCCATGTTTAAAGAAAATTCTGTTTCTTTTTTTTTCTTAGGGCACTCAGTGGTCAGAAACAAAATGGCGTGCACCAAATACCCGAAGTTGTTTCGTACATTTAAAATTCTCATATTCCTCTCTAAATTAAAGCAAATTTTTTGTTGGGCCAAATATAATATGAAGGACACATAAAAATGTGATTAAATTTGATCTTTTATTCATATAAATTCAATGCTTCATTGTCCAGGCATCAAAATATTTTTCTTGGATTTCTATAGCCTTTTGTCTCCTTTCATCTGAATTATGAATTCAATTAGATTATATTAGACTGATGTAAATATAGACAAAAATTTTTATTCATACAAATTCATGGCCTCATTATTCAGTCATAAAAGTATTTTCCTTGGCTTTTTATAAACCTTGTCCCATCTTGAAGCGTATTTAATTATGAAACATCAGTTCCAATTTTCGTCCTGAGCATGACGATAAACTACACCCGGAAACAAGGCCTCAGATCGGGAGGTTTTTAGAAACGTGTAACCACGTCTTAATTGCTGTTGTTCCAAGTCCACCCTGGTCCGGGGTGGTAGCACCTGTTAGGGTCCCAGCTACGGGCAAATTTTTAACCCCCAAGCTGGGGTCAAAACACTATGAAAGTGTAAAAGTAGATTTTTACAGTAAAAATGCCAGCAACAAATTTTAAAAAATAAATTTCCCACAATGCATTTAACTCTCGACAAAAAAAAAAACCTTTACAAAAATACGTCAATGAAATCTAGTTTATAAACTGATTTATTACAAAGAATACATATTCTATTCATACGAACCTATCCTAAAAAATCTTGTCGGCATTAAATAACCCAATGAGGTGTTGATATGCCTTAAAACAAAACAAAAACAATAAACCAGTTTCCATTTTAGTCGATGAACTCTCCCGGCGAATTTCCGATACCACAAATTGTTGCTATTACTACACTTATTATTATGACAATGAGCAAAGCAAATGATAGTCCGAAAAATACACAGCATGCAGAAGAACTTCCCATCCTTTCAAACTCAAAATGAACGGTGTCAGGTAACAAAATTCCTGGTCGTATTCGTTGCCTAGAAAGATCTCTATTCTAATAAGTCATTCGAATGAGCCATTTGTGCACTGAAGAATTATGAAATTAGAATTTATTCATGCTTCTTCCAGCAACTCATCTTAATGCACTTCTTTTGAACCTCACAAAAATCAGACATCTTCCTCACCTATAGATTCCGATTAAATTTACTTATTGGTCATCCTTAATCTAGATACAACTTCTTCAAATTTCGTACTCTTAAGAAATGACTTTTCTTTGTCAATGGCCGTCTTGTTTGAAACTGAATCTTTCTTTAATTAAGAACAAATGGAAGGTAAACATTTTAAACACTGGTCAATATTGCATTCCTGTAAGTCTATGTAGAACTTCTTATCATGATTTTTTAATTTCTTCTCGAACTTATATATATATATATATATATATATATATATATATATATATATATATATATATATATATAAGGGGGAAAAGACAATAGGAAAACTGTAGTTTTAGCCGACGCGTTTCTTCAAATGTGAACTTTTTCAAGATAAAAACCGAAATGAATTTATTGAAACAAAGTATCTATAAACAACAAACAAAATGTCGTTAGTAACTAGAAGAATTTAGAAACGCTAATGCATATTCGTTTGCTCAACTGAAATATTACGTCAATTTTTTAAAAAAGTAACTAATAATAACAAAACAAAAGTCATTGAAACAAAGCAAGTTCAGTCGGCCACTGATGACAATTCCAGAGCAACGTAACTATAAACATTTTTATCTATCCTCTGCCAGCCGCTATGACGGAGAAAGCATTACCTCGAACCGTCGCCAGTGAGACACGCTGCAAGAGCCACTCCGTTTCGCGGGGCTCGTTCCTTAATCGAGACGCAATCGCGCCAATCCTCCGTCAAATACTTATGTTTGAAGAGAAAACTTTCACATGTAGAAATATTTTTTGTATTGTTGTGTTGACGGTATATTCTTGGTATATTTTTAGTCTGCTTTGGCTAGGAGAAAAACGTGATTCTGTTAGTAAAGGTGCTATTGGTAAAAAAAACAAAACAAATATTAATCCACGCCAAGTGGAAAGGTTTTACTTGTGACGTGTTTCATCCATCAGGACCTCATATATATATATATATATATATATATATATATGTATATATATATATATATATATATATATACTTAAACAGGAAAACAATAAACAAAAACGAAAAATTCTTGAAGCTATATACATAAAACAGTTGAAACCTAACCTGAACAAAATAAACTATGAAATCTCAACAAATATTCTTAAATGCCTATAATTGATAACAGAAGCTATTGATTTATACCAACGGCTTCCCATACTTAATACTTCTAGTTTTCACTCTCGCCTGGTCATGTGTGATGTCACGAGCTGCGGTGCGATTTTCGCTTCCGCGTCTCGTATACACGAGTTTGTCGTTGCTTGGAAATCATTCATGTAACAAAAACAGACTATCATTATTGTTTTGTCCGTGTATTGTTTAATATATTGAAATGTAAATGTCATCTTTGATAATGGCTTATGTAAGCCGAAAGCTTAGATAGGATTAAAAAACATGTATCAATATTGTGATTTTCTTTCTTCGTTTAATGATAATGTTATTAAGCTTATCAGACGATCTGAAAAGAATTTACATAAAACAAATAGACAACACCTGTCTATAATATTTAATGAAACATGTATATATATATATATATATATATATATATATATATATATATATATATATATATATGTAATTTGGCAGCAACTTTTCTTTTAAACATGTAGTATTGAATGTTAAAGACAACATAGTCTTGCATATTTTCTTTTGAATTTTCTCATATTCTCTAATGAGACTTTTTATTTGAAAATGATTTCGAAATAAGTATTGTCCGTACGATGACCTAGCGCTTTCGAACATCATTGTTCATCTTCAGGGTCAATATTTTAGTCAAAATGTTTTTAAACAAACATTTGCCAATTATCTTGTAGCGTAATCATGTTGCTACTTTTTTACAAACTAAATAAACGTTTATATATATATATATATATATATATATATATATATATATATATATATATATATATAGCTTAACCTATGCGTTACTTCCTCTGAGAGACTTTATCGAGGCAAATGTTGGTTAAGATATGTTTACTTTTGTCTTTATTAATATTGTCCTTTTGCAAATAAACTCTATAAGAAATGTTTACACTCACACACACATATATATATATATCACATGAATGAAAAATGGAATAAGTGTATGCAGAATGTGATGGTTGAGCGCGTTTCTCTGTGTGCATGTATGTGTATATGTCCCAGTGAGAAGAGTGAAATCGGTACTTACCACTTCAAGACAAGCACGCCACCATATACCTGATCAGATAGAAATTGTGGCTGCGTTTACTTCCTTTTTTTATGGAAGAGCTCATATTGCTGGCGAACCAGAAGTCATCCGGGATTGGACAATAAATTGCCAGGAGTCGCATGGTTTGTAGTGAGAAAGATGGAAAAAATGTAGCTAACGGAAGGTACACAAGTTGATACCCGATCAGTATCTGCTGGGTAACCGTGGAGAGGAGGTGTGATGTTGAAATACCCAAAACCCTCGGCTAGAAGCATCACTGATTATGTGAACTAAAGCATCCAATAGGTGTATTTTACGAAATATATATATATATATCTGTGTGTATGTGTGTGTGTGTGTGTGTGTGTGTGTGTGTGTGTGTGTGTGTGAGTGTGGATAGATAGATAGATAGATAGATAGATAGATAGATAGAGATGGGGGGGTGTAGATTTAATAGGACGGTTCATAAAATTTGAGGAATAAAAAGTCAATAAAATGATAACCATATTAGCAATAAAATTGATTATATTTATTATATATTAGCCTTTTGACTAAATTGAAACACAAAGAGAAAGATTTTAAAGTCGGAATTTTCGAATACGCCTATATCCCTTTTCAACGAGACGTGGAATAAACAAAGAAGTGTTACTTACTCTTCTGAGGAATGTTTTAATATTACATACATATATGTCTGTGTGTGTGTCTCGTTTTATATTTATATATATATATATATATATATATATATATATATATATATATATATATATATATATATATATATATATATATATATATATATATATATATATATATATATATATATATATATATATATATATATATATATATATATATATATAATGGACAAAGTCCGACCATTATTTAAAGACATTTTTATGTTTAACATTCTTATTATAGATACAAGTATTTGAGTAAATGCTCTGTTTTATAATAAACAGTATTAAATAATATTTACCGGCCTGAATGTATAGGATACAGGTTCGAATCCTGTCGGAGGACGAATATTTTCTAGGAAAATTTCTCGGACATTCAGGCCGGTAAATGTTATTTAATACTGTTTATTATAAACAGAGCATTTACTTAAATACTTGTATCTATAAAAAGAATGTTAAATATATCATAAATGTCTTTAATTATATATATATATATATATATATATATATATATCAAAGGTAAAGCTCAATATATCATTTAAGAGTTCGGTAATAATAATTTATTTTAGACAGACCACTACCTCATCAAACGGAAGTTATAAAATGGTTTAAATCATCCTGACAAATTATTAAAAATTACAAGAGGCAATGAATAAAAGATTTGATCTAGCTAAATCTTTGAAGAGATGAAATGAAGGGGGAAGAAAAACAAAGTGTCAACCCGAACGAGCAGGGCTGGTAGAGGGAATACAAAGTGAAATACATTGAAAATAAAGCAAATTTAATTTATATCATCATCTTCATCTAATCTGAAAAAACATTATCATCATGATAATATATATATATATATATATATATATATATATATATATATAACTTTGTATTCCCTCTAGATTATGAGCGTAACGGAGATAAATGATAGTAAGTCCCATGCATAAAGAAAGCGAATATAGGTTCCATCAATGGTAAAGCCGTTAACCTCTGAGGCGCGGCTTCTGCGCCCAGTATGGCGATTGGCCGACGGTCGCTTGGCACAGGTGGGTTGAATGGAGGCGTTCTCCTTCACCGGTTGGGACGGAAAACCCTTCCGACTATGCTCGCACATTTTAGTTGGCAGGTCGATGCCGTTGACTGATACGTGGCCGCAGTATGATCCATGCGACGTGTTGGATCGTTGGATGTAGGCCGAAGACCAGTACAGTTCCGCATCCCAATTCACCTGAGTAAAGTAGGGTCGACCGCCCCGCACAAAAAATACTACTACTGACAATACATCCGCCTTAAAAATAAATATTTAAATATAATTCTGTGAAGGCGTTATTTTGTCCATACCAGTTGATCTAAATTTCACCCTTTCATTTAAATTAACGCCATACAGCAATCACATTTCCATAAAAAAAACGACAATATGTCGATAAAGTGTATCTCTTAATTCGAATGTTCTAGGTTCAATCTCTGGGTAAAGTAGCGAATAAAATATACACCGGATCAATGAAGAGTGTATCAGGAGGAAAATATGTCGGTTCTGAAATTCTCTAAGAAAATCCCTGGATATGACAAGCAAATTAATGAAAACAATATTCATTTTCCGCGCCCTCTCATGGATCAAGTTTCGGTTACATATTCTTAGAAGGTTACAGAATACGGTAGATACCTGAGGATAGCCGCGGCACTGCGGCTGAAACGTTGTGATTAAGACAAACCAAGACGAAGAAGCTGGTCCAAACACATCAATATACTTATAAATGTTTTTGTTGGTTCAGCAAAGATTTGGACATCAGAGAACTTAGAAAAAAAACTGACAGTTGGGAAAATATTAACTTATTTTCGTGCTAAAATTAATCAGTCGGCAAAAACTAAATCTCATATATGGCGAGATTCACGCAGATAATGAAAAAAAGATGAATAGACATTATTGATGGTTTGGGTTGATATTTACTAAGCACAGTTCAGTCCAGAAGTACAGACCTTTAATGCTACTTCCACGAAGTCGAATCACCCTCATTTCTCCAACGTCTCAAATGTAAGATAGGTTTTTCTCAAGAACTGCTACTTTATGCGGCTGTTGTAACCTAGAAAGGGTTACTGAGTAAGGAGTAACCAAAACGGAGGTTGGAAATGATATGGTAATCTTTATAATATCAACAAAATACAATACTCGCCAGCGGCGTGAAATAGGTAAACCACTGCTAGTGGTGAACCACTTAGACAGCATATTACCCCCACTTACAATAGCGTTCAAAGTATTTATGAGGATTGGGACACACCCATTAGTGTTCATAGACACGGTATATAACAGCAACAAACTCCCGTTTGGATGCTTCCCTACAATTTTAACCTCTTCAAGTCAAATACCAATCGTTGTCTATTTCCTTTACGCTCATAATCTTCACTTCCTAACACCTCCTCTTTTATCCATATCACACATCTCATTCATCATAACGGACACGAATCAACTTCATTCCCCCCGTGTTCCAAATTTGTATTTACTCAACGCCACGAGGTCGGTTTAATGTGGGGAACCCGAGTGTGTACACCCGGGCTAGGAACAAAAATTGCCCGAGCCCCTACAACAGTCGGTTGTGCTGGCCTCGGTGCAAGCACAGATCTCCTCTCTCTCTCTCTCTCTCTCTCTCTCTCACTCTCTCTCTCGCTCTCTCTCTCGCTCTCTCTTTCTCTCTCTCTCTCTCTCTCTCTCTCTCTCTCTCTCTCTCTCTCTCGCTCTCTGATGCAATGAGAGGGTGCGGCCTCAGGCTGCTTTTCCCCAGAGCTGGGCACCTCTCAGTATAATTTTCGTCAGTTGCGACTCTGTCCTTTGACGGAGCCGCCCATGAAATAGGGCGTTACAAACCACTCAAGAGAGCAATTTACACACTGTGTTCCAAATGTAAGAAGAAAGTCCCACGCAAACAGGTTTTTTTTCATCCATGCACTGTTACTTTGTGGAACAGACTCCTGCTTAGATGTTTCCCTGAACACTACATTCTTTACCTCTTCTATTTAAGGGTCTATCGTTATCTATCCTCCTTATCCTCATAATATTCACTTCCTATCTATTTATATCACACACCTCCTTTATCATTATCTTTTTAACAATAACTCTCTACCCCGGGTGGATTTTACTATTTAAAAAAAAATGTATGTAGTAAGATTACGTGATACCAGTATTCTAAATTGGCAGGACCTGCTTTTGAAATTAGCATTCTGATTTTTTTTTTTTCATTTTACTCGCTGTTATTATTGACTAATAGTGCTAGTGGGGAATAGGCAACTATCTCGGGTCACATATAGTTGCTTATTAACATAATCTGGTACAAATTCACTAGTTTAGTTCACCCCGTGAGGATCGAAATCGCTAAAGTAATAAGAGACAAGCTTGTTCACCTTATTTACGGTTTGTCCTTATGTAAAAACTTAGAATATTACGTGAGTTCCCAAAATCTTAATTTCTTAAAATTAGATGGCACGCCCAAATCATACAAAACGTGACACAAGGTCGATGAGGGGGCTCACGTGTAAAATGGGCCGTGGGGTAAAAATATTACAAGTCCCCTCGGCACTTCCCGAATGAGATTTTTTTTAAAAAGTAAGGAAAATAAAATTTTTAAAAAATAGAAAATTATATATATATTTAAAGACATTTAATATATATATATTTTATGATATGTTTAACGTTCTTTTTATAGATACAAGTATTTAAGCAAATGCTCTGTTTATAATAAACAGTATTAAATAACATTTACCGGCCTGAATGTCCGAGAAATTTTCATAGAAAATTTTTGTTCTCCGACAAGAATCGAACCTGTATCCTATACAGAACCGTCATTTCGCTTGACGTGCAATAACCGTTCGGCCACAGAGAAGCGCCCGGTTAGCAAGGTCGATTTTGCTATCTTTAAACTTAAATCTTCCATGAATCTCTTCTATTCATATCTGCTCTTAGCGTATCAAATGTAAACAAATGACGTCATATATTTTGAATTGGACATAGTCCGACAATTTATTTAAAGACATTTATATTATGTTTAACGTTCTTTTTATAGATACAAGTATAAATTGTATCTATAAAAAGAACGTTAAACATATCAAAAATGTCTTTAAATAAATTGTCGGACTCTGTCCAATTCAATATATATATATATATATATATATATATATATATATATATATATATATATATATGTTATTTATTCAGTCGAGATAGCTCGGACATCCACGAGTCTGTAACGCCAACCATCACGGTCTTGCATCAAGGTCAGAAGGTCATTAGAGTGTCATCTTGTGTCGTAACATAGTTGGCCAGTGTAGGCGGCTGCTGGGCGACCAAACGGTATTGCGCCATGGCTAGGTGTCCAGAGCAGTAGATCACTCACAAGTTCCTGTTTGCCTCGTTCTTTGTTTTTGTTTTCTTCTGCGTTCGCGTAAGATAGTAGAAATATCAAGGATGGTTCCATAGAGCTGTGATTCAGTTGGATTTTGTCTCCAAGAGATGTTAAGTATAGCCTTCAACATTCTAGTGTAGGTTCCATCAAGCTTACCCCCTAGGGTTTTAGTTAATATCCAAGCAGTGGCATCATACATTAAAACCGCTTCTCCAGTGGCGCGAAAGGGGCTCCGTTTTAGATTGTCTCATCGATCAGATTTCATCCATTGTAATCAATGCGGCTCAAGCTTTAGATGTGCAAATTTTCACATCCTTTTCGGTAGAATTTATTTCCCTTCCTCTGTATGTAAAAGATTCGATAGATTTTATTGATTCACCTGAGACAGTTTATATTAGGAAGCTTCAACCGGCAAAGCTCAATTACATAATTTACACACGGTCTATTATACTAATCTTTATTATTATTATTATTATTATTATTATTATTATCATTATTATTATTATTATTATTATTATTATTATTATTATTATTATTATCATTATTATTATTATTATTATTATTATTATTATTATCAAATAGCCCTACTCAGGAAGTGAACTGAAAATTACGATGCCTCTAAATTCACGAAACCAACTCTTTAATATTCTAAACTAGCAATAATTAAGCAGATTTTATTTTTTAAAGCTTATCACCCCAAGCAAGGTCATTAGAGTGTCATCTTGTGTCGCACGCAAGGGGTTACAGAAGGTTTGGAGGAAGAGCAGATAGGAGTGGTAAAGGAGAGGATGTGGAGAAAGATAGTGGATCGATCAAGGCAAGGGGGTTACAGAAGATTTGGAGCGAGAGCAGATGGGAATGAAAGGTGAAAGGATGTGGAGAAGGGAAGTGGATAGATCAAGGCAGCTGGAGATGTCGATTGACGTTACACTTAAATAGTTGGAGCTTGTATTTATCAGGGAAGCAGGAAGGGAGTTCCACAGGCGAGATGTGCGAGACATGAAGCTATTGGAGTAGAAGAGACGTCTACATCTAACAGTTTCAACGGTGAAGCGGTGGGAACGGGATGCCAGCCTCGTGGGACGTTTAAATTTAGGCCTAGGAACCAGCGAAAGCAGCTCCTCGGAGCAATTACCGTGAAAGTATTTGTAAACAAGACAGAGCGAGGCAACGTCCAGTCTGTGAGAGAGCGACTGCAGACGAGCTCTGGAGATGGACAGCGTTAGGCAAAGAATCAACAACCCTAGATTAAATAAAATGCTCAGTTCAAAATTACTGGCTCAAGAATCCAGTGATGAAGACAATAATCCATGTGTAAAAAGATTCTGACAGAAAGATTAAATAACTTTTTAGTAAAGTTGAAAAAAAAATCCGTGAACATTTACGCATACTTAATATTAATAATAAACAAAATGATAACCCTTCGATTATATTAGAATTTTGATTTAAGAAACAAGGAAAGATAATTCGTATATATGTTTTTTCTTAAATATAGACTTTAAATTACTAATCGCGTATAAACATAATCGCATTGCCAGCGTGCATTAAAGATTAAGAAAAGTAAGTCTGGTTTGAAGTCATTTCGTCAATGTCTTAGGAAAATAAAAGAATCTGTTATTTTCTGCGTTAAAATTCATCACAGGTTATCTTGATTATAATACAGAATGAAAACCAGAAAAAAAGGGGAGTTGGCAATTATGCGCAAATCCCCTTTCGTTTCATTTGATACCCGAGAAAGATTTATCTTCTAAATTAGGATTGGCATTATCTTTTCTATGGCTGCTAAGGAAAGAGATAATCCATTTAGATGATTGTCGACATGTGTAGGCGATGTTTTTTTGTTTTGTTTTTTTGTTTTGTTTTGTTTTGTTTTGTTTTTTAGGAGCGTCACTCCGGGCGCATGCGTGCATATGTGAGACGGAAACAGAAAAAGAAAAGGATAAAGTATCTAAAATAGGGGGGAGAAAATAAAGAATAATAATGAAAAAAAAAATAATGCGGAATAATTTAAGAAGGAAAAATAATGTTCTTGAAACGATGCAAGAATGAGAAATAATGTTAGAAACTCAGAAAGAATTTAAGAAATGGAAAAACGGAAGGAATAATATGAATATAAAATAATGTAAGAGTAAGGGATAATAAAGATAAAGAAAAAATAATCTAACAATATGGGAGAATAATGATAAAGAAATGTCAAAAGAATATAGGATAATACTGCATATGATATAACCTAACAATATGGGAGAATAATGATAAAGAAATGTCAAAAGATATAGGATAATACTGCATATGATATAACCTAACAATATGGGATAATAATGATAAAGAAATGTCATAAATATATATAATACTGCATATGCTATAATCTCAAAATATGGGAGAATAAATTAAATGGAATAAAATAAGACGAATTACATATCACGTTGAAACACCTGTTCACGTTCGATTGCCAAAGTTAAGCTACGTAGACTTGTTCACTACCCAAAATGGTGGCCCCTTGAGAATAGCCGGTACTGGTATGTGCGGGCGTGTAATGCATAACGGCTTAGAATGAGCTTGTTCGAATTCCAGTTGAGTTAATTGCATCCACTTACGTGCAAATACACTGATGGGAAACTTATGAATTCATGTTTTCTCCTCAGCTATGTGTTAAATAGCAGGACACAATCCCGCAGAAAGTACCGGCAGCCTACTGCGGGAATTCTTCTGCCTAGTCAATCATGAATTGAAAAGAGACTTGATCGCTCAAGTGTGCATCAATTGTGGCACCTAAAGAAGTAAGATAGAATGTTAGAAGATGATAAAATAAAGGGCATGGAATAATGAAAGAATATGGAAAAATGAGGGATATCGAATAATATAAGGAAATATATTAGTTACGAATATGGAATTATATTACAATAACGGAGACTAAAATATGTGGAATAGTGTACGAATATGTTAGCGTAATGGTTGGGTATTTTCTTCATCCGTTCATCCTAAGCAAGGCAAGGATGCCACTAAGACGCAAGGGGTGAAAAGAGAATCAGAAGACGTTAGACGGAAAGAGGAAACCCAAGCCTACAGAGGAAACGAGAGATAAAATCCTCCTCCTATTCAAGAAATACTACGACCAGAAATTATCTTTTTTTTTTTTTTTACAACATTCCGTTTCAGAGAGAAGACTGACAACGGGACTGCTGACACAAACCATTTATTTCAATTAAAAACAAAAACTACATGATTTCCCCTTCACAATAACCTCCTTCAAGTCTAATGAACTTTTCCATCCTTTTCACGCTTCTATGCACTGCTGGAAGGAGTCTTCTTGGATGCTTCTCAGCTCCGTTTCTACGACCCTCTTGATGGTCTCCACGCCTTCAAAATGGATCTCCTTAAGGATCCCCTCGAGCTTGGGGAAAAGAAAAAACTCATATGAAGCAGGATCAGGTGAATAGGGAGATTGTTCCAGTACGGATATGTTCTTCTCAGCCAGGAACTGCCGGATGCTCAGGAATGTCGTGAATATGGCAAGCAAGATGAGGACTACATTCCGAACAACGTAAATATTGTAAATAAACTGGAACACCCTGTCAACTTTTACAAAAAAATTTTTTTTTAATATTCGTGATCTGGAGAGCTTAATCCATAATAACATGAAAAATAATTAATGTTTCCATAATAATTATTAATCCTTAATAATATGAAAAATAATTATTTTCATAATAATTATTAATCTATAATAATATGAAAGGTAATTATTATTTCCATAACAATCATTAATTCAGAGCAATATGAATAATTTCCGTAATAATTATAATATGAAAAGTAATTATTATTATATGAAAAGTAATTATTATTATATGAAATGTAATTATTATTTCCATAATAATTATTAGTTCATAATATATGAAAAGTAATTATTATTTCCATAATAATTATTAATATATAATATGAAAAGTAAATTATTATTTCTAGTTGTTATTTCTGTTGTACAATTCTACCGACTAATGGATATGAAATAATATAAGCATATGTATGTACGTATGTATATCTGTCCACTCGTATTCGAGGATACCCGTCTACTAGGGCGGCTCGCCAATCCTTATTGCAGACGCTTGCTCAGAGCCCACCTGCGGTTTATACGGCAATCATACTGACCTTAGTTAAGAGCATGTTATCTAGCGTGATCAATAATTTGAACAAGGCCATCACTTGTGATAGTACAACTATCGACGCTCCCAAGTATTCCGTTTACCCAATTTCACTCACCATTGGGTCAACCAGTGGAAGTGTTTCCAAAGGTGCCGCAACATCATGTTCGATAATATCAGGAAGTCGCCTTCCTGACAAATTGACCATGGTGAGATTCGATCGTTCTAACCCACTCGGCCACGAGTGGCTAGAACGTTATAAGTATAATGTCAAAAATATAAGTATAATGTTAAAAATATAAGTAAATAATAGTTAATTATTAATCGTAGCGTCTGGAACAATTCTAAAAACGTGAACCCTTAATGAGGACCCAACTTCCTACAGTCATAATTGCAAGTTAGATTAACTTACTTACTCTTCCACAGTTGGGCATCTATAAAGTATGCGGAATAAGGTAAGAACGATGATAAATTAAGTTTGAGTACGAAGCAAAGAATAAGGTAAAAACAATGTCATGTAAACAATGAAGAAATAATAAATCCAGAAACATCGCTTAATAAAAGGGTAATTAATGAATTTTCAGAACATTACGTATAGAAACAAAGGAAAGAGGTCCACCTATATGACAGTAAATGCTAAACAGTCTCCTCACCGATGAAGAAGAGACTTGAAGCAACAGAAATCTAGTTTTAGAGAGGAATACTGAGGATACCATGGGCCGACCATGTGGGCAACGACGAAGTTTTCGAGAAAATGGAAGCAAAAAGTACACCTATGCATAACATCAGGAAGAGAACAGTTGAAATTTCTAGGACACATAATGAGGAAAGACGGCTTGAAAAATTTGATGCTCACGGGACAGTAAGAGGAACAAAGGAAAACAACGCATCACCTACCTAGCGAGAAGAAGAAGAAGAAGAAGAAGAAGAAGACGACGACGACGACGACGACGACGACGACGACGACGACGACGACGACGACGACGACGACGACGACGACGACGACGACGACGACGACGACGACGACGACGTACTTCTTGAATTTCATCCGAAATGAATACTGGGAAAACAAATGCTTTACAGTGATTCCAGTTATCTCCCTTGACTTCCTCCATCTGTTCGGTATCACCCTTTCTCGTGCCAAGAGCCTTCGGACAGATAACTCCAACGTAATTATAATGTCGGCAGCAATTCTGAATATGTCAGATAAATTTGTCATCTAATAAATAAATATTTCAATCATTAACCCTGCTTAATGGATATGTCTGTTCATGGGCATGAGGCGAGGCAAAGCTCCGAATATCTACATTATCTATAGAAAATTGAACGTATTTATTTACCTCCCCACGAGGGCAAATGTGCCACTGCGCCAGTTTAAACATGGAGCTTAACACGCGTAGTTAACAAAAGCAAAAGCGTCTCGATGATATACTTCTTTATTCGTGAACAACGTGATGCTACTCCTAAATTAGAATCTCCTGGAAACAAGCATATCTTTATCAACACAAGGTTGATCCCAGCCCGGAATGTGAAACAGGAGAAGGAAATCAAGGGAGATAACTGAACTCACTGTAACATTACCGTATATACTCACGTATAAGCCGACTTCATGTATAACGTGACCCCTGAAACTTTAGCATGAATTTTAAACCCTCCAGAAAAAAATGAACCTGTGTATAATGCAACCGGTCCCTGAAAATACACGATTTTTAATCTTTTCAAAAGTATTATCTTTGTAATAAACGAAAATTGAACTTTTTGGCAGAAATTCTGTGGCAAAGATCTGGCGAAAAAAGGGTACTGAATATTATCTCAACAATAACATTTTGAGGCGGATCAATCATGATCTGGGGTTGCTTTAGTGTTCAATGTGTAGGGAACATTGAAATAATAGAAGGGAGGATAAATGGATCATATTATAGGGATATTTTGGAGAGAAATTTACGGCAGAGTGCACATTCGCTGGGTCTTTCAACAGGACAACGATCCTAAACTGCAAAGCGTAAAAAGTCATGGTTAAGTCAAAGTAGAATAGACGTTCTAAAATGGCCAAGTCAATCTCCAGATCTCAATCCAATTGAAAATCTATGGAGAGAGATGAAACTGAGAATTCAAAGAAGGAACCCACAAAACCTGCATGAACTAAAAGAATTTTGTCGTGAAGAATGAAAAAATATTAGACAAGAAACATGCAAGAAATTCGTAGGGGACTACTCTAAACGCCTACATGCTGTAATTAGCAATAACGGTTACGTAACGAAATATTAATAGATGATTTAATAAATGTATTGTAGAATACATTTTAATTTATTAAAATTTAATATTATTAATATTGAAAATATTTAATATTATTAAATATTGGTTTTTCTTCGTGAGATATTTTTATTGGTTATTTTTTTAAAATCTGATTATTTGACTAAAGGCTTAAACATTTGTATTATTAACAGTAAATATTTCATTAACCTGTTTTAGAAATACTAAATGAAACATTTTTGTAATGTGTTGTAAACTTTTGCTTGGCACTGTATATAATGTATATTTTGTGTTTTTATACTAGAATTCACCTAATACAAGATTCGAGAACCACACAAGTTAGAAGACTACTGATAAAATAGTAATTATCAATGTGACATGTGATACGAGTGAAAGAGAAGGTAGGAAGTGAATATTATAGTATGAAGGGTGAGGAATAGGTAACGATGAACATGAAGGGGTTAAGATTTTAGAGTATAAGGAAGCACTCAGGGGTCTGTTCCATAATGCGGCAATCCTTGGGGAAACCTGTCTGAATAGAACTTTCCCCTCACATCTGAAACACACAAAAAATGGGCACGGTGTGTCCTAACTGTGAAGGTCTGAACTGGTGAAACTAAAGAATGGAGATTATCAGAACATTTGCCATGGAAATAGCGATAGAGTAGCGAATGGTTTACAACGCTACGACAGTAAGAAACTGCAAAGGGAGAATAAATCTTCCTCCACAAGACCGCGTGAAGTATTTCGAACTCTATCAAAGCTGAAAAAATGAGGATTGTGCAGCGCCAGTCCATATATGGTAGCAATTATTTATTTTTGGTTATTGAAATTTTGTTTTCAGCATGTTAACTGTGCAAAACTTTGGAACATTTTGGAATTAAATATCTGCAATGTTTTATGGCGACCTTGAATCCGTGTTGTTACCAAAGTGATGCAGACAATTCGCGATAGATTTAATCTTCTTTTTTTTTCAACAATGCTATTTCGTAGAAAGTCTACAAAATAAACATTGAAAACCCCATTTGGAAACATTGAATATCCGAATTTCAGATTATCCGAACGATTTTTCATGGTTCTATGATTAGTTAATTTTACTTCTTTGTCCTGAGTACAAATTTGTATCAATTGATGGAATTTATTGGTTATTCTGAAAACGATCGACTTGATGCCCGTTGACCACTTCAAGCAAGGTTCAAATAATTCCAACACAGAAAATAAAGTGAAGAATATAAAATCATGAAAACATTTGTATTTTTCTTCATTATCTCTACAACTTTTTTCCGAGCGCACATCTGTTACAAGCGATGGTATTTATTTCATGTCCATGCCTTTGAAGGAAAGCAATCAGTCGGACTCTGCTCTCAGTCAGCTCTTTTACATCAGAGTGTGTGTAGCATGGCGAGTCTACGATGTAAACGCCTGAACTGGTGGAACTAAAGAATGGAGATTATCTGAACATTTGCCATGGAAATAGCGATAGAGTAGTGAATGGTTTACAACGTTACGACTGTGAGAAAGCAGCTGCAGAAGGGAGAATAAGTCTTCCTCCACAAGACCGTGTAAATGATTTCGAACTCTACTAAGCTTGGAAAATGGGGATTGTACGTATAAGACAGCAAATATTCATTTTTGGTTATTGAAATTTTGTCTTCAGCATATTAACTGAGCAAAATTTCAAAACGTTTTAGAATTGCAAAGCAGCAATGTTTTATGGCAACCATGAATCCGTGTTGTAACCAAAGTGCAGACAATTCGCGATAGATTTAATCTTATTTTTTTCAACAATGCCAGAAAGTCTACGAAATAAACATTGAAAACCCATTTAGAAACATTGATTATTCGAATTTCCGATTATCCGAACGATTTTTCATGGTTCTATGATTAGTTTATTTTACAACTTTGTCCTGAGTACAAATCTGTATCAATTGATGGAATTTATTGGTTTATTGGCTGATTCGACTCAGTGGGAGAGTGGCATGGCAAGTCTACGATGTGAACGTCTGAACTTGTGGAAATAAAGAATAGTGATTATCTGGATATTTGCCATGGAAAGTAGCGATAGAGTAGCGAATGGTTTGCAACGTTGCGACCGTGGTGAAGAAGCAGCAGACTGAGGAATGGCTTGCCCCACAAGACCGCAAAAATGATTTTTAACTCTACCAAGGTTGGAAAATGGGGATTCTATTCTATCGGTACATTCCTTAGTTCTGCAGGTTCTAACCTTCACCTTTCCATTGTAGAAAATCCCCACGTTCCTTCTGTATCCCATCGGTGAGAAATAAGCAACTTCTTCCCGCGAACCACTGCTCTGTGGAACCGACTCCTAAGAGGATGCTTCCCCGATCACTACAATTGTAACTTGTTCAAGTCTAGGGTTAAACTGCTATCTTCCCCTCCTATCCGCAGAAACTGCCTCTTAATGTATTGTGGTAAACCCTCCTACATTAGAATGAACTCTTGCTCCCCTCATAAATACTAACTGCAATGAGTCGGTTGGAGAGCGGAGACGCAGTGTTAATTGGGTAGTCTTCTGTCCAGAAGGACCGTTTACTGACCAGTTTTTTTGCCACGTCGTTTTTGCGATATTACTTGGATTAATTTATGATCTCCATTTCGTTCTGTTAAGTCTGTTTTTATTTTACTTTTTTTTACGTTTTCAATTTTGAACTGACTGATTGTTGAAAAGTTTTTGATTTTTTTCTTTTTCAATTTCTTTCCCTCCTCATTTTTTATTTTTTATTTTTTTCTCCTCTCATTCTTTTATTATTAGCTTTTTGATTTTCTTTTAAATTAATATTTTATATTTTCCGTTTCCTTTTTAATTTCTGTAATCCCCTGCTAAAGTTTATCGTTTTTTATTAACGTCAGACTTTTTTTTCATTGTTTACGTTATTACGTGTTATATCGTTCTTTGTTTTTTTCCCTTTTTTAAATATCCGTTAAGTTTTCTGTGTTGTACTTGTGTAATATTTTCTGTACATATTTGTTTTAATTGTTTTTTATTTGTAATTTTTGTCTAATCTGTTCGTTTTTTCCGTTATTGTTTTTCTTCGTTAACGGCCAGACTTGGTATTTTAGCGGCCATATTTGTTTTTGTGATTTGTTAGTTTCGTATTTTTTCTAGAACTTTCTTTGATTTTCTAATCTTATTACTGTATTATTTTATTGCTGTTTGACTTTCTTTCTGTATTTTTTACCTTTTTGTACGTGTAACCTTTTTGTGTATCGTCCTTTTAAAGGCATTTTGTGATTGTTTCGTATATTTAATTTTTGTCCGCATTTTAAGTTAAACGTTTTATTCTTGTCTCTATTTTGCGTAAGGTTTTGTCTTTAGCACGTCTAACTGTTTTATTACATTTGTTTTAGTGATTTATTTATCTTTTTATTTCCTTAATACTTTATTTTTGTAAAAAGGGAAAAAAAAAATTATTAAAGTGTTTAAGTATAAAAATGGGTGCCAAGAAGAACGTTAAAAAAACTTATTTAGGGCTAGAAAAAAGACTGAGACACCCGATAAATCGGAAGAAAATAAAAATGCTGATATTTTTAATGATTCGACAAGTATGGTGGCCGATAATGGCCAAAAAATTCAAGAAACATGTTTAGCGGAAAAGAGTCAAAATTCTCCCACTTTTGCTGAAACTATGGAGGCCGAATCAGACCAAAGTACACAAAACCAAGAAACTATTACGGAAACCGGAACAGAACAAGACACTAATACAAGAAAAGAACTGACAACAGACCTTACCAAGAAAGATGACAATGTAGAGGTCGGGGATACGTCCTCTTGCTGGTCGTCCCCCTCCTAGATACAGTATCAACATCACGGAGTTCCTTGAGAAAGCTAAGCTACGCCCATCTTGTTACAAAAGATGGGCTCCTAACAACTCTTGAAGAGCTACAAAATGTTGAAAAAAGAATTGTGTCGGTCTTTGTGATGGACAAGCGTTCGCGCAAAATTTGTCGCTCCACTAAAGACACCATCACAGAGAGTCATTAAAGGCAAAGGCTTCTTCATGTGGGACATATTATTAACTACGCCTGTCGATTATGAAGTAGTGAGCACTCGGGACCTAATTACAAAAATCTAATACTAAGGATCGAATATCAAGGCAGGCGTAGGACCATAGTTTCAGTTTATGAGGTCCCTCCTCAGATTGTCGGCGAGCACTTGACCGCCTATCTGTGCCAATTTGGCCAGATACTCAGTGCGTCCTCCGATGATCTGACTGTGGCATGGAGCTTTGAATTGATGGTGGATCGAAAGGCTTTCGTCTCCATCCCCAAATGCCTGGATGTTGAGGGCCAGAAGATGCCGATCATAGTAACAGGTCGAAGAACGGCTTGCTGGAAGTGTGGACAGACTGGTCACCTGTCCTCTTCCTGCCCAGAGATGAAGGCCTCTGGAGTTCTGGCCCCGACCGACCCAAATGCCCCTCGGGCTGAGCCTGTTGTTTCCGTCTCGCCTGTAATGGGCATGCCAACAGCCGGGACCGGTGTGGTAATACCCCCGGTTGGGTGCTTCGCACGGCCCCCCACTCCCCGAAAAGCTATAGCCCGCCGCGAGTGCGGTTGTGGAGGAGGAAAAGGGGGAATGGCAGGTTGTTGGTAATGCTTGAGGGAAGCTCCGGGAAGCGGGTCCTCGTCGTAATGAAGCCCCAACGAGAAAAGACACAAACAGTCCCACTCCCTCAAGCAGTACTAAGGGTGTCTCCCCGACCAGCTACTCAGAAAAGTTACGGCAACAAAAGCAAAAATATGAACCTTCATTCGAGAAAGCCGAAAAACTGCGCCAACTCAAAGATTCACTAAACAAAAGAAAGAAAATCTAGCACCAACTCCTCGGCACCATCTTCCCCGTCAGCCAAACAACACATAATGACCCCTCCTCCAGTCCTAAGATCCTCATCTCCATCTCCCACAAAAATGACAACATTAAAAATGGCCCCCATCAGAGCTTCACCTGTCAAAGAACAAACTTCAACTATTAGCCCCAAACCATCCCCTGTCAAAACTCCTGCAGCAACACCCAAAAAGACTGAGAATTCTAAAAGGCAAAGAAGCCCTTAACCTGAAAATATAGAACCTGCATCCAATAAAAAACCCAAACCCATATTTAACACAGGGGAAGACGTGTGCCGAGTCTCTAAACAACTAGAGGACAAGGCCTCGCAATACTCCAAGAAAATGAGAAATATCAAATTCCTAGTAAATTTCAGAAAAATCAACAATTTAAACATTGAAGACCACAGAAACTTCCACAACGCTAAAAGGGTCTTAACTGTCATCAGAGAGGGTGAAGCCGGTCAACAAATTTGGGCCATGGTTGTGGAGGCAAATGAAGTCTTTGGCATGTTTCCGCCCATGGCCTGCTTTGATAATGACATTGTAAAAAAAATTGCAACAATTTTGTTCAGGGAGGTTCCCTCTTTTTGTTCACCCCTCCCTGTATAGAGCGTTAAAACTTACTTTATCTCTGGACATTCGCGGCCTGTCTCCCGACGGTACCATCAAAACTGAGATGGGAAATGGCTCGATGGGAGAGGCCGTTGGTGTCCTTTCTCCGTCCATGTTTAATGCAGGAGGGCAACACTAATCGGTTTCATTATGGCTCTCTGGTTAGCTAGTCTGAATGTCATTATATAGTTTATACGGACCATAGGCTTGTCCGGGTCCGTGAAAACTTAGATAAGACTAAGGTTAGGTTGGCTGGATACTGGAAATTAAACTGCTCACTATTTGGTGAGCAGGATTTCTGGGACCAGCTGCTACTAATGATACAAAGGGAATTAACTGGGGCGGTTTTTGGGAATGCCTGGTGGGACAATTTAAAATCCAAAATTAGAACGTTTGCTGCTGATTTTAGACGTCGACTCTATCTAGATAGATTAGCTGCGCAAACGACTTTAGAGCAAAAAGTAGATCGGGCTGTGAAATCCCGTGATAGTGGAGAAATAGCTTTAGCTAAGGCAGAGTTGTCTTTCTTGCTTATCAAGAATGATCAAGCTCTGGTAGTTAGGGCTAGGTTAAAAAGAATGTCCTCTGCGGCGACGAATATGGCCGCTGAATTGCGTGCAGAGGAGTCTCGGAATGCATCTCAGCGACTTATCGCATGCGTCACAATGCCGGATAAGCGGACCGTGACTTCAAAGGCGGGCATATGTGAGGCTTTTCGTGATTATTTTCAGGAACTTTTCACCAACGAGCCCGGTCTGAGCTCTGCTCAGTTCGACGCCTATTTAGCCGACTTCCCCTGTCTTGAGGCGGCTGGGTGCGAGGGTCCATCACAGATTCGGAAATCTGGGAAGCGTTGAAACAGGTTGGCCGGGATAAATCTCCGGGATTAGATGGTCTTCCCTACGAAGTTACTTGAGGCAGTCGCCCGTTTTTGTTCCTTTGCTGGAACTGATTTTCAACAACTGGATGAAGCAGGGGTCTATACCTCAGCGCTTCACCAGGAGTGTGATCAAGTTGCTACGCAAGTACAAGAACGGTGGGGATGGGATAGATAATTTTCGCCCTTTAACTATGTTGAATACAGAATTAAAGATTTTGGCAAAGATCTTAGCCAACCGTTTGCAGGCTGTCCTGTCTAGTCTGATTGATTCCGAACAGACTTGTGCTGTGAAGGGTAGGACAACCTTCATATGGTACGCTTGATAATTGAGAAAGTCGACAGTGAAGCCGCGCTGATCAATTTAGATAAGTCCAAGCCCTTTGATAGGGTTGACCATCGATTCCTGGAGGCTGTCCTTTCGGCTGCCGGTTTCGGGCCGTACTTTCGTACCTGGATCCGGCTTCTGTATGCGACTCCCGGTGTGCGGTGAATGGGGAACGATCGGAGCCTTTCGTATTGTCTCGCTCCATTTGTCAAGGTTGTCCGCTTTCGCCTTTGCTTTACGTTCTTGCGTTGGAACCTTTCCTTCGCAAGTTAAAAGCGAATCCGGTCCTGCGCGGAATTTCCCTGCCTGGGGCTACCACCTCGGCCAGGTATTCTGCCTATGCTGATGACGTTTTGGTTCTTGTGTCGAGCAGAGCCGAGATTGACGAAGTCAGCAAAGAGATCAGTGGTTATGAGATGGTAACCGCGATAAGTCTGTTGGATTGCAGTTGGGTGCGTGGAAGGTAGTTTCTCTTCCCGGATCTTTCCTCTGGACGGATGGGCCGGTCAAGATACTTGGCTTCTAGTTCGGTCCTGATCTCCAGTTTGAAATGAATTGGTCGGAGGTGCGAGGGAAGGCCGAAATCGTAATTAATTTGTGTTCTCGGAGGAATCTTTCCTTGAAGTGGAGGGCGGGAGTAGGTGTTTCACACATCTACCCGATTCTCCTTTACCGACTCTGTACTTCCACTTCCGTATACCACACTAATGTCATTAGTAAGGCTTTTATTCTCTTTCTTGTGGAGAGGCAAAGCCGCTATGGTATCTCGGGAGATCTGATGCCTTCATCCATCTGAAGGCGGTCTGGGTATGCCTAGCATTGATATTCGTCAATATATGCTTCGCATCGGGTTCCTAGATCGAATGTGTCGCGATTCGGACGAGGAGGGCGCCTTCTGGAAGGAAGACGCCCGCAAAACTTTCCCATCTCTGAGAAGTGTGCACTCGAGTGAGGAGGAGGCCCATCGTTTGCCCCGAGCCTAATGCTCCTTCTATCGTGAGTGTCGTATCGCTCTGAAACTCTTCTTATGGGCGTCGGATGGCCTCTCCAACGTCCAGGCATTATCTCGTAGAGCATTATATCAAGTGTTAGTCGGGGGCGAGATGAGCTGAACGATGAGCTCGGTCTTACGAAGCAGGAGGCTCAAAATAACAATGAGGCATCACTCACCTGGCTGATGATTCGTAGGACCCTCTGTTCAGCGGGCTTGGAGAAATCTCCAATCTGCTGTCGCTGTAGTGGGGAAGCCGAGACCATTGGTCACGCCTTTTTTCATTGCAGGATGGTAGCGCCGTTGTGCAGGTTTGAAGAAGGTCTCATGGTCCGCATGCTGCAAGGAAAGTTCTTTGTCCTTGAAGCCAGTTCTGTTTATAGCAATGTGGTGCCGCAGATGACGAAGTTTGAACAATGTGTTCTTTTGCTTACTAGGGGTTATGAGAGTCGTGATTTGGACGACACGTAAGAAGGAATTCTATGAGGGCGAGAAGTTTACTTCTTCCCAATTGATCTTGTTCTTTAAGCATCAGCTTAAAGTCAAGATTACGACGGAAAAGCGGCGGCTCACCTCATCAGAATTTGGCAAAAGGTGGGTAACTCTTGCGCAGTTGTGCTGAGTAAAAAGTGCTGACCTACAGTGGCATTTTGATGCCGGTTAGGCATCCGGATATTGTTCTTCCTGGGTTGAACTTGGGCAACCCATCCCGAAATTAGGTTAGTGTAGGTTTTGTTTTGAATCTTTAGTTTTTCCTTTTTTCCAGTAAACTTAGCTAGGGTGTGTTTGCTCATTTGGCCCCTTTTATTCCAGTCCCTATTTTTTCCTTTAATTCCCCATCCACTCCCTCGGTAGGTGGTCAGTGATGTCAGTTCTCTGGTGGATGCGGGCGCTTTTCGTTTCTTTTTCGCCTGTGTGTTTTTTTCGTTTTTGTTGTTGTGTGTGGATGAGTGCGTGTCTGTGTGAGTGCTAAGGATGAATGAATTAATTTTATATTCTTATAGGCCCGCATTAATTTCTTCCAGTGAACTGATATTACTGCCACATTTAAGTATTTGGGGGGGGGGGTTATTACTAATAATGATTTTGTTTAATTTCCTATAAATAGATTAATTCATATTGTATATACTCATTGGGGATTATTTAATTAGTTGTTTTAACTCCCCCCCCCACATTTGTACATATGGGGACTATTTAGGATTTTCATTGAGACAATGAGGTATTATGTAGTAAGAATGGTTAGTAAGAATGTGTTGTTTTGGTGTTAGGAATATTGTTAGTATGCTTGGGTCAGTGCTTGCGGCTAGCTACGTTTAAAATTAAGATTGATGAAGACCGTTCTTTTCCGCATCCCCCTTTTAGGCCTTGTCACTTTTTCTGTAATTTCACAGAAATAAATATTGCGGAGACGCAGTGTTAACCTACCGTTCGGACGTACACTTCTATCTGCTTATTACTAACATTCTTGCTTTGTATATATCTTTTATTTCAATATACTTGTTCAACCTATCTTCGTCTTCCCTGTCTTTCTTTCTGGCTCCTAAACAGGCCACAACATAATGTAATACTCTACCTCGAATGACCTCAGGCCTTGTACAGTGTAAAAAAATACTATCCTGTTATTAAAATTAGGCAAATTCTGATGAAATTCAAGGCTTCATAGACTTCTGAAAATAACTATTTGAAGTTTGAGAAAACGGAATCAGTTCAACCGACTTGATCCGTACAGAAATCCTGGGGAAAATATATTTAGTGATAAAATTGTGCAATATGAATGGTTGGTAGAAAGATTAATGGACGTATTTTAGTTTCCTCAAACAGGAAATTCAGAATGAATATACAAAACTACCACTCGACCCTTCAATCTCTCAACCCCCGGCGTCTTCCTCTTTGGGTTGAGGCGCCCACTCGGTCTGAACCGAACTCAGGGGTAGCTGGCCGCACGCTCCCGGAGTACCCGTAGATTGTTCGACCGGTCACTGCCCAAGTTCCGCCTGCTGCCCACGTTGTGTTAGTTTTTAGATCCAGTAAGTGGGGTGTTGTCCATACGTTTACGGTCGATTGGGGATGTAGGCACGGCTGTGAGGGTAGGCGGCAGGAAAGTTAGAATGTGGCAAAACAAGAAAACAACATCTGCAGAAGCCGAACAACAATGGGTAAAATATTGATGTCTTTTATATAAGAAAACAAAAACAGTCGAAAAAGTTTAGAGCAGTTAACATAAGAACAGAGGACTACTCCTCTACCAATTTTCCAACAGAGAGGTGTGTGTGTGTGATTAACTCGTTTAGAATCAACTTGGGAGGATATGTGACTCGTAATTCTAGCCTTACGTGGAAGTGTAGCCTTTCAGTTGGTTGTTGTAAGTGACAAACATTAAGTTTCAGCGACTTTTCAATTCGACTGCTACAACGACCATGATATTTCTTGAAGTCCTTATATCTGACTCGCCACTGGACCAACTTCCTGCAACGAGAGTCTCTCTCTCCCAACGTCACTCTCCAACCTGACTCGCGTCCAACGCCCAAGTCCGCTTCACCGACTGCCTTATTAGCAAAATCTCGAGTTAATATAGCAACCGAAGGTTGTAAGCCAGGTTGTATACGCGCTTAACACGAGTGTCGTCATCATCACGTGTATTCGCAAAGTTTAAATTCAGATCTATTTCAAATTTCTTAGTGGATAAAATTAATTAGTTCAATGTTCATTTCAGTTGTCTTTTCGATGACCAAATTCAGCGGATACAACTTATGTTTAGATCAGATTTCGCTAGCGGTAAACATACACTGAACTTAACCCCCCCCCGGTCCAATTTACTTCAATATGTTTTTATCAAAAAATATTATTTTCGCCTATTTCTATTTTTCTTTTAATGACTCAATTTAAACATCGCCTCCTGCCCTTTGCATTTGTTTATAAACAAGTCTTCGCCAACCCGATTTGAAATCCATCAGCCGTCTTAAGTTTCATATATCATTGTTCTAGATTCTTTCCTATTAATAGCGCTGACACAGTTTATAACTTCACGGGAGATCGTATTTTCCATTTTCAATCAATAAACGTTATATTTGCGTGTGTGCATTCATGTGGTGTGTTCGTCAACCTCTCTCTGTTACACAAATTGTTACAATTAACAACATATTTTATTGCCTTAGCAAAATAAATAGAAAGAATACAAAAAGGAATGAAGGCGTATATGTGATGATATCCTTATATTATGTAGATATGAGTTAAGTTCGAAGGCACATTGAAATAGCGAAAAGATGCCTTACAAAATTTAAGCACAATATTAAGAAACGAGAAATTTTCGTTAAAATATTCGCTAGAATAAAATTGTTGAGAGATTGATTCGTTTTCTACTTATCAACCCTTAAAGCTAGAAAATATTTTCAGATTAGAAGAATTTTTTTTTTATAATAATGATTTAGTGATACAAGTCTTACTAATTAACCCATATGTGGGGAGAACGGTTGAATTCATACCTTTCTTATTCCAAGAGTTTTTGAATGTAAGTGAATATAACGAACCCAACTGAAATTGGAACTCTGCTCTCTGATTCACAAATCCAAGTGATTATTCATTACACCACCCACACATCCAAACTTATAGGACCTGGTATTACCAAGCGGTGACCCATCTATGTCCTGACTAGGCTCGACGTTGCTTTACTTCGGCAATTGCACGGGAACCGATGAGAAATAAAAAAAAGAGTACTGTAATATCGGTCTTCCTATATGGCAGTGAATGCTGGACAATCTCCTCACAGATGAAGAAGAGACTTGAGGCAACAGAAATATGGTTCTACAGAAAGATGCTGAGAATACCATGGACTGAACATGTGAGCAACAACGAAGTTTTAAGGAAAAGGGAAATAAAAAATAACACATACTTAGAATAAGAAAAAGACAGTTGAAATTTCACGAGGAAAGTGGGCTTAGAAGAGTTGACACTCAAAGGACACATGTAAATCGGACAGAGGAAAGCAGCGAATAAACTCGCTAGGTAGCTTATGTAAATGGTTAGAACAGGCATTACGAGAGATATCAAAAATACAAGTATTGCTAAGAGTTACATAGGATAGAAGGTTGTGGAGAACCATGATCGTTCAAGTCCTGAAGCGATACGGCATATATAAGAAAATGTGTTGAAGCTCCTATGAAAGAATTTGAGAGATTTACATTTCAAGAGTTCTTTATCTTTTGGTTTCGTCGAATAATTGGTCGTGCCTCTGGGTAATGAAATAAGCTTAAGTGATTTGTTTGCTATGTTCGATGCTGTGGATTCGACTGGAAACCCTCCCGAAAAGGAAGAAGATCTCTCTCTCTCTCTCTCTCTCTCTCTCTCTCTCTCTCTCTCTCTCTCTCTCTCTCTCTCTCTCTCTCCCTCCCTCCCTAGCTATCTAATTATCTCTTTTTCTTCATTTCGGCTTTGTCGTTTTCTTTATTAGCCAGTTTCCTACCGTTTATCAATACATTCCTCTCTCTCTCTCTCTCTCTCTCTCTCTCTCTCTCTCGTTATTCATTTCTCGTTCTCTCTGTTCTTTCGTCACAAGATCTTGCGATTCTCTCTCTTATTTAACTTTCCTTAATTTCACTTTCTCTTTATTTTGCCTCTTTCCTTCCTCTACTCTCTTATTCTGCATATTTCTCTCCCGCTTACCCTATTTCTCTCCCTCTCATAACACTTCGCTCTCTTCTTCTCCTTGCTTTACTTACTTTTCCCTTTCTTTCCCATCCATTTCTTTTCCTCTCTTCCTTCTTTCATCATTCATTGATTTTTTTCCTAATCTTAAACTCTCTCTATCTCGCCTTTTTACCCGCTTTTTCCTCTTCTCTTTCTTTTTCCCGCTCTCTTTTCCTTTTTCTCCTCTTCTATTACTGTTTTGTCACCCAGTCTTGCCTTCTCTTTCATCCAAGCCTCTCATTCCATCCAATACTCTCTCTCTCTCTATCTACATATTTCTGTCAATACAACTCTTCCCCGCTCTCTCTATCTATCTATCTAGCTAGCTAGCTAGCTAGATTATCTCTTTTTCTCCATTTCCGTCTTTGTCTTTACCTTTCTTTATTAGCCAGTTTCCTACCGTTTATAAATACATCTATCTATCTATCTATCTATCTATCTATCTATCTATCTATCTATCTATCTATCCTGAAGAAGGAGACGTTTGCGATCTTTTCTTTATATACAGCTTTGGAAACACGATCTAACGGTTGTTATCAGAAATCGAATACCCTGTCTAACAGTTTCGACCACATGAATTTAAGCCTACTACTTGATTGGCAATTAGGTCTCATCGTTTTGCTGATGTAACCGTAATTTCTGTTCTAATAGATTCTTTTCTTGCACTAAAATCGCCCGTGGAACTCTCTTTCGGTTTCAAGCTTCTCTGACACGATTTTCAAAAAATTTAAATGCAACGTCAATTGCCATCTTCCGTCGTCCTGAATTGTATTTTTTTTTTTGTTATTTCTCTTCATTAAAGTCGTCTTATGCTATCTATAACCCCCTTGCGTCTTAGTGACATTATCGCCTTGATTTGGTGTGATATTTTTTTAAGTCAAGTAAATCATTAGAGAAAGTAGAAAGTTCTATTTTTTGTTGGTTGCTCCACACTTAAGGCCTTGTATAAGACTAAGCCAAATTTATTAAATATTGTAACATTATATCAGGTTAATGATAAAGAAGAATTGTGGAAAAAAGAAAGATGAAATTAAAGACGATAAAATGAAAAGAAAGAAAGAATGAATGAATTGCGGAGAAATAAAGACGAATTTAAAGACAATAAGAGGAAAAGAAAGAAAGAAAGACGAATTGCGGAAAAAAGATGAAATTAAAGACGATAAAATGAAAAAGAAAGAAAGAAGAAAAAAGAAAGTATTCTTCCACAAAGTGAATGATCCATCCAGCTCATTTCAAACTGGCCAATAACCAATCATTCGTTAAAGTAATTTCTATTCCTGATCGATTAATTCGACTGACAGTTTGATTGACGTTTCCGTTTCCCGATGAAGTGCAGCTGCTATTTCCGCACAATCTCTCCCCTTTAAACCCAAACACCCCACCCATCTATTCTTGTAAACAGCAACACACATTGCTGAAAGTCGTGTCAAAGTTTCGGGCCCCAGTAGACATCATTAATTCACTGAGGAGAGCGCGCAACCTCATCTCTTTCTGTCTGTCCATTCATCTGCTGCTCGATTGAATAACTGCTACCGGAATATAGAAGTCTTCCTCTCTAATGGACACCTGGCCAAGCGTCTTTGCTTTGTTTATTTTGTCCGGTGTTTATTTCAACGTAAAATGATTTGAGACGATTTCGTGTTATATAGGGTGACCCAAAAAAAACGGGAACTTTTTAACAATCCAATAAAACAAAGAGTGATGGAAGAAAAATATTTTATTCATAGTAATTGAAACCTTAAAACCTGCCATTTAAGAAACAATTATGGAATTTTCATTTTTTTTAAAAATTACGTCCTGTAGATGGCGTCCTCCTGTACGAATGCATTCTTGAAATCTGCTGTTGAGATTCCTCGTTGACTGCTGCAACATCTCAGCTGGGATACTGTGAATTTCATTATCGTTACTAAAATGGCAAAATGTTTACTTGCTCAAGGTCAATGTCTCGCAGTGTTGCCACTTGCTCATGTCTGGGAATACGCACTTCAAAAATTCCCGATTTTTGGGTCACCCTATATATCTCTATCCGAGTTTGTTATTCGTGGCGTCTCGTGTGAAGTTATCAGAAGTAAAACAAAACAAATGACAATATTCATGATTTTCACACATTTCTCTTGCTGATTTGATTGTTGTTTTTTTTTACGGTTTCTCAACCTTTTGCGGGTTATTTAACGCTACGAATTATTTTGGGATAGTAAGAATGTTTTGGGGATAATTATGATTTATATATCATATGTCCTACTAGTTGACTCAATTTTCTCAACTTTTGTTTTTATAATTCAGGCCGCATTTTTGAAAATAATACAATTTTGAAAAGCGCTTTAAATTTTAATGAGGAAAGATTAATTAGCGAATCATGAAATTTTAAATTTATAACATTTTGGTCTAGCATTCTCAAAGAAGGTTTTCATTTAAAGTGATTGGTTTGGTTTGTTTTACGGCATATCAACCTCAATAGGTTATTTAATGCCGACAAGATTTTTTATTGCTGGTAATTTTTTTTTTCAAAAATATATTGCTGGTAATGACGTATTGCTGGTAATAATTTTTTTCTTGAAAACTATTTCTGGTAATATTTTTTACAGAAATGTATTCTGGTATTAAAACCTATTTTTATACGTTTTGATCCCAGTTTTCGGGTTAACTATTTGCCGTAAAAATATAAATATATATTACTATATAAAAATAACAAAACAAAAGTCATTGAAACAAAGCAAGTTCAGTCGACCATTGATGACAATTCCTGAACAACGTAACTATAAAGAATTTTTTCCGTCCTCTGCCAGCCGCTATGATGGAGAAAGCATTACCTCGAACCGTCGCCAGTGAGACACGCTGAAAGAGCCACTCCGTTTCGCGAGGCTCGTTCCTTAATCGAGACGCAATCGCGCCAATCCTCCGAAGGAACGCCATCGAACGAGGGCCAATAACCCCTGAAGTCTCCACTGCCACAGGAGTAAAAAAAAATCTATCAGCAAGAGAAGAATATTTAGCTATTTTTTTTATCTCTGCGTCTCGGGCGACGAACCCCGGCTCAACCGCGGACCTGATCATATTACCGACCGAAAATGTATCCGCACAGGTCGCATCCCAAATCTAGTTGCCCATAACTGGCACGCTAACAGGTGCTATTACCCCTTAGTCAAGGTGGACCTGGGAACACCAGCAATTAAGAGTTTGTTCCACGTTCCTCAAAACCTCCTGATCAGAGGCCTTGCTGACGGATGTAGTTTATCGTCATACCCAGGACGTTAGTGAGATTTATGAAGAATCAGCTATTTTCATAAGACGATAATGACTGATTTAAATCCCTTGTATTGTACAATACACACCTCCACAACCGAAACGCAAAAAAAGAAAAAGAAATATTATCTGGTTTAATCCACCATACAACAAAACCGTCAAAACAAACATAGGTAGGACATTCCTAAACGTAATAGAAAAGCCCTTCTCTGAAAAAAAAACCGATTAGCAAAAATATTCAACAAAAATAACCTTAAAATCAGTTACAGCAGCACAAAAAAAATATAACACAAATAATAAAAAGCCGCAACAGAAAATAACAATCTACAATAATGCATCCAAGGAACCTCAATGCAACTGCAGAAATAGAACATGCCCACTCCAGGGAAATTGCCAACAAACGAATATAATATATAAAGTCAAGGTAAGTGCAAACAACAGCACAATGTACTAGATCGGTGCCACTGAGGAACCATTCAAGAAGAGAAAAAACAACCACAACCATTCATTCACCAAAAGAAATTACTCAAACAGCACTACACTATCCGCATACATATGACATCTAAAAGACAGAAATATTACACCAAGAATAAACTGGAAAATATTGAAAAAAGCACCTGCTTACAACAATATTACAAAAAAATGTCTACTTTGCCTACACAAAAAGGTAGCAATAATTTCTCATACCCAACGAAAGAATTTATTAAATATAAGATCAGAAATAATTTCCAAATGTACGCATGAAAATAAATACCTATTAACAGAATTTATACCAAACGGATAAAAAACAACCAACAAACACCACCACATAAACCACCATTGACCCTATAAACATGAAAAGAGAAACCACTGACACCATAACGCCATCAATTATTTTCTAGTTCAAACTACCATCATAATAATTGCAATTATTTTTATTATCATTCCACCACCATTACTTCGATCACTTCTACCACTTTACAATAACTATTTGCTGCTACAATTGTTATTATCATCACCCGATCCCCCACACCATTACTACCACATCACAATTACTATTGCCGTATTAATCTACAATTTCCATTAACGTATCAGCCCACAATTATAATTACTTCTCTCTCCCCCAGCAAAATTAATGCCACTGCATAAATACTAATAAGGATTACAAATTGGCATTTCTACCATTTACATATACGCAATCGCCAAAAACAAGCAAATAATCGGCTTTAAAATAATAACAAAAAAAACTTAAAAAATTAAAAATAATAGCAATTTTTACCTATCATAGACTTACACAGACCCCATCATACATATATGCGTGCGTGCGATAAAATATTCAGCGAACAAAAATAAAAAAAAACGGTCTGCGCGTTTACGCGTTGATAGCGCAACAATCCAAAAAATATTCGCTACACAATCCAACATTGAATACAGCAACCAAATGCGTACGTATGTACACAACGACACATGTCTGCGTACGTCAATGAGTGTACGGGCGTGTATGTATGTTTGCGTAAGCATGAGTGGCGTCACGACGACAATTTTTCCTCCCACTTCCATAAAAACAACGATATACGCAACCCTATATAAATCCAAAATTTAAAAATTAATCAGTCTGTCTGACGATCGCAAAAGCGTGAAACCCAGGGTCACAAACTCACAGCAATCCAACTAAATATGTTAGCTCTATCACTGATATTGAGCGCTTTGCAATAAGTACCGCGTATATATAATATATAATTAATATATATAATAAATTGCATATATATATATATATATATATATATATATATATATATATATATTGATTAATGCATGTTTCATTAAATAATATAGACAAGTTTTGTCTATTTATTTTATGTAAATTCTTTTCATATATCCTGGAGTTTACTTTATCGTAGATGTCCTGTTTGTTGCTGTTAAGGCTGTTCAATTTTTCTTTGGCTATTTCAATTTGCCTTTTCACAAGACCACATTTATAATTCCAAGTGTTGATAGTTTGGTGGGCTGCCGGATCATCTAATTTAAATTGTGTGCATTTAGGCAGCATTTTTTCATTGATGCATCTTTCATTAAATAATATAGACAAGTTTTCTATATATTATTTTGTATTTTGTATTTGTAATATTTTGTATATATTATTTAATGAAACATGCATCAATGAAAAAATGCTGCCTAAATACACACAATTTAAATATATATGCTGGATTCTCCCGTCGTATTCGACGTATGAGGTTCAAGCAGCTCCTAAGAACCGACGCCACAGACACCAGCACATATGATTTGATTATAGTGGTGAAGATTTTATGAAGAACTAAACACACTTTTTGAAGGGCCGAATACAGAGAGCTGGTGTACTACGTGCCACAAGGCCCTCCAACGACCGTTGGCAAGTTTTGAAATCAGAGTTGTCCTTCTCCTAGATCAATAGCCATCCAACCCAGTCTGTCCTGCTATTTACCCATAGCTGGAGGGAAAAGAGGAGGATTAATACTTTTTCCAAATGGTATTAGTACGTACGTGAATGTAATATATTCGACTGGAATTCGAACTCGGTTCTCCGATTCCTCAATTCGAGTCTCTCTCTCTCTCTCTCTCTCTCTCTCTCTCTCTCTCTCTCTCTCTTTCTCTCTCTCTCTCTCTCTCTCTCTCTCTCTCTCTCTCTCTCTCTCTCTCTCAATAACCTCCAGAGGTTTGATAAGCCGTAAAACCAAATAAATCAATCAAAGATCTTGCATTCAGTATGCCATGTAAGTGTTAAATTCTCCAGACCTTCATTCCTCACTATGTGTCACAGAAATTTCAACTGTCTCTTTCTGATTGTAAGTATACTTTTCTTGTTTCAAGCACTAACACTTGCAAGCTTGTCCAAAAACTAAATCGAAAAGGGATTTATGAAGATAGTGTCAACAATTTCATGCAATGGCCGATACTTAATTTGAATAATTTTGATATTGTTCTTTCTTTGAGGGCGGACAGAGATGAGATAGATAGATAGATAGATAGATAGATAGATAGATTGGAATAGACTGAGATAGATAGATAGATAGATAGATAGATAGATTGGAATAGACTGAGATAGATAGATAGATAGATTGGAATAGACTGAGATAGATAGATAGATAGATTGGAATAGACTGAGATAGATAGATAGATAGATAGATAGATTGGAATAGACTGAGATAGATAGATTGATTGGAATAGACTGAGATAGATAGATTGATTGGAATAGACTGAGATAGATAGATAGATAGATAGATTGATTGGAATAGACTGAGATAGATAGATAGATTGATTGTAATAGACTGAGATAGATAGATAGATAGATAGATAGATAGATTGGAATAGACTGAGATAGATAGATTGGAATAGACTGAGATAGATAAGTAGATAGATAGATTGGAATAGACTGAGATAGATAAGTAGATAGATAGATTGGAATAGACTGAGATAGATAGATAGATAGATTGATTGTAATAGACTGAGATAGATAGATAGATAGATAGATTGGAATAGACTGAGATAGATAGATTGGAATAGACTGAGATAGATAGATTGGAATAGACTGAGATAGATAGATAGATAGATAGATAGATAGATAGATTGGAATAGACTGAGATAGATAGATAGATTGATTGGAATAGACTGAGATAGATAGATAGATTGATTGGAATAGACTGAGATAGATAGATAGATTGATTGGAATAGACTGAGATAGATAGATAGATTGATTGGAATAGACTGAGATAGATAGATAGATAGATAGATTGGAATAGACTGAGATAGATAGATAGATTGGAATAGATTGAGATAGATAGATAGATTGGAATAGAGATAGATAGATTGGAATAGAGATAGATAGATAGTTAGATAGATAGATTGGAATATATAGATAGATAGTTACATAGATTGGAATATATAGATAGATAGTTAGATAGATTGAAATATATAGATAGATAGATAGATAGATAGATAGATAGACTTTTCTTTCCATGTCTCATGATATAAAAAATGACCAAAGTCAATAGACTGCGAATTTGGAGTAACTGATTCAAAATGTTTGCCTCGTGCATTTTCCTCATTTCATTCTTCGTTCTCCTGCTGCGTCTTCTTATCTTCTAGCCGTATCACTCCAGTATTAGTACCTCTTTGTTTTTGCTCCTCTATGCACTATTTACCAGAGGCTATTTTCTGTCTTTTTTTATATTATCAAATCTCTAGAGGTTTTTCCTTCAACAATGCCTGTTCCGTATCGATTGCATACTAATTGTCGTAGCATTTTGCTTTTCGGTTCACCAGTTGCGTAAAAAAAATGAGTCGATCCAAACCAACCAAATTCATATTTTATCGGAACTAATGTTCATTTCCATTACTTTTTTTTTTTTCGCTGGTGTTGTTTGAGCGCACGGACAGGGAAGAAATAACGAACACTTTTGTATCCCAACACCCGCTTCACAAAATGGAACTCTTCAGTTGTAAAGTTATTTTTATTGTTTTTTTACGTCTTCTGTGTAGTTCTTTTTTGTAAAGACTGAGCTGCCAGTATGATACCATATTACAAAATTTTAAAGTGAGTTCGCTTTCGTCATACAACGAAAGAAATCAATGTTTCAGAGTTAGATATCAATACTTCATTAAGAAACCAATGTATAAAATATTCTGTTAATATTTTCATGTTCATTGATTTACACTCTCACGGAAATAAATCAAATATTGACTGACCACAACGATTTATTATTATACGTTGTTTTAAATTCATCATCCGCGGTTAATATTATCACGTAAAAAGATTTTATACGTTGTTTTAAATTCATCATCCGCGGTTAATATTATCACCTAAAAAGATTTTATACGTTGTTTTAAATTCATTATCTGTTGTTAATATTATCACGTAAAAAGATTTTATACGTTGTTTTAAATTCATCATCCGCTATCAATATTATCACGTAAAAAGATTTTATACGTTGTTTTAAATTCATCATCCGCTGTCAATATTATCACCTAAAAAGATTTTATACGTTGTTTTACAATCTCCAACGGTTTAAGTGTAGCGTCAATCGTCATCTCCAGTTGCCTTGATCTATCCACTTCCTGACATCTTCCATTCCTATCTGCTCTCGCCCTATATCTCCCGTAACCTCCCCACCTCGATCGGCCCTCCGTCCTTCTCTTTCTCCACATCCCTTCCTTTACCACTCCTATCTGCTCTTCCTCCAACCCTTCTGTAACCCCTTGCGTGATAGTGGCCACCGGCCTTGCTCGGGGTGATACGCTTAAAAAAAAAAAAAAAATTCATCATCCGCTGTCAATATTATCACCTAAAAAGATTTTATACGTTGTTTTAAATTCATCATCCGCTATCAATATTATCACCTAAAAAGATTTTATACGTTGTTTTAAATTCATCATCCGCTGTCAATATTATCACCTAAAAAGATTTTATACGTTGTTTTAAATTCATCATCCGCGGTTAATATTATCACGTAAAAAGATTTTATACGTTGTTTTAAATTCATTATCTGTTGTCAATATTATCACGTAAAAAGATTTTATACGTTGTTTTAAATTCATCATCCGCTATCAATATTATCACGTAAAAAGATTTTATACGTTGTTTTAAATTCATCATCCGCTGTCAATATTATCACCTAAAAAGATTTTATACGTTGTTTTAAATTCATCATCCGCTATCAATATTATCACCTAAAAAGATTTTATACGTTGTTTTAAATTCATCATCCGCTGTCAATATTATCACCTAAAAAGATTTTATACGTTGTTTTAAATTCATCATCCGCGGTTAATATTATCACGTAAAAATCTTTTCGCAGATTTTAAAACTACAGAAAATGTTCAATAATGCTGATTTCCATGCCTGATTTCTTTTAGTCACTTCACTCTGAGCAAGGTGATAAAGCCACTAAGATGCAAAGGGGTTACTACAAAGGAAAGAAACTGTGATAATGTTACAGTAAGAGAAGACAATAAAAGACCAGGATTTAAGGAGAGAGATGATGACTGGTGTTGCATTTATATATTTGATGATCGTAGTTGACGGGAAAGCAAGAATCCGAAAAAGATTTCTATAAGCGAGAATGTATTAGAAAAGAAACTAACGGTTATATTATGCAATTTCAACAATAAAATGATGAAACCTAACTGCCAATCTAGTGCTGCGCTTAAATTCAGGAAGTTGTTAGAAAAAAGTGGAAAGACCATTAGAAGAATTACTATGAAAGTATTTATAGAAACGACACAGGAAAGGTACGTTACGGTGGTCGGAAAGCGATTGAAGCTAATATGCCAGGTCAGGACTGATACCGTTGCAGATTCTTCTTTGGATTTTATCAATAATCTCTAGGTGTAAAACAAAAACACCAGACCAGATGTGGCAGCAAAATATTCAATATACGATTAAACATAATTTTAAAAAAAAAACTCATATACTTGCTTTAATTGGTATTAAGTCTATGTAGTTTAATCTTTAATATTTGACGAAGACATAATATTTATTATATGCTTCGTGTATAGGTCGACTTCAGTGTTTGAATTATCGAAAAAAATAAGGCAAAAATTATTCGACTTAATACCATTCACGAAATTTGCATTAAACTTACGCAGACGTCGAGTAATCTAAAAGCGCTAAAAAAACAAAAAGAAAATATTTGCTATTACCACAATTTTTGATCTCTCCTTGATCGAGTTAAGGAATTTTCAGCACAGGCTCATATATTGTGTACTCAGTTTTAAAAAGGAAATAATCTATATCTATACAGCAACCGTGGGCACTGAGCATTTTCTTGAAGTCAGTTCGGAGGTACTTTTCGCGGAGACTAATCTCCGGTGCCGAGGCAGGAATATAATTTAAAATGATAGGTATGAACATAAACCTGAAGGCTTATAAAATACGGAAGAGGAGGAGAAGTGTGAAAACGAATATCACGATCACCTCAAGATGAAAAAAATGTAAATCAAAATAAGGTGAGAGATGGAAGTCATAAAGGTTCTATGCTTTAAACATCTACTGGGATTCAAGCTCACAAAAGACCTGCGAATAGACCTTGTATATACGATCCATCGCTGGGGATGCTGGAAAAATGGTCGGTTCTTTCCACCGTTCCAGAAAGTACCTGACTCCTTCTGTGAAGCTCTATTTTTACAAGACCCAAATCAGACTAAAAATCAGACTATTGCTGTCTCATCTGGGCTCGAGATGCCGAATCCTCACTCTCCAACTTCGACAGAGTTCAAAAGCGTCTGCGCGGCCTTCTGGATGATAAATCATTTCCCAGCCTGCAAATCCTTCCCCTCTCACTACTCTATCGATATTTTCCTGACAGATGTTTCGGCGAATCATATTCCTTAACTGCGCCAGTTCAGACCTTCACAACTAGAACTCACCATGCTATGTACACTGAGTCGACTCATCTTCATTTCCTTCGTATTCCATTGGTAAGGAGAAAGTTCCACTGAGACAGCTGCTTCCCCAGAGCAGCGGTATTGTGGAACATACACCCGAGAGGGTTCATCCAAGATCACTACAGTCTTAACTTCTTCAAGTCTAGTTTCAACAGTTATCTATTCTGCATATCTTATTAATCCTAAATTCTTACCCTTTTTGGTAATGAATTGTTTTCCACCCTACATCCCCTTGCCCACAAACGAAACGTTGCTATCCTATTGCTAATTTCATAGCAGTTGTTCGGAGGAACTAAATTCATTGGATCCATGAATCCAGCCATTCACAGCTAGGATCCACCATACCACGTATATTCAGTCGACTCATCTTCATTCCCTTCGTATTCCATTGGTAAGGAGAAAGTTCCACTGACACAGCTTCTTCCCCAGAACTGCAGCATTGTGGAACAGACACTCGAGAGGGTTCGCCCTAGATCACTACTGTCTTAACCGCTTCAAGTCTAGGGTCAACAGTTATCTATTCTACATATTCTGATAAGATGCACTTCTCGTTCCCTCTTTGCACGTCCTAGAAAGCCCATTTAGTAAACCTCTACCTTGAGTGGCTCTTGGGATTTGCGTTGATTAAACAATACTGAAAATAATCTATAAAGATAACCATCATCTCAAGATCTGCGATTAAAAATGGACGAAATAATAACAGAGAAAGAAATGGAATCATTACAAGAAGTATGAAATTTTTGAGTTTTTTTTAACTTTTTCCATGACTGGGGAAGTCGTCTGTTTATTGTCCGTTTGTTATAAAAAGCCTGATACCAGAATTTTGTCTTTCACAACATTTCAACTGGTAAAGTAAACAATTTGACACTGTTCCTATTCATTTCAAATAGTTGGTGTCCATTTTCAAAGAATTTCTTGCCAAACTTCGAACTATCCTCTATCATGATATGCCACTGATAAAACTAGTCTGGTGAAATTTGAACACTGTTCGCTGATTTCATTTTCCATAATAGTGACCATTACACCACCTTTGATGTTCACTGCCACTTAAGAGTAGTTATGTCAACGCACCTTCCCGATTGATACTCTTCGGTGAAAATTTCATAACGACTATATATCGATGCTAACTCTGTTCCTTTGATCAAAAATCGATACCAGATTAAGAGAACGGAAACCAAGGTGTAAACTCGGGAAATTAGTAGCATCGATTATTTATGCCTGGTTGCGATTCGTTAAGTTTCGCCTGGGCGGTTGTTACAAGCGCACACGAGCGTGCGCACGCACAACGATTCGTAGCTCCACCCGGCTACTCACGTTTTCTGTCAAATGCTGCGCGAGCCTTTCTTACAGAGATTTACAACTTACGATATTTCTGCAAAAATAAGAACTCGTTGGAGATAATATCTTAGTATGATAGATAGATAGATAGATAGATAGACAGATAGATGTGGATATCCGACATACAGGTAACTATAAATATCCGACAATTTATATAAAGATGGAATACGTGAAAACCAATGGGATGTTGGATGATTTTTTTTTAATTTTTGCCTTGATGTTTGGCTGTTTTAAGTGAGCATTTTCAAAACATAACGGAAAACTCTAATGAAAAGTCATTACTATGTCACTCGTAACTACACAAAAACGCTGTGATAAAACGTTTTAACAGGAGTAGATAGGCTTGCCTATCGTCCGGTTCTCGCTCCTCCCCGGTTTTTTGAACAGAAGTAGATATTTATCCTTTGTTTCCTGTTTAGGATTTGGTTTCCGGTTCGGTCTAAAGTCTACTTCAACTCTATACTTCTGATGTCTCCCCATAACTCTGAAATTTTATTTACTATTTTTTTTTCCTCAGTAGGAGTAGATAGGTTTGTCTTTTGTCTGGTTCACAATACTCCCCGGTCTTTTGAACAGGAGTAGAGATTTAGCCCTTGTTTCTTGTTTAGGATTGGGTTTCCGGTTCCTTCTAAAGTCTTCTCATTCTCTTTCACTCCCAGTAGCCTCTTGCGTCTTAGCTGCATTATCGCCTTGCTTGGGTTAAATTGATAAAAAAATAAAAATATGTAATTATTAGTAGTAGTAGTACTACTACTAATACTACTACTTCAAACGGTTATTTTTATTTTTTGTCGATTTGAAATATAATAATATTTGAAGTTGTAGAATAACTGGTCATGGGTAAATGTAACTGTCCAACGAACAGAATTGACAGAGTTTGCAAGAAACAATAGCAAAAGAAAGAAAAGAACAGGGCAAAATATTAGGTTGGTGCAAAAATAATGTCGTTTTTTGACGTTCAACTTCATGTGAGAAAACGACATTATTTTTGCACCAACCTAATAATACTAAGCAAACAATATATGCAAAAATTATAGCCGTGACCAAATCAATGATTGATTAATTCGTTTTCTACCGCGTATCGACTCTTTACAGGTTATTTAAAGCCAGAAAATATTTTTATATTATAAGATTTTTTTAGTGGGCGGAGGGAGAATAATGATTTAGTGATATAAATCTTACTATTTAACTCATAACTGGGTGGAAAAGAGGTGGATTCATACAAGGGTATTTACGCGTATGTGAATACAACGAACCCAACTGGAACTGAAACGTGATCCTCCGATTAACAATTCCGAGCCATTATCCATTGCACCACCCGTACACCCAAGTTTGGCATTCCAAAACGGTCACCCATCCAGGCTTGTCATTGCTTAACATCGGGAACCAGTTTTAATGAGATTTCTCCACACGAAATGCACTGAAATATGTAAAATGGTAATTAGTCGTCGAGTAAAAGAAAATGGCGGAAAGAAAATTTTGGTGAGAAAAATAAAAAGCGCATAATTAAAGGAAATAGTGAATATTTCTAATTAAAAACATAATTTGTAATTATATATTATTTAGGTGTGAAGGAAAGTATAAAATGTAATTAGATTAATATTATTATGTGTATCTATTTTAATATTAGACGTGCATAATGGATAGCGGCTCGGATTGGGAAATCGGAGAGTCGAGTTCGAATTCCAGTTGAGTTCATTACATTCACTTAAACTAATAACCTTGGGAAGAGTATGAATCTATATCTTTCACCTGGCTATGGTAAGCAGGACACATTGGACAGGTTGGGCTGTATAGCCCTGGTGGCAACTCGTCTAGGAGAAGGAAACTTCTGAATCCAAACCTGTTTCGAGATAGATGAGTTCCGTCGGGCTGTCGTGCCCAGAAAAAAAAATACTACTGCTGTGGCTGTTGTAGGTGTGGTGCGCCTAAGACTCTAAGAGGTTACGAGACTCGTCATCAGGATTTTAATATTATTTCCTTCAAGTATTTTCTTAGCTAGAAAAGGTGATATGATATAAAAATATTTTTTTTAAGCATTTCACCCCAAGCAAGGCGGGGGTGCCACGAGCACTCAAGAAAGTGGGAGCAAGGGTGAAGAGACGTGATTGAGGAAAGAATAAAGAGAAGGACGGGGAATTAGATCAAGGCAATCTGAAGATGTCGACTGACATTACATTCGAATATTTGAAGACTATAACTGCCAGGGAAGCAAGTAAGAGGAAGGGAGTTCCACAGGCGGGAAGTGAGAGACATGAAGCTATTGGAGTAGAAGAGACGGCGACAATTAACTGTTTCGACTGTGAATGGGTGGGACTGAAATGCCAACCTAGTAGCACGCTTAAATTCATGCAGTTTGGGAACCAGCGAAAGTAGATCACGTTGCATACCCGTCTCTGGACTTTGTCGAGGACCTTGAGACAAACGGCGGGGGCTTCAGACCATATATGGCAACAGTATTCCATGGCGAATGATTGATTTATATATTTGAAGGATGGGCTCAGACGAGAAAAACTTTCTTGCCACACACAGAGAACCAACTTTCCTTACGGTAGGTGAAGCTAGTGATTCAATGTATTTGTTCCATCTCAGGTCAGCGGACAATGTGAGATCAAGCAGGCGCTGAGAGGCGCAGATATTCTAATGTGAAGTAGGGAGGGTTCTCTGTGGTAGGTAAAAAAGAGCAGTTTTGTTTTTGAGGCATTAAAGGTTACCTGCCATTTCTTGCCCAGTTAACCACAGATTGGAGGTTCCTAACGGCCAGGTTAGTTTTGTCAGCGATACCAGATTTGCTATTGAGGCCAGAGTAAATAGTAGTGCTGTTGCATAAATGTCTACTTGGGAACTTATGATATCAGGAAGATCGTTAATGAAGATCAGAAACAGTGTAGGACCCAGTGTAGGATAGAGCATCGGGGGGACACCTGCGTTCACGAGAAAAGAACTGTAGGAGAATCCGTTTAGAACGACCTTCATAACACGGAATGATTGTATTAAGTCAAATAATTCTCCTGAAATTTCGTATCCTTGAAGCTTACAAATAAGGCCAGTATGCCAAACCCTACCAAACACTTTAGAGACACCTAGAGTCACGGCTCAAGCTTCTCCGTTATTGTGTAGTGCTTGGTAAACAAATTCAGTTATGGCCGTGAGCACATCAGCGGTAAATCGGGCAAAGCGGAAACCATATTGCTTGTCAGAGAGCAGATCATGGGATAGAAGGTGCTTAACCTCCTCGGCGTTGATTAAAGCTTCGAAGACTTTGCCGAAGAGTAGTAGGAGACTGAATAGGGCGGTAGTTAGATGGGCCAGAAGGGTCCCCAGAGTTCTTAAAGACAAGCACAACAGATAAGGACTCCTAAC
>OZ038492.1:72947407-72949907 GCA_964036315.1 Acanthosepion esculentum | reverse complement strand
GTGATGCGAACTACAATAAAATTAAACTCACTATTCAGTCGTAATTGATCTTGCCAGAGAAGCTTGCTAACCATTACACCATGTCGAGGTGCCCTGGTACCTAGACTTTATGAATTTAAGCGAAGTATTAGCAAGCTCTCATCGTTTTACGAGTAAAATGGCTTGATGTAGCAGTAACTTCTTTGCTAACAGTGTCTTCTGTCGTACTTCTCGCATATGGAACTCTCTACAGACTTCTTGCTTTCCAGACAACTTTGATCTTTAAAAATTTAAATGCAATATCAATCGTTATCATTATTTATTTTAGTTTCATCCGAAATTTTGGAAATGACCGATCACGGAGATATTTCGATATTTTTAATTCTGTGTTTGTTTTCATTGGTCGAGTAAATGTCACGTGTCTTCTTAATTCCTGTTCTTTTAATTGTTCTCTCACCTTAATATTTCTTCCTATCTAATTCTCTAACACTCAGTGACCTCTTGTGTCTTAGTGGCTTTATTTCCTTGCTGAGGGGGGGTGATATTTCGATATTTTTAATTCTGTGTTTGTTTTCATTGGTCGAGTAAATGTCACGTGTCTTCTTAATTCCTGTTCTTTTAATTGTTCTCTCACCTTAATATTTCTTCCTATCTAATTCTCTAACACTCAGTGACCTCTTGTGTCTTAGTGGCTTTATTTCCTTGCTGAAGGGGGGGGATTAAAACAAATGTATTATTTTACAATTCATTATTAATTAATTTTTCTTCTTCCTATTTCAGGTTATGGAATCCGAAATCTATTGCCTGCCACAGTAAAATGAAGTGACGAAGAAAAGAAAGATTTTAATGTCATTTTTAAGAACCAAATTAATGTTTAATGTTTTCGATAGAAACAAAAAAAAAGGGTGAGCAACGAAAAACAATCTTAGCAGCAAGTAAATAATGGATGACTTCCGATTAGGCTGACCGAAGTCAAGGTAACCATATGCAGGTATACGCACAATGTCAAGTTGCTTTTCCGCCATCTTTTGTTAAGAACAATTCCTAGGAATGATATTCTAAGCTGAAACAGCTCACGAAGAATATAAAAACATCACAGAGAAAAACAGAAAGAAAAAAAGAACGAAAATAATAATATAGACGGGTTTCTTTAAACAAAGGAAGACTAATTGATTATCTGAAGCCATGGAAAAGGAAAAAATCCCGTTGACACCCGAAGAAAAGCCACCCCTACCAACCATCGAATATGATGGCCTCTCCGCGTCGCACTCTCCTTTAGATGAGAAATGCGAGAAACTCCTCCCGGACAACTACGACAGCATGGTCTGCGGCGACGATGACTACACATACGGCAGCAGTAGTGTTGGGGGGTGTTGCGGAGGGGGCCGCAGCAGTGGAAGCAGCGGCCGTAGGGGTAGCGGTGATGGTCGAGGCGGGGTAATATACGATAAAGGAGGGGGAGGCATGAGACTTGTTGATAAGGGAGGCTTGATCGAAGGCGGAGGAAGCAGTAGCGGAGGCGGCGTCAGCGGAGGTGGATGCGGCGTCGGGGGCAGCAACAACAACAATTGCGAGCGCAAAAAGCCCGGTAAAAAAGGCGGGAAGAACTGCAAGGTGAACATCGTCCAACCGGCCGATACCAAGGAGCCGGGCGTGGCCAAGAAAGTACGCAAGAATTCCCGCGAGCCCGAGATCCGGGACACGAACCTCGTCCTTGCTTTGTTCGTTCTCTTCTGTTTTAATTTGCCGTTCGGTCTGCTGGCTACCATGTTCTCACTGATGGCGGGCTCGGCATTCAGAGACGGCAAGAAAAAGAGGGCCAAATGTCATTCACGAACATCGATGGTCATCAGTCTGCTCGGCATTGCAACCACGGCCGCCCTGGTCATGTGTGTGATCTTTTTCCTAGCCATAAAAGAGCAAAGCCAGGGATACTGATGCAAAAATGATGCTAATGAAGACATCATGTCTGCAGCGATAGCAGCATATCTACTCTCAACACCATTACGTAATACATCATCGGTTGCTCTCAATAAATTATCAAGAATGAACAGTATAGAGAGAATTAACATAGCGTTAAAAATTCATATTTCTTAATTCACCTCTTATTCTGCTGCATTCTGCAGAAAACAAAATAAATGCTTTCATTATTTAACCATCGAAACTAAAAATTAATTTTTAAAAAAAACAAATTCTTTAGCTAAAATCTCTAGAATTACAATTCACCTAACCATAAATAATTTCTTTATTTACAAGTGAGCTGGGGGTGTGGAGTTGGCCTAAATGTTTGTCGCGCAACAATATGGAATCCGTGCCGAGTTCAAGTTCTGTCTGTAATTAGTTTATATTCACTTTTCGTTTACTTTTAGGAAAGGCATGTCGAGTATTATTTATTGCCGTTGGTACAACCTTCCTCGTGTTACCTGAAAGCAGATAAAATCCAGCACGGTCACGACAAACGACATGTCTGACTCATCAGGCTCGGATAATTTGATTTGTATATATTTATACTATTTCGATC
>OZ038492.1:72922407-72942407 GCA_964036315.1 Acanthosepion esculentum | reverse complement strand
TGATAGAAATTTAACAGGAGGACGTAGGAAGTCAAGATTAAACATATCTGGTAGATAGATAACAATGGTAGATTTGAAAATTGTAGCGTTCGGGAAAGCATCCACGTGGGAGTCCCTTCCACAAAGTAACCGTTCTTGTGGATAAAGCTTTCGAAATGGAAATTACCAGGGAAATAACTAGGGAATGAGGATGATTCAACACTGTGGCTGTAGCAAGACGAATCTTGTCTGTAAAGTTCTAAAGGACGAAACTTGTAGAAACACTTACCGTAGAAGTAGCGATAAAAGAACAGTTGGTATTTCGCAGGACGTAAACTTTCAAGATATTTACTCCAATGAATGACTAATACCACCGACTAAAAGAAAAAAAAAAGGATAACTTTTCTCGAAATACTTCAAATATAATCTCTCCGATATGATAAACAACCGGGGTACCTCATCGTTATGTAATTATGATCAAGCTGAACTTATAGGTGATTAATACTGAGTTCGATCCTTACTAGGGAATCCATATTTATGACCTTGTAACTAAATAACAACTGGTCCTCTTCGGTAATGATTAGCAAGCTGAGCTGGTTGACAATTGCTACTAAGTAGTGAGTTCAATCCATACTTGGGACTTTATGCTACAACTGTGCTAAGCTTTGGAAATAACATGGCGGACAATTTTTTTAATTAACTCGGATTTTCCTTCAGCGAAAAGGGGGTTTAAATTATTAAAGCTTAACCTTACGTCGCTTTCTTAGCTTCGTTCAAGAATAGCTCAAAATATTCTTACCATTTCCGTAGTTATAGGAATACTAGTAACGTTCATACCATTATCACCGTCATTAATATTATTAACACTATATTTATTACTAGCTCCGATACCCAACATTGTAAGAAGCCAAGTTCCTTTCCTTCGCTGCGCTACACTGTCGTTTCTTTCTTTGAGAGATTTGAGTTTCTTTCAACTATAAAAGAAAAAAAAGACACCTAGCAACACGGGTAATGTAATGTGCAACGTGGAATCTGTGAGCCGGGTTCAATTTCTGACCTATTTCGTTGTATTCACTTGCCTTGATAAAAGCATTAATCCATATATTCTCCTCCAATTCATGGGTTAAATAGCAGGGTAGACTGGACACTCTAGCTCTGGTGACAACCAACCTCAATCCCCAACCGTGGAACAAGCAACAGGAAGCCCCCGCTACTATCCTTCCTAAGAAGGCATGGCAATTGACAGTTGATAAAGAAAAGACATCTGTAAACAGCCATGATCCCCAACGTCCTGAAGAAAGAAATAGTATTAGATTGTGGGGCTCACTGCTCTAAGATGGGAGTTCTTTGGATGCGTGAGTTCGAACCTCGTCGCAGTCAATATTTTCCTTTATTTCCTCTTATCTAATTTTTTTTAGGGTCTCGACCCGACACACACATACACAAAAACTTTGATCTTTTATTAGCTTAGAATTACTCTCATTTTCTGAATTTATTGATTTGTTTGGTTTTTTTTAACAGTATCTCACGCCTTTTGCAGGTTATTTAAAGTTAGAAAATATTTTTAGATTGTAAGAGTTTTTGGGGTGATAATAATGATTTTTACTGATACAAGTGTTACTAATTAACTAATTAGCTGGGGGATAAAATATACATTCATACATTTCCCAAGCGTATTTGCGCGTAAGTTAATTTAACGAACCCTAACTGTAATTGGAACTCGGCTCTCCAATTTCGTTATCCATTACACTACTCGCACATCCAAGCTTACAATACCTGGTATTCCCAAGCGGTCACCCAATTAGGTACTGACCAGGCTTGACGTTGCTTAACTTCGGTGACGTACGACAGCCTTGGTGTCTATTTTACCGGGACCGGCAAAATAGCCTACTCGTTTGGAAAATGAAACCTTCTTTCAATATCATTGCTATCATCATTATTATTGTTTGCTATAACGCAAAATAATGACTTGAGCTAAACAATATTATTTTTAAATATTATTATTATTATTATCTGAAATATCTTATATGTATCTGAAATACACACAGAACGAATTCTAAACTTGCATTACTTTTTAGTGGATGTGCTCGAATGGTTAACAGCTCGGAAAAATGGAATCGTTGAGCCAAGTTCAAGTTCTATCTTAGTCTGTTGCGCTCACTATCGCACAAAATACTTTGAGAAAGTCATCATCTCTTTACCCCCAACTCATCTATAGACTAGTTCGACTGGATTCTCTAGTCTTTGATGGCAGCCAGTCTAATCTGAATTCAAAACTGTGAAGAAAGAAAACCACTCCAGTCTCTTTCTCAAGAAGTTATGGTAATTCACAGATATTAAAGGAAATAAATCTGTAGAGAGTCACGAACGATCGTTTCGATCCCGAAGAGACATGGCATTAAAAAGCAATTATTATTATTTAGTCCGGGGGGTCTCAAACACGCGACCCGCGAGCTACATGCGGCCCACGTACTACCTTTGTGCGGCCCGTAGGAAAACATTTTCGTCTACCAATATTTTCTTCAAATTTTAAAAAGTTTACTAAACTCGTCCCCTTCCATACTTTTGCAGCAGCACTATTGAACGTGACGCACCCACCAAGTCAATCAATTTTAAGAACAGCAAGGTTTGTGCTAGTTGCTCTCCACCAAACACTTATTCTTCATCTGCTACCTGACGAGACAGGATAAATAAGAAAATGCTCTTCTATCAGCGGTCCCCCTCTACAGTTGATTTCCCAACCCCCACTAGTGTTGGTGCCCTCCCTATTGGTAATACCCTGTCGACGTGCCTGATTCTCTTCCGCAGCACATCTTTCCCAGCTCGTAATCGCTCTTTCGTGTCCTTGAACGTGAGACCTCTGATTTAGTCTTTATAAATTTACGTACCAACATCTGTTTATTCTCACATGGAATCGAATGACAAGATATCTCGTTATTTTCAGCGCTATTCTCTCCGATTTCAGTAAAGCTGTTGTCTGAAAGGTTTAAATTCTTCAGATTTTTAATTCTTTCAATCTTTTCTCAAGGGTTCTCTGGAATGTTGCAAGCGCTTCCAACAATGACGGAAACAATTGTTATCTCACATGTTCCAGAATATTTTTTTTCAACGTTCTGGTAAAGTTCAGATATTTTGTGAGTTTTTCAATTTCCCAATTTTATTTTGTGATCCGTTGGAACGACAATGCCAGTTATCTGACCGGTTTTATTTTTTTTATTATTTTACGATTATTATTTCACTTATCAGATGTTCACACCAGTATTATCCGGTGGCTTACATTTGCAGATTAAGTGTCAGCATGTCTCCTCAATACTCCAGGACAATACTCTTCTAGTCTTCTATTGCTTTTTTTTTGGGGGGGGGTATATTTTGTTTCTTTTTTCTTTTCTTTTTAGAAATTATCTCGACCCCCCCCCCCCGATTCTCAGTACTTCCAACATTTTTGTAGGCTATTTGAGACCGATCCAAGTGCTCTGACAACGATGGACACGACTGTTACCTTCATGTAGTACCGTTCTTTTTTGTTTGTTTTTTTTTTTGTTTTTTTTTCGAGGTTCAGATATCTGTGCAGATTTTCTCTTTTTTTTCAATTTTATTCAGTGGTCTACTGGAACAGCGAGATCCATTATCCGAAATGTTATTTTTCATTTTTATTACTATAATTATTATTATTATTATTATTATTATTATTATTGTAAGCCTAGTTCTATGACGAATCAGTGGTACACCTGACTGCTGTCCTTTAGGGGGTGTTATGATATACAGATATAACAAAAAAAAATCGGATTTATTGAGTATCGCCTCCTGTTGCTTCATTTTGAAAAAAAGATTCTTAAATACATCTTCTTTTCTTTATTTATGTATACTAACCAAATTTTAGCTAGCCTTTTTGTTTCGCTCGGCTATCATTTACTAGGCCCACAATCATGAAGGAAGACAACTACTTGAATAAAACAGTCAACTTTAAATAAAATAAGCCTTAAATATTAAATAAACCTTAAATATTAGAGGTTAAATGGTCTTATTAACTAAAATAGCGATGCAATCTCATCCTAATATTTTGACGATAAACTACATCCGGCTGCAAGGCTTCTGATCGGGAGATTGAAGCTTTTGGGGAGCGTGGAACCACCTCTTGACCCCCCGGAAACTATGAAAGTAGCAAAACATATTTATATAGTAAATATGCCCACAATACATTTTTATATAAAAAAAAATTATCAACAATACATATTAATAGTAGAATTACCAATAGTACATTTTATAGAAAAATGACCAACAATACATTCCATCTGTAGTTGAAGCCATGTACTATATTCAGAATATATAGATTTTGGCATTAAATAACCCATAGGGGTTGAAACGGTGCTCAGCAAAATCAAAACCCCAGCATTTTGACAAGCGAAGAATCACTGAACAATTTTTACCACTTTATCTACCGTTAATTCTAATTAATTTGCTCCAATATTAATTGCGTTTTAAAGGCGAATCTAGCAAAATAATAGCCGATCATATCTCATTTAAATTATTATTTGTTATTCTTTGAATTTATTCTTCGCTACCACAATTACCAGCAATGTATATGAGTTTATCAATTCATCAATTTCATTTAGTCAACAGTTTCATTCAAGTTGGTGTCTTCCTCTAGGAACGTGAACTCGTTAAATGGTAGTCATGTGTCTTTCATAAAAATTTAATTCATTTGCTCATTAAATCTAGGATGGATTTCGTGAAGGCTTCTGGTATGAAATCACTTAAAAAGAATATCGGTAGAAGTTGGTGTTGCATTTAAAAAATACGGGTCGGCTTAATGAAGTACAATTAGCACAGCATTGACCCGTACGCCCAATCAGACGAAAAGGTCATAAGGTCGGGTTTAAAGAAGGATCCCACGCGTATATGGGATGGATTGAAGAACTATGCTTGACTAGTGTTTACCGAATACGCGGTCCGGGAGGTAGCAATGACTTAAAGAAAATAGTTGACTAAATGGAATAATCTTAATTAACTAAAATAGTAATACAATCTCAACACAATATTTTGACAATCGTGTCAGCATAACTGAACAATTGTTACTACTTTATCTACCCTTAATTCTAATTAATTTGCTTGAATATTAATTGCGTTTTAAAGACGAATCTTGCAAATTAATAGGCGAGTATATCTTATTTAAATTATTTATTATTCTTTGAATGTATTCTTCGCTACCACAATTACCAGCAATGTATATGAGTTTATCAATTCATCAATTTCATTTAGTCAACAGTTTCATTCAAGTTGGTGTCTCCCCTTAGGAACGTGAACTCGTTAAATGGTAGTCATACCTCTTACTTTCATAAAAATTTATTAGGCTGGTGCAAAAATAATGTCGTTTTTTTACGTTCAACTTCATGTGAGAAAACGATATTATTTTTGCACCAACCTAATAATAATTCTTTTAGCGAATCACGTCTAACACTAATCAATTATCCCTTGTCATGTAAGTTCGTACTTCTCTGTTGTCTATCAGCTGCAAATAAGTTTGACCTCTGATCACTGGGATCAAGAGTTTGAATGTCTTTCATGTGTTATCATTCTCATTGCCACTATTTTGTTACTTAGAAAAATAATTCTTTAAGATCAATCATCCATAATTTGTCATTCATCGAGGAAAACATTACAGATTGAATGTAAAGATATTATTAAAATATTCAGTAACAGAATTAGGAATTACCTGCTAAGAATATTAGTATATTGAAAACATATAAAATATGTAAAAATATTGCTAAAGCCTCCTGACGAGTGTACTGAAAACATACAAAAGGTTTCGTCAGCTAAGTGAAAAAGTTTATATTGTATTAATCCTATATATATACACACATACATATATATATATATATATATATATATATATATATATATATATAACCGTATACCCCAATCCTATACTTGTGTGTGTGTGTGTATATATATATATATATATATATATATATATATATATATACACACACACACACAAGTATAGGATTGGTGTATATATATATATATACACATATATATATGTATAATAAGGTAATAAAGGGTTTGGTAATCCGTGTGGATAATTCCAAAGAGGATGTGATCTAGAGAGATCATTCTAAAACAGAGCAAATATTAATTAAATAATTAAGAGACAAACTTAAGTTTCCATGACTATAATTTATTTTGTCCAGAAAATATATTTTTCCTGGTTCATCAGGTCACATCTCTAGTTTTATATATATATATATATATATATATATATATATATATATATATATATATATATGTGTGTGTGTGTGTATGTATGTATAAAACCTGGGAAGTCCAAGCATCAAACCGAAAGGATTGGCGTAAAACATGTTTCATTAAATTAAAGGGTTTTGAAGACGGCAGACTGAAGCTCCGTGATCAGCTTTGTCAAGCTCTGAAGCAGAGACACCATCAAAATTCTGCTTCAATAAATTTCATCTGTCAGTGTGGCTTTGTCGCCCGCAGCAAGGTTGGGTTAGTATCACATTTAAGAAAGTACAAATAAAATATGTCTTTACCATACCTGATTTTCTCCACAATAGCCCCTGTTAGCATGCATATGTGTAAAACGAAAGGCACCATCCACTGCTGACCCTCATTTAACCCTCGTTCGCGATAGGAGAGTCCATTATATATATATATATATATATATATATATATATATATATATACACTAGTACGAGATTGGCATCTAACTTAAATGATTTTAGTTGAAATTGCAGATGTAATTATAAATTCTATGCTAACAGTTTCTTCTCGCTTGTGGAAGTCTCTTCCGGCTTCTTGCTTTCCGGTTAATTTTGATCTTCAAAAATGTAAATGCAATGTCAATTGTGATAGCCTGTCTCTTTGAATCTTATCCTTTTATTCTTCTCTTTCCCTCATAATATATTTTTCTCAGATATTTTCTAATTCAATAGCCCCCCCCCCCCCATTGCGTCTTAGTGGCTTTATCCCCTTGCTGATACCCGTCGTAAGAGAAAGGGGTAAGAAGTGCAGCTTAAGAAGATTTGCAAGAAAGTTAACTTTAGAAGCACCCGCGCGGGAGTCTGTTTCATAAAGCAGTGTATCTTGGGAAGAAGGTTTCCGAAGGGAGATTCCTATTTCCTAATGGATTACAAAGGCAATGTGGTTGATTCATTCCAGTGTGCATGTCTTCTCTTAGCAGTGAAGATAGATAGATAGATAGATAGATAGATAGATCTTGATAGATAGATAGATCTTAATAAACTGAGATCTAGATAGATAGATCTTAATAAACTGAGATCTTGACAGATAGATCTTAATAAACTGAGATCTTGATAGATAGATCTTAATAAACTGATATAGATAGATAGATAGATAGATAGATAGAGCCTAATAAACTTAGATGTTAAAGTTAGATAGATAGATAGAACCTAATAAACTTAGATGTTAAAGTTAGATAGATAGATAGATAGATAGAGCCTAATAAACTTAAATGTTAAAGTTAGATAGATAGATAGATAGAGCCTAATAAACTTAGATGTTAAAGTTAGATAGATAGATAGAGCCTAATTAACTTAGATGTTATAGATAGATAGATCGAGCCTAATAAACTTAGATGTTAAAGTTAGATAGATAGATAGATAGATAGATAGATAGATAGATAGATAGTTAGATCTTAATAAACTGAGATAGATCTTAATAAACTTAGATCAATCTTAATAAATAGAGATGGATAAGTAGATAGATTGATAGACAGATCGATAGATTTTAATAGGCGGAGATAGATAAATGGATCTTAATAGACTTAGATATTTTCTTTTTAAACTATTTTTTTAAATTTTAATAATTGTAATTCCTCGTGTCAAAATGAACGACGGTAAATTTTGCTTCAAATTAAGCTTGGGGACTGCATCAACTGAAATTACATCATGCAGTGACAAAGCAATGGATTTCACAGTCAACAATCTATAACAGTTCGACTGGGGACCTCATTAATAAACAAAAAACTTAAACGAACAAAATCACAAACGTGAAAACTCGACAAAAGAGTAATCATTGCGAAATTTACGGAATTACTTGTCTGCCACCTCTGCATGGAATAGTGCTTGCAAGCAGAACCTGACTATAGTGTGGTAAGTTATGCAACATCCACTCTCTCCCTCTCTCTCTCTCCCTCTATCTATCTATCTATCACTCTCCCTATATCTATATCTATATATATATATATATATATATATATATATATATATATATATATATATATATATATATCCCTGGTTTGGCTTTTCTGAAGGGTGTTTGTGTGGATTGGCAGCACCCAGAAACCGTTTCATATACCTAGCACCAATCTCTTGTATTCCTATACAGGGCATCAATATTATTTATAATTCTTTGGAATCATAGAACATCGCGTTCTAAATGACTGAGACGAACATTTTTATGCCTAGAAATTGACTCTTCCAGGCAAGTCATTTTTTGTTTCGGTCGATGTAAGTTTCTGTCTTCTTCATGCTTGAACCTTTAACACCAGCTGCTGCTGTTACTTTCATACATTGATCCCTTCAGACCATTTTTCGTCGCCTATATTGAATAGAAAACTAGTCCGAAATAATTCATGCATACTGAAATGTGAAATGTAGATTTTCTTTTCATTTTTCGTGCCTGTTTTCTTTTCATTCTTACCGCCTACTTTTATGTGCCTCAGCCTCAATCATTAACCCTCTCCCTCGAGTGGTACCTAGACCTTGCCAATAGGTGAAAAATTATTTTTAAAATTCTATCTATCTATCTATCTATCTAATTCTTTTCATTATCTATCTATCTATCTATCTAATTCTTTTCATTATCTATCTATATATCTATCTATCTAATTCTTTACATTATCTATCTATCTATCTAATTCTTTTCATTATCTATCTATCTATCTATCTAATTCTTTTCATTATCTATCTATCTACCTATCTAATTCTTTTCATTATCTATCTATCTATCTAATTCTTTTCATTATCTATCTAATTCTTTTCATTATCTATCTATCTAATTCTTTTCATTATCTAATTCTTTTCATTATCTATCAATCTATCTAATTCTTTTCACTATCTATCTATCTAATTCTTTTCACTATCTATCTATCTATCTAATTCTTTTCACTATCTATCTATCTAATTCTTTTCATTATCTATCTAGTTCTTTTCATTATCTATCTATCTATCTATCTAGTTCTTTTCATTATCTATCTATCTATCTATCTATCAATCTATGTTTCTAATTCTTTTCACTATCTATCTATCAATCTATGTTTCTAATTCTTTTCACTATCTATCTATCAATCTATGTTTCTAATTCTTTTCATTATCTATCTATCTATCTATCTTTTTTCTCATGAGGGCTTCTCAATGACCATTTTCTCATAGTTTGATTTTATAAAGTTGATGTGCTGATTCACTAATACGATGTAAAGCCGATGCTAATACGATGTGACGTGTCCTTTCAAAACATAGCCGATCATGGCTGTCCACAACTTCATATCCGATGTAGCACTTTGCAAGTTTTGGCTTTTCCTTATCTCTCCCAATCATTGTTCTGACATACATTTACACAAGTTCTTTAGATAAGTTATTCACTGCTATAGTCTGTTTCTCTCGCCTTCAATATGTCCTGTGAGCGTCAGATTCTCCAAACCCTCTTTCCTCTTTATGTAGCCTAGAAATTACAACTGGCTCTTCATGATTCGCCTCATTGTTTTCCCATTTTGCTTACAACTTTCTCGTTATTCACATGTTCAGTCCGTTGGATTCTCAGCATCCTTTTACAGAATATTTCTGTTGCTTCAAGTCTCTTGTCTAACATCCACTGCCATGGAGGAGGACTGATATTACCTGGCAACTTAGTACTCTTTAATTGTTTATAACGAAATTTCCCCGTTTCTTAATAGTTTGCTTTGCTTTTAGAAGGCATCTTTCGCTATACCAATGAGTCTTCGGATTTCGGTGTCGCGTTTCCCGCTCTCTGATGACATAAGAAACAATGGAAAAATAGCGAGTAAACTATTTGACGAGTTTGGGGAAATGTCTGACAAAACAAGGACAAATATTATTAGTAAAAGTTATAGAAGTGTGTCCAGTCTACGTTCAAGCATATCTTTACATATTAGAACAATTATTTATTGAAAAACATTTGAACAAAGTAGCTATAAACAAAATGTTTGTTTGTTTTTTGTTTTGTATTGTTTCGTTTTTTGTTTTGTATTGTTTTGTTTTTTGTTTTGTTTTTTGTTGTTTTTTTTGTTTTTTGTTTTTTGCTATCCTCTGTCAGCCGCAATTATGGAGAAAGCATTACCTCGAGCCATCGCCAGTGAGACACGCTGCAAGTGCCACTCCGTTTCGCAAGGCTCGTCTCTTAATCGAGACGCCATCGCCCCCATCCTCCGAAGGAACGCCATCGAAAGAGGCCAAATAACCCCAGAAGTCTCCACTGCCACAGGAGTAAAAAAAAAAAATCTATCAGCATATTCAGCAAAACGGTGACGTCATAAACATGACTTTCTTTCGTAATCAAAAGCGTTTTTGAAGGCATCGCTTACCTGATGCCTGCACCGATACAACATTAGGCAACCAACCGGCTTTTGGGAGAACAGTCAGTAAGATATAAAAATTTGTAATCGTTTTCAAAATTAAAATAGATTGTACAAATCATTTACACAAGCTAGAAACTCTAAAATTAATAAGGACTTGTTCTTGTTGTAGTAATTAAATAGTTATTTTTTTAATCCCTTAAACCAAGCAGAAGGTAGATTTTCGTTAGAAAACAATGAAAAGACTATTCAACTGCTATGTGGCGTTTAATCCCTCTATATAGCAGTGAATGCTGGACAATCTCCTCACAGATGAAGAAGAAACGTGAAGCGACAGACATGTGGTTCTGCAGAAGGATGCTGAGGATACCATTGACAGAATGTGCGAAAGCGGCAGTTTTAATGAACCACAAGAAACGTATACTTACAATCAAAAGGAGACAGTTGAAATTTCTATGATACATAATAAAACAGAGGGTCTAGAGAATTTAAACACACAGGACATGTTTAAGGAAATAAATTAAGGGGGAACAATGAGTAACTAACTTAACGAGCTTGTGGAAACTGATGGAAGAACAAGGATAAACTATTGGAAGTTGAGGAGAGCCATTATCGCCGACATCTTGGGAGAAACGTCACATAAAAGAACACGCTCTATCGGTTCAAAACCAGCTATTCTATTATATTAAGATGTTTTCACAAACTTTGGAAATAATACAAAAATTTGATATTCCAGGATAAGCTTTTGGTATCTTAGAATGTCAAAAGCCAGATATAAAAAATTTAGGCAGAAATGTAGCTACAATTAATCCGCGAATATGTGTTAAGTTAAATCGGGGGTTATCTTAACCACTTGGAAGCAGCTGACGAGATATTTCGCGAGAAATTTCTTTATATTGGGTCTTATTACACTGGCAGTGAATCGAATAATGAATCCAGACAATCTGTAGGTAAATAATGAAGACAGGGTAACTCATGGGTGTCCTGGAAAAACTGATGAAATAACTTGCAAGAAATCTATTTGTCTAGAGTTTGTTTTCGTTTTTGTTTTTGGGGTTTTCTTTTACTCTGAGAGAGAGTCGTATGGTGAACAAAGACAATTCTTAACCAACAAAAGCAAGAGTGTACATTCAGTTAAACAAACCAACTATGACTAAGCAAGGGACAATTGCCAATGCCTAAATCAACAAGATACTGTAAGATAAGCCACCGCAGAAAAACTCCACCCCTAAGAAAAACTGATTATTATAATCTTATTATAATTCTTATTATGTTAGAAGCTTGCAGATTGAATTATTTATGCTTGAATTCCAAAAATCATTTCCATACTCTTCGTCTGAAAAAGAACATTTATAATTTAGAATCATCGTATGCAGTTCTTCCTTTGAAAAATCAGTCCCGTACTTGCAAACTTTCTCAAGGCATCTATCACATTTACAATGTGATACAAGAAACTGCGTGATATTCTATGATGCTTTTCGCAATAAATCTTTTCACACTCGGAAAATATTTCGAAAATATTCTTTCATATGTACTAACAAGCACTTTCCAATCATATGGTAATAGTAATATTATCCGTTTCCTTATAAGCAAACATTCAACATTCATTGGCCGTGCACCCAATACTATATTTGTTTGTATTTTGTCAAACCTTTCTATTAAAACATTTGAAGGAAAATAGTTTTCACCAGTTCATTATACTCAAAAGGTGTCAATTTAAACAAGAAAAACTGTTGTCATATATGGTCTGGTGCTCCCGCTGTTTATCTCAAGGTTCTCGACAAAGTCCAAATACGGATATGCAATGTGATCGGTCCTGACTTGGGGTCTTGACTCCAGTCGCTTTCTCACCTACCTAAAGTGGCTTCCCTCTGTCGTTTCATGGGATCTGCTCTGACGAGCTATGTGCACTGATACCCCGATTGCATGAATTTAAGCGTGCTACTAGGTTGGCGTCTCGGTATCACCGTTTTACTGTCGAAACAGTTAAATGTAACCGCCTCTTCTACTCCAACAGCTTCTTCTATAGCACTTCACAACAGTGAAACTCCCTTCCTCTTACTTGCTTCCCTGTACTATAATCTTTAAAAAAATTAATGTAACGTCAATCGATATTTTCTTATGCCTTAATCCCCGTCCTTCTTTTTGTCTTTTCCTCACCCCCTATAACTAGTCGTTTCCCTTACTTACACTCTCTGTAGCCTCTTGCGTACTAGTGGCATTCCCGCTTTACTTGGGGGGAAATGTTTACAAAAAAATTGTACCAGTATCAGAAACCGAAATTGAGAATGAAACCCACAATGTCTAAATAAGGTTAGTAGAAGTTTGAGAAGCGTGTCCAGTGAACGTTCAAGTATGTTCTTACGCATTCAGCAAACCGGTGACGTCACAAATGTGACTTCTCCCTTTCGCAATCAAAGGCGACTTTGAAAGCGTCACTTCCTTAATGCCCACACCGATACAATAGTAGACAACTCTTTTGTACCAAATACAGTTGCCGTCTAGAATAGTTATACAAGTAGACATTTTTAAACTAATACAATCCGCATTCCGGTTCAAATGAGCATCCCACCAGGAATCTTTATATAAGTTTCATAAACGCAGAACAAAATAATGCCGCGGAGAAAATTATTTGAAAAGAAATAAGCCTGTCGGACGGAATAAGCTCTGTGGCGGCGGTTATGAGAAATTGAAGTAAATAATTTAACTGGACTTGTATTTATCAACCAGAAAAATGATAGAAGGACAAACAACCCACTGCCAATCAGAAGAAAGTGTTATTATTTAAATATAATCGCATTGGTACTGGTATGACCCAACGCCTAATCTAATCGGGGCGTCTGTCTCGATGAATACTGTCATAATATTGTTGAATTAGTTGTGAAAAGAAGTCTTTTATAACACAAGGGATTGTATTTAACACGCAAAGAAGCGATACTGAAAGGTATGGCTCTTACGAGAATTAATTTGATTCTCAGCCGTGTATGTCATCATTATATTGGATTTAGTTTCATGCTGTCTCTTAAGACAAGCAGAAGCCAAGACATTTTGAAAATAATTACAATAAAAAAAACAACTAGTAAGAAAGTATTCTCTTTCCTATCTTCCAATACGTTTCATCTTGTACTTATCCTAGAAAAAGATAAATAAATAGGCAAACAATTACTTAACCACCATGGATGCTGAAAAGTTTTCTGTCCAACAAAGAACAGTTTGTTGTTTTTTTCAAATTCCCTTTGGTCAAATTTTAGAAAATGGATTGAGTCAAGAATTTTCATTACCAACCTCGTAATCTTATACCGGGTGGTTTTGAATATGTTGGCTCCCAAATTTTCATTTCCCTTCTTGTTTAAGAGTCCCAACACTATTTTGGTATAAGAGACTTTGTTTTAACATTGTTATATAAGGCAAGGACATCATAGATAGTATTTATTACCCACCGATATGTCGTTCAGTACTTGAGTCCATTTTACAACCCGGGTTCCCACATGAATGCAGGGTACAGCTCTGTGTATGTAAAAATAATAAGATGATCAAAAAAAAAAGAATAGCAGAAATTCTAAAAGATAAACGAAATAAATGGAAAAAATGTGATTCTGGTTTGCCATGATCTCATAAGCACTACTAATAATCCTCATAGAAAAGAAATTGGAAAACGACCCACCGGAGAGTCGTGTAGGGCTTGCAGACATACCGACAAAACACTCCAGTTGGTCGTATAGGAGCCAATGTCCACAACTGTCTGATCTTTAATTTAAGACAGATGTTCTTGACTTTCCAAATGTTTTCCGATAGCTGTCATTGTTTGTGATGCTGTTAAAAATATTTCTTTTCTGGGAGGCTTTTCACTGATAATCAAGCCAAGATTTTTTAATTGGCTCAATAATTTAACTTCTTGACCACCGACTTTTTCCTTGGTTTAAAGCCCTTTCTCATTATTCGTCATGTGTTTTTGTTTATATTAATGTACATGTCATATCTGGAAGATGTTTTATCCGGACGCTTTACCAGACTGACGAGTTCCTCTTATACGTCACTGACCTTGTTACAGATTAGTAGGACGTATGGAAACCTTTTATTAGACGAAACGAAATCTCTCTCTCTCTCTCTCTCTCTCTCTCTCTCTCTCTCTCTCTCTCTCTCTCTCTCTCTCTCTTTTCTTTTATGTTCTCTGTTACAAGATCCTCCCAACTGCAGGTGAAATTAAGAAATTTCACCTGCAGTTGAGAATTCGTCTTCAGGTGGGCTGGTTAAGCTCTCTGTCTGCGAGCAGAGAGCCTCCACAGACGGGGTTATGTCGAAGGGCAGATTCTCGTCTCGGGGAAAAAACTACCCAACCCCGTTTTATACGGAGTCTACGGGGAATTTTTGGCCGAGCCTACAGGCTCGGGAACCCCACATTAAAGTCACCCTTGTCCCATATTTGACTGCGTGGAGCAGTTGCTAGATGCTCTTAATTTCTCTTTCTCTTTATTTTGCCTCTTTCCTTCCTCTACTCTCTTATTCTGCATATTTCTCTCCCGCTTACCCTATTTCTCTCCCTCTCATAACACTTCGCTCTCTTCTTCTCCTTGCTTTACTTACTTTTCCCTTTCTTTTCCATCCATTTCTTTTCCTCTCTTCCTTCTTTCATCATTCCTTGATTTTTTCCTAATCTTAAACTCTCTCTATCTCGCCTTTTTACCCGCTTTTTCCTCTTCTCTTTCTTTTTCCCGCTCTCTTTTCCTTTTTCTCCTCTTCTATTACTGTTTTGTCACTCAGTCTTGCCTTCTCTTTCCTCCAAGCCTCTCATTCCATCCAATACTCTCTCTCTATCTACACATTTCTATCAATACCTCTCTCTCTCTCTCTCTCTCTCTCTCTATCTCTCTCTCTCTCTCTCTCTCTCTTTCTAACTAACTGGATAACTAATCTTTAATTTGAGACAGATGTTCTTGACTTTCCAAATGTTTCCTAGTAGTTTTCCGATAGCTGTCATTGTTTGTGATGCTGTTAAAAATATTTCTTTTCTGAGAGGCTTTTCACTGATAATTAAGCCAAGATTTTTTAATTGGCTCAATAATTTAACTTCTTGGCCACCGACTTTTTTCTTGGTTTAAAGCCCTTTCTCATTATTCATCATGTGTTTTTTTGTTTATATTAATGTCCATGTCATATCTGGAAGATGTTTTATCCGGAACCTTTACCAGATAGATAGCTATCTAATTATTTCTTTTTCTTCATTCCGTCTTTCTTTTCTCTACCTTCCTTTTTTTAGCCAGTTTCCTACCGTTTATTAATCCATTTCTCTCTCTCACTCTCTTTCTCTATTTGTCTCTCTTTCTCTTTCTTTCTTTCTTTCTTTATTTATTTCTTTATTTCTCTCTTTCTCTCTTTCTCTCTCTCTCTCTCTCTCTCTCTCTCCACTTTCTTCTTTCTGTACTCATTTGATGCATGCATTTATTTCATTTCCTCTGATGATTCTTTGTCATTCGGAATTCCTTACTTTGTTTAAATCCATAAAACTCTGGAGTAAAAACCTGATTGAAAACTTCGCTCAAATATACAGAATATACAGCGCCAGAAAGTATATTTGATTATGTTACTTTCGAAATCACGTTAGCAGATGAATGACTGGCACCATATTGAACTTATTCCTCGAGAAAGAAAAGCAGGAAGGAAACATGTCACATGAGGGAGGGGGTAACACGTTACTTTCACTTTCACTTTCACTTTTAAACAATATTCATTTTTGATACTCATTCTTAGCTACCAAATTTCAACAAATATTTTAATTTATTAGAATGATGAAGACTTCGACTAAAGATTTATATTCTATAAAATATTTGGCATTACTTAAGTCAACTGAGAATATTTTTTGATGGGAACTAATCTTTCTAGATTAACATTGAATAGCTCTTCCTCAAGCCACGAAATTTATCAGAATCAAAGCATATTGATTTTTATTATCGATTTTTTGTACGTTGAGAAAGGTGTTCACCATATAAATACAGTGCCAGATCTATTATTAATGTCTTAAAGAGTCATTTGTACTTTGTTTTTATTGACAAATATCAAATTCAAAACTGTGCTTACGTCATTGATAATTGCGTTGTACTCGTATTTTACCCTAATTCGTAATAGTAAGCACAGTTTCAAATTTTAAATTTGTAAATAAAACAAAGTCAAGATAACTCTTTATGAAGTCGGAAATCGATTTTATACTTTATTTATATTATGAGCCGGTCACAACTTCTAAAATAATAAAACAATTCTGACAAATGTCGTGCGTAGTTAAACGTCAAAAGAATGCTAATCAACAGAAATTATTGCAAAAAAATTTTACCCGTTTTTTTTTACAATTGAACCGCTTAATATAAGTGTTGCCAAATATTCTTTTTAAATTTTCTTACTAACACTTTTGCTTTGTTTTTTGGAAGCACTCATGTTATTTGAGCGAATCAAATTAATCATATTAAGATTGGATTTTAAATTCATAGCCACAAAATCAAATGTTGATATGTCGATATTACTGACAAAGTATAATGGAGCTTTTTATCACTACACTTAAACATAAGGATCATGTATTGATGCATGTATTTATTTCATTTCCTCTGATGATTCTTTGTCATTCGGAATTCCTTACTTTGTTTAAATCCATAAAACTCTGGAGTAAAAACCTGATTGAAAACTTCGCTCAAATATACAGAATATACAGCGCCAGAAAGTATATTTGATTATGTTACTTTCGAAATCACGTTAGCAGATGAATGACTGGCACCATATTGAACTCTTTCATCGAGAAAGAAAAGCAGGAAGGAAACATGTCACATGAGGGAGGAGGTAACAATTTACTTTCACTTTCACTTTCACTTTTAAACAATTTTCATTTTTGATACTCATTCATAGCTACCGAATTTCAACAAATATTTTAAATTTGTAAATAAAACGAAGTCAAGATAACTCTTTATGAAGTCGGGAATCGATTTTATACTTTATTTCTGGATTTTAAATTGAAAACCACTCCAGTATATTTTCCAAACGTCCAGAATTATAAAAGAACTAACAATTATATAATCCTTCTCAGTATCTCAAAGCAGCTTAGAGCATTGCCAGAATAGTAAATATTACAGTATGGATTAAATTTCGAGCGTAAAACTTTGTCCGAATAACTGAAACTAGATAACTTGAGTGTGTGGGTAGATTAATGGTTATCGGTGAGGAAAGTGTAATCGACGAACTGAGTTCAATTTCCGGTGTAATCAGTTGCATTCACTTTCGCAATGATACTCTTCAGAAAGGCATTTATCCATCTGGTCTCCGTCTCCCTAACAACGGGTTAAATATCAGGATAGAAAGGACACTATTGCTTTGGGTGGCAATATGTCTAAAATGACAACTCTGAATCCACAACCATAGAGAAAGCAATTGAAAACCACTCCAGTATATTTCCAAAGAAGTTATAATTCAGACATATTGATGTAAAAAAAAAAAAACTCCGTGGAAAATCATGATCGCCTATGTCCAGAGAGGGAAATGGTATTTATAAAATAAATTTCCTTTCTAATCAATTGCATTCACTTTCGCACTGATGCTCTTCAGAAAGACATTTATTCATCTGGTCTCCATCTCCCTAGCTATGGGCTAAATAGCAGAGTAGAAGGTTCGCTATTGCTTTTGGTCCAAACGTCCAGAATTACGACTCTGAATTCAAAACCAAAAAGAGAGAGCAATTGAAAAGCACTCCACTATCTTTCCAAAAAAAATTATAAGCCAGATATATTGATGTAAAAGAATCCATGGTTTCCATGAATCGCCTATGTCCAAATAGTTGTGTGGTTTTCTAAAATAAACTAATTGTAATAGTTTTCCCGACCAAAACGGTAATATGTCGCTACATAATATAGCATCTTAATAATAGAGTATGTGAGTTCGAAGTCAATTATTTATAACAAATTCCTATAAATTCATTTAATGGAAAGAAAAAAAAAGAGCAGCTAAAGATGTGAGAAATGGAAACAAAGTCATCCAATTGTTATTGTTTTTTTTTTAAATACGTAAAATAATAAAAATATATCTTTTCTCTTCGATTCTCAAGACTTGTTCGAGAATTTTCATGGAACTTGTTTCTGTAGAAAATAAATTAATTACAACATTCGAGAATTAAATTAAGGACGCAAATTTTCTTGATTTTATTCCAAAAAGCATCTTCCAATTATATGCGTTCCATTTGCGCATGTCTAGAAAAACCAGGAAAAATGATTAAGTGGCACACAGCAAAATGGACAGACAGAAGTAAGGTGAGCAAGCAACAGAGAAATGAGAAACAGCTTGACTTCGAGTTGACTTAATAGACAGATATGAAAGTGCAAATATATAGAAAGAAAGACACGAATCGGCTAAGATAGAGGGGGAGATAAAAAGTAAAAACAGAGTAAAAGATAGATAGATAGATATGGAAAAGCTAATATAGAATTAAACAAATAGAGGGAAAGGTTAAAATAAATAGGTAGATATAAAAAATAAAGATAAATTGATAGAGATAGAGATGAAGAGGCTCACATAGATAGATAGATAGATAGATAGATAGATAGATAGATAGATAGATAGATAGATAGATAGATAGATATGGAAAAGCTAATACAGAATAAAACAAAAAGACAGAAAGGTTAAAATAGACGGGTAGATATAAAAATATAGAAAACTTCATAGAAAGAGAGAGAGATGAAAAGGCATAGATAGATAGATAGATAGATAGATAGATAGATAGATAGATGGATAGATAGATAGATACATTTATTTTGGAGTTATAGAAATCACTCTGACAAATTTGGAATTTCTTCGATTCTTTGTAAAACTTAAAACGTTGATGTCTCTCAAACGGAGTTGTTCCGAGCACGTATTCATCAGTTTATTATCTTAACCACTAAGCTAGCATCCAGCATATTCTGAATTGTTTTACACTTCTTTTCCTCTTCACCGGTTTTGAACATGTCTTCCACGACTACGATTGCTTTCTTTGTCGTCTTTTCACCGTGTTTATTCATTTACTGTGTTACTGACGATGTTTGTGCAATTTTCTCTGCATCTATTGCACTCAACCAAGTTATCCAAATCAACTTTTCTCTTGAAATATATTTGTGCGTGCAAATTAGTTCTGAGAGTACGCTTATTCATGAATATACAAGTTGCGGCAAAAATACCTCCCACGAAAGCCTCACACATAATGGTAATACATTAGCTAGATGAAAACACCATTGCCACTAATGTCATACCATATCATGTACGGGTATTTCTGGGAGGTATTTCTGCCGCAGCCTCTGTGTGTGTGTGTGTGTGTGTGTGTGTGTGTGTGTGTGTGTGTGTGTGTGTGTGTGTGTGTGTGATTTTTTTCTTTCTTTTTTCCTCACAAAAATTTTTTCTATTTTTGCTTCTCGTGAAAATAAGAATTCTTCATACAATCAAGCATTCT
>OZ038492.1:72879907-72914907 GCA_964036315.1 Acanthosepion esculentum | reverse complement strand
TGTCTTTAACCGCGTTCATCTTTTATCCTTTCCTCAATCCCCACTATACACTATACACAGTTTTTTCTCTCACTTTCACTCTCTGTAACCCCCTGTGTACTAGTGGCATTCCCGTCTTGCTTGAGATGAAATGATTAATATATATATATATATATATATATATATATATATGTGTGTGTGTGTGTGTGTGTGTGTGTGTGTGTGTGTGTGTGTGTGTGTGTGTCCAGGTAAGATGAGAACGAATAGAGTACAATTCCAACGTTCGTAAAATTTTATTTAAAAGAGCGCTCAACACAGAGTAGAGCAAAATATTATTTATTTTAGGATATTAAATCAAAAAGTTTTATAATCGCCTGAGGAAGGCGGACTGATATGTGTCGAAACACGACTGCAATTATGTAGTGATTTTTGACATGTTTTTGATTTAATATCCAAAAATAAATAATATATATATATAAACACACACACACACACACACATATATATATACATATATATATATATATATATATATATATATATATATATATATAAAGGAAAATATTTTATTTATATTTATAATTAAAACATACTTTTGAGATAATATAAAAAAGTTTTATATTTATTTACGCCCATTTATTTATATTTTTATATTTAATTGTAAATTTTGAAACTTTTCAGCCATTCTCTTCTACGCTGATCTTTAAAATGACATAATTAGATTTATTTTCATTTATTTTATATTTTCTGTATATTTTATTTATCTATAAAATATACATATGAAAGAATATAAGATATTTTTAGTTATTTACGTTTTTATTTATATCTTATTATTAAATTTAAATTTCCAAACGTCTTATCAATTTTTTTTTTATTCAGTGACCTTTAATAAAATAAGCGACTGTTTTTCTTACTGTTTTCTTAATAAGCTATGATAAATGGTCAGAATGTTTTCTCGCCATTTATTTTTTTTTTTTGGTTGGGGTAATTTTTTTGTGTGGGGGGGGTAAATAATTTTTTTATTAAGCGATAATATTTTACTTTATTTTTTTCCTGTTTAACTGTTATTAATAAATATATATGTCTGATCGTAGGTCTACAACATTTTTTCAATCTCTGATCCGTCAAATAAAACAATGTTTACATGAGAATATTGGAATCATGAAAGGGAGTGTATTTATAAGAAAGCTGAATTTCGTGTTGCTGGAATCACATTTTGTCAAGCTAAGTCTTTTAATAGAATTAATTTACCATTAATTTAATTAAAAGATAACACATTGATCACATCATGCGATATTCGTGTGCCTATTGTAAATGTTTGCTTGACATGTTGAACGCTGAGCGAATAACCAATCATTTCATATCTATTTATCGATCTGCTAATTTACTCATTCATTACAGTTTTTCTTCATCTATCAATCTGCCCATCTGCTCATCAATTTCACTGTTCGTTGCTCCAATCCGTATAGGTAATGATCAATAGAAACATGAAGTTATGTTTATATATTCAAGATATCACGCTTTCATTGAGTTCTCATCGACCCATTACTTATATGTGTATGTGCGTGCGTATCCACAAAAAGGTGTTTGAGGATGTGCTTAAAAAAGAGAAAATAGAGCCTCGCTAAACTGTGAAATTCTTCGTGGCCGAGCGATAAAGCACGCCGGATCAAACGGTGGCTTCCGCTACAAGGGTAGGTGGTGTAGGTTTCATCCTTGCCGGCGGAAACATTTTCTTTATTAAGATTTACCGAATTCGCAGGCCGTTAGACGTAATATACAATGTTTTAAAATAAAAATGGGCGTCTATTTCAAATAAGAGTCACTGCGCTATAATAGCGTTTGAAATATTAAATTTCTTTAAGTTAGATTAAAAATGTGTGCGTGTGTTTGTGTGAAAATAGATAGATAAATAGATAGGTAGGTAGATAGATAGATAGATAGATAGATAGATAGATAGAAATAGTGTGGACGAAGAAATCAATACTTAAGCGAGCATCGAACCATGTGTCTGATGATTTCTTAAAGCCTGTCACCATGCAATGTTGATTTCTATGTACCCACTGTTTATATCGACATATATCTCCAATATTGAACACCATACTTGCCCCACAAATTCAGTAAATCTCATATATATATATGATTTAAAAAAAAAAAAATATATATATATATATATATATATATATATATATATATATATATATTATGAAAAGATTACTTAACTTTTAAATATCAATTTTATCCTGACATCGATGTTTCTTGGTAAAATTTAGTTTTCAGAATTGTGGTTTTAAACGGTATTTCCCATTTTTTTTAATTGGAAATACCGTTTAAAACCACAACCCCTGAAAACTGGAAATTTTACCAAGAAACATCGATGCCCGGATTAAATTGATACTTAAAAGTTAAGTAATCTTTTTATATAATATCATTAACGCTCTATTTTTAATATTATTTGAATACTTTTAATAATGAGTACTATATATAAAAATATCCGCTGTTTCTTAAATTTTAAATCTTATATAATTTTATTGGAATAATTTCAAACACACTTCCACATATAGTCTTTAAAAATTAATACGAATTTATGGTAATGTTAACATTATTTCTATAGATAGATAGATACGAAAAAGCCAAGATAGACATATAGAGAGAGAAAGACACGAAGAGGCTAAAATAGAGGGCTGATATGAAAAATAAAGCGAGAGGGAGAGATATGAAAAGCCTAGAGAGAGTTAAAACGGCTAACATAGATGGATGGATGGATAGATAGATCGAGATGATATAGAAATCAACACTGCATCGTGACTAATGAAAGTATATGTTGTTAAACACATTCATAATGCTGCGTTGATTTCTATGATTTTATATATCTTATATATATATGTGTGTGTGTGTGTGTGTGTGTGTGTGTGTGTAATATTCTCCTGTGGAAATAGTCGAAGCGTCTCTGATAAAGACATTAGATGACAATCTTTCTGACATGGCTTCGAAGCTGTAAAATCATTACCAGTAACTCGGGACACCCTAGAAATACCACCGTTGTTCCTTTTTTTTTTTTTTTCCTCCCTAGTATTGCTCTAAATGCAAATATAATTAATTTCTTTTTATTATTCCTTGTTTTATTTTACTCAATTTTGTAAACACATTTTGCTCCAAAGTTTGAGTAAAAGAACGTCAATTAACGAAATATTTATAGGAAATTGAAATTGTCTTCTACTGTGATAAGGAGGGCGCCTAAAAGTAAATTATTTTTCACAAAATAAAAAATAATAATTTTATCCTTTGGCTCTAAATGATGCTGTATTATAAAAGTGTGCGATGTTTACGCAATAAATCATTTGCATGAAATGTCATATCACCGATTTTCAAAGGTTAAAAGATTGATTTTCAGTAGTTCAATTCCATTTTGTGACACAAGTTCATCATTGCACGTTTTTCTATTTTAAGTCAACCAATTGTATTCGGTAATGTATCGCCCAACTCAACCACTTAATATTATGCGATTGTACGAGAGGATACGATTTCACTTACTCAACATTAAAAAATCAATCACTTCTAATTACACGTTATTATTAGTAGTAGTATCATCATTATCATCATCATTATTTTTATTATTAATATTATTATTTCCATTTTTTTCTTCTGATTTACTGTTTGAGACAATCCTTTACCAAGTCTTTTACATGAGCCCTGAGGCAAAGTAATATTTTTTTTAGAAAGCTACTGAGCATATTATATTGAGGGAGTTTTTCTGTGTAGATGAGCGGTTCCCATGAGCACAATCTTTTGTATCTCAGATAATTATTGGTTTTCTAGAATTATTATTATTATTATTATTATTATTATTATTATTATTATTATTATAAGTAGTAGTAGTAAATGTGCGTATATATGTTCGCACCAGATTTTGATTGTTACCAATTGAGAATGAGAGACGGCAAGTCCCCAGCACCTTCCCCAGTATCCTTGCAGAACCCAACACTGCCATGCTCGGAACAGTCTCGACACTTCCTTGAATAACTTATGTCATTATTGTTATTTGAGTTAGTTGCTTCAATCTATACAAAATGTTCCACATCTTTTATATTTGTTCGTTGAATTATTATTATTATTAATATCATCATCATCATCATCATCATTGTTATTTGAAATTCAGTAATATTGATGTAGTAGTCCGTGTTTCACTAAATATCACGAACAAGGAATATTTTGTAACTTTTTTTATTCAGTTTTTTCTAGTGAATGTAATGACAAAAGTATGCAGGTTTGGGCTTTAAAAAAGCTTTATTCAACTGCGAATACAAGATTCGCGTATAGTGTCCTTTTATAGTCCCAGTAAACAGAAATAGTTCTCTCAAAGAGGAGAGTAACAAAACAAAGGGAAACAACTCTTGATTATTCATAACAGTGACTTTACAATTCATAAAAGAATCATTATAAGGTCACTAAAAAAAAACTGAATAAAAGACTTACAAAATATTCTTTGCTCGTCACATTTAAGGAATCATGTATAAAAGATTGTTGCCTAAATATAAAATTATGTAGTATTAGTAGTAGATTTAATAGTAGTAATTTTGGTGATAGTAGTATAACAATTTCAGCTGCACTTCCACTGTTAACGAATTGTAGTAATAAATTTCAAGCTTTCTTGCTAAAATAAAAAAAGTATATAAGAACATAGAGTTGTTAATAAATATGATACGCCATTTTCATGTAAAAACAATAACCTAAAACCAATGTTAATATCTGATTTCACTCGATGAAAATTTACAGTTATGTATGTATGTGTGTGTGTGTATGAAATTGTTCACTGGGGCAAATATTTATACATATAGGGATATGAGTAGATGTAATTCATCCATTCAATTCTTTTTATGAATATTGGCAAAAAATATATATAAATATGAAATTGTGTTTTTCCTTCTTTTTTTATACCACCTTTTTCCAAATCGCTACTAGTAAAATTATTTAACGTTAGTCTCTATGCTTATCTAAAAAAACAAAAAAAAAAAAAAAACAAGACTGACGCGAGTGACGTTTATTTTGCCTTGAAAATATCTCAAATTAACCTTTTAATAATAATAATTATTATTCACAATTACGAGCGCAGACAAATAAAAGAAAATAAGCTCATGGCGGATGAATAAAAAAAAAACCGGTTAAAGTGTCGATTCTTTGAAACGTAAAGAAAAAAAAAGAAATCTTGAAAAGAATCCCACGAACTTCTTTTTTTTTTAAGGCTGTTTACTGGATGAAAAACGGCTCCGGGGTCACGTGACTGTATCATATGATGTGATATCAATATGGCGTCGGTCTTTGTATGTCCGACGCAAGTCACGCAACCTCTTACTTCGTATCGTGACCACCGTTTGACTGAGCTCTATGGAAACATGCAGCCATAATTAGGGCGGCTGTTAGCTTCTTTTTTTCTTAATTTCTATAGTGTCCCGGATGCATCTTTTTCAAAACCAACAAATAATTTTTTTTTTTTTTTTAATATTCATTAAATATTTCAAAATAACGGCATTACTTTTTTTATTCAAATAATGCCAACTTTTCAAAGATGACATGAGTTAAAATAATACACACCTTTCTTTTGTTTTTCAAAATATTTTTGTTTGTGTTTATATTTTTTCATGTTGATGTTAAAAAAAATTGGAATGTATGACAAAGAAAAAATGATTTTTTTTTTTAATTTTTCGTTTGCCGTTATCATTTATAACAATGAAAAAAAAGCGGCGTTTTTTTTTAAACATTGCCTTTTGATAGAGGTATTGAAAAAGCAATGGAAGCCAATCAGGATTTTTCAAGTTAAAGGGATTAAAATAAATAAATAAAATGTTTTTACGAATTCAATTTTTAAACTTTCTTGAAGGGTTGATCCAGCACTTCTGCAAAACCAAAACAGCCGTGACATTATTGCTTTTATGTGGCTGAAGCATATACATGTCAGTTGGCTACGAAAGCTAATTTAAGTACATGGTGTCCGTCTTCCATTTCCTGAACTAAACGCTGTTATTATTTATTGTTTTTTGGGGGTTTTTTTTTCGTTGTTAGAAAAATGCAAAAGAATGCTTATTGCTGTAGATTAACGATTGTCGATCTTCCTTGATCGATTAATTTTCAAACTCTCTTCCGTCAAACCAAATCTTCAGTCACTTCAAAACAAAAGACGATTAAACTGTTTAAATTGCCCTCAACCAAAAAACAAAAAAAAACGTCATTTACACTCAGGCACGTTGCCGTGGAGTAATAATGCCTAGAGCGTCTTACAGATTATTAGTATATTAATAACTTGTTAGATCCTCTTTGGATACCCGAAACTCACGGTTAGAATATGCTGAGTTACACGAATGAGTTATTAGAGTAAATCATAAATCATTTCCGTTTTTTTTATTATTATCAATGTTCCGACTTGTTCTTTCCTCTAAGAGCGTGTGTAACGCAAACACCCAGCTTGCTGAATTTCCCTAACTTTACTAAATGTTGACATACGGTAGATTGTGAGATGTTTAACATCTTTATTCTTTCTGAGTACTTTGCCATCTATTGATTTCCACTAATTACTTTAAAGTATCACCAAAATCAGACGACTGCCTCTGGGTTAATCTTTCAACAACGTTCCCCCAGAACAAAACTCTTCAAGCAAATTTTGTACTTGACGGTCAGTTATGATTCCTTGACCATAAACGCTACATATTGTTTCCTGAATGTCTCCATATCGTTATACCCTTACTTGAGCTTCCATAATACAGTGTAACCCGGATATAAGAGACCCGGATATAAGAGAAATCCGGATATAAGAGAGATTTTCTCTGGTCCCAAATTAGAGCCTGTGTTAATGTATATATAATAGACCAAACCCGGATATAAGAGACTTCTTCTCCGGATCCGACAACTCTCTTATATCCGGGTTACACTGTATTATATGCCGTAAATTAACTTTCAATTTGTCCATTACTGGAGTTAAGAAATAAAATTATTTAACCCACGGTGTACGCTGTTACTGCCGTGCAAAATCTAAGGTATGTACATCAAAATTATTAATTTCTACGTATAATTAGTAGTTCAACTCATTTCCAACAAACGAAACGTCGCAGGCTATTTCCATGGGAAGTGCTCAGATGAACTACATCCCTCAGTTCCACCAGTTCTAGTCTTCACGGCTAAAACCCACCAGGTCCCGCACGTTTTAGCGAACCACACTCATTCCCATCGTATTCCATTCGCGAGATGTGAGTTCCACTCGAGCAGATTCTTAACAAGAACCGCTGCTCTGTGGAACCGACTCCCGAGAGGATGCTTTCCCGATCGTTATAATCTTAACATGTTCAGATCTAAGACAAATCGTTATCTTTCCCCACATATCCATATAAACCGTGCCTTTTTACTCCTCTCACTACTCCATCGCTATTTCCATGGCAAATGTTCAGATGAACTACAGCTCCACCCGTGCTAAGAACCACCCTGGTCACGCACGTTTTAGCAAACCACCCTCGTTCCCTTCGTATTCCATTTGTGAGATGCAAGTTTCATTTGAACAGCTTCTTCCCCGTTCGCTACAATCTTAACCTGTTCAAGTCTAGGCCCATCCGTTAACTTCCCCCACATATCCCCATAAACTGCGACTCTTAATCTGTAACCCTGTAGTTTGAGTGGCTCTTGGGCCTTGTGCAAGATGAATATCATTGTAAAAACAAAAAGACACAACACTATTTAGAATTAGCTCCTAAAAAACGGAAATTATTTCTGATTCAGCTTAATCTATCCTTTCTCGGTGGCCGATATCCAGGGTTAGACAATGTAAGTAAATAAATTAAAAAGTTACGATTTAATTTTAATTTCAAGTGTTGAGTCTTATGTCACATTTTATATTTCTTTTCCGACTTTAAAAAAAAAATGATATTTTCAAAACTATACTAATTTTTTTTTTAACCCGTTAAGTAAATATTTTTGGACCGCAGTTCTAAAAGTAATTCCCAAGATAATGTTTTTATAAATACCAGAAAAAAATTTTTTTCTTGTAATTCCCCAGTGACTATTCGTTTCACTTATAAATCATTAATCAATATTACTTACCTTTTTGTATCAAAATATGAACAAGTGCTACCAAAAAAAGATTCCCCCCCCCCAAACAGTTTTTTTCGTCTTTTGTTTCATACTGTCTCGTCCAAGAGATCTGTTCAGCGATTATTTCAATTTAAATTCGACATTCGCTTCCAAAATCGAATGCTGAGCCATTTTTAAGCCGAAATATTACTTGAGAATTATTTACGATAAAAATATGCCTATCAGGGGTGAAAAATAACTGTTATCCGGCGCAAAAATTTAAAAAAAAAAAAGACAGAGGATGAGAAATCTCAAGGTTCACCCCTGATGCATACATATATCTTTGGTTGAAAAGCGTTGATAAACTTACACGCTAGTAAGGTTATCAGAATTAGATTCTAAATATCAATGCATTAAAGATTTCCTCTTTGTTTTCTGTAACCCGGATATAAGAGAGTTGTCGGGACCGGATAAAAAAGTATCTTATATCCGGGTTTATCTTATATCCGGGTCTCTTATATCCGGGTTACACTGTAGAAGAAACAACTTGATGGGAGGAAAAACCTAAATGTATCAAATTAATCCGATCACTTATCTAACTGCGTAGATTTATTTTTTTTAACCCAAATTTCAAAATTCGCCACCATTATTATGGTCACGTGTTTCGTACCGTTTCTCCAAAAAAAAACAAATTATAGAGACTGTTTATTTAAACAGTTGGATACAATTGTTTTGTAGCACGAAGGATGCCAAAAAGGAAGGACTGATTTCACTATCCTACACCGAGCTAATCCGATTCACAGCTCATTCACTCTAACAATTCCCGCGCTCACCACAGGTACCCATTCACAAATTACACAGACTGAATACAATCTGTTAATCAAAACAAGACATTGCTCGGGTAGTTTTTAAAAGAATAAACGCAATCCATATTGGAGACGCATTGCCTACACTTAAATAAAGTGATTACGCACAGTAAAATTCCTAGAATAAATTATCAATGAAATTCCAAATACAATGAAAGTGTGAGGAGGTTAAAAAAAAAAAACTCGCGTGGTTTTTATATAATCTATTATATGTAAGTAGGGCCGATGCGTACCACGGATCCTCCGACCGGGGTCCAAGCCTGACTGGGAACCTCGAGCAGTGCTTTGTGACCTTAGCTATATTATCAACACTTAAATTTATATGTGTTACAAATTAATAGAAGTAGATGGGTTTGAACAGAAATAGAAAGGTTCGTCTATCGTCTGGTTCACTGGTCTTTCAAACAAGAATGCAGGTTTATCCCTTGTTTCCTGTTTAGGATTGGGTGTCCGGTTCCTTCTAAAGTCTATTTCAACTCTGTACTCTTAACGCTGGCTTTTACTTACGCCAATACAACCCCAGACAGTAACACTCTATCTTGAGTAGCTCTTGGTCCATTTATTGGGTGAATATTAGTAAAAAAAAATTTAAACTAAACACAACTGACTATTAAAGGGACTTTTACGGATTTTAACGTCATTCCGGGGTCTTTTTTCGGCCAAATCCGTGAAATTGTTTTGCTCACGCTAAGACTCGAAAAAACACTATATAAAATTCACTATTTTTAATCCATAATATTGAATGTGTTAAAATTATTCAACTTTTTAATATGAAAAATCTCAAGTTATTTTGATATTGTTGATCTATTCAAGATGGAATGGTCTGTTACGACATGTCTCTAATTTGTATTTAGATACATTGTAGTTATTTTCACTTTTTCTAGTTGAACTGTTCACCTATATTGCATACAAGCTTAAAAGCCATCCTATCAGGCTAGCTTCTGCGGAGGGGTCTTCATTGAGCCTTCAGCTTGTTTGAGAGTCCCTAAGTCTTTGCTTATTCTCATCATTGCAAGCTCTCCTGGCTGCCGTTTAATCTGGGTTCTCATTTGCACGGGACTTTCTTTTCCTCGCTGCAGCCTTGGTTCTTTTAATTACAATCTGCTCCTCTGTTGACGGAGATTTCTTTTTGCAAGGCATATTGCTGCCGTATGCGATAGGCAACAATAAACTACAGAAGAACTCAAAACTGATCGCTGCATTTAAACATTACATTAAATATTTAAGCTTACCTTTTAAAAGTTCAACGATAATTCTTTTGCCGACACTTAATTTAAAGACAATTTGATGTACGTAAAAACAATTATTTTTATTTCATGGGTGACTTTGGCTAGGTTTCGAAGTTAATTTCGATTATTTCCAAATTTATAAGTTATAAAAATTGTTATCGTACAGAAAAATTTCTCGCAAAAAGTCACGTAAAATGTCGCTGAAAACAATCGCAGTAATGAAAATTGGGAATACAAAATTTCTATAACATGAGCTATTGAAAGTCAGAGAGTTGTGTCCCTTTAATTGAAAAAGTGTGATACAATGACACACTGATACGCGCATTTGTTATATAGATGTTCCATTATTGAACATATTTAGGTCACAATAAAATTTGTATTTTATATGAATACTACCTTATGAAAATTGACGTGTAGTAGTGCGATGGCCTATCATAGATTCTGAGGTGGGGCCACGATACCCTTGCATCAGCCCTGTATATAAGGATGACTTTACTACGGTTAAAAACACGACAATGATTAACTAAATCTATTTTTTGCTTTATTCTTATTTTATTTTATTTATTTATTATAAAATTCTGTTTTTACGTATCGAATGCATCCAAGAAAACAGTTGCATCAAAACGGATTAATTCTATGTTATAGAATTAATAACTGTAAGTCTAACTTTGCCCAGAGAAATTGTAGAATCACATTGTAACGGTAGTAGAATATAGATTCTAAATAAAAAAAAATGTTGTTAATGGAAAGGGGGGTTTTGCTTTATGCCAAATTAAGCAACAGATGTTAATTCTATTTACTGCAGTTTAGTTCAGGAAGAACGGAAGACGTTTGACACAAAACAAGGCAATGTCCCTTTTTTTTTTTATCGGCTGGGACCTTGAGATTTTTCATTCTCTGATTTTTTTTTTCACCTGCGCCGGAATATCAGTTAAATCCCAGCGATTTTTTTTCTTCTTTTTTTTCAAAATTTTTGTCTTTTTTCTTACATTAGTTTTTCACACTTTTTTGTTTGATATTTTTAAATTTTTTTCTTTCCTAATTTTTTCGATTTTTCCCCCTCTATTTTTCAGTGATTTTTTTTTTTTTTTTTATCAATATTTTTTCTTCAGTAATATTCAATTCTGTTCTTTGTTATTGATCAGTATATTTCTTTTTTTTTCTTTCATTTTTCTCTATATTTTTCACTATATTTTTCTTCAATATTTTCCTTCGACATCTTTTTCATTTTCCTTTCGTATTTTTTCCTTCACTATCTTTTCTTTCTTTTTTACTATTCGCATTTTCCTTTCTTCTTTTTTTTCAGCATTTTAAAAAAAAATTCTTTCGATATTTTTCTTTACACTTATTTTTTACTCCATTATTTTTTTTTCCTTTTAGCCTCGATGCTTTTGTTTTCTCTCCAACATTACCTTAGTTTCCTTCAGTATTTTTTTCACACGTTTATCTCTTCTCGCACACAGAAAAATAAGTACGCCCACACAAAGACGCACGGGAACTCTGCAGCAGCAATTTTTTTTTTTTCAACATTTTTAAAAGAACGATAACTGTTATTTCTTTTCCGTGTTTCCGTTTAACTACACCATCTCCAGAGACGACTGTATAATTTTGAATGTAACATATCGTACACTTTTAAAACGATATCGTGTTACTATTTCCATCTATATTCATATCACCTGAGGAAAATGTTGCTCTGAAGATCCTGTAGTTAGACATCGAAATATAAGCAAAAATAAACAGAGAAAAGTTGCAGAAAATGGTTTTCGGAGTTATTAGTTGTACTAGAAAGAAAAAAAGAAGAAAACGTCAGACAGAAAATTAAAAGCCATTAATCTATTCTGATTCGGTGCCAGAATGTGCTTGTTGGAGAATTTATAAATTATATCCAAATATGTTCTTTTGGAGCTAAAGGCAAAAGAAAACATGCTTACCCTGATGAAGATGAGAAAAGAAAAAAGAAGATTTTACTTATATTAGACATTCAGGTGTTAACGTCGAATTTAATTGTATGTTCTTTGTTTGAATTCTTTGCATAATTTTTAATTTTGATAATTTTAAATTTTACGCTCTTCCTCTATATGTACGTGTATGTGCGTCTCTCTATTTGTGTGTGTATATATATATATATATATATATATATATATACATATATATATATATATAAACTACAGGGTGCGATGGATAAATTGTCGTATAATTTACGAGAAAAAAAAAAAAAAAAAAACGAAAATAACGCTGACCTTTCATTTTAACAGATATATTTACCAATATTACACGAAAATAACCTGAAATACTAAAGAGTAAATTTATTCAATAAAATTGCAACTGGCTTCAACCACGGCCTCCAGGCGACTTCGGAATCGCCTGCATCTCTTCTGGACGGTCTCCTTGTTTATGTTGGTAAATGCAGCCATAATCCTTGCCTTCAGTTCATCTCCTGGTGTCACAAGAAGTTTTGTTAGTCTCTCACTCAACTGCACCCCACACATAATAAAGGCGTTTGCAGTCTGGGGAGTTAGGTGAGCAGATGTAAGGGGTGATGTTGTCGCAAAAATTGTTTAAAAGTCATGACTGGTTTCTCCTGCTTGTGTGACATGGTGCAGAGTCCTGTTGCCAGACATAGTGTCTTCCAGCAGCAACCCTCTTGATCTAGGGTAGCAGTATCTCCTCAAGGAACTTGATGTAGGTCTTCGTGTTGAGTCTGAGACCCACACAATCAAATTCGAGAGTTCTTTTCTTATGAGAACGATCAGTGAGTTTTCTGAGCTGCTGTACCTTCGTAATCACAATTAGACTCATCTAACTCTTTCCGAATCCTCTGCACTGTCATTAAATTGACACCCAAACACTCTGAAATGTTGGATCTTCCAGCTTGAATGCCAATCAGTAGAGCATGCCATTTCCAAGTGTATGGCAGCGTGAATTGCGCCATGGTGCTCTTTTTCTCACAGACAGTGCCCAACTGTCCTTACTATACTATGCAGTCGACAAAATCAAAAACAAAAATCTTCTAAATGCCTTTAAAACGACTGCCTCTGGGGTTATCCTTTGACATACGAAACAACCAAAAGTCATAGGGAGCAAGGTCTGCATTGTAGATGAGGGATGATTGTGATGTCCATTCCTGTCAACACAAAATTTTACTTTATAGCGAGCTTCCAAATTGTCCTCGCATCCCGACTGCATTCTACAAACTATCCATTTGTGACAAGCGGTGTTTCGTAAGGTGAGTTCAAAGAACTCTTTCAGCTGTCTCTTTCAATGTGGAATCACAAAAGTTAGCAGGTCAGCTTATTAGATTTATAGTAATTATATACTAAAATTACAATAATCTAGGACAATTATAACTGCCTCTCCTAAAAAGATAGATAGATGACAGACTTAGATAGATCACAGAGATAGATAGATAGATAGATAGATAGATAGATGACAGACTTAGATAGATCACAGAGATAGATAGATAGATAGATCACAGACTTAGATAGATCACAGATAGATAGATAGATCACAGACTTAGATAGATCACAGATAGATAGATAGATAGATCACAGACTTAGATAGATCACATAGATAGATAGATAGATAGATCACAGACTTAGATAGATCACAGAGATAGATAGATAGATAGATAGATCACAGACTTAGATAGATCACAGAGATAGATAGATAGATAGATCACAGACTTAGATAGATCACAGAGATAGATAGATAGATAGATAGATAGATAGATAGATAGATCACAGACTTAGATAGATCACAGAGATAGATAAATAGATCACAGACTTAGATAGATCACAGAGATAGATAGATAGATAGATAGATAGATAGATCACAGACTTAGATAGATCACAGAGATAGATAGATCACAGAGATAGATAACAGACTTAGATAGATAGATAGATAGATAGATAGATAGATAGATAGATAGATAGATCACAGACTTAGATAGATCACAGAGATAGATAGATCACAGAGATAGATAACAGACTTAGATAGATCACATAGATAGATAGATAGATAGATAGATAGATAGATAGATAGATAGATAGATAATTTTGTTACAGAGCAACATATGTACGATTTACTATTTCATACATGCACACCCTAAGGAGTTGCACGAGGCGCAAATTAATGTATCAAATTTGTCGATGAATACAAAAAGCAGCAATTTATTTATAGTCTACGTATTTTTATAGTTTTTTTAGAATCGTTTTTTTTATCATAGATTTGTTTTCCTTCGTAATTTTTCTTTTTTATGATTTTTTGTCAAGCTTTAAATCAGGTACGACATAAAAAAAATCTCTTCATACAAACCATTCAGTCTAAGATTTGTCTCTAAATACCTTTGTATTTCAGATAGGATCACTCGAAAATAAATCTTGTCTTTAGCATTCTTAAACTCGCACTAAAAATGGGATGTTGTCGTTATTTTAAATGGTGGATGTCGCTTAATAAGCACGAAAAAAATTAACTGACTACCTTAAAATCCGACACGGAAATCCGAAAACGTTAGCCAGGAAATCAATGAAATCCATTTCATAAACAAAGTTGTACACTTCCCAGTATGTATTTGTTGTATTTTAGGGAAGGTTACTGAATAGAATAATCACATGAAGGTTGGTAATAAACGATAATACTTAGGACACAAACAACACATAAAAGATTCGCCAGCGGCGTGTAGAAGACGTAGTCAACTGCTAGAAGTGAGTCAAGTGAATTCCACAATAAATCTCCAACTGGAGACCAACATACAGTATTTACTGCTGTATTTATGTGAATGGGAACATACCAGTTATTGTTTGTAGATATGCTACAACAGTACTGTTAGATACAATTAATGAAATATGAACATGTAGATGCATAAAAATGCTTGTAAAATGCAAAGGATATTCCCAAATCCTTAAAATATACCATATATATATATATATATATATATATATATATATATATATATTCTTGCTCTGTATTGTGCATAGAGCTCTACCTGGATTTTATTCTCTTGGAAATATATATATATTGACCACTAATATTATATATATGCGTGTGTTTGTAAATTTTTTTCCTCGCAACAATTTTTATTTTTGCTTCTCGTGAAAATAAGAATTCTCCATACAATCAAAAATTCTCTTTTCATTACAAAGAACATACATTTAAAATGATCAAAAAAGATTTCCTATGCCATGGTTTTGATGAAAGTCTTTAATCTTTGAAATTTTAATTTTTAAATCCTGAGTTTAAACTATGATGGTGACGTCATACATTAAACTAAATATTTTAAAAACGTTGGTATTTCATATTTCCAACGTTTCGACGTGCAACGTATATAAATTATATCTGTTTATAATTAAATATATTTAAAATGCTATTTATTTAATTTAACCATTTTTTTCTTTTAATAATGAGAGCTTAAAGTAAGTGAGGTTTCTTTTTACAATTATTATTATGCAATGTATGCTTTTTGTTTGTTAATCACGTTATCATTGATGTCATGGATTATTTACATACATTAAGTTATTTGAGATGGCATAGCATTCTGGTCTGACAACTTACAGTTCATCTATGTGAAGAGTAATGTTAAAATGACCAATATACGAATCAGAGTATTGTTTTTGCCTTGAGCAACAGTTTCCTAATGGACATTATGTATCTATATATCTATATCTATCTAGATATAAAAATATATATATATATATATATATAGATAGATAGATAGATAGATATGTGTCTGTATACAACATCATATGTATAGATATTTTATGACTCGCATATACACGCACATACATAAGCGAGACTTACCTCAAGCATCTGAAGGCTGAATTTTTCGTTCATGATGTTGTTAAAGCAACACTGCGAATTAAAGAAATTCAAATACTTTTACATATTTACAATATTCATATATATATATATATATATATATATATATATATATATATATATATATATATATATATATATGTATGTATGTATGTATGTATGTATAAATACACATTCATACATACATATAAAGGGTATCCCAATAATGCATACATACTTTTAAAGAGCATAGTTCATGTCAACTTTTTTCAGCATTTGAAACACACACACACACACACATATATATATGTGTCTGTGTGTATGACGTTCTTCGTGAATAGCTGTAGTTTGTGAAGGCGATAGACGTATAACACTCTATTTAATAAATAAAAATGTGGTGCCTATTTCAAATAAGAAGTATCCACTATAATAACGTTTGAAGTAATATATATATATATATATATATATATATATATATATATATATATATATATATATATATTATGGCATAACGAGGGGTGCTGAAAAGTTCTCGGCTCAGCAACCCGGAAGAATATCCTAGAGCCATGAAATCTACATCTTATCCGACATGTTCACCCTGCAGTTCAATATACTTGGTACATCGTGTTTCTTTAACGCTTCCAAAAATTATTCTGATTTGGGTAAGTGAGTCTGTTAGAGAACTTTTCAACACCCCCTCATATGTGTGTACATGTGCTTGTGCGTGGAAAAACAAACTATATTCATTTTTATATGCTAATAAGTGAATGTGCTGATCTAGATATCATATGCGCCAAAAGAAGATATGCACACACAGGCACACACGCACGCGCATGCGCACACTGATTTTTTTTTTCTTTTTGTCGTGGTGTATCTTGTTATCTGTTGAAACAGTAAGAATCAATTTTCAAGCGCCATACTTTTTCTAACTGACTTCATAAAGCTACCCGCCTTCCCCAAACTTTAGTTTTCTCTTTTGAATTGTTCATACTTATTTCTAAACCACATGAATGGAGTGTGAAATCAGAGTGTTCGAATACCTGTCGGGTTTGTTACATTCATTTATACGCAAATACCCTTTGAAAAGGCATGTATCCATCTCATCCACCCACCAGGCTATAGTCAAAATAGTAGCACTTTATGTTGCTATTCTCAAATAATAATTGTTAAGGCAATATTCACTCGCAAAAGAAAAAAAAAATCTTAAGATCTAAAATATGTTTCGGCTTTAAATAATCCGTAAATGGGTTGATAAGCCGTAAAAACAAATCAATAAATTCAGGCAACTTAAAATAATAAAATTCTGTGACAGTATACACAAAAATTGGAAAAGTTCCAACTCAATGCTTTTTTTTAACCATGTTATTCCCCTCTAGACCAACACTTTGAATGTCAATGTTTCTCTCCATTTTTTGTTTAATCCACCAAATGAAATAAGCACAACGGTGGTGCGTAACTTTTGACTCATATTGTACTGATCAAAGTGAAAACACTTATCAATGTAAATTACAAAGAAAAAAATCATATATATACATATATATATATATATACATTTTTGACATATATATAAAATGTAAACTATTGTAAATGTCAAAAATTGACATAGCATGCAGTTTGTGATAGACTTTTGTAGTTTTTGAAAAAAATATATGCCAAATGCAAGGCAAGAGTTGTCTGCCCTTCCTTTGCCCTGCGATTATTTTTTTTTTAATATTTTATTTTTAAGAAAGACTATACAACCTTCCCTGTTGTTATATTCATGTATATGAAAACTTGTCGGTCCCGAGCTGCTCTTTTCGAACTAAGTTCATTTAAAATCCTTTTATTTTATATATTTCAAAAAGAAATCTATTGAATAAGTAGTAACGTTTTTTTTTTGTTTTCATTTCCATTTTTATTTTTGGGCAAATAAAGAAAAGCAAGTGGTTATCTTTTTTTTAATTAAACAAAATGAAACGAATAGTTTTAGTGATGTAGATCCACTCTATTTTTTCTTGGGGATAATAATCTTAGACTTAACCAATGCATTTCTTTTAAAAATATTATTGTTTTTGTAATGAAACAAGATTCAGTGGTCAATATTTAGCAACTGGCAAATTTATATTCTCATGTCCCTTTCACTATTTCGTATTTTCAGGATCGACTATCCACAGACTGAGTCGCTCGGAATAGCAACTTGGATTATTGTTTTTTTTTTTTTTTAATAATAAAAGAGTTAAAGCTGATAATTGTTGAAGATTTTTTTTAGTTCAATGCCGAGTTAAATCAGCGATGGGGGTTACATGTGTCGAAAATATGTATCCGAAAATTGGTACCATACAATAATTAGCTTCTCATTTTGAAGCGTGTTGTTGTTTTGTTTTTTTTTTGGGTGGGGTAACTTTATAGCAGAGTCGGATATTAGTAAATATTATATAATACAAACATTGACTTTATTCTCAACAAAAAAGTTAAATTAAAAAAGAAACGAAACAAAAATAATACCAAATCCTCAAAGCACAAATAAACTCATCAAGCTAATAACGCTGCAATCGGATTAAAAATTATCACAAAATAAATTGTTGGATATTGCAACCAATATGGGAACGTATAAACACACAAATCTAACTCGCCCATAATTTTACAAATCCCTACCCCTGTATATCACTTATCCAAGACTTTAAACCAACTACATTATTCACTCAAATAAGCCTAATAATAACATTTTAACCTTGTTAAAGTTTGTAAGTTCGTTTACCAACAGCTATGTCAAAGAAACTATAGACATATTAATCAAAACGTATTACTGTAACAAATATATAAGCATTAAATAAAATGTATACAAAAGTTATTTGCTCCCACTTCCTTCTAATATTACATCAATATTTCTACTTAAACTTCTGTCTTGTACAACACAAGTACCTTTTTATGGTCTTTATGATAGCATTTAACCAGAGCGTGACGGCGTAGCTAAGGGTTCACCTCTCAGTCCTACTTTATCCAATTATCTACGCAGAAAACAGATCTTTAATAATTTCGCCAAGCCTACGATATATATTTGATATATTGATGACATATACATATGATGGCTGTCGACTCATTAAACGAATATGACCATTGCTGTCAAGTTTCTCGTGAGAACGACAACGGTTCTTGAAGCCAGCAAGTGACGTTCAGTGTTTTCTGCAGAAGCAGAAAACTAAGTCGTTCTGTACAGGACCTGGCCTGTTTTCCCAAATTCTGTTCAGGCTAATCGTGGAGTTTAATCTGACAGGTGAGACCAGTGGGGTTTGCTACAAGTTTTTTGACATAGCCCACATGTTAACTTATTCCCAGCGTATATATATATATATATATATATATATATATATATATATATATATATATATATATATATCATAGAGTTAGTGTATTCAGACGTATGGACATGAGTGTGTAACCCTGGGTTTCACGCTTTTGCGATCATCAGACAAACTGATTTACTTAAGTAAATGCTCTGGGTTTTTTTTTAAATAAACAGTATTAATTACATTTACCGGCCTGAATGTTCGAGAAATTTCGTATTATGCATTCTCCGTTACGTTAAGATGCGTTTCGAGAAAGATCGGCGAAGATTTGTTGTTTAAAAACAGTAATTTCGACTTTGCTAACCAGACGCTTCTCTGCAGCTGAGTGCTATAGCACGTCAGATCAATAGGATACAGCTTCGATTCCTGACGGAGAACGAATATTTGCTACGAAATTTCTCGAAGATTCAGGCCGTTAAATATAATTAATACTGTTTATTTATAAAACAGAGCCTTTTCTTAAATAAATTGTATGTATTAAATAACGTATAAACAGAATATATATATATATATATATATATATATATATATATATATATATATATATATATATATAGTCTGACTGTGGTGATAACGTTTTTTTTTCTTGCTACTACGTAGTCAATAAAGGGCGATATGAGATGTTTGCCTAAGTGCTCACTAGCCCGTTCTTTTCCGTTAGGAATTTTTTAAGACATTATTCTATATATAATTGACCAAACTGTAATTATCTATACACACGAAATTCTTTTACACGAAATGTGAAACGCTAATAGATAAAAGTGGCTGGAATCTTTCTGCGTAAAAATTGTTCCTATAGCAATGTTAATTAGTGTTCAAAGACTATTTTCTCCATTTTCTGCGATTCCTGACCACCCGAAATCAACCAAATGAATTTAAGAGTGTCTTGTCTCCCAAAAGAATTATTATTATTATTATTATTATTATTATTATTATTATTATATGGTTCATAGGCGTAAATAAAAGAATTAATGAGGATGCATAAAACCCATCTCTGATTTAACTATTTTGCGATTAACTTGGGGCGATAAGAGCAATCGGGCTTGATGGGAATATTTTGTAACCAGATCAAATGTTGAAAAAGAGAACACCTTTCCAAAAGAAAAGCTGATATTAGATATTCTTGTGTCTTGTTCGACTGGCCGTTTAAATTGTGACTGGAACGGCTGAAGAAACCTTAAAGAAAATAAACATGAATTTTTGAAAAATGATGCACTTTAAAACTCTTTCCCTTTTTTTTACCTTTTCAATTGCTGTTTCTGAAATAACTCATGTTGCGTTCTCTATGGCAGACATTTTTTCTTTTTTTTTTCTTTTTTCTGATATGACTTATTGTGGTGAGTTAATAAGTGGAAAGTCTGGAGGCCGGGCGGAATATCTACTGTCACCGTCACAAGGGAATGTTTTCTTTTAGAAATGTATAGTATGCGTTCAAAACCGACAATGAATAACATCTGGGTGTATCGATGCAGCTAAGAAAAAATGACCAAGCAAAGAAGACGTCATTAATCTTTATTTCTACTGAAATTAAAAATTCAATTAATGTATACAAAAATGTTATAACTCACTTTTTATTTTCTTCATCAACGGAGAATTCTTTCTCTAAAAATACGAATAATAAGGCGAGAAACCGTAATTAAGTGTGAGTGAGTGAGAGAGAAAGAAAGACAGACAGACAGACAGAATGAATGCATGCATGTGTTTGAAAGAGGGAAAATGTGTGTGTGTGTGTGTGTGTGTTTGCGTGTGCGTGCATGTGTGAGACTACGACGTCGTCACTTTCTTGCGTCGATGGTGTTCAACTCGGGCGGGTCCTACTCTCAGTGGCGGCTTTTGGAGGATTCTTTTCCTTTCTGTTTGGGCCTTCCTGTCGCCCAAATATATACAGTGGTCCCTTTACATATCGGGCGTCCTATATTTTTCCCCTCTCAAGCTGTTTGCCACGCACCAAGAAACGTCCTTTTGAAAAATATGGTTTCTCCAACGTCATTTTGAAAAATATAGTTTCAACAATTTATCTATATATGGCAATGATAATATTAACAGTTTCCTTATAAGGAAACATTCAGCATTTATTAATCGAACAGCCAGTCGGTTGAAAATGTATAAAATCTTTCTCTTTAAACAATTTTAAAGGAAACTAGGTTTATCCAACCCAACTAGCTGTTATCACTCTTTCCAGTATTGATGGTGGGTTTCCTTCCTAACCTTTTATTTGAAGTAGTGTGGAATGTCAACGTCTTGATTATGTCGTTTTTTTCTTCGAGTTAAATGTGATATCCATTTTAGTAATTGCTGTTGGTGGTGATGTGGTTTTTATTATTTGGTACAGTGTTTGTGATTCTGCATATAGCGCCAATACATGATGTTCAAAGACGGATGGTCTTTGCCTGGACCCTCAGACTTCACTCGTTGTAAGCCATTTTTCCACCATTGATCTCAGAGGGTGATTGTATATAACTGACAGACTTGATATTTCTGAACGGGCTTGGCGTCATATATGTCGTCCATATGAAAGACTCGATCTAACGAGAACTGACGAAGAACATGAAGTGCTGGCCAAAACTACTTCTCTCGCAGCCTGTTTCTTTTTCGACTATACTAAATGCGTTATAACTGATCCTAGATATTTGAAATGCTTAGCATGTATTAATTCCACATCCTGAATTTTTATTATTGATTCAGGGCATAACTTCTTTCCTTTTATTTATTTATTTTGTGATGTTAGACGCTCAGTCGTTCTAACTTTTGTTAGGCCAAGGAATACTCGCTATCACTTGTAGACGAGACTTAAATCTGTAAATCCAGATACTGGTCGTAGTAATGCCTTCAAATAGTATTCGCACTAATAATACGTGTTCAAATAGTAATCGCCGAATAGTAATTCGTATAATGATTAATATAGAGAAATAGTATAGTGGATAGTATAGCGAATAGCGATCACTTAGACGTCACACTAATTCCCATTTATACGTTTCTTTTACGATCACGTGATCTACTTATTTAATAATGGAATCGTCAGTCTTTGCTCACCGGTGATCTGTGTTCAAACTACGGTGTCGGCAACGACACTTTATTTCTATACAACACATTCCAATTCCAGATCATAGTCTCTGTTTTGGAAAGGTTTATCCTGTCATTTCTTGGAACCCTCGGTAGATAATGTTGACTTTCTATTCAAGATCATTCATATCTCAACTATGGATATCTATGTCATCAGCAGTACATTGGCCTTGTGGTGTGAGCAGAATCGTTGTCTTCACTTGATCAATTCGTTTGGGATACGGTATGGAATACTTAAAGGATCAGTGTCCAATAGAAAAAAAATGTCTCCTCATTGATGTGTGTGTCCCTAGTAATCATGATAGGAAAGACAAAGAAACTGAGAAGCTTAAGAAATACACCTACCTCCAGGTTGAACTTGCAAGAACCACTATTATTCCAGTTATCATTCGAGTGCTGGTGTATATACCAATGAAAGTTCTACATTAAGAAAATCGGGATAAAGCCAAGTGTCCCATCACTTCAGAAGTCTGCGTTGCTTGGCACTATATGTATTGTACGAAATGTGTTGTCTTAGATCGTACGAATTGATGGAGAACATCAATACTGCTAACTCTGCGGTTGAAAATGGAAACCTATGTAAAAAAGAAATAACAATAATAATAAATCATGTACTTGCGCGTTCCCATCGATGCTTAGCGGTCATCGCGATTGGCGATTGACAGCAAATCTCAAATTTCTAGCATCTTCCTCGGTATCAGTAGAGCCCCCCCCGGCAACACTGTAGACTATCTCTATCCTTCCTCGAATCTAATTCATTTAATCTCGTCTCTAGATTTCTTTACAAATATCCATTTGCGTCAATTTTTTGTTCACATATCCAAGTGGGTCAATATTACTGATAAGCGTCTAATGTCCGGTGACTTGATCCGTTCCCGGATGAGATCATACTGTCGTTTCTCTCTCAATTTTAGTCGTCACGCTTGGCTTAAACTCTTCGCTTTTGTACGGAAAGGAAACTAGGTAAGTAATGACAGTTTCTAAAAGATTTTTTACTTTGTTATTGAAGGTGTTAAATGACACGAGTTGCATCCGCGCCAAACAAGCACGAAAAAAAATATCAGGCAATTTGAACAGATTAATCAATCATCTGTCAAGACACCCAGAGTTTTCCATGTCTCACCGGACATGTCACACATCTTTCGGAATCACTCAAACAGAAAAATAAAGATTCTCATTTTCAATTTTTTTCTATCTTTCTGGGGGAAAATTCACACCATAATTTTCTCGGCTATTTTTAGCAGCTCTTTGTCATTTATATTATGGTATTTTGAAAATATTAATTTCATATATACATAGGTATATACAAAGATATTATTTAAAGATTTTAAAAGCTCAAAGAAAGAAATTGTTGTTTCTTCCTTACTGCCTTTATTTCTTAGAATGTAGAAAGAAAGAAAGAAAGAAACAAAGAATAATTATATGGAGACTGTCTCAAAAATGTATACACACTTTTACAACGGAGAGCTTCAGTCAAATTGATTTCTTTTCAGTTTTACATGTTAATATTACTAATGTCATCCAGGCTCAGCTTTGAACAAAGAAAGCTCATCCTGAAATGCTACTGTAAGTACGAAATGCAATTGAAGTTCAGAGACGCTATCGAAGAGAGTTTCAATCAGATTCACTCACGCGGTTTACAATCTCACGAATTAGAGATAAACATGAAACATCCTGTACTGTACCCGATGTTCGCAAGAACCGTTCCGGAAGGCCACGGATATCAACCACGCCCTGTGAAGCAAGATTGAAGAAAAGTTTTTTGCAGACATCCAAGAAACCTATCGAAATGATTGATTGATGATTGTGATTCCATTGCGTCGCGTTGTCAGCAATGTCTTGTTCGTAACGGATATCAATTTGAAAACATGCGATGACAAAATCTTAAGAGCATCCATTTATAATAAATACTGTTTTTATATGCTTTATTTAAATTGGATATAGTTGGTTCTAGTTGTTTGAATTATTTTTTGAGAAAGCTTCAAAATATATATATATATATATATATATATATATATATATATATATATATATATTCAATCACCCAGTACACCGGCATATAAAAATAAGGAAATTGGAAGTAAAAAGGACACTTATACTTAGAATCAGTTGAAATTTCTAGGACACATAATGAGGAAAGAGTGCTTGGAAAATTTAACACTCACAGGATATGTTGAAACCAAGCGGAAACGGCGAAAAGCAACAAATAAACGACCTATCGAGGTTGTGTGAATGATTAGCAGAACAGGTAATAAAGGAGATCAATGAAAGACAAATATTGCTAAGAGCTAAAAAGGCAGGAAGTTGTGGAGATCCATGATCACCCACGTCCTAAAAGTAGACGGTACATAGAAGAAGAAGAAGAAGAAGAAGGAGGAGGGGGATAAAGAGGAGAAGGAGAAGAAGAACTCTAATTAAGAAAAAAGAAAAAAAGAAAGAAAGAAAGAAAGAAAGAAAGATTGAGTGAGTAACATTTAGCCTACAATTAGACTTTGTCAGAATCAAAGATTTTTTCTCAAGCGAATCGACCGCTTTAGTTTGAAGGCAAAAGATTCTTTATTTAGGGTATATTTTTCTTCGTACACATCGCTTTTATTGCAATATATTTAACAAAAATATTCTTCGAATAAGCGCAAGCTCGTTAGGCAGGTTACTCACAGTTTCCATGTGTCCCTCTTGTCTCCAATATGTTCTGTGGGTGTCAAATTCTCCCAGTCCTCTTTCTTCATTATACGTGGCTGTTCTGCCATATATTCACGCAAGGTCGTTAGGTAGCTTACTCGCTGTTTCCTTGTGCCCGCTTGTCTTCAATATGTTCTGTGTGTGTCAAATTCTCCTAGCCTACTTTCCTCATTATGCCTGCCTGATACACCATCCATTTACGAAAGCTTGTTAGGTTGGTTACTCGTTGTTTACTTATGCTCCTCTTGTATTCAATATGTTCTATGAATGTAAAAATCCTCCCAATCCTATTTCCTCATTATTGTGTGCCATCCATTTACGCTAGCTTTTTTAAATAGGTTAGTTGCTGTTTCCTTATGTCCCTCTTGTCTTCAATATGTTTTGTGAGTGTCAAATTTTCCCAGCCTACTTTCTTCATTATACATGCCTCTTTTGCTATCCCTTTACACAAGCTCGTCTGGTAGGTTACTCACTGTTTCTATGCGTATCACATCTCTTCAGTATGGTCTGTGAGTGTCAATTTCTTACAGCCCTCTTTCCCCATTACCCGTGCCTGTTCTGTCATATATTTACGCAAGCTCGTTAGGTAGTTTACTCGCAGTTTCCATGTGTCACTCTTGTCTTCAATATGTTCTGTGAGTGTCAAATTCTCCTAGCCCACTTTCCTCATTATACGTGCCTGATACACCATCCATTTACGAATGCTTGTTAGGTAGGTTGCTCGCTGTTTCCATATGCCCCTCTTGTCTATGTTCTGTGATTGCCAAATTCTCCTAGCACTCTATCGTCATTATGCGTGCCTGTTCTGCGATTCATTAACGTAATGTCGTTAGGTAGGTTACTTTTCTTGTGTTCTCCTTGTCCTCAATACGTTCTACGAGAGTTAAATTCTCCTAGTCCTCTTTCCTCATTATGCGTACCTGATATGCCATCCATTTACGAAAACTCGTTACGTAGGTTACTCTCAGTTTCCATATGCCCCTCTTGTCTTCAGTATGTTCTCTGACTTTCCATTTTTTTTTCATTGTCCTTAAAACTTCCTCGTTACTCACATCTTCAGTCCAAGTTATTCTCTGCACCCTTCTGTATAACTAAATCTCTGTTGCCTTCTTTTCATCTATGAGCAAAAATTGTCCGGCATTTATTGCCATATTTGAATGTTGATATCTCATAGAACTTTAGCACTTTTTCCTTTGTTTCTAGCGAGATCTTTTCAGTTTCTTAATACTTTTCTTAGTTTTGATTTGATTAGAAAGATTTCATTAGAGAAGATATAACTTTGACGGAAAGCGTCTAAATGCCATATATAAAAGGCAGCGCTAAACTTGGCATAGGTTATATTTCTTATGAGAATAAATGAAGCTAATAAAAATAAAAGACAAAGACGTAATAAACCTAAACCTCCCCCTGCTACAATCCTGCTGGCCAAGAACAAAGGAGAAATAGGTAATCTTTCGTATTATTATCATTATTATTATTATTATTATTATTATTATTATTATTATTATTATTAACACTGTTCTCTGGATAGATCTCGAACGGTTGGCAAACATATCTGCAAAGTGACCCGTCACGGTTTATCGATTCATTTTTTCCTCTTTTCGATCTAGTCGTTGCTTTGTTTCTTAACATGAACCAGCATACGAATAGGTTATCTGCCAAGTTTATCTTCAAGGAGATATTTCCATTCTTGAGATGCATTGACAGCAGATCATTAGTGGAGGGAAAGACAGAAAATAAGAGACCTTTTTGTTGCTGTTTTTAATCATTTTACCCTAAGCAAGGCGACAAAGCTGCTAAGATTCAACGGGTTCAAAATGGCAGAAGGTCGCAGTTAATTTTTTTGAAGATCGTCGTTGACAATTAAGCAGGAAGCCAAAAGAGAGTTCCATAAGCGAGAATTGCGAGAGAAGAAACTGTTTGAGTAGGACCTTTGGTTACATCTTGGTAATTCAATAGAAAAATGATGAGACCTATCTGCCAATCTAGTACGTCGCTTAAATTCATGAAATCGAGGCACCAAAGAGGTAAGCTCATTAGAACAATTGCTATGAAAATATTTATAGAAAGGGCACGGAGTAGCTACATTAGTTTTGGGAAAGTGACTGAAGCCGAGATGCCAGGTTAGGGCTGATAACATTGTAGATTCTTTTTTAGATTTTACATTTGGTGGTCTTTGTTTACAATATAGGGCCCTAAAACGTAGACATTTCACTTTAAAATGTGTCAGTGGGATTTATTATTATTATTATTATTATTATTATTATTATTATTATTATTATTATTATTGAATGAGAAATCTTCACGTCCATAAAGTGACGCTGGAGTACAAATATGGGCATCATGTCACCCAGTCGGATAAGGGTATACCAGAAGCATGCATCGCAGACAAATATTCGTAATGACAGGTTTTATATGAGAGTATTGCATAACCTTGTAGATGGGGTCCAGTTAGAAATACTTACAGGTCGGATGATTCCGTCCGTTCTGACGGTCTCCGATTTAATTATATTCCTATGTCTCTAGATGCCTTATTATTCAAACTTAAAAAAATACTCTAGACACTCAGGCATGATGTTCCCTCACTACCTTCAATCATGAACAGAGATGTACAGTGCGTCAGCCAAATGGTTATGATCAGGTAACTAAGAATCAAATATGTGGTACTGAAATGGATATTTACTTTAGTTCATCTTAATTAACAAAAGAGAACATGTACGTATTAACACTTCCTGTCAGTTAAGATCAAAAGCTATAAAAGACATGACTGGTGCTGCTTATTATTATTATTATTATTATTATTATTATTATTATTATTTGTGTATGTCAGTTTTTCTGCTTTGTATCCTGTAGAGCCGGGTCCAAACTATGGTCCTTAAGCCCTATAGGAGAATTGACATTTAATTAATTTAACTAATAGTACTTTTCTTAGTATATGAGATGTTCCTAGTAGAGCGATTTTCTGGGCAAATTCTATGTTGGTGTTATCTGGAACACTGTTAGTAAAATTGTCCATTCCTTTTCTCTTGAAGCCCAGAGCTCCGATTACTATTGGTACAGTCTTTGTCTTCATTCCCCACATCCTGTTAATCTCGATCTTCAGGTCCTTGTATTTGAACATTTTCTCGATAATTTTCATGAAGGCGTTTCTCTTAAATGGTACTGCTATGTCAATAAGCATACACTTCCTGCGTTTATTGCCTTTTATGATAATACCAGATCTATTGGCTTTTATTTCCCTGGCAGTTTGAATTGGCATGTCCCAGAGCATAGTTACATCGTTATTTTGGGTAACTGTGTCTGGTTAGCGCTCGTACCATCTCTCAGTGGTTTCGATTTTGTGCTTCTTGCATATCTACCAGTCTACATAGGTCTGTGGGTATATTCACTTTTTGCTAGTTCCCGATTTCCTGAGATTATTATTATTATTATTATTATTATTATTATTATTATTATTATTATTTGCCTCTCTTACTGAAAATACACGTTTCGTTCTTTTTATCATTATTTTTGCTGCTATTACTATATCGTGATTCAAACATATTATGCCAAAGTCATTTCTGTCAGAGTGGACGTTCTTTTGTTCTTAAAGCAAATGGTGACGGTGATATTGCCTCCATGGACTCGAATCACTCTCATTTCTCCCGTCTTCAAAAGATAAGAAGAAAGTTCCACTCGGACAGCTTCTTATCCCAAGAACTGCCACTTTGTGAAACTGACTCCCGCGTGGATGCTTCCATGAACCCGACAATCTGAACCTCTTTAATTCAAGGGTCAATCGTTATCTCTCCTCCTTATACTCATACGTATACCACCTCTTCCTCCGTTCAAATCACACATCTTTTACCATTACTATTTTAGCCGCAACCCTCTACCTAGAGTGGCTCTTGAGCGCTATATTGGGTGAATTCTAGTATTAAAAAATTAGGCTTTACTTACTTGAGAATAAAGTAATAAGAAAATTGACAGTTGTCAAGATTTTATAAGCACATGACAAATACATTAAGCGATATTAATTAATAGAATTAAATAAATAAAGGAATGTTGATTTGAGTATGTCATTTATTATAGAGTTTTGAGTGTCAAGAGGTTGTTGAAAAGGTCAAAAGTTACTGTCTCAATTTCTGGGATGAGAAGTTATCATTATTTACATTATTTAAATTCGGACTATTGTCCTCATCTTTGTTGCTGTTATCACAACGTTTCGGCCATTGCGCACTCTGGCCTTTATCAGATGCTTGTCTATCCGGATAACCTTTAGGAAATTTCGGACTGAACTCTTTATCAAATCAATGGGTGTAGATTGTTCTCGTTCCGCTGTTTATGGCTAGGGATATCTCGACTTGTTTCTTATTTAGTACTGCTCAGTTATTGATCACCCTGTTTCTACTGAGTTTAAGTCTGTACTACCTTGCCCAAGGATTGAACTCACAATTACTGTCATCAAACTCACTAAACAACGCTTTAATCCATTTGATATTTTATTATTCCTGTCTCATATGAGTGAGTTAACTTGATGCACAGGTATTGTGTGAACACTTTCGACTTATTTGATTGGCTAGCAGTCAAATCGACTAACCAATCAGAAGACAGATAATATGGGACAGTTGGGTTTTGAGCAGTGAACGGTCCAAATCTAAGACAATTCGTTCTCCTAGCACTGGCTATAGGCTGTGGTTCGAGTAGTCACTGTATTTGAGAAAATAAAATCCTCCTCTGGTTTTTAAGTTGATCAACATGTCTGGTCATGGCAAAAGTGGAAAAGAATTGGGTGCGGCTATTGTTAAGCGTCATCAGAAGATGGTTCTTGATAGTGTCCAGGGTATCACAAGGTCAGGTATTCGCAGTCTCGCCAACAAAAGTCGAGTGAATCGTATCTCTGGCCTCATCTATGTATCCTGGAATTTTCCCTCGAGAACGTTACCCGTGATGCTGCCAATTACAGTGATCACGCCAAGAGAAAGACTGTCACCGTCATGTGTGTGGCCTATGTTCTCAAGAGACAAGGCCGAACCTTCTACCGTTTCAGAGGTTAAGGAACGGCCCGATAAGGGCACACTTCACGCGAACTAACAAAACGTTGCCAAAAATATAAAAATGCTGACTCTTGAACTAATTAACTTTTGTAGGTACTTTGCTGACATGTTAACAACGAGGATAGCGATTTTCCAAGCGTAGCTTAGATGTGGCACAAGGCCGAAAGTATGGGGCACCAAGAGTGGATCGAACTCACTATTCATTTATAATTGTTTCAGCGAGACAAGCTTGCTAACCATTACACCGCCTTGGGGTGCCCTAACAACGAGGATAGCACTAAAGCATTCTAGCTATGGTTACAACCTATTTATTAGAATTCATATCTTTATTACTTCTGAATGTTCTGTCAGCAAGAAAATGCTCTGGTAATCCAAAAAGTGTCTGACTCCTCCTGCCATGCTCTATCTTTACAACAATCAGACCAGACCGAAAATGTAATATTGCTGGTGTATCTGAACAGGAGCTTCCCAATCCTTACTTTACAGTCTTGACAGAGTTCAAAGCGTCTACTTAGGCTTGTGGGTGTTTTATTATCTTCAACCCTACAGCTCCTTTCCTACAAACGAAACGCCACAAGTCTGTCCCTATTCTATTGCTATTTCCATAGCAAATGTTCAGATGAGCTACATTCCTTAGTTCCATCCGGTCAGTTCAAACTTTTACATCTAGAACCCCCCATGCCACGTACATAGGATCGAATCGTTCTCATTCCTTTCGTATTCCATTGATAAGAAGGACATTCCACTCAGACAGTGTCTTCCTGAGAACTACTACATTATGAAACAAATTCCTAACGGGACACTTCCTCGCTCACTACAATCTTAAACTCTTCAAGTCCATAATCTACTGTTATTTATCTTACATATCCTCATAACCTGCACTTAGTTCTTGATTTGGTTTGGTTTGTTTTACGGCATATTAACCGCAATGGGTTATTTAATACCGACGACATTTTTATTGCTGGTAATTTTTTTTTTTTTTCAAAAATGTATTGTTGGTAATATTTTTCAAAAAATGTATTGCTGGTAATAATTTTTTCTTCAAAAATATATTGCTGGTAATAATTTCTCCAAAAAAGTATTGCTGGTATTAAAAACTATTTTTATACTTTCATTGTGTTTTGAACCCTTTTGGGTGGGGGTAACTATTTGCCCATAGCTGAGACCCTAACAAGTGCTACCACCTCGGCTCAGGGTAGACCTGGGAACACCAGCAATTAAGAGATGGTTCCACAGTCCTCAAAACCTGATCAAAGGCCTTGCTGTTGGATGTAGTTTATCGTCTTACCCAGGACGAACTTAGTTCTTCCTCCTACATATATGCAAGAACTTCATTCAGTAACTACCTTGAGCGGCTTTTGGGTCTTATATTGGCTGAAAGTAATGACAGATGAGAATAAAATAACACTTTTTATGCTTTTTTTAAATTTCTCGTGGTTTTATTTTGGTGAGTGATCAAATTGGAGATTAATATTTCAGTTGGTTAAAATGCCACATTTCTAAGGAAAACATTATTAACACGCTCGTGTTGTTGACAATAAAGGTCTGCTGTTTTGGTTCCTGGAGGCTTCTGTGAGGAAGACGAATAACAAAAACAAGGTGTTAAATTGAATCGTGTGCTTAAATTGGATAATAGTTTCTATGGTCAACGTTTATGACAACAAAAGTGATAACTGTCTACTAAAGTTAACTTATTCTGATACAGACCCACAGATAAGAATCTAACATGCCACACATGATCGGTAAAATTATAAACTGGCTGAGATCGATAGATAGATAGATAGATAGATAGATACTAGCTGAATTAGATAGATAGATAGATAGATAGATAGATAGATAGATAGATAGAGAGAGAGATTTGACCAGAATGAGATAGATAGAGAGATAGAGAGATTTGACCAGAATGAGATAGATAGATAGATAGATAGATAGATAGATAGATTTGACCAGAATGAGATAGATAGATAGATAGATAGAGAGAGAGAGAGAGAGAGAGAGAGAGAGAGAGAGAGAGATAGATAGATAGATAGATTTGACCAGAATGGGATAGATAGATAGATAGATAGATAGATAGATAGATAGATAGATAGATAGATAGATTATGACAACTTTTGTTGATATAAGCGTTCACCATAGAAACTATTATCCAATTTAAGCTCACGATTCAATTTAACACCTTCTTTTTGTTATTCGTCTTCTTCAAAGAAGCCTCCAGGTGCAAAAACAGCAGACCAGAATGAGATAGATAGATAGATAGATAGATAGATAGATAGATAGATAGATAGATAGATAGATAGACAGACAGACTCTAGTATGGTGCAAGGCAGCAACGGTGGATTTTTCAGTGTAACTCTGATGCAAGAGTAATAATGTGGTACTGAGATGTTGAAATCAGCTTGATGGTTAAGGCATTTGCTTATTTTCCACCGACGCGATAAGCCGGTGTCATGGCTGAGATCAAAACACGAGTTTTAACTTCTAAAGCAAGCGAATTGGTATATTGGTGCAACGCTGTCTTTCTACCATTCACTCTCCATGACTATTTGAATTTGTGCATAGCTCTGCTTAACTTAACATATTTATTTGTGACTATTTCTGCTTGCAAATGTTAGTAATTTGCTTGGATGCTCCCAGAAAAAATCGTTTTTTTCTTCCCTGTCTATTTTCCGTTCACTAAGCTAAATCTAATGTCGGGGCACAATTTCAAAAGGATCACGTGAAAAATTTAAAAAATACGACATTTTGGAATGGTTTCTCTTCGTTTTAAATCTAAACTATTATTGTTTGTTTATATGTACTACCGTTTCGGTTTTCTTCCCAGGATCGGGGTGTAGTATCTGTTTAATTTCTGACTCTTCTGAACGATAGTGGGTTACGTGATTTATGACCGAGAAACAAATAGCACCATATTTATCTGGGAAAAGCGAAAGAGAGAACAGAGAACAGAGAGTTGAATTGAGCAAAGATAAAAGCTGAGAAGCTGCAGAAACAAAAATGAATCAGATGAAAGGAAATTAATATATATATATATATATATATATATATATATATATATACATATATATATATATATATATATATATATATATATATATATATATATATATACATATATATATATATTACGCGAATCATTCATAGGAAAAGCAGATAATGACGTTAATGATATGGCAAGAATCACTCTCGCAAACAATTTTTAATAATGAAAATACATTAACCTCGAATCCGTTAATGAATGGTATGATCCTTGTTTATATATACATCAAAGTGAACATTGAAGTCAACACTCAGAGGCGTCAGGCTGTTTCATGCTAGACGCAATCGCCAGGCCACGTGGCCTGACGATTGCCTCTATCATGAAACAGACTGTCGCCTCTAAGTGTTGACTTCTATGTTCACTTTTATATTTACACACGCTCTATCTCTGATATTGATCACTTTATCCCATAAATATAGCACCCCTTAAGACTATATTTCTTCATATATATATATATATATATATATATATATATATATATTCGACTCTCCCGTCGAATTCGACGTATGAGGGTCAGGCCGATCAGTTCCTAGAAACTGAAAGCCCGACACCGACACGTGAGATTTGATTATAGTGGTGAAGGCTTTGTGCAGGGCCATCCACACTTTTTGGAGGGACGAATACAGGGACCTGGTGCAGCGAATGCCACAAGGTCCCCAAACGATCCTCCGCAGGTTTTGAATTCAGAGTTGTCCTTCTCCTAGACCAGTTGCCATCCAAGGCTATAGAACCCAGTCTGTCCTGCTATTTACCCATAGTTGGAGGGAGAAGAAGAGGATTCATACCTTTCCCAAGGGTATTAGCACGTAAGTGAATGTAATGGATTCGACTGGAATTCGAACTCGGCTCTCCGATTCCTCAATCTAAGCCGTTATCCACCGTGCCTCCTTTTATATTTATATAAAGTGTTTTCTTTTCAGGACACAGAGTGTGCAGAAACTGTTCAAATGTTCCGTAATTCCGAGCGCTTTCGGCTATACTTTTACCCATTATCAAGGGTGATTTTATTTTTTGCCTTTTGGGTGTATGGGTTGTGTGAATGTTTCTAAAGTTATAGGGATGTTTTATTTTCCGAACACAGTCAGCACATTGTGGCCGTGTTCGAAGTTAATATTATTGAGTGTTGGCGTTTTCTTTTTTATTATTAAGGTTTTGACTATTTTTAATCTTTTTCTACATGTAGATGAGGTTATTATGTTTTTTTTTATTTTTTACTAGTATGTTTCGGATAGAGTCTGATAAAATTGTGTGTGTGTTAAAATATAGTTAATCCCGCTAAGCTAAGCTATTTTTTGCGCATGCGTGAGTGTATAAATTCTGTAAAATATTTCGTCTATCATACCATTTACATCCGATTAAAAAAAGAACGAATTAACCGACACCGCCGTGAATATGCACTGAACAGAAAACTTCGTCTTTAATTGTCGACGTATCAATCAATTCGACTGTAAAAGTGAGATGGCGTTTCCAAGGTAAGTCCACAGGAGAATCAAACCCATCTATTGTACCGTATTATGATTTCGGCAGAAATATTCAGTGAGTTTTCGAATGAGGACGACGATCAATAGAGTCATTCTACCATTTTTGTGAAGACTTCCAACAAGTTAATTATATATCAGTATTTCCGGACGTTACGGCCCGAATGACCAAAGATATGTCTGATACAAAACAAAAGAATTTTTTTATAGATTTTACGATTTCAGTAAAAGAGCAGAGAGTGCCAATAGAGAGTAGTCATATCAAGAATGTTATCAGGCCAAGTAAATTGGACCACGTGTGGGTGCAATGTATCTTTATTACAGCCATCAGAGTTGCACAAAACAGAAAGAAAGAAAGAAAGAAAGAAAGAAGGAAGGAAAGAAAGAAAGAATTTAAAAGAAAGAATGAAAGAATAAAAGAAGTTAAATGAGAAAGAAAGAAAGAAAAATATTTTAAAT
>OZ038492.1:72649907-72874907 GCA_964036315.1 Acanthosepion esculentum | reverse complement strand
ACCGGCCTATAGAAATAAGGAAATTGGAAGCAAAAAGGACACTTATACTTAGAATCAGTTGAAATTTCTAGGACACATAATGAGGAAAGAGCGCTTGGAAAATTTAACACTCACAGGATATGTTGAAACCAAGAGGGACGACGAAAAGCAGCGAATAACCGACCTATCGAGGTTGTGTGAATGATGAGCAGAACAGGTAATGAAGGAGATCAATGAAAGACAAATATTGCTAAGAGCTAAAAAAAAACTGTATAGAAATGCAAATGAAATACAAAGGCGGTATCGAAGAGAGTTACAATCAGATCCACTCGCGCGGTTTACAATCTCACGAATTGGAGATAAACGTGAAACTGTACAAGAACGGTTCAGGAAGACACGGATATCAACTATGTCATGTGAAGCAAGAAAAGACCAGGGGGACGATTTTGCAGACGTCCAAGAAACCTATTGAAATGATTGATTGATGATTGTGATTCCATTGCGTCGCGTTGTCAGCCATGTCTGGTTCGTAATGGACATCAATTTGAAAACATGCGGTGACCAAATCTTAAGAGCATCCATTTATAAATACTGTCTTCATATTAATTATTTAAATGCAATATATTTGGTTCTAGATGCTTGAACTATTACTTAAGAAAGTTTTAAAATGTCCATACATTTTGAGACACCATATACAGTGTAACCCGGATATAAGAGACACGGATATAAGATAAACCCAGATATAAGAGATATTTTATCTGGTCCCAAATTAGAGCCTGTGTTAATGTATATATAATAGACCAAACCCGGATATAAGAGAAACTCGGATATAAGAGAAACTCGGATATAAGAGAAATACGGATATAAGAGAGATTTTCTCTGGCCCCAAATTAGAGCCTGTGTTAATGTATATATAATAGACCAAACCCGGATATAAGAGACTTCTTCTCCGGTCCCGACAACTCTCTTATATCCGAGTTACACTGTACATATATACTATTTACATTATTCGGACTATTGTCCTCATCTTTGTCGCCATATTTATTACAACGTTTTAGCCGTTGTACGCTCCGGCCTTCTTCAGGTGTCTAGAATGTCGAACTGAACCTTTTATTTCGCTCACTGGGGTACACTGCTCTAGTTCCACGTTCCATGTTTAATGGATGTCAGTTATCAGTTATCTCCTGTTAATTCACCTCTCCAATTCTCCACTGCCTTAACTCACACTGTTTGGGTCCTGTCACTGGATCTAACCAACGCCTTTATCCACTGTGCCATGTGTCCTCAAGGAACTTGGATAGGGGAATTAACAGGAGATAACTGATAACTGATATCCATTAAACATGGAACGTGGAACTAGAACAGTCTAACCCAGTGAGCGAAATAAATGGTTTAGTTCAACATTCCAAACACCTGAAGAAGGCCGGAGAGTACAACAGCCGAAACGTTGTAATTAATATGGCGACAAAGATGAGGACAATATTCCGAATGATGTAAACAGTGTACATAATACCTCATCTCAGAAATATAGACAGATATATATATATATATATACATATATATATATATATATATATATATATATATATATATATATATATATATATATATATATATATATCGGCTTGTATTGAGGAATCGGAGGGCCGTGATCGAATTCCAGTCGAATCCATTACATTAACTTACGTGTTAATACCCTTGGGAAAGGTATGAATCCTCTTCTTCTCCTTCCAGCTATGGGTAAATAGCAGGACAGACTGGGTTCTATAGCCTTGGATGACAACTGGTCTAGAAGGACAACTCTGAATTCAAAACCTGTGGAGGGTCGTTTGGGGACCTTGTGGCACGTAGTGCACCAGGTCTCTGTATTCGGCCCTTCACAAAGTGTGGTTGGTTCTTCACAAAGCCTTCACCATTATAAACAAATCATATATGCTGGTGTCTGGGCTGTCGGTTCCCAAAAACTGATCTGCTTGACCCTCATATGTTGAATACGACAGGAGAGTCCAGTATATATATATATATATATATATATATATATATATATATATATATATATATATATATATAAACAAATATATAAAAAACATTATATATATATTGTTTTTTATATAAAACAAATATATAAAAAAACAATATATATATATATTGTTTTTTATATAAAACAAATATATAAAAAACAATATATATATATATATTGTTTTTTATATAAAACAAATATATAAAAAACAATATATATATATATTGTTTTTTATATAAAACAAATATATAAAAAACAATATATATACATATATTGTTTTTTATATAAAACAAATATATAAAAAACAATATATATATATATATTGTTTTTTATATAAAACAAATATATAAAAAACAATATATATATATATTGTTTTTTATATAAAACAAATATATAAAAAACAATATATATATATATATTGTTTTTTTGTTTTGCTTTTTTTAACTTGTTCAGATTGTAACTGTATAAGCGTAATTTTAATTAAATTTCATTGTATTCTGGCTCCTTCTGTCAATTTTCCTCGTCTTTTTGGTCTTTGTATTGTTGATTTTTTGTTTAAGGTTTTTTTTTGTAATTTTTTCTTACTGTTCGGAATATTTGGCTGAATTTCGGGAAAACATGAGCATAAACTGACCAATATCTTTGGGCGTTGCGGCTTTCAGAAGTCATGATCACTGTGTTTTCGGTTGGATGATCGAGATGTGTCCAATGCGTGTATTGTGTGTGTGTGTTTTTTTATCTATCTTTCATATGTCCGTCAATATTTGTATGTATCGCTTCTTTATGCATCCTTTTTAGGACCGTCTCGTGTTTCTTGTTCGTTTTCCAGAAGTTGTTTAGAGGAAACAGCTCTTATAACAGATTCCAATGTATCGAATTTCGGTGAGGCTTTCACTTGTCGGAACAAAAAAATTCCTTCACTGACATTGGACCGCTAGTATCGATCGTCTCGGTGTCTCGTCCAAACTACGGGTCAGTGAACGCCGTCAATGCTTAATCGATTATTTATACCTAATAAACTACCAACCGGAAATTGACTTTCTGATCCGACAGGAAGTAGATGTAATACACCTTCTTTAAAAAAAAAGAAAAAAAAGACTGTCTTCAGTCCTGTTTACACAAAGTAAATTTAAAAACAAATCCTACTCGTCTTTTATGTTTTGTTTGTATTTTTTTGTTTTATTTTGCTTTTTTTTAACTTGTTCAGATTGTAAATGTATAAGCGTAATTTTAAGTAAATTTCATTGTATTCTGGCTCCTTCGGATAAATTTCCTCGTCTTAGTTGGTCTTTATCCCATATCGGTCGCTGTACCCTTCCTTGGATACCTATAACGGGGGTGCTATACCAGAAAGAATATTCACATTTAGTTAAATTGCTGGGATGAAGAGGTGTGTGACTATGCCATGATATGTTTCACATCGTTATATAAAAAAATTACTATTTTCCTCATATATATATATATATATATATATAGAGAGAGAGAGAGAGAGAGAGAGATAGATAGATAGATAGATAGATAGATAGATAGATAGATAGATACATACATACATACATACATACATACATATATCAAATATGCCGTGCAGTTCAATTTATATTACAATGAACCATTCATACAAAAAATAAATTAGTAAAGTTAATGAAGTTAATAAAGTTAATTCAATATCAATGTGTTATCAATAACACATTAAAAAAAACATATTTCGATTCGCATTATATTATTTCGTCTCGGATGCTACCTGAATTTTACGAAAAACAAAATAATTTCCATGCCTGAAGATGACTGAATGTACAGTCGAAAGTACTTGCGTATTTAAGAAAAACCTTGTACAGCTTATAATTTTTAAAAAACCCAAGGATCATAAAATTCTTCGAGTGATTAGTAGTTTAATGCATCTTTAAAATTTTGTTAGCGAAGGAATTTCGCCATTTTATATCATTAACTTTACTCATTTACTTTTTGTATGAATTATTCATTGTAATATACATATATATATGTATATGTGCATATCTATCTATCTATCTATATATACATATATATATATATATATATATATATAGATAGAGAGAGAGAGAGAGAGAGAGAGAGAGAGATAGACACACACAACACACACACACATATATATATATAAATGAGAACAAATGAAGTATAATTCCACTGTTCGTAATATATAATTTAAAAGAGGGCTCAATACAAAGTAGAGCTAAATATTATTTATTTTAGGATATTAAAACAAAAAAAAGTCTAGAATCTCGCCAGTAGTTTAACATCGCGAGAGAAGTGTAGTGTTGAAAGATCATTGCAATTGTCTAGCGATTTTTAACATGTTTTTGCTTAAATATCCTAAAATAAATTTCATATATATATATATATATTTGTCATCCACAGACAGACTGTTTCGCTGTTTCACAGCTCATCAGTGTGGATAGACGTCCGGTTGCCTCTAGCTAGGATCGAAATCCGACTGAATTTGCCTCAGTCGGAACTTCTACCACTAAGCCGTCGACGCACGGCAGGGATGAAGGTGAATTTTAGCGTGTTTATTTTTAGATTTAGAAAAACACACAGTGACTGACAGTGACTCAATTCTGCCGAAGAGTCGAGCAATATTAGCTTAAATAGTCACTGTTTACAAACTCACACCTCAAACCAAAGAGCTCAACCGAAATTTATTTTTCAGGAGCCAATATTTTTGTCATCCACAGACAGACTGTTTCGCTGTTTCACAGCTCATCAGTGTGGCTAGACGTCCGGTTGCCTCAATGATAGACTTATTATTTTTCATAGATAGATATAATTCTACCATTCGTCCATGCTTCCAATATTACTGCAGCATGCGGTCTGGTGCTCCTGCTATATATTTACAGATTATTGATAAAATCCAAAGAAGAATCTGCAATGTTATTGCTTCTGACCTAGCATCTCGCCTTCAATCACTTTCCCAGGATTGTAATGTAGCTTTTCCGTGACTTTTCTGTTAATACTTTCATGGTAATTGTTCTGATTAACTTTCCACTATGGTACCGAGCGCAATACTAGATTGGCGGCAAGGTCTCATCATTTTACAGTTAAAATGGCTGACAGTTTCTTCTCTTACACTACTCGCTTGTGGAACTCCCTCCCAGCTGTTTGCTTTCCTGTCAACTTTGAATTTCAGAAACTTAAATGCAATTTCAATCGTTATCCACTATCTTCTTAATTTCTGTTCTTTTATTATTTCCACTTCTTAATAATGTTTTTCTTTTATTTTATTCGTTCACACCTAGTGTCTTATCTTAGTGGCTTTATTGCCTTGCTCGGTATGAAATGATTAAAAAAATCTATTAATAATTTTCAATTGGGAATGCGGGCTAATGAAAAAGAAACTGTGATAAATCATATAAATAAAAAAAAAAGAGACGCAAACGTGTATGTAATATTATTTTCTTTTTTAAACAGAAATTTCATGACATTTTTATTTTCGGATACATAGCTTGTGATAATTATTCGGTTCATGGAGCGTGAAATTAATTTTTGTTAGCTTTCCTGTCAAAACTGATTGCTAAATTGGACTTACCCCTAATCTTGATTTTCATATCTTCGTAAATATCTCCTAAGCGTAAAGATAAACAGATGTAGCTATAGGTATGTGTCTAGTAAATTGATAAATAAATGAATAATATTCAATTTTGAATAATTTTAAACAAAAGAAAAATAATTGTATGTTCAAATTAATGACACGAGAAAGTAATAGCCTGCAATAATAATAGAAAAATTGACATCTTTTTATATCTATATCTTTCTGTAATATTTTTGTTAAACTTTTACTAAAGTAGTACAAACATCTACAGAGATATTTCGACAAACTCGTGTACATAACTTGTTTTCTCACTCTTACGCGGTTTCTGAGGTCATCCCATAAGTTTTCAGTTGGATTCTGTTCTTGACTCTGTAAACACCAACGTAAAACGTTTATATTCTTATCCTGAAGACATTTCTGAAAGCGTTTGGATTCTTCTTGAACCCTGTATCTGAAAAATGTCTGAGCTGACATCTTAACACCATCCGGAACCCGCCATCTTCCCACCATTTTACTACCTACTAGCCGAGGTACCCGATGTTGCCCGAATGTATGTGGCCTTAATTGTATAACCGCACCCCCTGTATACTCGCACCCCTGTATACCCTCACCGCCTGTCTAGAAATGTCTACCTGCGTCCCCGCTTACACGCATCATTCGTTAATATACTAAGCTACTCCCACTCATCTTTTTACGGTATGTCCTTCGCAAGTGTTTGATTGTTGTTAATAAATGAATTCCATCAATGAAAACTTCTTGTGTGGTCGTTTCTCGGGGTTTAATTGTTTCAATGTTTTAGATATTCAGTAAATTTCCTATGGCCGTAATATCTTTCAGGTGGTATGGCATTGTTCACAAATCTAATAATCAAACAAAAACAGAGATGAACCATCAGAGCTTGATTCAACTACAAATGCAAACGCATAAACTCCCCCTCCTTCTTCGCATGTTTACTGTAAAGCTGGGGTTAATAAGAGGTTATCCGGGAATTTTTCCCTTGTAACCCTTCGATAATGCTTCTTAAACAATTTTTGCATCATGTGTGTGTGTGTGTGTGTGTGTGTGTGTGTTAGATCGAACTGTCACAGGATTGCCGAAAAATAAACATATATATGAAGTGAAATGCAAAAAAGCGTACTACACTATCATGTTTCACTCTCCGTCAACTGTAAAAATGTACGTGACGTAATAGGTAAACAAACAGTGTAGCTGTGTCTGACTAACTGAGACAATCATGATATATGGACAGGCTTTAACAGGCGTTGAAAAAACGAAAACATAATCAATGAACAACTATGAGGAACTTTTAATTAAGTATTAATAAAGTTAACATTCGGATCTTTATAAGTGATACCCACCTTAACATTTATATCTTTATAGGAATTAACTACATTAGAATGTACAGCTTCGGAGTAAACAAGAGTTAACATTTATAAAACAAAAATTTTTTTTTTTAAAGTTAATCTGGATATTTTCGATGTTTTGAAAATCTAGCAAATATAATAAATTATAATATGCTGTAAATGAAATAAAAGACTACTAAAATATTGGATTTTTTTTTTTTTTTACTAAAGTTCACTCAGTACAGGGCACGAGAGCCACTCGTGTTAGAAGGTTACTGAATTTATAACGATGATTAATCCCTGACTTGTAAAATCCAGGGAAGCACCCACGCGTGAATCTGTTCCACAAAGTTAAGCGGCTGTTGAGAAAAAGCTGTCTGACTGGGACAATCTCATCGCAGTGGAAGAAATGAGGACAATGAGACACCGTTGAGATTTAATTGTGACAATTCTGCTAATGCTGTTCTTCGGAATACAGCATCTCGGTAACAAAGAAATTACTGTGTAGCACACCAGCAGGGTATAAACGAACTGTAAGCGGACCCAGAGACTATTCACAGAATCGACTGTGGCTAGGTCGCTTCCAGACACCTAATTGAACGTAAACAGATGCCGAACAAACGCTTTCTGGCTGCCAGATGTGAACCATGCGCGAAGGCAGTTGCGCACGGTCGTTTTCTCATCCGATGTGCCCGGCAAGCCAAATACGGGCGTGTATCTCTTGATGGTTCCGATGCCTCTAGCGCTCTCTGCGTCCGTTTTTCGACGGCAATCACCTAGTGGTTGGTTGTGTCCCCCCACAGAGGAGTTATTTCTCCTTCCGCGGATGGTGGCAACTTGTTTCTCACATGATCCTAAAAGCTGACACCCAACGCCGAAGCTTGGCGGAAGACCTCTTCAATGACGAATGACCACTTCAAAAAATCTAACAATAATTTATTGACGGGAAATATACAGGTAGCAAAATGGTGATATAAGTATTTCTGAGGTCTTTGTTTTCCGATCGCTTCAATTTTCCCCTGTTCGCTACTATTGATAATGTAGTAGTAGTAGCTATTCCAAACCCGCAGCGAGTCTACAACAGTTACTTACTTTGTACCTGTGTGTCTGTTCCGTCCACATGGTGTGTACGTGCTCTTAACACATCGTTCTGAGATATTTCTAGTGACTCCCGAAGCCAAATGTTTCACGGGTTTATATAAGCGACCCTCTACCGCCGAGTACACTTTCCCTTTTTTTTTTTTTTTTTTTTTGCATTGATGTATGCAAAAATTTCCACCTTCATCTAGATTATCTCAATGTCCATTGTTCCAAAAAACACATGGTCCCTGCAAAACAACATTTCTCCAACTTTTAATGAGAATCACCTTATGACTTAGCGGCATAGTATTAAGAACTTGTCCCTAACAGATTTCAGCACGGAAACCCAAGTGAATATTTTTCTCATCGGGAAAAGGAGGCCATCTTTGATAAATTCCGAAAGTAATGACTTTTCGCCAAATCAATTCTCTCATCAATTCCATTTTATTTAGCGAATGTCCTTAAAATTCTCAGTTTCTTTTCACATTTTCCTCGTAATTATTTAAAACATCCCACAGGGGGGTTCGCGTTTATTTCTAATTTCTAATCACTTCAAATCACCATTTGGCTTTCTTATGCAAGTAAACGCCGAACCATGGCCGGTGCACTGTTAGAAGAGTAAAGGAAAGTAACACGGAACATGTAACGCTAGATACCATTTCAGATAGATAGATAGATAGATAAAAAGAAAGAACAGAATTAGATAGATAGATAGATAGATAGATAGATAGATAGATAGATACATAGATAGATAAAAAGAAAGAACAGAATTAGATAGATAGATAGATAGATAGATAGATAGATAGATAGATAGATAGATAGATAGAAAGAAAGAACAGAATTAGATAGATAGATAGATAGATAGATAAAAAGAAAGAACAGAATTATATATATATATATAGATAGATAGATAGATAGATAGATAGATAGATAAAAGAAAGAACAGAATTAGATAGATAGATAGATAGATAGATAGATAGATAGATAGATAGATAGATAAAAAACAAAGAACAGAATTAGATAGATAGAACAGAATGAGATAGATAGATAGAAAGAAAGAACAGAATGAGACAGATAGATAGATAGATAGATAGAAAGAACAGAATGAGATAGATAGATAGATAGATAGATAGATAGATAGATAGATAGAAAGAACAGAATGAGATAGTTAGATAGATAGATAGATAGATAGAAAGAACAGAATGAAATAGATAGATAGATAGATAGATAGAAAGAACAGAATGAGATAGATAGGTAGATAGAAAGAACAGAATGAGATAGATAGATAGATAGAAAGAACAGAATGAGATAGATATATAGATAGATAGATAGAAAGAACAGAATGAGATAGATAGATAGATAGATAGATAAAAAGAAAGAACAGAATTAGATAGATAGATACATAGATAGATAGATAGATAGATAAAAAGAAAGAACAGAATTAGATATATATATAGATAGATAGATAGATAAAAGAAAGAACAGAATTAGATAGATAGATAGATAGATAGATTGATAGATAGATAGATAGATAAAAACAAAGAACAGAATTAGATAGATAGAAAGAACAGAATGAGATAGATAGATAGAAAGAAAGAACAGAATGAGACAGATAGATAGATAGATAGATAGAAAGAACAGAATGAGATAGATAGATAGATAGATAGATAGATAGATAGATAGATAGATAGATAGATAGATAGATAGAAAGAACAGAATGAGATAGATAGATAGATAGATAGATAGATAGATAGAAAGAACAGAATGAGTTAGATAGATAGATAGATAGATAGATAGATAGATAGATAGATAGATAGATAGATAGATAGATAGATAGAAAGAACAGAATGAGATAGATAGATAGATAGATAGATAGATAGATAGATAGATAGATAGATAGATAGATAGATAGATACCTCGTTTCGGATTATTAACCACTTAATGTTTTACCGAGATATAATATCAGTATTTGAATCTAATTATTTATTTGTTGAATGATGACAACACTAGATGAAGGGGAAGCTTAAAGCAGTGTACTGTATAACCAATAACATACGATGCTCGTGGGTGTTCACAGTAGGGTCAGCATAACGCGGCCTGGGAGTTGTGGGTTTATGTAGGGCGTATAGCGATTTGCTTAGGTCAAGACACAATGCGTAAAAGTTGCGTGTCAGTCAAATCCGAGTGATAAGTATTCAATAATCATCGAATGAAAACATTTATTTTTCATTCTAACGAGAAATAGAATGAAAAAGATGAAAGCTCCATCCCTCTAAGTGGCGTAATTGATATCGGCTTGGAAATCTGAGAACCGATTTTGAATTCCAGTCAGGTTCCTTATATTTGAGAAATATACGATCCATATCTTCCTCCACCTATGGATTAAATAGTAGGGCTTGTATCTGGAAAAAGCATTGCTATTCTAAAAGATGGTAAATACAAGATTTAATCGCAAACAAAGAATTATTCTTATAATTCAAAATATGTTCCGGCTTTAAGTAACCCAAAAATGGTTGATAAACCGTAAAAAAGCAAATCAAACCAAATCTCTCTAAGTAACGGTTGAAGGAGATACCAGTCAAATTATTTATTAGACTAACTGATTAATTGACTTCAAATTAATTGGCCACCAAATATATAGTACTTGCCGTAGATCCAAATATTAAAGACAAAAAATAAATAAATACGGCTAGGAAAAAGTTCGAAGAATTTAATTGAAGGTGTTATTTTACAGAAAGAGAACATGGTAACAATGTGTATAAATGTGCCATATACCTTCTCTCTAACCCTGAAAGGGAAAATTAGTGAACATTACAAAGTCTATTTTTACTCACAAGTCCAGCACATCATGTTGCAGGTATCTTCTTTTTTATTTGTTTCAGGCAAACATCTAGTGGCGTCTATTCCATTTCTATATCCTTTACAGACTAACGCTTCACTTATTGGTCACTAAAGTTACATGATCGTCCAAGCGCGATGTTTATTAATTAGGGAAAAGGAAGGAAAGTTAACCAAACAATACTATTAAAGTTGATCGTATAAGAGGTTACTCCTTTATTGATTCAAAAATATATTTTAAGCGCTGATTGGCCAACGTGTTGATATGCTACAGACCACTTAAAGTAAGAAAACCTTTTGAGCTCATTCCTGAAATTTAACTCTACGTAGTAGAGAGTTCTCTACAGCATTGTTTCATTTTATTTATTTCATTTTATTTTGTTATTATATATATTACTCTTTATTTCATCTATTTTCTACTGTTCAAAAATGCAATCAGCCATTTTATGTAATGATATGCGGGGGTGACACGTAATAAAACACAGAGGCCAAACTAAATGACATAATGCAAATGATTGATTGGTACACGAAGCGAGAGAAACAAAGATGCTATCAACATATGGGGACACTTTTTAGCCGACAGAAATAACCGCACATTAAAGATCAAAACGATATAGAAAAGAATAATCGATAATTGTCGGTTCATTCCTCTCCAGTGAGTTGTTCTTTGATCATTTACTTGCTTTTTCCTGCTTCTCTTCTAACCAAATTTGGTTAGAAGTACGGGAGTTTTATTTTATTTATTCCTTTCTGCAATTACTAACAAAAGCTTCCACCCAACGTGGGTGGTTAATGACGCAAAAACCTGACATTGTGAAAATTACAAAACTGCTGTCAAAAGGACGCCATGATTATAATCTAGTGCATTAAAAACTAATAATTTACTGGGGCTTTACATGTCGCAACGGGGAGAATTCTAACTTACTCAAGCGACAAAGATAATCCATTTTAAGTTAGAATTATTGTGCTTAAGATATGTCTGATGAGGGGTATAATTTTATTTTAATGTTCGTAGATTATTTTAAATTTTCGTAATTCAAGAAAATATGCCGAAATCACATCTACAATGCCATTGAATTTTATCAAAAAATATAAGCACGCATGCGCAGTCATTTGGCAAAATGGTGCTGGTTTATGAATTTTTTTTTTATTGTTTTTGCTTGTTAACAAAAATGAAAGTAGTGGATTATCAAAAGAATTATACCTTGTACCACGGGTACAGCCTGAAATAATCACATATATATTGCAACAAATTTAATTTTAATTAATTTAATTTTTTTTTCCAATTACTTTAGATTTGAACAGACTTTTCTAAATTTTACTTAAAGCAATTTTTTAATGAATGCTCACTTTTCTTCTGTTTTATATCCGAATTTCCCATAAATTATTCATGCCAATGTATGATATCACATCAGCGAAGTTATCCTGTCTGCTGCTCTGGGATAATCATTGCTTTCGCTGCCTTCATCACTCGAAAAGGACCTTCAATCGGTTGTGAACTGGGGCAGGAATTGGCTGGTTAACTTTAATGCCTCCAAAACAAAACTGCTCTCTATTAATCACCACAAGGATCCTTCCCTGCATCCCATTAGAATGTCGGAAGCTCAACTTCTCGAGAGCTCCTCTCTGCGGCTGCTCGGTCTCACGCTGTCTGCTGACTTGAGATGGAACAAATACATTGAATCAATTGCTTCTTCCACCGCAAGGAAAGTTGGGTCCCTGTGCCGGGCCAGGAAATATTTCTCCCCGGAATCGATCCTCCAATTTTAAAAATCAACCATCCGCCCTTGCATGGAGTATTGCTGCCATATATGGTCTGGAGCCCCTTCTGTTTGCCTCGGGGTTCTTGATAAGATCCAGAGACGGGTATGCAAGGAAATCTGGCTTCTCGTCTGCAGTCTCTCTCTCACAGACGCGCCGTCGCCTCTCTTTGTCTCTTTTACAAATACTTCCATGGTAATTGCTCTGATGAGCTGCTATCGCTGGTTCCCAGGCTCCATGAATTCAAGCGTCATACGAGGCTGGCATCCCGTTCCCACCCTTTCACTGTTGAAACTGTTAAATGTAGACGTCTCTTTTACTCCAATAGCTTCATATCTCGCACCTCACGCCTGTGGAACTCCCTTCCCTATTCCCTGACAACTATAATCTCCAACTATTCAAATGTAACGTCAATCGACATCTCCAGTTGCATTGATCTATCTACCATCCTTCTCCACATCCTTTCCTCTATCACTCCTATCTGCTCTTGCTCCAAATCCTCTGTAACCCCTTGCGTGCTAGTGACTTTCAGCCTTGCCTGGGGTGAAAAGCTTAAAAAAAAAAGTCACGAATCACGATTCGACTCACTGTCAGAGTAAAAAGGCCGAGAACACTTCCAACAATGGCATCTGAAAATGACGACATAATTCTTTACAAATTTATATCGGTGAATTACTTTCATGATCGCTGCCATTTTTAGATGACAGGATATTTTTACGAGGTACTCTCTAAATCAAGTTTACTTATGGTAGATATAAATATCGCCACCAAGTGAAGACATGTAGACATAGAGTTCGTTATCAAAGGGGAAAAATGAAATTAAAGTTTTTTTTGGGGGGGTGTTCAGTATAACACAGGGTTTTCCAACCTTTTTTTTGGTATGGCGATAAACTACATCCGACATCGAGGCCTCTGATCGGGAGGTTTTAAGGAGTGTGGAACCACCTCTTAATTGCTGCTCTTCACAGGTCCACCCTGACTCGGGTGGTAGCACCTGTTAGGGTCCCAGCTATTGTCAAATAGTGAACACCCAAACTGGGGTCAAAACACTATCAAAGTGTTTAAATAGGTTTTAATACCAGCAATACATTTTTGCAAAAAATATTACCAGCTATACATTTTTGAAAAAAAATATTACCAGGAATAAAAATCTTGTTGGCATTAAATAACCCATTGAGGTTGATATACCGTAAAACAAACCAAACCATTTTAAAATATTACCAGCAATATATTTTTGGAAAAAAAATATTACCAGCAATAAAAATCTTGTTGGCATTAAATAACCCATTGCGGCTTATATGCTGTTAAACGAAACGAAACCAAACTTTTTTTTGCGTCAGTGGAAACATGTAGATAAGATAAGATAAGATAATGTAGTAGTAGTAGTAGTATTCATATATGTATTACGTATATTTTGGGGAAACCGCACAGTACATAATCTCTGCATTTTTCACTTTCACATGGAAAATTTTCCACGGATCAACTATATAGTAACTATTCAAAAGCCTACGATGATTTGTAAATTGTCTTAACGGACACTTTTCCTGCTTTGATAAATTAGATATGTCTAATATTATAAAAAAAAAATAAAAAAAACAATTTTATATTAAATAAAAATTATCATGAGGTCACTTCTTAATTTTACTGGCAAAGTTGTTTATGGTCTTTCCTTATCTGATTTATATCCGAAAAAAAATGATATTTCCTCTATAAAACTACTTGAACCCTAATCACCCTTCTCAAAACTCTAAAAAATACTAAAATATTCCTTGCTTGCCAGGATATTGATTTTTTTGTTTCGTGTAGCATATGTTAAAATGCCTTTTTAATATTCAAAATGTTATATATGCCTACCACTGGCCTACCATTTTAGTCCACTAGCTAATCGCAGCTCACAGATGAAATCGCCCACCGGTGGGCGATATCGCCCAAGTTCGGAAACCCTGGTATAGCATAAGCAGTCACAGAAGCTCTTAATGCGTAACGTCACACCAGCGAACTAACTTGTCAGCTGTTCCAGATCAGATAAATTTCTTGTGAGATGACGATAAACTACATCCGCGTCCTGGGTAAGACAATAAACTACGTTCAACAGCAAGGCCTCTGATCAGGAGGTTTTTTTTATTATTTTGGCGGGAGAGCACCAGTTAATGGCAAATAGTTAACCCTAAATCTGGTGTCAAAACACTATGTAAGTCTAAAAATACATTTTTATAGTAAATATACCAGCAATACATTTCATAGTTAAAAAAAGACCACCAGCAATGTATTTTGGGGAAAAAAAAGTACTTGTAATGCATTTTTGTAAAAGTAATTACTAATGCTTCCAAGAAAACTAAATTTCAGATTTAAATGATCCATAATGAGTTGATATGCCACTAAACAAACTAATGTTTACCAAGTGGCAAGTAAAGTTTTCCTGATTAGTCAAATAGCTTTTTGCATACCTCTATCAAGTAAGTACAGTTTCTGCTTTTAGTCATAACATTCACATAGAGTACAAGCAGTTTTATTAGTTTACTGAAAATAAAATATAAACCTATTTTTGCATATTTGAATTTTGGGAACTTACAAAATCATTTCTTAATACTGACCTTTGAAAATGATTTTTAAGACTAAAACCTTTTTCTCTCATTTTTATTTATCCTATAAAAAAACAGAAAGAACAATATATAGCAAGAAAATTAAAAACTGAATGATATATCTACAATATTTTAAACACATACTGTGATTGAAAACCCCACGATACTAATGCTATGACAAAATACCTCACAGTACTAACGATAGATTAATGAGAATGTCATCAGAACTTGTTTATTATTATTATTAATAATAATAATAATAATAGTTTATTCAGAATACATTTTTCGTGCCTTCAGTCAAAGCCAGAATGAACGTCAGTGTCATGCGCAGTCAAGTAACGAACATGAACGATAGATCACAAAGGATTACCTCCCTTAAATCCTTTCTCCAAGCTCAATGCACAAAATACATATCCTAAAAACTAAATCTCTTTAATTTTTTTTTTTTTTTTTTTTTGTCAATCTGAAAAAAATATGAATGAAGCAAAATACAATTAGTTTATTGCCAATAGGCGGTAGAAAAATACTTCTATCGTAATTCTATGTCAACTATTTAAAAAAAAAAAACAAAAAAACAACATTCAAAGACGAACTGAATAATTTTTGTTTAAATTTTTGAGTAGTTTTTTCTTTCTTCCTCTTTTACTTGTTTTATTATCACAACGTTCGATTAGTTTTTATATTCTACGACTATTAAGAAATTCAGACAACTTAACATCATTACATCTACGATGAATAGATGTAAACAAACAATATGGCGTGAAAAAATCGCATAACGGTTTTGAAATCAGAGGAATGGGAAGGGGGCTGAAAAGAGAGAAGAAATATGTTGATCTTCTCTACTCTCCTATCTCCAGTATAGGCATTAGTATATCCGTGATATATTGATACATTTACACGACGAAACGTAGGATTAAAGTAAACGAAAAATAATGAACTCCAAAAATGAGTTTTATATGAAAACATTTTATATGCAACAATGAAGTACGCAAATATATCATACTATAATGCAATGTATAAATATACATGTCATAAATTGCCCCATACAAAGAAATTTAAAAAATATATATAAAAGTGGGGACAAGTAATATGTGAAGGGGGAAAATAAAAAGGTCTTACTTGTAACGTCTCTAAGAGGAACACGGTAGAGTTTGTGATAATCATACGTTTCTATTTAGGATGCATGTGAATTGTACCGTGCTCCACAGTCAGCTAAAGTACAAATGAATCTCGCATCCGTGTCCGTTGTGAACTAAGCAGCAACTGACTATCCTCGCTAATAGACTCCCAAGTGTCCTTTTTAAGACATCAGTCAATTCTACTCGTAAAAAGAGAGATAATCGCTTTCTATATTCCTACAAGAGTAATCATCTTAAGCTAACTACAACCCAAGGCTAGAGATCCCGTTTTCCTTGCTATTTTACTTATAGCTCGAGGTGAGAAGAAGTGGATTCATACCTTTCTTAAGTCTATTAGTGCGAAAGTGAATGCATCAAACTAGTCCGAGACTTGAACTGGATGAGAATTAGCGTAGGCTATGTAACTAAAATATGAATAATGTCTGCTAACTTGTCTCTGTGGTCTTAGTAAGGCGTTGCTCACTCAGACAGGTTCCCAAGGGAAAGAGGATAAAATCCTACCTTAAGGGGAAATCTTTTCGGATATGATTTATTATTATTATTATTATTATTATTATTATTATTAATTTAATTGTCGTAGAATGTAGAAACGACCTAAACGTTGTGATAAATAGCAACAAAATGCGAATGAAATGGGAATTAGTCAAGCATCTATAATGATTACAAGATTTGGTGGCTAATTTTTCTTGCTTCTCGAAAGTTATTTTTCTTTATTCCCCAATGAAACAATTTTTTATTGCTTATAGAGTTCTCTCAAGATTACAATACCATCGAAATTCGAAGTTGCAGCAAAGTTACCGAATATGCACACCCGAACACCGAGCAAGCCCTACATGGGTATATTGAATTATTTAAAAATAACTTCTTTTTTTTTTCTTTTTTTGTCAGATTCGATATAGCTCTGAGCAAGTCTGTTCCTTCTGTCGTGAAATTCTGCTCGAAGAATAAGCAAATTTGTATGCCTATCGATGCGTAGTCGGCTTGGCCTTTTGTGAGAATTTCTTTGGAACGGTTGCAACGCGATGAAAGTTAGTTCCGTTTTCAATGGCTACAAGAAAGTCTGAAGACTTTCTCTTCGGGCCGAAATAGATTATTTCAGACGTGGAATAAGTGAAAAAGATCTAATAGCGGAAAGCGTTCTGTAGAAAACGACACACAACACAAGAACGCGTTCTTTTCCCTTCCCCCTGCGTTGGACAGATGAGTTCAGTCGAAGAATATTTCAAATATTTAGAAAAAGATAAAACGTTAAAAGGCGGTTTACGAAAAAAAAGTTATATATGATAGAAAAACATAAAATGAGTGACCATTTTGTAAGTACGAAGTATGTAAAAAGATTGTAAAGCTCCAGGAGTTCTGTTCTGTATTCTTAATAGTGACCCTTGAAGGTTAATATCTGAAAACTGCTTTTTGTGTTTGTGTGTCTGTGTGTGTGAGAGAGAGAGAGAGAGAGAGAAACAACAACCGCAATAATAAAAACTTTATTTTGCCAAAAATATGATCGACCTGGAATAATCCGGAAGACAACGTATTTGATGCCAGCAGTCGTATGCACATGCTAACGTCTGCATAATTTAGCCGCACATTGTTAATTCGCGAAGCCCGTACATTTAATGGCAGCTTTTCTAGCGGAGTTTAAAGTGGATATTTGGTACTATGGCGATCTTAGCATGAACCCCTTTCCCACTTCATTTGTCCTGAGAGATTTAACTTGTGTCTCTCCCCCACCAAAACTAGTTGACCAAAATCATTACTGCTTTAACATTTGGTCAATCAACTCACCAGAAAACTTTGCCCGTCTTAATGTATGTTAGAAATTTTAATGACTTTTCTGAATTTTTTTTCTTCTTTTCTTTTTCTTTCATCTTACTACGTTCATTTAACTTACTTCCTAATATTTTCCCTCTTTCTTTGTTTTAAACTTTGTTAATATTTGCCACAGTAGATATATATATATATATAGATAGATAGATAGATAGATAGATAGATAGATAGATATTATAAATTAATTGATTTAAAATATGGTATTTTCGCTACACAGTGATAACCATGTTTCAAAAATGGAAGCTAAATCTCTTGAATTTAATTTTGTTATTAAATTAAAGACATTAGTTCCATTTCCTCGACAAGCGAATTTTCAATTAATTTATAATATTAATGCTCTGTAAATTTACATTGAGCACTATTGTGTAAAAATAAAAATATCTATAAGAACACCGGATTTTATATCTTACTGTTCTTTCTTTCATATATATATATATATATATATATATATATATATATATATATATATATCAATCACTGCCTATGTCCTATCATCACTGATAGAATCAGTGAGGCTCTTGATAACAAACACACCTCGAGGACCATAACTAGATATCTCAGAGGCATAAAGGCTTACAAGCTCTCCAGTTATTGAATCACTTGAATGGTCTTCTTAGTCAGAAAATCCTTCCTAACAGTGAAGGTCGTTATTAATGGCCAGTCGTCCGGAGCTCTAGTGGCCAATGCAGGCGTCCCTTAGGGGTCACTCGTCGGACCAACCCTCTTTTTGATCTACATAAATGATCTGCCTAAGAATATACTCAGATCATTTGTCAACACCTATGCCAATGATAAGAGTATATATGGGCACACCTCTGAAACTCTCGATGGTCAGAGATTGGCGACTGATCTCTTTTCCGATCTTGACCAAACTACCCATTAGGTTAAAAACTGCCTGGTTACATTCAATATCTCGAAGACCAAGCTAGTTATATTCCATCATCGCCGATCTGACCCCGAACAACCACGAATCAGGATGAACGGATGTCCTCTCCGGGAAGCATCGTGCCTAGAAAGACTATTGCGTCTCAAACTCGCACCCCACCTTTAGTGGAACTCGTACGTACGATCCTTTGCCAGGATACAGGTGAAATGGTCGACTCTCTGTGCCGCTTCAGTAAATATGACACCTCCTACTATCCGTTACCTTTACAAGAGTCAGATCATGCTAAAAATGGAGTACAGTTGTCATATATGGCGGGAACTTACCTCACTCTCCAACCTTGATAGTGTTCAAAAACGTCTCCAAGCCATTGTGGGAGACGAATTACATCGGTCGACATTTTTTTTTTTACCCAAATGTTGTTAAGCAATGGGCACCTGTTTCTGAACTATTTTTTCACACTGAATCTGAAAATAAAGTCCATTTCGCCCCATCACATCACGCTTTCTTAGTACAGATAATTTCCATTTTTCTTAAAATAGGCCAAAATAGATTAAATATGTGAGTGACATAGATGAAACATTTCGTTTCATATTAAAATGATTTATCATTCAAGAAAAAGTATCCAAATAGCTTTCAAAATGAATTCTAAGCTATTTCAGTTCAGATAAGATAAGATGACTTGAAAATGCTTGTTTTTATGAGAGATATCTCACTAGAAAATGTTCTTATGTCCTCAATGTTCTTAGCTTGTTAAAAATTTGTGATTTGTGTTTCTTATCTACTTTTCATAGAAGAAGCTCTTTAGAAGTCATTCAAGAAAAGCGATTTTAGTTTTTATTAGTAGTTTTCACTTTAAGCCTGAAACCGTCATAAGACTTGAAATAGCCCTTTAAACTACTCGGGTGCAACATGAGTATCAAGATTCACTTTTTGTTTAATCACCTAGATCAGTTTCCTAATAATCTTGGGGATTGTAGTGATGAACAGGAAGAGAGGTTTCGTCAAGATCTCAAGGTAATGGAAGAAAGATACGGAGGCGGATGGGATGTTAACATGATGGCTGATTTCTGCTGGAACATCAAAAGAGATCAACCTTTTCAAAAGCACCGTAGAGTTTCAAAGAGAGAAAGATTTATACCATTGTATGGACTAAAATGAATGTATTTTTCATTCCTTTGTATCTTCTTTGTCTGTTTTGATTCAAAAATTGATGACATATGTTTGCTTTAATTTAATTTTGGGTGAGATTTTTCTGAAAACTTATCCTGGACTGAATTCTTAAAGTTATTGGGATACTTTTTCTTTTATGGTAAGTTTTTCTAACCTGAAAACGTTTAATGTCGTTTCTACTTGGGCCTGGCATATCACTGTTAAATTGATATTTTGGACTATTTTAAGAAAAATAGAAATTATCTGTACTGAGAAAACGTGATGTGATGGGGAAAAATAGACTTGATTTTCAGATTTAGCGTGTAAAATAGCTCAGAAACATGTGCCCATTGCCCAGCAACATTTGGGTCCGAAAAAAATGTCGACCGGTGTTAATCTCCACCCTTCAACCTCTCTCCCACAAGCCGGATATGGCAAACCTCTCGCTGTTCTACCGCCGCTTCCACGGAAAGTGCTCGGACGAACTACATTCCCTGGTCCCGCCAAGTCAAACCATCACAGCAAGAACACGCCATACCACTTACATAGTAGCAAACCCCCCACATTCCCTCCGTATGCCATCGATGTGAAATAAGTTCCACTCGAACAGCTTCTTCCCACGTGGAACCGACTCCCAACAGAATGTTTTCCCCGATCACTACAATCTTAACCTGTTCATGGCAAGGTTTAACCATTATATTCCATTCCTATACACACATATTGCCTCCTAACGTAACCTTCTACCACGAGTGAACCTTACTGTAAAAGAAAAATGGAGCGAGCAATAATAATTAGTATTGTTTTGATAAAGTAGTTAGCTAACTTATCTTATTAAGATGAAGACGTTTATGGATTATATATATATATATATATATATATATATATATATATATATATATATATATATATATATATATATATACCCAAGTGTGGGATTGGTATATACGGAGTAAATTCCAATAACCAACAATTATTCTTCTTTAAAGAGTGCTCAATACAGAGTAGAGCAGATATAATCATTTATTTAAATATTATAACATAAATATGTTATAAAATCACTACAAAAATAGCCATATATATATATATATATATATATATATATATATAATCATTTATTTAAATATAACATAAATATGTTATAAAATCACTACAAAAATAGCCATTTCGTTTCGACACTTCCAGTGTCTTATCAAGTGATGATGTTGAAGCAACATCATCACTTGATAAGACACTGGAAGTGTCGAAACGAAATGGCTATTTTTGTAGTGATTTTATAACATATTTATGTTATATTTAAATAAATGATTATATATATATATATATATATATATATATATATATATATATATATAGGGTGAACTAAAAGTCTTGTCACACCCACATAATATAGTTTTCTGATTTAGATGGCTGATGACACGAGCGCCTACAGTTTGGAAGAGAGGCTTCTCGGTGTGTGACAGCGTCAATGAAAGTGAATAAACTGAAACCAGTACATGTGCTTTGTATTACTGTATTACTTCCTCTGCTATGGCTCTCATTAAATTTTAGGTAGGGGATGACATGACTTTCGGACCGCCCTGTATATATGGCTTGGATATATATATATATATACAGACTCACACACACACACCCATGCATACATACATACATATAGATATATATATCTTGGTGGTTATACGAAAATGATTGAGCATAACCGCTCCCTGTAGAGTGGTGGCGAACTAAGCAAAATCTGAAATTGAAATACGTTTAGAAGAAAATCGGTGTACGATACGACCTTCATAACTGACACGCTCTCTATACATATACATACGTATACATACATACATATAACAATACATATACATACGTATACATACATACATATAACAATACATATACATTCATATACGTATACATTTATATACATATACATACATACATACACATATATATACATATGCATATATATATATATATATATATATATATATATATATATATATATATATATATATATATATATATATATATATATATATATATATATATATATATATATATATATATATATATATATATATATATATATATATATATTAAAAAAAATAAAGGAACCGTGGAGTAATGAATAGCGTCTTGGATTGAGAGGATCGGAGAGTCGAGTTCGAATTCCAGTCGAATCCATTACATTCACTTACGTCTAATACCCATGGGGAAGGTGTGAATCCTCTTCTTCTACAATGCTATGGGTAAATTAGTCTCGAAGAAGGACAACTCTGAATTCAAAATGTGTGGAGAGTCGTTTGGGGACCTTGTGCACCAGGTTTCTGTATTCAGCCCTTCAAAAAGTGTGGATGGTTCAAAAAACAAGAACAAAAATGTCACCACTATAATCAAATTATATATGCTGGGTGTCTGGGTATCGATTCCTCATACGACGAATACGACGGGAGAGTCGATAATATATATATATATATTATTTAAAAAATATCAAACACATAAAATTATAGGTAGTAATTTTTATTTCATGAGATCTCTAAAATTTATTTGTAGGTCTTAAAGATTAAGAGCTGCTTTTTTTTAGACCTCTCATGAAATAAAAATTATTGCCAATAGTATTTTAAGTGTTTGATATTCTTTAATTAATAATAATTTTACTGTCTTTTAACATAGAGCTCTCCTTGGATCTATATAATCCTGGAAATTTCATACGGATTACCATATTGTATCATTACCACACACACACACACACACATATATATATATATATCAAGAAAATCGTTGAATCCATACCAAGAATTGTAAAAATAACCGGTGGGTGCACGCATAAAAAAAAATATTATTTAATCAAGAAGTAACGAAATAAAAAATTGGAATACGCCTATATTTTCAAAAACTTTAGAAAACCCCAAAATATTCAAGAAAAATGAGTTCTGTCTATGATACCGCAAATAACATTGTTATATTATCTTTTGACGCTGAGGTCCGAAAGATAGAGAAATGAAAGAAAAGGAATGATGAGAGAGTATAAAGAGACAAGAAAATTACGAAAAGAAGATAATAACCACAACATGTAACATATGTACACATACGTATGAGCAAAAATTTGTCACTTGGTTGACTGATGTTACCTTCAGACTTCCGACTCCAGAGTTTCGCAGACGGACCCGTTCGTCCACTCTTCTGGGTGTATCAGCAATTAACTTCTTATATTTCTCGATTTTTTATGCACTTATCATTGGTGCATTATTTTCGGATTCACAACATTGAATCCATACTAAGAATTGTTGCTATTGTAAGCCAAAAGGGGTTTTCCAATCTAAAAGAGCATACCGAATAAAGCAACTAGTGAGTGCAAATGTATCATCAATCAGCTAATAAACTTTTTATTTGTATTAATTCTAATTTTACATACATATATATATGTGTGTGTGTGTGTGTGTGTGTGTGTGTGTGTGTGTGTGTGTGTGTGTGTGTGTGCAGGTATGCAGAAAAATAGGAAAGAACACGTTAGGTAAATAATCCGGAGTTCCTTAGTATTTTTGTTTTTATTTTTTTTTTAAGACAGTGCTCCATACAGAAGTAGAGCTTATATTATTTTTTTAAAAATATGATTCCTTCGCTACATAAGAGTTCTCATGTTTCAAAAACGAGAGCCAAAAACCCTCAATATAATTATTGAAATTAAGGTGAATTAAGGTATCGGGTCTCGTTTCATCCTCAAGCGAAAATTTAGGAATAAGCTATCTTGTGGTTTGCGCGTGTTTATAAGTATGTTCCTTTGCAACATTAATTACTATGGAAACGGCTGGGGGCGGCCATTTTGGTTAGGTGGTCGAAGAGTTAATTCTTATCTACAGGTCGGTCACCTTCGGAAAGTTTATGCCAGGTTATGGTGGGGTGTCTATTTCAAAGCCGAATGTGGCGGTCACCGTCTGGTTAGTTTAAAGCGAAAGATCCGGGATTTTGGTCCTAATTCCTCAGATCTCCATTTTCATACAAAAATATTGGTGAATTATTTTTCTAGGCTTAAAAACTTCCATATTATTGTGTTTCATTCATGCGCACATGTGTTTAAGGAGGCAGTTTTAAGTTGTTATAAGGTGATAGAAAGAGGAGCAGGAGGAGGAGGAAGACGATAGATATGTGATCGAAATTAGAGAGGGAAAGGAAAGATAGGAAGATGTTTATATCTATATTATTATGGGAAAGGTGGTGGCGTAAGAAAAAAGAGATGGCAGAATAGAAAACAACTATTTGTCTTCTATTCTGTGTTATCTCTTTTTTTCTTCACCTCGTTCGTCTAATTTTCTTTTTTCCTGTGAAAAAACTTGATAAATAGGTCAACATGTCTGGTCTCTTACCCCCCACCACCTTTCCCATATGGATCTTAATAAAGAAAAATATAAACATTTTCCTATCTCTCCTTTCTCTCTCTAATTTCGATCACATATCTATAGTCTTCCTCCTCCTCCTCCTCCTCCTCCTCTCTATCACCTTATATCAACCTATATCTACATCTGGCAGCAAGACCTATGATCAGGAGATTGGAGGTTTTGAGGATCGTGGTGGGACTACCTCTTAATTGCTGTTGTTCCCAGGTCCAATCTGATCCACAGTGGTAGCAACTGTTAGGGTCCCAGCCATGGGCAAATAGTGAACCCCCAAACAAAAACAAAACACTATGAAAGTATAAAAATAACTTTTTGTAGTAAAAATACCAGCAATACATTTTATATAAAGTTACCAACAATGCCTATTTATAGTAAAATTACTAAAAAATACATTTTCAAAGCAAAATGACCAACAATACATTTTATAGTAAAATGACCAACAATACATTTTATCTGTAGTTGAAGGCAAAGAATTACGTTCAAAATATTTAGATTACGGCATTAAATAACTAATATAGCTGCATATTCCGCTAAACAAAATCAAACCACCAAACAAACTAACCTTTATTTTTTGTCCCCCACTTGCTTTTATAGAAAATGGTTCTTTTGGAATGCTGGTGTCACTTCAGTAATATTGATAGCCATCCGGGCTATCACAGTTGAATAGATTTCCATTAGAGAACAATGCGAATTTCCATTCCTGGTCCCAGGTTTGGTGATCAGCAATATTCAAACAAGAACGAATGGTTTGATTTATAAATATATAAGATAGATTCTGGCGAGAAAAATTTTCTAGCTCAACACAGGGAACTAATTTTCCTAGCTGTTGATTCAATATACTCTTTCCATTTCATGTTCGCGAAAAAAACGTTAACCCGCGAAGACGCACTGGGTCACTCTCCTGGAGGTAAGCATCAGCCATTTTGATGGAAGGTAAAAAGTGTTCTCTTAGACGATTAAAAGAGATGACATTAAAAAAAATAATATATTTTTTGTTTGGTAATGGATAAAATTTATAGAAAGCTCCAAAAGCCATATTTGAGCCTGTTCAAGATGATCTGCCTAAATTTTATCTTTTAAAAAAGATACTAAACGAATTTATATTTACCTGCGTGAATGCCTCCCGTGCGCCCGTCTCGCAGATCTATCATATTTGTTCTCCATCATGGTAGCCTTGTGTCATACCAGGTTAAAGTGAATAAACAACTCCAAAATAGGTTTTTCTGCTGGAAACATATCATACCAAACAAACAAATAAACACACACGTGCGCACCACCCAAAAGATCAGTAATTTGACTATGAAAATATTACTACACTGAACAGAACACACTAATCGAATGTAGTACGGAACTTTGCCGCTACTCATTATGAGCAGTACCCCAATGCCCAGTTTGCATTATCTCCGAAGTAGTACTGCCAGGAAATCAGATATGCAAAACTTTAATCCACTAGGCCAGATGTTTCTTGACTTCCTGCAGTCATGAGTTCAATCTCTGGGTTTGGCAGTGCAGAAAAGTCATATACTCTGGTTCAATAGAAGAAACGACACGAAGGAGAATAAGAGTGATGAGTATAAACTTTACAATGACACAATGATATTCTACAATGCTGTTCGCCCTGTACAAGGCCCAAGCGCCACTCGAGGTAGAATGTTACAGAGTAAAAGGCACAGTTTATGGATATCTTTTTTTATCAATTCGCCTCAAGCAAGGCGAAAACGGCACCAAGACGCAAGGGGCCACTGGGAGTGAAAGAGGATGAAAAGATTTTAGAGCGAATCGGAAACTAGATGCTGAACAGGGAACAAGGGATAAACTTCTAAACCTTTTCAAAAGACAGGGGAGGGGTGTGAACCGGACGAACCTACCTACGCCAACTGAGGAAGAGAGAAAAAAAAATTAGTAACTAATATGAAATATCCCCTAAATGTGGAAAGCGAAGAATAATGTCCTACCGTTGAGGAAAGGTTCGGCTCAACGGCCAAAACGCCGTTAGTATAACAATCAAGATTAATATATCAATATTGGTTCGAATAGAAACACAAAGAATAATGGAATTTTTTCATGAAAAAAGAAAGAGAAAAAAAAGAAAAAAGAGAAAGAAAAAGAAAAAAGAGAAAGAAAAAGAAAAAAGAGAAGAGAAAGAAAAAGAAAAAAGAAAGAAAAAGAAAAAGAAAGAAAAAGAAAAAGAAAGAAAAAGAAAAAGAAAGAAAAAGAAAAAGAAAGAAAAAGAAAGAAAAAGAAAAAAAAGAAAGAAAAAGAAAAAAAGAAAGAAAAAGAAAAAAGAAAGAAAAAGAAAAAAGAAAAAGAAAAAGGAAAGAAAAAGAAAAAGGAAAAGAAAGAAAAAGAAAAAGGAAAAGAAAGAAAAAGAAAAAGAAAAAAGAAAAAGAAAAAGAAAAAAGAAAGAAAAAGAAAAAAGAAAGAAAAAGAAAAAAGAAAGAAAAAGAAAAAAGAAAGAAAAAGAAAAAAGAAAGAAAAAGAAAAAAGAAAGAAAAAGAAAAAAGAAAGAAAAAGAAAAAAGAAAGAAAAAGAAAAAAGAAAGAAAAAGAAAAAAGAAAGAAAAAGAAAAAAGAAAGAAAAAGAAAAAAGAAAGAAAAAGAAAAAAGAAAGAAAAAGAAAAAAGAAAGAAAAAGAAAAAAGAAAGAAAAAGAAAAAAGAAAGAAAAAGAAAAAAGAAAGAAAAAGAAAAAAGAAAGAAAAAGAAAAAAGAAAGAAAAAGAAAAAAGAAAGAAAAAGAAAAAAGAAAGAAAAAGAAAAAAGAAAGAAAAAGAAAGAAATTCTCACTCTGTATAATACGCATTGAAAATTGAGAAGTAAACTATTGTCATTGGTCAGCAATTAATTACTAACAACATCGAATATATATGTTACGGGTTAGCAAGCTTGTCTAGCTAGATCCATTACGACTGAATACTGGGTTCAGTCCTCACTGGGTGCTCCATACTTCCAACCTTGTGCCATATCTAACTTGCATTTATCAAATCCCTATATGTTAAAAAAATTATTATATTCTTCAAAAGTATAATTAAACCTGCCCCTTGCGTTGTACTGTACAGTGTAGGACTATAAAATATACCATCACGATTTAAAACGCCAACTGATTGCGAACTTTCACTTGTATAGGACTGGTGGGGGGGATTAGGGTGTTGTTGAATTAGAAACATGTGCTGTTTATTCCTGCTAGAAGAAGGTCCGACTACAAGAACATAGCGGGCTCAAGTTGAGTCCAACCGAAGATGTAAAGAAAACAATCAAGACCGATATACATATATGTCAACAAATGTATGTATTAAAGAACAAATTTACAATGGACATAGACATTAACATTTGTGTTTGTGTGTGAACGTAAAGAGTTTGTATTTTGGTGAATGTTCGTACGTACGTGTATGTGTGTTTCATGACGTTTTCCCACAAGTGGGCGAAAACGCGGGTCTCTACGAGAGATCACATTTTTAAATGTGTCCGCTGAAATGCTACGTAAAAAGGTTATTTACCTCACCACCCCGCGAGGCAGGATGTGGCACAAGGCCGTTATTTAATGCGGGGTAAAAACCGAGCCCGTAGGCTCGGGCAAAAATTCAAAGTAAGTAAAAAGTAATATTTAGCCCCCCCCCTCCCCAGAAGGGCTACATGTGGCACAAGGCCGGGTTTAATGTCGGTTTTCCGAGCCCGCAGGCTCGGCCAAAAATATCCCCTATTGGAACCCGTAAAAAACGGGTTCAGTGACAGTCCACCTCCCCGAACGAGAGATTGCCCCTCGGCACAGCCTCGTCCGGGTTCCTCTCTGTCCGGAGGCAGAGAGTTCGACCAAATAACTCGACCCGGGGCCAAGGAAGTAAAAAGAGATTATTTATTCCTGTACTTTAACAGAAAATGTGGCACAAGGCCGAAGTGGGGAATGAGGAAAAGGTCGGTCTTCTGTCTTAACTTCTAAACTTAGCTAGCCACAAACGCTGACCCAATCATACTAACAATATTTCTTGCACCAAAAAGTAAAAAGTGAACGAGGCAAGAAGTCGCCCAGTATTTATAGTGTAGGGAGAGCGTCCCCTAGTGAACAATTAGGAAATTAAGGAGGAGGTAACTCCGACAGACTCAACCCAAATTAACTAAAGTTACTGCGAATTTATATGAAATCACTGAAACAGGAAAGATTGATTTTTTTTAAATCATTTCACCCCAAGCAAGGCGATAAAGCCACTAAAACGGGAGGGGATTACTAAGTGTGAAAGAACGTAAGAAAAAACAATAATGCAAATAAGACTAAATCAAATCAAAAGATTCGTTCAAAAATATCATGACCTTTCAGCTTGTGAAGACCAGCATTTCAAACCTTATCAAACGTCTTCGAGATATCCAAAACAACAGCCCGGGCTTCACATTGTTATCTAAAATTTGATAGATTCTTTCGGCAATAACTGTTAACACATCAACAGTTGAATTAGATAAGTGAAAGCTATATTGCTTATCTGAAAGAACCTGTGATGTGATGCTTAAACAATTCAGAAGTAATCAGAGCCTCTAGTATTTTGCCAAAAAAAAAACGGTAGAAGCCTAATAGGTCGACAGTTAGAAGTATCAGACGGTTTTGCCAGAGTTAAATTAATTCCATTATAAAATGGCACTTTTTTTCCATCTTACATTTTTTTTTTTAATTTTGGTCTCGATTTCTTCAAATATCCTCTTTATATAACTGATCAAACGTGAGTTGTGTGTTTTATTGACTTTCCCAGTTTCACTGATACCCCAAACGTGCGTTGAAATAATAAACCGTTATTGTTCTTTATGCTTAATGAATGAAGTTAAAAGACACTTATCTTTTGTTTCTATTCTTTATTGCAGGAAAATAGCCATTTCCAAATCGCTTGACAAAAAAACATTACAATTAAGAGCCATGGAGTATAGTTGACAGTTTGAAAATAGAGCCGAGCCAAGACAAACGGGGGAGATAACTCTTCTTGGTATAGAGCTGCATCGCCGATCATGAAAAGTAGTCACAAGTGTTTAGGAAAAATATAGATATATGAAAAAATAAAATGGAAAAATGCGGAAAATTTTCTTTTCACTTACTTTCTTTTTCAAAATAGCTCAAATGTGTTATTTTTCTTTAATCTTTACCTTTTATTTTACGCTTTTATTTAAGTACGATTATTTTAATTTTGGTAAATTTGTCCCGGTCCCCTCGTTAGGTAAATGTGTTGCGAACAATACTCACTATTAAATAGCCAACCAGACTATTAATTATTATTATTTAATAATAATTAATAGTCTTGTTAACTATTTTTAAGTATTGTTCCACCACCCCCCACAAAATTCGACATAAAATAACTTCGCAACCAACCCAAATCAATTCAAAAGCAACTTTGGGAAAGTTCTCTTTTTAAAGAAAAGACGTGTTTCGCGAATAAAGTTATTCTGAATACATTATGGATATGTAAACTGACGTTTTGATCTAATAAACATTAGTTCATCCTCCCCTATACCGATTTTAGCGGTGGCGGATGTTCGGGTACAAAAATCTAAGGGGACATAACTCATGGCTGACAATCTTTACTATGTGTGTGGATGCTGTTTACAAGCGATTTGTTGGTTACAACAAAACAGCCTTTTAACAACGTATGACGCTATGGGACTGAATTTGACTCTACACAAAACTTCCCAATGTTTATCCTACAAAATATCAAAAATTTGCATTTGAAAACTGGTGTACTTTTAAGAAGAAACATCTTTAAATATGCCAATAAAATGAAGCATTTGTCGCCCTTAGGCTTTTTTTTTTTTTTTAAATCATGGAGGATGCTTTAATTGCCAAAACTTGAGGATGATGAATGTGACCATTAGATAAATATCTCTGAAGCATAAAAAATACTGAAATTTCGATTTTTTTTTTTTTTCTCTCACAAATTTCTATAAAACTTTATATTAATATAAAGTTAGCATAATCATTTTGAGAAAGTTTAACGTTCATACCCGCGAAAAATCGGTGTGAAAAGGACGTTGTCTTTAAAAAATAAAAATTCCATGAATCCAGGTTCATAGAATTTTAATAATGAAACCCAAACCCAATAGTTTTATAAAACAATAAAAATTACCGATGACATATACAGTGGTGATGGTGGTGTCAAGAGAAAAACTGTCCTTTTGACATACCATTTATTTTTGCACGTATGAATTTTAAATATTGCCAATCATTTTATTTTCCACAACCTAAAAGGAAATACTACACCATCAAATTTAAATACAAGTTCACAATATTACAAGGACACCACCATTATATATATCCATAAAGAAAAAATTATTTTTTTCAGAAGTCTTCTTAATGTGACAAGTAAAAGCAAATCAATGTTTCTTACAATTTATTGCCCTTCAAACAAGTCAACAAGAAAAACCACAGGAACCTGTGATTTGAAGAGAATTCACAAATTTAAGAATAAACTCAGCAATTTATTAACAGATTTATATAAAGGGGTACTGAAATATATTTAAGAAAAAGCAAGAGTTGTAAAATATAAAAATAATTTTAAAATTAATGTGACAACAGAAACATTATGAGGGGGTCACTGAAAAGTTCTTGACCCAACTTCCCACCAGGGAAAAAAAAAAAATAATAATTGGAAGCATCATATAACTACTTTTTTATTTTTTGCAATATGGTCTGAAGGATTAAGTTTTTAGAAAATAAAAAGTAAAAATTCTGGACTGGTACCAGTTCTGATTTTTTTTTTTTTTTTTTTTTTTTTTTTTTAGATGCCATTTGTTATAGCTATCAATTATCTGAGAAACAAAGGAAAATAACTACTTGCAAAAATTGTTGTAACTTAAGTTTACACAAGGCCAGATGAACGGGGCACTTAATGAAAATCAAAAATCATTAAAAAAAAAAAGGAACCCATTTATGCATGACACCCAACTGGACATGATCTGAATCAGCTCCAGCCACCAAGCCTAATATATTAGACCATTGTTTTTGTCAACCAGTGTTCCCTGAACCCTAGGAACAGTGATAAATAGGTTATGGCATTTTTGAGTCATTTTTGTTTAATTTTATATTCATAATTTGTTGGTTATTCTAATAAAAGCTTCACCCAGTTATATTTATACTAGTGTACCCATGCAATCAAAATTGATGGCAAGAAGTAATGTATTATATTGTAATTTTTGTTTAATCCAAGTACAATTTTGTAATTTAAAAGTTTGATGTTAACATTAAAAATTGAATAGTATACAATTTATAAACACCTCAGGAAGGATATCCGTACATTATCCTCAAAAATGTTACATATTTATAACCAAAATTATGTTTACTGCAAAAGCACAATATTTTTTGTGTAAACTTTGCAAATCCTTGGCAGACCGTAGATTCGATTTTTAATTACAGTGTTTATTACTTGTTCTCAGAGCAATGTACCACCAGATAATTTTTTTTTCTCAAGCTATTACCAAATTCCACAAGATATGCTCCAAATGAATTTCTAGAACATAGAAGATTATATATATATATATATATATATAAACCCTCAACAAATTAGCACAGCACTAGGTGGGTCATCATTATTCTGTACACAAAAAAAAAAAGTTTTTATATACATATATCTCTCTCAAACATAGGAGTGTATATAGCAATGCATATATGGCTTAAGTGTAAAACTGCCTTTGCTGGTTAGGGAAGGGAACCTATACGTAGCAGATTCATGTCTCATAGTATATTGCTTAGCACATGAACAATAAAAACAGGAGATAGATATTAATGATATATAATTTTTATGCAGGAGTTCTAGACATGAAAACCATTTCAAGGGTTCCACAAGGGCCAAAAGGTTGAGAAACACTGCAATACTTTTACACTCATAGTTGGAGATCATTGCTATGATACAAAAATATTACAGTCTAATTTATTAGGCTTGGTGCCCCGAGATGATTAAAACCATATTCATATAGTTGGATATCATGCATAATAATTTAATGAATTAGTTTAGATAAGTTCCCTCATAAAGAAAAGAACAAAATTAAACTCATTCTATATACAACTGTTAATATTAAAAGAAAATAAAGACTTTTCCATATTTGATAGCAAGAATGAGCTACAAAAATAAAATAAGCAATGTTGATACTACACTAAGGAATTTTTGTTGGGTGGGGGTGGTGGGATTGCTAAACAAATTATCCAAGAGGAAAAAAAAAATAACAAAAAAAAAAAAAAAACAACTCTTAAAAAATTGGAATAAAGTTTAACAATTAAAAGGTTCATTCTTTTTCCAACATTCAGTTGATTACAAAACTAACATATTGCAAAAATACTTTTTATATATATATATATATATATATATATATATTTTTTTTTTTTTACACACAAATAACCTCTGATAGATATGGATTCATCTGTTCTCCCCTCAGATATGAGTTAATTAGTAACGCCAAACAGTTCTTTTGCCTTGGTTGGTAAACAACCTAGCAGGACAAATCCTAATTCAAAACCTGGGCTTTTACTCTTTTGGGATCTCTTGGCACATTACATACAGCAGCAGTTTGCATTCAATTCTGAAAAATGTAGAGGATTCTGTCAAAATGACTGTAATAGTTGGACAGACTCGTGTGTAGGGGCAGTCAAGCTGTTCAGATCTAGGATGTAAACAATTGAACCCTCATGAAGTTCATGGATAAACCTTTATTTGCCAGAATAAAACAGAATTCACTTACCTTTAGAAATTGCTTGGAAAAAAATTAATGGTCACATTATATAATGCTCCAAGTAACAGTGAGCGTTTTACTTTAACAGTAAAGTCTAAGGAATCGTAGCAACTGCTCTTTATTCAATGTCAGTGTAAGGGAGGTAATTCTATTTCCTTGACAGATTTTCGTTAATTTCTGTGTAAAGCAAACCTGAATATTCATAAAAGCATCTTTAGTTTATTTCAGTTTTTTTTAGTTTTTTTACCTTCTTCAGGTATATTGTATCCAACAATCCATAAATGTCATTGACTAATTATTTATTAGATGATCGATTTTTGTCAAAGCATGCCAGTAATATCTAAGTTTTCAATATAATTACAAAACTACTTCAGTTTATCTGCAACTAGAAAACAATTCAAGATAAAAATCAGGACATTTTACTTGTCAAATCACAAATTAATTTTCTATCACATTAGAATAGCTCAATACATAGCAATAGTCAGTTTGACCATATCTAGGAAGTACACTCTTATGGTGACAGAAGTATTACAACCACACAAATTTTATGTTAATTTCCTTATTTTTAGCAATTTGGCTTTTGTTTTTACAGAAAATTCAAGTTAGACCAGAATATTGATAAAAGATAAACACTTCATAGGCACTCAAGAATTACCAAATACAATATATTTGGAAGAAGGTCAAAGGGCATTAGAGTAAATAATTAATGGAATAATGAAAATTGTTCATCTCTGAATTTCAAACAACCAACTGTTGCTGCCATTACAGAACAGGGTTGATTTTTTACTTTTTTATTTTCAAAATCAAGTTCCAGTTTGCAAGAATTACATTTTGGCTTGGAGGATTTTCTCTAATTTCACAGCATCAGCAGAAAAGCGTCGAATTCCATCAGAAAGTTTTTCTGTTGCCATCTCGTCCTCGTTCATCATGAAGCGAAACGTCTTTTCGTCAACCTTCACCTTTTCAATATTTATTTCTTTGGCTGAAACACAAGATGGAGTGATAAACTAAAAGACCTGTGCAAAAAGTTGCCAGCATTTGTAGAATTAGGAAAATTTTTAGAAGTAATTTCCAGTTTGTCTACACTTCAGCCAGTAAAATAAGGAATTAAGATTAATTACAAGGACCCATCAGTCAATACTGTGTGAAAGAAAATAAAAACCCATGACTTAAAATCTTTAAATGCTTAACTGTCTCTCTTGGTGTCTTAGTGACACTGGTGTGGGGTGAATCAGCTTTCCTAGTCAGTATTAGCAATGTTTTCCCTCGTGGTTGAATCCCTACTCATACACTTTGTTATACTGTGCTCTTTGATCATACCAAATACAGTGAAGAACACGACCACCCCCCACCCCAGTGGTACGATGTTGAAGGCTATCCTGAACTTAACTAGTTCAGTCTCCCAAAACTTAACCCAGAATTCATGGCCATGAGTTTGGTTTGGTTTTACAGCATACCAATTTCAATGGGTTATTTAATGCCAACAAGATTTTTATTGCTGGTAATATTTTTTCCTTCAAAAATGTATTGCTGGTTATGGTGATACGGAGATAGCTTGCTGAAAATATTTCAACTTACAATCTCATAAATCAACTGAAAGCCAACTCCAAAATCTAATATTATGACACAAAGATAAATTCCTATAAGTATTGTGACAGTCAATGGAGATGCCTACTGAACTCAAGATTGTTTCATCATCCAATGACAAAGGCATCGCAAAAATAGGAGTTTGGCAATCAATCCTTGTCACAGAGCTAAAAGGATTTATCTGATGAGATTTATGTCCTGAAAAGGAGACCATAATTAAATGTATGTCAGGACTGGACGAGTATGAATAAATGTCAATCATGATTGAGAATATTTCGTCTATCATTTAGATCATGAAAAATACAATGACCACACACAAGCTGGAATTAAATACAGATTGTTATTACAGATATTAAACTTTTTTGTATCAATTATTTACTTAAATTCAAACAATTACGATTTGTTTCAGGTAGAAATTGTCCGAACTGAAAGAATATAGATCACAACTCAAAGTTGAGATCCATATTCTTATAAAAAGATGAATTTGTAACATTCAAACTAATGTTTTTAACTTACATTTGCTATCAGAGAGTTGAGTCTGTAGGGGTGTGTTCATCTTGCTAAGTTCTTCAAGTAGCTTGGGGCTAAAATAAAAGAAAAACAAAAAAAAAAACAAAAAAAAAACAATTAACAAATTCAATGAATTCCATCAATTATTACTGTATTTGTGAGGTCAACTGACAAACTCCAAAAGTGATAGCGAGAAGCAACTTACTTTAACTAAATATGCCAACACTCATCTAAAAGGTGATAAAATAAAATGTTGATTTTTCTTTTTTTATGGAGTTTCTTATTTTTGTACACAAGACAAGCAATAGAAAGAGCAAAGCCGAGATGAATAGCTTGAGAGATTATCAAAGAGGCGGGCAGAGGGAGTGGGGGGGGGCACTAGTATAATTGAGGGTTGCCAAACTAGCAGTATTTCGCTATATCTATTACCAAGCCCAATTATATAAAAAATAGATGTAGATTTAATTTTATTTTTAAGTTATTCATTGAATCTATATTAAACTTAGAAAAAAGAAAAAAAAAAGCTTTTTTTTTTTTCAAGTTAGTTCATAGAACTATTTTTTCAATATGGATTGGCAATTTACAAACTGAGAAACCATCTTTGTAAACAAATCTGTTTCTGTTCAAATCAAAGAATACAAACCCTGCTCGGGTTAAGGAATTTGAAAATTCTTAAGCATAATCAGCAAACACTTGTTACTTGAATGGTTCAAATTTTTCATTAAAAAAAAAAATACGTAAATTATTCAGTTGGTTAATAAAAATTTAGTTCAACATGTCTAACTTTTCTTCCTTCAGGATATTAAATGAAGAATAAATGATAATAAAAGGTATTTTTTTCTCTTGCTTTAAATCGCAATCTTTTAGAAGATGAAAAAAAGAGTCATTTGATTTATATCAGTTTGACTTAAATTGAAAAAGTCTGAAATTACATACTTTTAGCTCTTACATTTAGCACTGGTTTATTAGTGCCACCAGAACTCACTCTGCACTATATATATATATATATATATATATGGGAGAGAAAAATAAAATATTATTGATTCTGACAATTTAGATGATTTTAAAATCATCCTGAAAGTCACTGGAGCTGCTCACAGAATTTGCAAAGCAAAAGAAAAAAAAAATCTGACCAAACTACTCAAGACTTGACCCCTGAAATGGACGGTAAGCAGTTGTTGATTACAATGCTTTAAAACGCAAGATAGAAAACCAACAACCAGCAAAAATAATGCAAATCACATACAGAGAAAAAGAAAATCCCGGAATTGTGACCGAATGTATTCTTGTTAGATCCTAACATTTTTGACAACTAAATCTAAAGTTGGGCATCACAAAGTAATGTGGCCTGAAATAAAGGAAGTGTTTTGTTACGAAAAGGACTTATCACTTGAAAAGCTGGAAAATTTTCTGCTTACAACTTTTCTTTGTATAAAAAGAATTTTTTTTTCAATAGGATATCATTTCTAGCTTTATATAAATTTTTTTTAGCCTATTTACCTGATGGTCAGTAAATCACAGCCAGCAAGGCCAACGATCTGCCCAGTATTCCGAAATGAAGCACCCATTACTACAGTTTCATACCCAAATTTCTTGTAATAGTTGTAGATTTTAGTGACACTCTTGACACCTGTAAGAAAAAAAAAAAAAAAAAAATTAATAAAAAATTTTGAATAACTTCCAACACATTTACAGAATATTTTCTCCAGAAAAGCGTACGACTTCATACACTTAAATACTCAAGAACTGCTCATCTTGCAGATCAAATTAACAAAATATCCAGGAGGAGAAAACTCAAAATAATTCACAACAAATAGAATCAAGTGATAACTCTACAGTAGTCAGCCTTTTTTTCTTTTTTAAATATATTTTATTTATTATCTTGGTAGCAGTACATTTGGAATGGGTAGAAAAAAAAAAGAAATTGCAGAGTTATTCAGTATCTCTAATAAACCGACAATACCAATCAGGGAGCTGAAAGGTTCGCAGACAAACCCACTTCCCAAAATCTGACCGAATGACTAAATATTTCTTTTAGAAGATGTTTCTTAGCACACCCCTTATCCTTATACAACTGCTCATTTGGTTAAAGTGATTTCCATTGTTATTCTATTATTTGAGGGATTTTTGTTGCAGCAACTTACATTTCCAAATTAACCAGGCATCAAATTTCAGAGTAATTGGTTGCTAAAAATCTTAAGACAACTACAAAGTAATTTTGTGGAGAGGGGAGGGTTATAGTGAAAAAGAAAATGCAAATTAAGCTGACAGCTGACAGCTTCCTTTCTATCACCAGGCAGAAATCCTGGTGGAGGGGATTAAGGGGTTATAACAAACTAGACTTCATTACACATGAATGTGATTAACTTCTGAAAGACTTTGGAAATTTTAGTAAGATAATATTCCCTCTCTAAATAAAATAATACTTACCTGGATCTTCAAGTGGCTCAAAGCTTTTCTTGTCAGTATTCTTTACAAACCAGTCAAGGATACGGCCAACAAAAGGAGAGATTAAAGTTACCCCAGCTTCAGCACAGGATACAGCCTGAGTTAAGGTAAAAAGAAAAAGAAAAAAAACAAAAAAAACAATGAGAATAAGGAAATCTTATATGATGATTGCCCCGAGTGAAAGTGAAAGTAACTTAGTCTATTTTTGTGCTGTTTTATGCGTATAACATGTTGTCTTTTATGCAGGTGTTGTTAAAGGTAACAGACATTGAGAGCAACTTTTATTTTTCAGTCAACTGCTTTAAACTTGTTGGAAATTCATTCACAGATTTCATATGCAACACATCTGGTTTAAAACCAAGAAAGAGTGAATTTTAAAAAAGTCATATTTGTACAGAAAACTATAGCAGCTCAGATTTAGGAATCGGAGAGCAGAGTTCGAATTCTTGTCGAATCCATTGCATTCACTTACGTGCTAATACCCTTAGAGAAAGGTATTAATCTTCTCCCTCCAGCTATGGGTAAATAGGACAGAATGGGCTCTATAGCCTTGGATAGCAACCGGTCTAAAAGGACAACTCTGAAATCAAAACCTGCAGAGGGTTTTTTGGGAACCTTGTGGCACGTGGTACACCAGGTCTCTTTATTCGGCCCTTCATAAAGTATGGTTGGTGCTGCACAAAGCCTTCACCACTAATCAAATCAAATGTGCTGGTGTCTGGGTAGTCAGTTCCTAGGAACTGAGCTGCTTGACCCTCATACATCAAATACGATGGGAGAGTTCACCATATACACACACACACACACACACACACACACACAATCCAAGACATTGCTTGAAGATTACACTTAAGCATGAAACATACTATCACTGAGCATTTTAACCCAGAAAATATAGTTTGCGTACACACACACTTTAAATTCATTCTATTGTTTGGGGGGGGGGGCATTTTTCTAATTTTTGAAAAATGCTGTAAATCTGGCTCAAAATTGTGAATACACTGCCCAAAGTTTTTTTCTTTTTAAGCGTATCACTGCAAGCAAGGCTGGAGGCCACTATCACGCATGGGGTTAAAGAAGGGTTGGAGGAAGAGCAGATAGGAGTGGTAAAGGAGAGGATGTGGAGAAAGAGAAAGACAGTGGGTCGATCAAGGCAAGGAGGTTACAGAAGATTTGGAGCGAGAGCCGATAGGAATGAAAAATGAAAGGATGTGGAGAAGGGAAGTGGATAGATCAAGGCAACTGGAGATGTCGATTGACGCTACACTTAAACCGTTGGAGATTGTATTTGTCAGGGAAACAGTAATAGGGAAGGGAGTTCCATAGGCGAGATGTGCGAGACATGAAGCTATTGGAGTAGAAGAGACGTCTACATCTAACAGTTTCAACGGTGTAGGGGTGGGAACGGGATGCCAGCCTCGTAGGACGTTTAAATTCACGAGGCCTAGGGACAAGTGAAAGCAGCTCCTCGGAGCAATTACCGTGAAAGTACTTGTAAAAAAGGCAGAGCGAGGCAACATCGTATCTGTGAGAGAGCGACTGCAGACGAGATGACAGATCAGGGCCAATCACATTGCATATCCGTCTCTGGATCTTATCAAGAAACCTGAGGCAAACAGCAGGGGCCCCAGACCATATATGGCAGCAATACTCCATGCAAGGGCAAATGGTCGATTTATAGACTTGGAGGATCGATTCCGAGGAGAAAAATTTCCTGGCTCGGCACAGGGAACCAACTTTTCTTGTGGTGGATGATGCAACTGTCTCAATGTATTTGTTCCATCTCAGATCAGCGGACAGCGTGAGACCGAGCAGCCGCAGAGAGGAGCTCTCGAGAAGTTGGTCTTCAGACATTCTAATGGGATGCAGGGATGGATCCTTGTGGTGGTTAATAGAGAGCAGTTTTGTTTTAGAGGCGTTAAAGTTAACCATCCATTTCTCGCCCCAGTTCACAACCGATTTGAGGTCCTTTTCAATTTGAGCTGCCAGGTTAACTTTGTCAGCATCGCTAGATTTGTGTTTGAGGTAGGAGTAAATTGTGGTGTCGTCAGCGTAGATGCCGACTTAGGAGTCTATGGCGTCAGGAAGGTCGTTTATAAATATGAGGAACAGAGTAGGGCCTAGGATGGAGCCTTGAGGAACACCTGCGTTAGTGGGATAGGAGCTGGAGATGAATCCACTGAGAACGACCCTTCAATTCCCGGTTTGACAGGAATGATTGTATCAGGTCAAACAATCGACCTGTGATACCATAACCCTGGAGCTTGCGAAGAAGGCCGGCATGCCAAACTATCAAATTCTTTGGAGATGTCAAGGGCCACGGCACGAGCTTCGCCGTTATGATGGATAGCTTGGTAGACAAATTCAGTGATGGCCGTAAGCACATCGGCAGTAGATCGGGCAAAGCGGAAACCATACTGCTTGTCTGAGAGCAGATCATGGGATATCAGATGATTAATCACTTCGGTGTTGATAATGGCCTCGAAGACTTTGCCGAAGAGGGGTAGGAGACTGATAGGACGGTAATTGGAAGGGTCGGAGGGGTCACCAGAGTTCTTAAAGACAGGAACAATGGTTGAGGACTTCCAGCAGTCAGGAAAGCAGGACTCCTTGAAGCAACAGTTGTAGAATTTAGAGAGGGCAGGCGCCAGTTCAGGTGCGCATTTCTTCAGGACAATAGCTGGTATCCCGTCACCACTAGTAGCCTTGTGGTGATCTAAGTTAGAAATAATGCCCAATACCGACGACGGGGTTATGTGCAATCCGTCCAAGAGGGCCTCAGTTCTGGGAGGGAAAAATCGGGCAAGGGTACCCCGGAAGCTCTTATTTGCTTTGACTTAGAGTACTTTCAACAGTCTCAAATGTTACTAGCACATTAGATAGTTTGGCATTTTTTAGGCCACTACAAAAGAACTATAAATATTCTAGACATTTTAAAATGCTGTTATCTTTGGTTCTCAACTACAGTGGGGATGGGTTTCTTTAAACCGAGTTACTCCCCTTGTTTTTTTTAGTTTTCCGTTTTTTCGGTTTTTTCCCTTGGGGGGGGGGGTGCAGATAAATGCATGTGCTCCACAGGTGTTGAAAACTAAGATTATCCCATACCTGCACACTTATGCCCTCTGTATCTAATGCTCTCCCTTGTCCTTTCCAATATAAGATCATCCATTATCTCATGCCTGTGCTCTTTTTTCACCCTTTGCCTGTATCTGATAATTCTCTCCCTCATTCCTTCCACTCTTCATTGCCTGTTGATGTTTTTATCTAAATGTTATACAAACACAAATTAGTCTCATACATATAAGAAAACGGAATAAGGAATGTGAAAATATTTTCTACTGCATTCTTTATTTTCTTTTGATCTATCTCTCCTGAAGGAATTTTAATATTTTGTATTTTTACACTTTTCTATTCTTATCTGCCTTTAATTTCCCACTTATTGTCTCTTCTTGATCTCTAGCTAGCAAGCCTGTATCACTATACATTTCTTTTGTCTCCATCCCTTACCTTTCTCTCTATATATCTATGTACATAGATTTATTCTCCCTGCCCAATTCATGTGTTTCTCTTGTCACTTTCATCTTGTTTTTTTTTTACCCACTAACATTCCTTCCTTCACACCCTCTTTACATCATCTCCTCTTCCTTGCCTTTCCCAATTCCTTCTCACTTAATATTATTATTATGTAAGTTTCTTAGTCAGAAAGTATAACTGATTCCAGCTCAGAAGGTCCAGGGATTAGGCAAATATACTACACTCTGATCCTAATTAGAAATGTCTAATGGTTATACATACAAAGAAGCAGAATAAAAGTATCGATAATATACTGAGAAAAAGTTTGAATATTTAAGGAGATTTTCTGTCACTTAATCTCCAGTAATAACCATCTAGTGTAAACATGCAGATATATGAAAGGGAAAAGATAGATGAGAATCTTGATCTGAGGAAGTTGTGAAATATGAACATGACAATTAGAGCACTGGTAACTCATTTCAGTTATTGAAGTATAGAGAAAAAAAAAAAAAAAAAAAAAAAAACTTTTTTTCCTAAAAAAGCAACATAACATTTAAGATGCCATAAATCTAATTTCTCATCAGAGAATAAAAAACATGACACCCACATACATAATTAAAACCTTTCAAAATTACTGTGAATTTCGCCATCTGATGCAAAGTGCTCATCATAAAAGTCAAAAATTTACCTAGATTTTAGGTCTAGTCTTATCTATGGTTGTCTTATACATGGAATTATACAATAGAAATGCGTAATTGTCATATATACAAAACAAGCAGAATAATAGTAGAGGTTTTCAAGACACCAATATTCAGAAAACTTAAAATGATTACTTTGTTACTTTAATGCATCATTTTACTTAATTACATGACAAACAATAGTCAGTGTATTATTTAAACCAGTTAGCTGTAAATAAGTGCTTTTTTATTGCCATCTTTTTAGTGCTTATATTATTGCCAAATAAAACTTTGTACATTTACGAAGTAGCGAAGTAATCATTCTAAGTGACAGGGTTGATCAAAACAAGTGCAGTATAATTTGCTGCATTTTCAAAATAGAAAACAAACAAACCTGGTAAAAATTAAACAGCAGTGTCATATTACAGTGAATTCCATGCTTCTCTTCTAAGACTCTGCAAGAAGTATTAAAAGTAAATTGAAAAAAGGAAAATAAAAATACTATGAAACCTTAAATTTTTGCAGTAGCACAATCATCCACTTAAAAAAAAAAAAAAAAGTTTTCATTAAATGGGCTTGTTTCATAGTCATGTATTTTTCATTAATTAAAAAAAAAAAAATGTTCAAATGCAAGATATCAGATGCTGATTTTCAAGCAAACTCCATTTGGAAGATCTGTGCATTATCTTTAAGCCCTTAAAATTAATTTTAATTCCATAAACTTTACAAAATATCTGTAAAAGTCAGAGATTTTGCAAATAAGATTTTTGTCAAATTAATTTTAAAAAATAAAACAGACTATACGCCAATATAAAATGAAGACATTTTCAAATTGCAACCAATACAGCAATGAAACATGCTGATATTCCCCCCACCCAAATTTTTGGCCAGCCTTATGATCAAAATTATGACAACATTATTCATTCAGGCAAAGTTTTTAAACTAACTTTGAGGAAAATCTCTGGCACGAAATCAGTCAATAAAAGAAAAAGAAAAAAAGAAAAAAAAAAAAAAGAAAAAGAAAAAAAAAAAAGTTTATGTAGAAATATATGCACAAAAAGGATGATAAGGAATCAAGTTGCATCATAAAAATAGTTTTATATTTTATCAAAATCGTCAAACTGAAGGAAAAAAAAAAAAATTTTTTAATTTTAAAAAATTAAAAAAAATGTATATCAATAATAGCACATTTTCAAATTTTACATTTATAAGAGACAAAGGCCAGAAACTTCAAAGTCAGAGATCAATTTGACACTGTATCATTATAAACAGGACCCCTCTTCTAAAATTAAGAATCAATATTTCTCAATTCTGACAAATGTTGTGGCCTAAGGAAGGTTTAAAGAAGGCTAATCAACAAAAATTATTTCTCCCTGAAAATTCTTAATTCTTTATGCATGATGTATGCTATAAAGTAATAAAATTTCACAGCTAAAAGTTGAATGACTGGCTTAAAGCACATCTGTCTTGCATCAGTTTAAATTGACACCAAGAGGATATTAAGAAAGAATACCAAAAATTTAGAATGAGCACTTTTTAGCACCCACACAAAAATAATTACATTTGTTTTAATTTCACTCAAATACACCCACATATTTAGGTGCCATTCATTATCTCCCTGTAACAGGATTTTGAAAAAATAAAATCCAGGTAAGAAGACTGAAAAAATATTTTTGAACATTCAGTTTTTACTTTGAGAAAGAAGCAAACAATTACTTACTTAGCAGCTTGGATTCCTTCCCAGGTAGAACTTAATTTGATAAGAATTCTTTCTTTGTCAATTCCATCTTCCTTGTACATTTTTATCAACTTTTTAGCCTTTTCTATCATTCCATCTGTATCGAAAGACAACCTCAAAAAATAAATAAATATAAAACCCAATTAGAAGACCAAATGCATCAATATTTCCAAATTAAATAAATATTGCTTCCACTTTCAAAACCATCAAATTATTACCCAGATGGTAATATTTTTTTTGACATTATTTCTTCATTACTATTAATGTTATTTTTAGTGGATACACATCTTTTCAGAAAAAAAAAAAAAAAAAAAAAGACTAGCAGAAATCCCAAGGAAAACGGTCTTTCATAATAGGCTTATTCATAGCGTGCCCTGCATGGCCATTTCCATGACAGAACAAATAGAAGCACCCACTAGCTATAATAATAAAAAAAAATAAATAAAAATTTAAAAAATTTCCTTGAAAAAATTCCAATTCCTGTTGGAGGCAAGGCACAATTTTTTTTAGCAGGACTTAAACAGTCAAATATCAACTGGTCTAGATTAAGATTTTTTTTTTGGGAAAAAAAGGGGGGGGTACCAATAATGTTTATAGTAATAATGTAAAAAAAAAAAAAAAAAAAAAAAATAATAATAATAATAATAATAAATAAATAAATAAATCCTTTCAAATATATAACTTTGTCCAGGGGTAACTACCATTTCATTTTGGATACCAGAAGAGAACATAGAAGAAAGAATTATGAAAAAAACTAAAATAAACACTGTATGCATTGGTATAGCTAGGGAAGAGGTGGAGAAAATCTTTGACTTTCCTTTATACATAAGCTGTATTTATGAAGAGATCTCGAAAGGACTAACCCATCTATGCCTGCAGTCCCATTGTAAGGATTAATGTGTTAATGTATTTATAAAGTGATTTATGACTGCCGAAGTTTAAGAAAAATCAAAAGCTTACCTGGCGTCAACTTCTGTAGACACACGTCCAGGAATGATCTTTAAAATTTCTTCTCCAAACAAAACGTTTAATTTGTCTAGAGCATTTGTAAGTTGTTCTTCTGGAGAACTGAAGACACAAAATAAGAGAAATATATTAAGAATGCAATTATAGAACAGGGTTGCACACCAACATTTTACACCTTCACCCTCAAAAATTTGAAACTGCAAGAAAAGTGTTTTTTGGGGGGGGGTACACTTATTTATAGTTGTTCATAGCAGGAACAAATATTTTGATCAATATTTAAACTGGTTTCTATGCCATGCAACCACCACACCAAATTTGTTTTCCATGCGAGAGAATTCAAGTTTTTTTGTTTTGTTTTTTACTGTAGTACTTACAAGGAAAAATATTAATTTATTTTATTTAAACATTTTGATTAAATTGTTTAGAATAATTTTACACAGAAATGTTGTTAGAGTAACTTTTATCATCCCTTAAGAATTATTTTCTATATATTTTTATTAAACCATTCCAACAATTTGTAATAAAAAGAAAAAATAATGAAATAAAATATAAAGCATTAAGTCTTTATCTGAAAAATTCATTTACAATTAACTGATCCGGATTGAGTAAATTTTCCATGTTCATTAATCATTTTTCAAATTCTCTTGTATTTTCAATTTAGTTTACAAAAAGCAGAGAACTATTCTTTGTTAATGTTTCAAGATTTAACCAAAAATGGACAGAAATCTTGCTTTGTTTATTAAAATCAAAATAACTTCCAATTACATCCTAATGTTTTTCACATTAACAGATAAATAATACAAGTATCTAAATTTAAGTCCTTCAATCATAAGTTGCCATTCAGGTTTCTTTGACCAGAAAAAAAAAAAAAAAAAAGAAAATGCTTAAGTTTTTGCATGTATATGCACAATCCATTCATTAAAAGCCAACTACTAGAAAAAGTGAGAATTTTCTCACTTTAATTTTTTTACATTAGTTACTTTTAGAAGCAGTGAAATTTTAATTAAAATCTTCATAGTATCCCAAACTAACATTCTACCTTTCCCAGGACAATTTTAATCAAGCCATGCATGGTCAGCAGATGTAGTTGTTAACAACAACCACCACCACCAAAACAGAGCTACTCGATTATGTGTATGCATCAAAAATAATGTTTAACCAAAATAACAACCACCACCACAACAACAACAACCGCCAACAACAACAACCACCACCACAGAGCTACTCGATTATGTGTATGCATCAAAAATAATGTTTAACCAAAATAACAACCACCACCACAAACAGCAACCGCCAACAACAACAACCACCACCACAGAGCTACTCGATTATGTGTATGCATCAAAAATAATGTTTAACCAAAATAACAACCACCACCACAAACAGCAACAACAGCCAACAACCACCACAACAACAACCGCCAACAACAACAACCACCACCACAAACAACAACCACCACCACAGAGCTACTCGATTATGTGTATGCATCAAAAATAATGTTTAACCAAAATAACAACCACCACCACAAACAGCAACAACAACAGCCAACAACCACCACAACAACAACCGCCAACAACAACAACCACCACCACAAACAACAACCACCACCACAAACAACAACCACCACCACAGAGCTACTCGATTATGTGTATGCATCAAAAATAATGTTTAACCAAAATAACAACCACCACCACAAACAGCAACAACAGCCAACAACCACCACAACAACCACCACAACAGCCAACAACAACCACAAACAACAACAACCACCACCACCACAAACAACAACAACCACCACAGAGCTACTCGATTATGTGTATGCATCAAAAATAATGTTTAACCAAAATAAACATAAAAATGTCAGATTTAATCTATTTCCTAAAAATGAATTGTCTTTGTTTACATTAGGATACAAAAACAGAGCAGATATTTTGAGAGTTGGCAGAGAGTACGGCCTCAAAAGAGATTCACTTTTCTTTATATGTTTATAATTCATTTAAGTAAATGCTGTTTTTTTTTGTTTTGTTTTTTTTAAATAAACAGTATTAATTACACAGTTACTTGCCTACATGCTAGAGACATTTTGCATAAAATGTGTTCTCCAACAGAAATCGAACCCGTGTCCTATTTGGAACCATCAGTTGATCTGATATGCTATACCACTCAGCTATAGAGAACACATTCTGTAAAATTTCTAACATTCAGGCCAGTAAATGTAATTAATACTGTTTATTGGGGGGGGGGGGCATTTACTTAAATTGTATCTATTAGTATAAAAAAAATAAATAAATAAAAAAATTAAAAAATAATTGTTGTACTTGATCCATTCCATATACACAAATTTGTATAATTACAATTCTTAAATATTAGACAAAGTCCTACAATTTGTTAAAAAAATACATAAATAAATAAAATATACTGAGAGCAGTTTATGACCATTAGCTTTTTTTCTTTTTTGTTAATATGCCATTTTGTTTTTTCTTTTTGGTACAAGAAGACATAATTACATAATTACCCTCCTTGTACTTGAGCCCATTTAATAGACTTGGACATTAATTCATCATATTCTGTCATATTAGCAGCAGCCAAAATCAATGATGGGTTGGTGGTCGAGTCAGTCGGTTTGTATTTCTTCATGGCTGTGAAAAGAAAAGAAATTTGATAAGACTTTCGTCGTCTCAATGTATTTTGTCTGTCTTAAATCAGTGAAAAATTAATCTTCCTTAAAAACTTCTCAGCATTCACTGACCTAACAAAATTTTCTTTAGTTATCACATAAGCAGATAGAGACTGTATGAAGATAAAAATGAGAAATTGACATTTTCCTAACCATTCATTTAAGTGTTACCTAGTAATTATATTAATGATGAAACTACAATACATTTCCTTTTTTTTTTTTTTTTTTAAAATCAGGTTTTTTTTTTTTGTTACATTTTAATTGGGACAGTTTCTGTTGAGTATTCTACAACCAACCAATTTTTAATTATTACAAAAATTCTTAAGTTATTGGCTTATTTTGAATAATTTATTAAACATTTATCTTATCCTTTTTTGAGAACACAGAAGAAAACACATTAGTGAAATTTGAGTAAGAGATGCAGGGTTCAAATCCAGTTTTCTACAATGCAAGATTTTAAGATTAAAGAAAAAATTTTCGTAGTGATAAACAATATTTATCTTAACCGCACTTATCAGAAATTCAGATTATGTGCATTATTCTCACATATTTCAGATTTTGTTCCTTAATTTTGGATACTTCAGATCTGAGTAAATAATTAAATAATTGTATCATTCCAAATAACTTACAGGTTCAAAGCACAACTGAACTGCCATTTGTCTACATTTAGTGAAAATTTTAGAAAGACTGGATTTCTACTTTTTTTGAGATAAAGATTTAATTTTTGTTCCTTAATTTTGGATGCTAATGTATCTATTCAAGGCACAGCAGAGTCTTACAATGTTTTATGATATTGCTAAGTAGCAAGGTAGGTAGTAGCCATCACCTCGTATGCATGAACCAAAGTATTGGCAAAGTTAACAAAGCACATCAAGTAACCAAAAGAAAATAAAAGAAACAATATAAAAAAATCTTGTTAAAAATTAAAGTCTCAGACTCTTAAATTAACAATAAGTTAGTTCTCGATGTCTAATTGACCAAGACAATTATTGTAGCTAACAAAAAAAAAAAAAAAAAAAAAAAAAAGTTCACAACTGCTACTAGAGTTTCTATCTAGATCATGTGTCATAGCTGATTTTGACACGGGCATATGTAAAATTTCAGATTAACATTTTTCTCAGGTTTTTATTTTGTCTAATGGCTTAATGATATACAACAGATTTTATTTTTCAATTTCTTTCTTTGATCTATTGTAACTACTTGCTATAAGAAGCATAGGCAATCTGTTTGTTTGTTTGGGGTTTTATGGCCTATCAACCACTATGGGTTATTTAATGCCAGATCCAGTATTTACTAGATATATCAAAAACGTATAGCTGGCAGCATCATTGTTTCAAAAACATATGCCTGGCAACATCATTGTTTCAAAAAAGTGTAGTTGACAACATCATTGTTTCAATTTTTTTTCTACTGATTGACCCTAAGCCACCGCTTTCCATCACATTTTAGGGGTAAGGTGTTAGTATATTTAGTGTAGGGTTTGGGTGAGAAAGTTAATTGTAAGTTGTAGTTGTTTTGGGATGGGTTAGATGTGATGGGGCATGACATGACCAGCCGATTGATCAGATCGTCGGCCTTTTGGTTGGACGTAGTTTATCGTCATACCCAGGACGCGGATGTAGTTAGGCAATCAGTTTCTTTTTCTCTTAAATGTAGTGTGTCTCAATCATTTATTACTACTAACTGGTGAATATTTCTTTCCTTGACATAATGCATAAATTTTTGCCTTTTAAGGACCCGTTACCTGTCAGCATTGAATAATTTCAAAATTTTTAAAATCTTGACTTGTAACCGTGTAAACCTTGAGTGACCTACCTTTAATATTTGATGCTTGTAAACATGGGAATCTCAAAAACAAGAGGGAAAAATGACGTGCATTTGTATCAAAATTATTTTTACATACTATCTCCAACTAAAAATAGTCTATGATTTCACTACATTAACATAACTATTCAGCTGTCAGTATTGTATCTTGAGGGATTACTTGAAAACTGTAAAAGTCATGGCATTTTCTAGATATAAAAAAAAAAAAAAAAAAAAAAAAAAAAAAAAAATGTAGGAGATATGTATGTGTGCGTGTGTGATGAAAATGTGGAAAAGACAAAGCAAAATCCGAATATGTGAGTTTACTGTTTTTTTATTTTGTTTTGCTGTCAACGTCAGACGTTTCAGTCTAATAGACCATCTTCCGGAACATCTGACATTGGCAGCAAAACAAAAAACAGTAAACTCTCATATTCAGATTTTGCTTTGTCTTTTCCACATTTTCATCATACCGTCGGATCTACATCCACATATTTGCTTATATATATATATATATATATACACACACACACACACACTGTAAAAGAACGAAGATTAAGATTTCAGCGTTCAAAACAGAGCTCAATACCAAAGTAGAGCAATAAATATTTATTATGCAGTGTTACGTCAGAACATGTACAAAACCACTACAAAACTGTACATCTTGTTTCAATGTTAAAAAAATTTTTTTAACATTGAAACAAGATGTGCAGAATTGGCAAAAAGTAGAGTTTAAAATGCACCAAGAACACAGTCAAATTTGGCAGAGGCAGTGTGATGGTTTTAGGCATATTTTAAAGTCTAGGTAGATCACCTCTTGTTCCTTAATCTTGGACATTACTGTATATCTAACTATGGATTAGTGACAGGGGGGGGGGGGGTGATTGTTATCCCCCAATTTTTTTTTTTTTTTAAGTACTCATAATTCCCAGTTGTCAACTAGTCCCTTTTGCTCCCTCCCACTACTCACTTGACTCAGTGAGGGTGCGTAACTTGTCATGGGAGGAAGATGCCACCGTCTTCTTCAGAGTGTCTTGTCATACCACCTGACTAAGTTTTATACACACACTGGTTGGACAAAATAATTGGAACAGGTTCAAATTCCACTCCTATATTTCAAAGTCCTATTATATTAAGAATTTTAACTAAAACTTAGTAATTGCAGGTTATATCTATTGTAAATACGTTTATTTATCTAATTTACTGTCTTTGTCTTATTTATTTTTAGAATTTAGTAACATTTAAGCTAAATGTGTGACCTCTCAGAGTACGAAAAAGGGCAAATTGTTGGAGCTCGCATGGCAGGAGCCTCGATCACTAAGGTTTACTAAACGGTTTGGTTTTTCAAGAGCTACCATATCAAGAACTATGACACAATTCGAAAAATAGGGTAAAACCTCTAGCAACTGTAGCAATTCGGGCCGGATTTGCAAACATAGTGACAGGGACCGATGTGCATTGAAATGCAATGTGGCAAAAAAATCATCGGACTACTGCAGCCAAAGTAACTGCTGAGTTGAATAATCATCTGAATAATCCAGTTTCTACTAAAACAGTTCTTCATGACCTCCATAAGGCTGGACATCATGGCAGAGTCGCCGTAAGGAAACCTCTTCTCTCCACTCACAACATCCAGAAGAAGTTGAAGTGGTGCAGAGATCACAATGCCTGGTCTGCAGACCAATGGAAGCAAGTCGTATTCTCAGACGAGTCCAGTTTTTCTCTTTTCCCACCTTCAGGGCGAGTTTATGTGTGAAGGCAGCCCAAAGAAGCTTACAACCCCGACTGCCTTCTTTCAGCAATGAAGCATGGAGGTGGATTAGTGATAGTTTGGGCTGCCATATCATGGAAATGTCACAGTCCAATAGTTGCCCTGCAGGGTAGAATCAACAGCAAAGTTTACCTGAATATTTTGGGAGATCATGTTAATCCAATGGCCCAGACTATTTCCAGATGGTGACTACGTCTTCCAAGACGATAATGCTCCAATATATACCGCTCGAGTGATTAAGAATTGGTATGAAGAGCATGAAAGTGAGCTAGAACATATGGAGTGGCCTCCCCAATCTCCAGATATCAATATTATTGAACATTTGTGGTGCATTTTGGAGCGACAAGTTAGGAGTCGCTATCCTCCACTGTCATGTCTTAAAGAGCTGGAGCAGGTATTAATGGAAAAATGGCTGAAAATTCCTCTGGATGAAGTCAGGAAGCTGTATGATTCCATTCCTAGACGCATTAAAGCTGTATGTGAGGCTAAAGGAGGACCAACTCCATATTAAATAAATTTTCTTTGAATTTAACAAGTGTTTCAATTATTTTTTTCTAACCCATATATATATATATATATATATATATATATATATATATATATATATATATATATATATGTCATCCACAGACAGACTGTTTCGCTGTATCACAGCTCATCAGTGTGGCTAGACGTCCGTTTGCCTCTAGCTAGGATCGAAACCCAACTGAATTAGTATCAGTCAGGGATTCTACCACCTAGCCGTTGACGCACGGCAGGGATGAAGGTGAATTTAAGCGTATTTATTTTTAGATAAACACACAGTGACAGAGAGAACTCGATTAGATTTACCGAAGAGTCTTGCATTATGAGCTGTAATAGTCACTGCTTACAAACCCACACTTATACTCTTTCAGTACTGTAATGAGTTTAGCTAATGTAACATCATTCTATGTTGTGGCTATTTTTGATGAATAAAACTTTTCTCTACTATTGTAGTGGTGCGTTTCACTTAGAATTTACATGTTTATGCAACAAGTTTATTATAATTTTATTATAATTTTCAATGAATATCTTCAGTTCAAGTTTGGATTTAATGAATATTGTGACGGAGATTGCCAGTTACGTTTTATTTTTTCAGCAACATGACAATCATTTACATAATTGTAATACTATAAGCATTTTTGTATTGGAGGGTGTGTAAAGACCCCAAGAGACTATCCATTTTTGGAAATCCGAGGTTACTAATACAGGTTTAAAGCAAACAGACTTAAACACGAGACATTGTTGTCATTAGGTGTATCGGAATTATCTCCTCCTTAATTTCTTAATTGCCCTAAATGTTTCATAGGGGGGGACGCTACCCCTAGACTATAAATACTTGACTATTTCTTTCCTTACCCTCTTTTTCACTTTGCATTTCAGCAGACACACTTGAAAATGAGATCTCTCGTGGAGATTTGTTTTACCCTTTTGAGGGAACCATCATGAAACACATACAAACATTCATTGAAACACAAACTCACGTTAATGTCTTTGTCCATTGTAAATTTTGTTGTCCAATATATATATATATATATATATATATATATATATATATATATATATATATATAAAGAAATATAGTCTTAAAGTGTGCTATATTTATGGGATAAAGTGCTCAATATCAGAGAGAGTGTGTGTAAATATAAAAGTGAACATAGAAGTCAACACTTAGAGGCGACAGTGTTTCATGCTAGTGCAATCGTCAGGCAGCCTGACGATTGCACTAGCATGAAACACTGTTGCCTCTAAGTGTTGACTTCTATGTTCACTTTTATATATATATATATATGTGTGTGTGTGTGTGGTCTTGTTCGTTTTCTTTACATTTCTTTGGTTATTGTAGTGTACTTTCTTTCAGGAGTCACACATACATGTGTTTCATATTACAACACGTACAAGCCCACACTCCACCACAGGCGTATGTTTGCAAATCTTTCAGGCCACCAGCTGACTTTCCACAAATCCGACATGAATTCTTAGTATTTAATGCAGTTTTGTAGTTGACGGTACTTTGCTATGACAAGTTTGTATAAGACAATTTTCCTGCTCAACTTGGGGTGTTTCTTTGGCTTATGGGCAGACCATTTGCCATAGAAATTCATAACAGAAATCCATACCAGGCTTTCCCCAGCATTAGCAGCATGCCCAAATACCTGTGGCAAAAATTAATGTAATTGGGCAATATTTGGACATCACTTAAGTCTGTGCCAAATTCTGCCTTCGTGGGGACAACAAATGCCATCACAGTAGTCAAAAGAAAAAAAAAAGAAAAAAAGAAAAAGAAAATAAAAAATTCTTTTCATGTTCTTTATACTTAATAGAGGGTGCAGCAGAAATACCTCCCACATAATGGTAAGTCACTCATCTAGCTCATGTCTTACCATTACGTGGGAGATATTTCTGTTGCACTTTGTAACACCAATTTCAATGATATCCCTCACTACGAAGTAAATGCTTACTGCCTCAAGCAACTACCAACTATCACTGAACAAAATGGATGTTCACAAATAAATTTAAAGCAAAGGCAGAGGGACAAACAATTGTACATTAACTTAACATCCACCAATTCAACTCATCCATGTTCGTTATTAAAATTTAAAAAAAAAAAAAAAAAAAAAAAAAAAAAAAAAAAAAAAAAAAAAAGCAAAATGAAAATAAAAAAAATTAATTTACAACTGAATCAACCTAAGATTTATTGAACCTACAAGAATGCCATTTTCAGCATCAGTGCACATACCAAATCCAGTTTTCTACTCAATAGAAAATTAATCTTTATTGATGCAACTCTAAATCTTTAGACTTCTAAACATGCAAGACAATCATATCTCAAGTTTTCTTCTGTACACAATAGGAATATGATTAACATACATAAAAAGTATTATTAATCCTATTAAAACTGACAGATTTGAACCATGCATGCAAAAAAAAAAAAAAAAAAAAAAAAAAACACACACACACACCACACATCAAGAGAAATGTACTATCACATCGCTATAGAAGGGATGTTTATTCCTGTTAAGTAAGAACCTCTCAATTGCTTACCTAGTTAAATCAAAACCCCATTGTCTATTGAGAGGTTGCATTTGATCGATTCATTTTCTACAGCTTAACCTTTTGCAGATTATTTGAAGCCGGAAAATATTTGTAGATTGTACAAAAAAAATTTTGGGAAAATTGATTTGGTGATACAATTCTAACCCTAACCCATAATTAGGACAGAGAAGGGATGGATTCATACCATTTCCAAGTGTACTTGCACTCAAGTGAATGTAACAAACAACAGAAATTTGAACTTGGCTCAACAATTAACAATTCCGAGTCATTATCCATTAAACCACCCAAACATCCAAGCTTACAGCACATGGTATTCCCAAGTGGTCACCCATCTAGGTACTGACTAGACTCAATATTGCTTAACTTCAGTGATTGTATGGGGGCGAGGGGGTGTAATGTTGGATTCCAAACAAATCTTTCAGATACACTCAGCAACATATGTTAAGAATAAAAGTTGTAGATTGCATGCTGAAAGAATACACACAGTTGGAGAGGCTGGTAACGTTATTTGAGTTCACAGGATAAAGTGGCTTTGGGTATGGAATAGATACAATGACCAGTGAGACAAAAAAACAAAAAAAAAAATTATCCAAGGACCTTCATTGCTATTTCTATACAGTCAGAGGTGGTCAGATAAAATGAGGGTAGAAACTTCATCCTCTATTCAACCTGCACCCACCTCCACAGGTATTATAGACTCAAATAAAACAAGATCTATTAACTCCAGGTAAATAGATCACAAGCTGCTTTCAAGCATTACATTTGGTGACACAGCCAATCAAAAATATATTACTACATGAGGGGTACTGAAAAATATTCGGTGAGATTTTGGAAAGCAAATCAGGCTGTTAAAAAAAAAAAAAAAAAAAAAAAAAAAGTGGGGGGGGAGGTATGGGTCAAAACTTATAAATCCCACTAACATCAGTAGACGCTGATTTCTTATCAAAGTGAGAAATTTCTTATCTTATATTAGGTCAACTACTTATTTTTTGAAGGAAACTACAAAGTTTGGTTGGTAAGGTGATGTGAGTGGAGGTGACAGGACTGGCTATTTTGGGGGCGCAGGAAAGAGCACGGAAGGTTGGCTTTCCTGCCAGGTTGAATTGATGGCCTTTTATACACAAGAGTTTTCTTGTCCGAGTTCAAGGAAAAGTAAATGGTTTTCATTCCGTTCTGTTTATAAAACCTAGTTGTGTTTCTTGAGAAAGCAAAATAATTCTATCCAAAATAGAAGTTAAAAAAAAAAAAAAAAAAAAAAAAAAACACACACACACACAGAATGAGAAACCATGAATCTTCAAGGACAACAATTCATGATAATGGAAGTTAAATACTGGTTTGACCACTTTTGATTGAGATTGTTTTAGAGATATATGCCATGATATCATACTGGCAAAATATCTATTTACACTAACATTGTTAACATCTTTATTGCTATATTCACAATGTTTTGGTCATTGTACACTCCAGCTTTCTTCAAGTGATATACGTTGGAATTTTGAACGAAACCCTTTCCTTTAGTAACTCAACTCTCCAAATTTTTATTCCTTCTACTGTGGCCAAGTATTGAACTTACGCTTTGTGTCAAGTCACTTTTTTGGATTACTCAACCAATGCTTTTACCCAATATTTATCACCCGAAAAAGTTCAAAGTGTACAATGCCCGAAACATCATGAATATGACAATAAAGATGAGGACAACAGTCTGAACAATGTAAATAGCATGAATATTTACAATATCTCATCTCAGAAATATAAACAAATGTTAAAATATATCTCATCAACTACTCCAGGACCATCATGGTTTTCACTGCCTTTATCACTATTTACAAAAGTTTTTTTTTTTTTTTTAAATAAAAAAAATAAAAAAATAAATAAAAAAATAAAAAAAAAATAAAAAAGATCAGTGTACAATTCACTGCAGAGTAAGAAAATCCAGAATGTTAAAAAAAAAGACCAAATCTCATTTCTTTTAGCATTGCACATTGTAAACAAGAAATACAAGACAGGAAAATAGAGCAAAAGGTTTCTCATTCTAATTTTCTTCACAAACTGACCCCTTGATTCACAAACACAAGGTGGCTGGGATGAGCAAGGGATAGAATATACAAAAACACTTTACTCAGAAAATGCATCTGTGACTCTGGATGCTTCATCCCAACTCCTTTCTCCTGTGACTTCAATCTAAAACAGAAAGGAGTCCACGTCTGCAAATGCATGACAAATCCTAGAATCAGGCATACTCACAGTAAACCAAAGTTAACCCAACCATGACAATTGTCTTTGTAACTAGTCATCTGCAGTTTTGTATTTTGTTAGGGAATTTTAGTAATTTAAACTTCAGCAGCCAAGATCCAGTAATATCTTGTCATTCTTCATGGATGCTACTACTTTTAAATGCCAGGATTCCCTCCACCATGATTAAGTATTATTAAAAATCACCATTAGTAGCAGATAGAAGTGGATTTGAGTTTGTTAACAAGGTGTGAAAATTAAACTGCACTATTTTTGGTAAATCATAATAATTTAAATTACAAAGGTCAGTCAAATTGCATATAACAGGAAATGTGATTCCTGCCACACCTTAAAAATAAATATATATATAAAAAAAAATAAAATAAAATAAAAGTATTGCTCAGGCCAGGAGGTTATTCAGACCAAGTAGGAGAGCATTGCAATTTTTTTTTTATTTTTGTGAGTGAATGTATGTATGCATGTATGTATGGGCACAAGCACATGTGTGTCACACAATGCAAATAAACTTGTATATATTACATACATGACATGCAAAGTCAAATGCAGACAGGGCATTTGAAACAGAAAATCAGCTCTTTTATAACATAGATAAAAGCAAGCTGAAGTAAAAGGCCTGATTAATCAGATTTAAATGGAGAGATGTTTAAAATAACACATGACTGACAGCAGGTTCCAAGCCATCCTTGCATCAACTTGTGGAGCACCTGGCTAATGGAACATCCATCTTTATAACTGACTAACATTAAGTCGTTACCAAAATACCTTAGGAAGGAGTATTTTCTTTTTCATTAAATAAAAATATATTTCAGCAAACAGACCCTCATGCCCATATATATATATATATATATATATATAAAGTGAATTTATAGTAACTCCCAAAGAAACATGTTTAAAATCAATTTTTAAGAGTGAAAAATCTTTGAAGATAATATTTTAGTTTTAATTCCAAGCTAATAGATTAAACTTAATATTTCCAATAAGCAAATTATTTTGCTGTATTTTAAAAACTAATTTAAATTGACTAAAGGAATTTTTTAATTGCTAGAAAATCACTGAATATTTTTAAGACAATAATGACCATAAAATATCTATTCATAAAAGCAATTAGAAGCTTCTCTAGTTAAATAATATTTCAATTTGAAAGCGTTTTTTTATTTTATGATTAAGAGCAGATTATGGGGGGGCGTTTTACAAAAAAAAATAAATTGAGGATTTAATTCTTCAAGGAGTCATGCATTACAAAAAAGCAGTACAAAAATTTCATAAAATTAAATACGTGGAGGGAAGGGGTAACAAAAAAATAATTTCATTCATTTTTGAATAAGTCCTAAAAATTATTAAAATCTATTTGATTTTTGAAAAAGTGATCAAATCAATGTTTTTCCACTGCAAAAAAAAAAAAAAAAAAAAAAAAACTAAAATTTACTACAGTAATGTTAAAATATAATTTAATAATTATAAAAAAAATCATTTGATCTTTCCTCTTAAGATTTTAATAAACTTTTGTTTTTATTAATGTGGCATTTTTTCATCATGTACACTCTTTTTTAGCAATTCCGTAGAGATATCTATACAATTGTAAAAACTATTGCAACACAATATTTATCATTTATCAATTTAAAAAGAAATTGGAAATTTTTTTTTTATTCAGATTTATAAACATTTACTAAATCAAAATGTGAATCAACTATAAGTAAATCCTTATTTACCATTTCATAAAGTTCGAATCAACTGGCAAAAGCAGAGGTTTTGCCAACCATACAATCATTTAAATAAACATTAATGTTTATTTTTAATTTTCAATAACAAAGAATTCACTTTCATATATTTAGGTTTTAGTACAATTCTAATGACGTTTTAAAATATAACATTGCCAAAAAGTGATGTCAATGGAAAAATAAAAAGTCTTGACGCACTTTTTTTTTTGGTGTGTGCACCAAAGTCCACGTTTGCCAGAAAAGAAAAGAAACTAAAGAAAATTGATGAAGACTTAACGAATTGATACAACTTATTGATTACCTTCACTTTACTTTCTTTCAATTACTAATGTCATAAAATACACTAGAACCCTCCAAACATCAGATATAATTATTTTTCAACCTTATATAAAATAACCAATTGGGAGGCAATTCAGAATTCTTGAATTCCCGGTTTGATTTGATCTTCCATACAAAAAAAAAAATTAAAAAAAAAAAAAAATTATAAGTTTGATGCATCAAAAAAACTAAAAAGTTCTGAAAATTTTAAATCCGATATAATTCCTTGATATTTTTTTTTTTTTTTTTTTTTTTTTAATTAGGACAGCTTTGTTTCTTCTTTTAATTTCAAATCTTTCCTCGAAATTAAAAAAAAAAAAAAAAACATGCTTTTTCTGAAAAAGCATCAGTTTTTTTTTTTTGGGGGGGGGGGGTAACTAACAGATTCTTTAAAAAGGATTATCGACCCGAATTGAACACGATAGATTTACATTTTAAAATTTATGGGTAAACAAGGTCAAGGGTCCAATAGTACTAATAATTTCTGTACATAGCCACTTCAAGGCAAAATAATTTTCTAAAAAAATTAATGAACTCCCGAAGAAATAAATAAAAAGGTCATTTTCATATAAAGAGTAACATCAGAATAATACATTTTGGGCTTTGCTAAAGTAATCATTAGCTCAAATGACTCTTCATAAAACTGAATAAAAAATAGATAATTTTGATTTGCGCGCGAATAAATTGTCTAATAATCTCCATAATGTACTTGACCCAGACTTCTATCACTCGGTCGAGTGAAGAGGATTACATTCATTCAAAAGTAGTAACAGACAAATCTTTTAATGTGCACGCGTAAAAAAATAATTCATTTAAATAACATTACAATTGTTTTTTCATTTGCTAATGAAATTAGGAGATTCAGGTGCACGATAAATTATTACATAAAAAAACGATAATATATCCATTCCCCCCCACCACCCACTCAAAATGATTTTGAAACAGTTTTAGTACGAACAGCAAACTTTATAAAATAATTTTTTTTTAATTCCTTTCTATTAAGACAGTTAAAAACAAACAAACAAAAAAAACGTTTAAAATTTATATAAAAAAAAAAAGAAAATTTGAAAGAAATCGGCGTAGCAAAAACGTTATGTAATTGAAAAACAAATGTTTCCATTCTGCGATTATTGTGAATAATAATTGTTTCTATTCTATTTTATTTGTGGATTTTTCAGGTATTCTTTTGGCTAAAAATTTGTTAAAAATTGTAATGTAAAGTAAACCAAAGACAGCGAGTTTTTTTTTGGGGGGGGGGGTTCTCTCTCATGTCTTCATAGCCTCAGGAACTTAATCTTTTTCCACGTGGTGTTTTGCAAGTCAGTAGTTTGTTTTTTGTTGTTTTTTTTTAGGTGTTTAAAATTAAAAAAATATGTAACCTAAAATTAAAAAAGTATGTAACCTAGAAACTAGGTCATTATTTTAAATTTTTTATCTATTTAATTTAGTTGTTAGCATTCTTACGGCAAAATAATTTTAAAAACTATAAGTGACTATATGGAAATTCGTGTCTTTCGGAGTTGGAAAATCCCATTCAAACACATCCAAAATTAAACGAAACAAATCGTAAACGACTCGTGTGTCCAAAATGCAGTTATTTCGGCTATTTCTTCAGTAGACATAATCAAAGAAAACACACGGATGGGAAGATTACTGACATACGAATTTCATGATGTGAGTGAGCGTATCAGTGTTTTTCTTTGTTGATTTAAAAATAAAATAAAAATTTCTACTTAAGGAAAGAAAATCAAAATGGCACGAACCATGAATGATTTATTCATAGGATGGAAGTCATATTACGATCCATAATTTCTACTTTAACTTTACAGAACACAGGTTTTACTTTTAGAATATGAGATTTAGCTAAAAAAAAAAATATTTGGGAATGTAAGGGAGCGAAATCAGTTCAAATGTGGAATTCGAGTCACACGGGGAAAATCTTGACACGTGGGAATTAAGACAGAAAAGAGTAAGAAGAAAACTAATGAATGCTAGTTTACTAACTATCCTCGGTTAAAAAAAATAAAATAACAGGTCAAAAAACTGTCTGAAGTAGATTTTTAATTTTATTTATTTTAAAATAAAAGATTTTTAATTTCTCAAAGTTTTTAGTTTAACAAAGTATAAACTTTTTCAGGGAAGCAAAGTCACCAGGAGAAAAAAAAAAATCTTATTTTATCAGATTTTTCATTTTAACTTCCCTTTTGATTTTTGTAGCAAGAGAATCAACAACTGTCCAGTTTTTCCATTGGTTAAAGAAATCGAAATGCATATGCCATGGAAATTCAAAGAATTTAGATTTAGAAATATATTGAAAAAATAAAGTTAATGTTTTTTAGTTCGCATTCTTTCGACATTAAGTCAGAAGCGGATTCCTGAGTGAAGAGAGCTTTTGTTTTTTTAGCTACTGTTTTATTTTTTATTTTTTTTATTTTAAAGCACAAAAAAGGTCGTAAACAATAAGTATGGTGGCACCAACTGAGAACCAAACTCGCCTCGAACGTCTCGCCTGCACGCTATTTATGATTTATCTTACACAAAAAAAATGTTTTAGGCAATCTTTAGTCCATAAAACGAAAAGAAATCACAATGATGCTTTCTTCTTTATGACGACAATCAGTTCTTCAGTTGTTTTTTTTTTTCGTCACGTGATCAAAAGCGTAAATTATACTGAAGGAAAGAAGAAGAAAAAAAAAACTGTCTGCTTTTCAAAAGGTAGTCTAGTCTGCATCACCGCAGCGGGGGTAATTATTAGCTAGCTAGCTATTACTGCAAAACGTATTCGATCCTCACTGGGTACCCATACTTGTGGGGGTTTTTGTACCGGGATAAGGCAAGCCTTTCTTCATCAATAGTAGAGGCGGGAAACTGCCCGACAGTTTCTCCACATTCATTAAAGAAAAAAATCGTCACGTCAAAAACTAATTTTATTACGCTTTAGAATTAGGAACAAGTTACTTGCTACTAGAAGCGGTCATATTGTAAATTACAAAGATTCATTGAATTATTATAGTAAAATGTTTAATATTCAACTACGCATAACCATGAAAAAAACGTGTTCCATCATTTCTACATTCCAGGTATCTCATCTACACACGTTTGACGAAGATGTGACAATCACATCCCGTAACGAATACCTTATTCGTTCCTATTTATCATAAACATTTGCATTGCTGGAAAAACTCTAGTCTTTTTTTTTTTTTTTTTAAGTTAGATATTAAATTATTCATTCAACATCCTCCGTTCTTATACAGTGTAACCCGGATATAAGAGAGTTGCCGGGACCGGAGAAGAAGTCTCTTATATCCGGGTTTGGTCTATTATATATACGTTAACACAGGCTCTAATTTGGGACCAGAGACAATCTCTTATAAACGGGTTTCTCTTATATCCGGGTTACACTATCTAAAACCGGTTGGATTTTTTTTTTTTTTTTTTTTTTAATCTGTGTTCGTAACTTTTTTATCAAATCTCTGCTAGAAAAGATAATTCCATCTTCTGATCACCGATGTCAGTACTGTACTTACAATGACTATGAACTTTGTTAGTAACTTTTTCTTTTCTTGGGGGGTGGGGAATTCGATAAAATTGCAGATAATGCCCCAGTCACAAACAAATTTAAGACAAAAATTATAAAATTCCCGGTGTAAAAATCACATTAAAAATTGGGGAAAACCTACCGTTTAGGTAGGAGATATTGACAATCTTAGGTTGGGTCCCGTTTTTACCCTCGATTACTGCGTGAAAAGTGAAAACTTACCCGTTTACCAAGTTTTCCCTAGAATGCACAGATAATGCCTCAATGACCAATTTGGGACACAACTAAGATTGTCAATAACGGTAGATTTCCGCAAATTTTTAATGAGATTCTTCAAATAATCAAGAGATTTTACAGCTGGAATATTTTTTTTAATTCGTGACTGGTGCATTATCTGCAATTTTACCAAAAAAAATTTACTTTTAGAGAGACGGACCCATTTTTTGTTGCTTTCACAAAAAAAAAAAAAATAAAACCATTGGCTGCGTGTCCAAACTTTCAACTTTTGCATCTTGCACTTTAAAATATACTGCAATAATTTAGATACTTTAAAGATGATTTGTTGGGATTTTCTAAAATTGAGTAAAAAGTCGGGGGGGGGGGGGTGATACTATTTGGTTTTAGTTCAATTATTTAATTAACATAATTCTTTCGAAATAGTCTTCCCGCAATCTTCAAATATAACTGAATATTGAAATACTTCAGGAAAAGTTTATTGAAATCAGATTATTAATTGAATGAATCTTTAAAATGGTTTTATTACCTAAAAACTCGTGCAAAAATTATTTAATTAAGTCAGCTGTGTAAAAAGAAAAATAACTAAGTGTACTTACTATCCATTGTTAGACATGGGTCACAAATACATTTTTCATAAAAAATTATACGAAAATTTAACTTTAAATGTTTTTTAATTTAAAAATAAATTCGATATTTTTTGTCAAAAATGTGTAAGTGGAATGTACAAGTTTTCATGGCCAAATACCAAGAAATTGAATATTTAATCTGGCTGAATTCGGACAACTTTTAACAGCGCCAGAAAAATTACGTTTTCTGGTTCCTTACTAAAGAAAAAAAAAATGTCTTACAATATATACGAATAATTGTTTTCAAAGATCACACGTGAAATATAAATATTTTAACAAGATGTTACGATTTAAACGGAAATCCTGATTTAAAAATAAACTATAAAATTTAAGTTTAAATTAGCGTTTTTAAAGCACGAAACTTTTACTGTTTGGACTTAAAAAGTTAAAACTTAAAATATGTTTAACAAAATTCAAAACAAAGATTTTTTTTTTACCTGTACAGAATTAAGTAAACTACGTAACTTATAAGAATTTTTTTTTTTATTTTAAATTTAAGAATTTAAGATTTCACTACAAAAGTAACGAGGAACAAAACAATCCGAAGCTTAGAGAAAAAACACCGGTAAACTTAAATGGGGGTCTACAAAACAACTGTCAATTATAAATAAACCAATCCCCCACTTATTCATAATCAAAGTAATGCTTGTTCAAGAACTTATCTACTTTCTTTAGTTGAGTTACTTACCATTGAAATCGCCCGTATCAGCCACAACTACGGTGATATCTTTCAGTTGGTCCAAGACGGATTTCGAGCATTTTTTAATATCAGGTTCAGCCATAGTAAATTATATTCTTTAAAACAATATCCAAAGCAATTCAACTGTCTGATGTTCTTTACTGTGAGGGCGAGTCACGGGAATTTGATGTGCAACTCCAGGGAGATCATAAAATGAGAAGAAACCAAGAGCAAAACTTCACTGTCATCCAAAGCAGAAACCCGCCAACTGGTGGTGACCTTGCTTATTGCGGCCTTGACCTTCGTCCTTAAAGGCCCACACCTCCACGCTCATAAATAAATAATATATTATGACAATGACTCAACATTTTTATATCTGAATTCTATTTTTTTTTTTTCCTTCGTAAATTTTCCTGTCTCCAATAAAAGCAGGTAATAGTAATGATTCAATGAGGCTTTTTTTTTCTCCAACAGGATATCAACGAGAAAATACAGAAACTTCCTTCTTGTTGACGGAGGGTGGTTTTTTTATGTGTAATTATCTTTTATTTTTTACTCAATTTGGAATTTTTCCTTTAGTACTCTCTCAGTGTAAGCTAAATTATTTACGGTCCTCGGTCAGTTAAAAAAAAAAAGAGAAAATATTTTAAAAAAAATAAATATCCAATAAAAAAAAAAGTTAGATTGAAAAAAGAAAAAGTAAACTTTGTTTATCAACTGTTTCAAACTGGTTTTTATTTTGTTTTTGTTTGTTAACCGTGGAAATGCATTATTTTCTAAGTTTTGAAACTTGGTATGTTTATGTGTTTGCTGTTATTTTTTTTCTCGAAGTTAAATAAAAACAAATCATAGTAAAAAATGTTGCTATTTAAAAAAAAAAAACTTTTTTGCATACTGAGTGAGTACTATCCACAGTAACTGATAATTTGGGATGTAAATTACTGGAAAAAATCGTTTCTTTCTTTTTTTTTATGAAAAGGAGACGTTAGTAACGTAGGTATACCGTATACAGGTGGGGTACGTCATAAGATAAAAATCCAAATACTTATGGGTAGTATAACATGTGCGGTGTAGTACTGTTCAAATAAATAAAGATTTTAGTTCAGAGTCATGTGAAAAAACGATTGGCGCTAGGTAGGTGAGAAGGGGTGAAAGAGGGCTTACCCTTCCCCAAACACACACGCACACACACTTTTTCACTCAAACAGTGAACTAAAAAGAGAAGATACTAAAAAAATAAAAACCTGTCCTCTTAGCCTATTCATGACAGTGTTATTGAGCTGAATTCTACCATTTGTTTAAATTCATTACCAGCCGTTGATTTACAAAATAAATCAGAAAATTTACTTTTCGTTTTTTTAGTTATTTATCTATTGTTCCCAATTCATTAGCTTTTGGCTTTTAAAACTAGTCCTGTATGTGGAAAATGTCTACAGGACTCATTAAAATCAACACAAGCAAAAACAAGCCATAAAAAAAATTTACATAAAAAGAAATGATTCGAGGTGGAAGTTGATTAGAGTAAAGAAAAAATTAGGCACTGGTTTGGAGAAATGACCAGAAATTTATTTTAATTTACAAGATATGAAAATGTCTCTGGTAAATCGTATAGTGTAGCATTCGAATGTATGGTGTATGAGGTGTGAAATGAGTATGTGTACTTTAAAGGGAGTATGCTTAAACCGGCTGACTGCTTTTTGACTATCGGTTTGAGCTTGTCGTGTTGAGTGAAGTCCGTTCTCATTCTGCATTCACAGAAGGTCATTTTCACAGCCTAATGGTCAGACGGGCAGTCAGCCATGCTCTCAGGTAGTCTCTACAGTTAGTGTGTTTGTGCGTGTGTGTGTAAATTATGTTTTTCTGCTACAGAAATGTAAAAATTTATAATTATAATTAATGGGTAAATGAAAAATAGAGTAAGTTTGTTTATTACACTACATCCAATAAAAATAAAATATATTAAGAAAAATAAAAAGAATTGAAATTAAAATAAAGCATTTGCACTTTCCTTTAAAAGCCTTCTCTCTCTCTCTCTCTTTCTCTCTCTCTCTCTCTCTCTCTCTCTAAACTAAAATTTCTATACTTCTCTCAACTAACAAGAAAGTAACCCTCAAATAAAAAGAAGGAGAAGAAGAAAAGACTGAACACTGCTGAAAAATGAGAATTGATGTTTGCTGAAACTAATGTTAGCGCCAGAGTCTTGGAGCCTTGTCAAAAGGATATAAGCTGACACCTCTGAGCTAGAAGCAAGAAGAGACGGCAAACAGAGACGCGACCACCAGAGAAACCAGCCATATGTGATGTGTGAAGAAATAGTTAAGAGGTTATGCTAATGATATTTCTGTCCTGCTTAGGGTCAAGAAAAACACAGTAGATTGACGCTGACCTATTTCTAATATTACAAATACCCCCCACACGGTCTGACTTCAAAACTACATTACTGGACTTTCTCCAAGCTACTACCAATATCCACTTTGTAAACGAACATTTTGCTGTCTATATTTCTGAGATGAGGTATTATGTGCACTATTTACATTATTCGGACTATTGTCCTCATCTTTGTCGCCATATTTATTACAACGTTTCGGCCATTGTACACTCCAGCCTTCTTCAGGTGTTTGAAATGTCAAATTGAACCCTTTATTTCGCTCACTGGGGTAGACTTCTAGTTCCATGTGCCATGTCTAATGAATGTCAGTTATCAGTTATCTCCTGTTAATTCCCCTCTCCAAGTTCTCCACCACCTTAACCAGGTTTTGAACTCACGCTCTTTGGGTCTTGTCACTGGATCTAACTAACGCCTTTATTCACCGTGCCATGTGTCCCTAAGGACACATGACACAGTGGATCTAGTGACAGAGAATTAAATATGGAGGAGAAAATTCAAGAAAGAGAAATAAATTCTAGTATTTTTAATTTTTGTATTGTTTGTTTTTCATTGGTTAAGCAGACCTCACATGCATCCTGCCAAACAACATTCCTGTGTATAATATATGTGTGTATGCATATCATAATTCTAGCTTGTCTACGCAGAATTCAGGCGATAATATATATTCATCTGTATATGTGTCTAGATTTTATTTCTATTTAAGTTTGGTGGTTTGCCACATGGTGATTTCAGGACATTTTATGTGAAGGTAAAAAATTACATGACACTGTTATAGTAGGTGGGCATATTTTAGATTCTTTAATTTTATTTCAGATTTTTTAGATTCTTTAATTTTATTTCAGATTTTTTAGATTCTTTAATTTTATTTCAGATTTTTTAGATTCTTTAATTTTATTTCAGATTTTTTAGATTCTTTAATTTTATTTCAGATCTTTTAGATTCTTTAATTTTATTTCAGATTTTATAAAAGTTGGTGATGTAATAAAATGTGTTTGACATGCTTTTATAGATGGTCAAATATTTATAAGAATTATTTCCTGTATAAAGAATTATGCTCTTTTTTTAATTAGAGTGTCATCTATAAATTCAAAGTTATGGCCAGTTTTGTTCCTGTGTATTACAAATGAGTTTAAATGGTTTTCCCAATATAGGTCTCTCTCTTATGCTCATAGATGTGGGCTTTTAGATTCTTAGAAGTTTCACCAATTTAACTATTTCTAAATTGCAGGCATTTTATTTCATAATTCTTGGCATCTGATGTGGTACTGGATCTATTTTACATTCTAACTATACCTCTGATTGTCTTGGAGGTGATGGTAAAGACCCTAGTAATAACTAATTTATTTTAAAATTTTGTTGATAGCGTTGGAGGGTAACATTATGAATATTTTGTTTTTGATGTCAAAAGTTCAGTCAGTGATGTCTACTTTTTTAGATTTGTGAACTTTGCAGATTTTTTAGTATCGAGGATGAAATGATGTGGGTAGTGAAGAAGTCTAAATGTCTTTTTCAATGTCTTTCTCATCATCATTTAAGTATTTTGGGCTTCATATTCAAAGAGTCAGATGTAAAATCTTATGATTAGTCCTGATTTTTTTTTTTTTTGGTAGTAGGATTAGAAATTGATTAAATCCTTTTTGTTAGTAGGTGTGTGATAAATTTTACAATCTAATTTGTTATTGTTATGCATTAATAAGATGTCAAGGAAAAGTAAAAATTTGTCTATTTTATGTTCATGGGTGAATTCAGTGGTAGGTTCTAAGTTATTAAGGTTCTTTATGATGTCTAGTAAATTTTCCTTGTGAATGTATATTAAAAGAACATCATCTACGTATCTTAGGTAAGTAGAGTTTTTAGGTATAATGTGTTTAAATGGGCCGAACTGTAAAAATTCTAGGAACAGACAAGCAAGTGCACTGCTTATTGGAGATCCTATAGGTAAACCAAATTTTTACTTACAGAAATTTTTATTGAAAGAGAAGAAACAATGGTTTGTGATGAGTTTACGCATAGTTGTATAATTTTATGGACAGGCAGAGGAAGTTTTTCTTTGATTTTTTTTTAGGTGGTTTCTGTTGTAACCTAGGGAAGTTTACTGAATAGAATAATCACACGAAGGTTGGTAATGAACGATAATACTTAGGACAAGAACAACACATGTAAGATTTGCCTGTGGCACATAGAAGAAGTAGTCAAGTGCCAGAAGTGAGTCAAGTGAATTCCACAATGAATCTCCAACTGCAGGATATCTACCAACCACCCCAGGCAGTCAGATGTGGCACAAGATCAAATTCAATGAGGGGTATCCAAGCCTTTAGCTTGGCAAAAACTTCCCTGTAGACCCCATATAAAACAGGGTTGGGTAGCTGCTTGCCAAGACAAGACTGACCTTTAATATAACCTCATCTGGAGATCCTCTCTGCTCAGAGGTGAAGAGTTTGACCAACATAGCTGGAGGTGAATCTCCAACTGCAGACCAACATACAGTATTTACTATTGTATTTATGTGAACGGGGACACACCCATTATCGTCCGTAGGTTTGCTACAACAGTTTCTTAATATGTTAACCCAGTATATTTGTGTATAATGATTTTATATTTAGTCTGGCCATAACCTTGTTTTCCAAGTTTATGTTTCTTATCCTCTGGGTTAGGTCACCAGAGTGTTTAATGTGTGTTAAGATTTTTGCAATTGCTTTAGCTAGTTTGCAGGAGTACTGTTGATGCCAGACAGATCTGATGGGTATCTTGAGTTTGCATGTTTTGGGTAAGCTGTATAATGTTTATGGTGCAATTATCAATTTTTGCCAAAATGTTAAATTACACCCTGAAATTTTTCAAATATCTCCTTTCTTAAAGGAAATACCTCTTTCCCAAGCCAACATACATGACCATAAAGATTTTTTAAAAATGAAAAGAAAATGATGAACTCGAGATTTTAAATAAATAGAAAATTAATTAAATACATAAATAATTAAACAAAATAATATAGTAATTAATAATTTCATTTAAAATATAATTAAATAAAAATTCAACAACAACATTTACTCTTTTTTGTTTATTAGGCTATATATTACATCACTTAGTGTCTTCCATAGTTTACCTTTCCATACACAGCAAGCTTTAAGAATATTTTAGAGCATGCTGAAATTTAAAATTTGAAAACTTAATGATATTTGAACTTCACTTTACCCCTGTGTATAAATACAAGTTACAAAATAAAATCTCCACATTTACCTTGATAAGGTCCCTCAGGGGAAGGCAAAAGTGTTTCATACCTGAACACAATCTTGAAAATTGCGTTCAAACATGAAACAGTCTGTTGCCATTCAGTGTTGAACTCTGTGTTCACCCTGCTTATATTTATATATGCTCTATTCCAGATATTATTGAGCACTTTTATCCAATAATTCGTCTTCTTCTATGTGCTGCATCCCTTCAGGACATAGGCAGTTATGGCTCTCCACAACCTTCTATCTCATATGACTTTTAGCAGTTTTTCTCCCTATCCTAAGCCCCCAACACTACCACCACCATTCTGCTGGCCATTCACACAAGCTTGTCAGGTAGTGATTTTCTAAGCGTAGCTTAGATGTGGCACAAGGCCGAAAAAAAGGGGCACCCAGTGAGGATTGAACTCACCACTCAGTTGTAATTGTTCTAGCGAGACAAACTTATTAACCATTACACCACCTCAAGGTGCCAAACAAGATTATCAGGTAAGTGGTTCGCTGCATTGCCATATCTCTCTTGCCTTTAATATACCTTATGAGTGTTATGCATTCCAACCCTTCTTTCCTCATTACGTGTCCAAAGACTTTCAGGTAGTTTTTCCTGATTCTGAATGAAATACTGCTGCCATATACGGTCTGGTGCCCCCATTGTTCATCTTAAGGTCCTCGACAAAATCCAGCGACGGATATGAAATGCAACTGGCCCTGATTTGGCATCTCATCTACAGTCACTCTCTCACAAACATGTCAGCGCCTCCCTCTGTCTTTTCTACAAATACTTTCATGGTAACTGCTCTGACAAGCTACTTTCGCTAGTTCACAGACTGCATGAATTTAAACGTGCAACTAGGCTGGCATCACGATCCCACCCTTTCACTGTCGAAACTGTTAAATGTAGCCGTCTCTTCTACTCCAATAGCTTCATGTCTCGCACCTCCCGACTGTGGAATTCCCTTCCTATTACTTGTTTCCCTGATAGCTATAATCTCCAACTGTTCAAATGCAATGTCAATCGACATCTCCAGATGCCCTGACCTATTCCCTGTCCTTTTCTTCATCCTTTCCTCCATCACGCCTCTTTATTCTCAGTCCTACTCTGTAACCCCTTGCGTACTAGTGGCATCCCACCTTGCTTGGGGTGAAATGCTTAAAAAAAAATGTTCATTCTGTTCCTCTTTTTCTAAGACTTCCTTGTTGCTTACTCACTCTAGTATAACTTAAAACTATATTTTATTAATATATATACATATATATATATATATTTATACAAATAAATAGTATATAATACTGCTTCTACTAATCTCAAACATATTAATCTCCTATATCGTAATCAAATGCATACTAATTATAAACAAGATGAAAATATACTAAAAAAATTAGTAAATACTAACATATCTACAACAGATCCTAGCAAAAAAATTAAGTTAATTATATACTACACTAAATCTAGTATATCCAAATCAATTATTCGCAATGATTCTTCTCCCCGTTTACCGATTTGAAAAAAAACAACATAGTTTACAAATTCAGGTGCCCTTTGGGAGATTGTATCTCCAACGAACTAAATAATATCTATGTTGGTCACACCACAAACTCACTTTCACGACGCTTGACACTACATTTGAATGATAACTCTAACATTTTTAGGCATTTAAAACAACATGCCTGGCCGCATACACAATTCCGGAAAATTCTCGTCGAAAACACAACTATACTTAAACATGAAAACAATAAACAAAAACTAAAAATTCTTGAAGCTATATACATAAAACAGTTGAAACCTAACCTGAACAAAATAAACTATGAAATCTCCACAAATATCCTTAAATGCCTATAATTAGTAACAGAATTCATTGGTTCATACCAACGGCTTTCCATACTCAATACTCATCGGATTCACTCTCTCGTGGTCATGTGTGATGTCATGAGCTGTTGTGCTTTCAGCGTCTTATATGCACGTGTTTATCGTTGCTTGGAAATCGTCCATGTAAACAAAAACAGACTATCATCGATTTCTTGTTCGTGTATTGCTTAATATATTGTGTAATTGTCATCTTTGATAATGGCTTATGTAAGCCGAAAGCTTAGATTGGAATAAAAAATATGTATCAATATTGTGATTTTCTTTCATTGTTTAATGATAATGTTATTAAGCTTATCAGACAATATGAAAAGAACTTACATAAAATAAATAGACAACACTTGTCTATATTATTTAATGAAAAATGTATGAATGAAAAAATGCTGACTAAATACACACACACACATATATATATATATATATATATATATATATATATATATATATATATATATGATTTATTCTTGAAGAGTTAAGTGGTTGAAATAGAGCTTATTAAACTAGTTTTTGCAAAATTAATATTTTAATACATTTTTCCGCGACAGATAAATAAATCTGTAATAAATAAATCTGATCTTACAATGTATGTTCACTACAAATTGTTCCTTACGAAAATATCACAGAAAAAAAGATTCTGTTTTTAAAATATTTATAATTTTTTGACCACAATTAGATTTGTTTGAATTTCTTCTCTGCATCTATTATTCAATTAACCAAAGATATTTACTAATTAATCTATATCCTTATTTCTGTAGAATTGTACAGAGAATAAACTTTTTTCTGTAAATAATGTTTGCAATATATCTTACATCCTATTTCCTGGTTGTCAATGCCTAACAGAAGTACAAAAGAATTGCTGAAATGTTATAATATTAAATATATAAATAATATATTATAAAAAATAAAATATTATTATAATAAATTATATGAATATAACATTTAAAACAATTATTATGTAAAATAAATAATAAATATATATATATATATATAAATGTATAATACAGTGGGGAAAATAAGTATTTCGTCCATTCGTGATTTTCTGAGTTTACCACCTTGCAAAAATAGGAATGGTCTATAATTTTCAGGGTAGGTCTATCTTGAAATTGAGAGACAGAATATAAAAAAATTCTAGAAAATCACATTATATTAATTTTTGAACATTTATTTCTTTTTTATTGAATATCTGCATTCAAATGCATTGAGTGTGTTGTTTTGTAAAAGATCACTTTTGTGTTCTTATATTCTTTTATTTAAATTCTTTGAGGTTTCACCAATCTATTCTTCATGGCAATTATTACATGTTCTTCTGTCAAGTTTTATGTTATTAACTCCTTCTAGAGGACCAAATGCATAACAACTTTTTCCACTTTATCAATCTTTTGAAATATATATATGTATGTATGTATGTATGTGTGTGTGTATATATATATATATATGTATGTATGTATGTATGTATGTATGTGTGTGTGTGTGTGTATATATATATATATATATATATATATATATATATATATATTTAGTACATAGGGGCAGCAGTTCATTATTCACCCAAACATTTATATATATATATATATATATATATATATATATATATATATATTGCTCTGTCTTTTGACATAGAGCTCTCAAAAGATCTATATCCTCTTGGGAATTCCATACGGATTACCAATAATTTTATTATTAATATATATATATATATATATATATATATATATATATATATATATATATATATATATTTAGTACATAGGGGCAGCAGTTCATTATTCACCCAAACATTTATATATATATATATATATATATATATATATATATATATATATATTGCTCTGTCTTTTGACATAGAGCTCTCAAAAGATCTATATCCTCTTGGGAATTCCATACGGATTACCAATAATTTTATTATTAATATATATATATATATATGTATATATATATATATATATATATATATATATATATATATATATATGTATGTATATATATGTATGTATATATATGTATATATATATTTAGTGTATAGAGGCACCAGATCATTATTCCGACATATATTATTAGATCAATGAACAACATAATTAAGAAATATCCAAATGCTGGATAGTTTTTGTGTTTATTTTCTCTTGAAACTAAAGCTATTATATGAAGCTTGGACTGGCTGAAGATAAAGCTTGATAAATGTTCATTGTCTGTTATATTTAACAATATATGGCTGAATATATATATATATATATATAAAAGTGGACATGGAAGTCAGCACTTAGAGGCGACAGTCTGTTTCATGCTAGTGCAATCGTCAGACGATTGCACTAGCATGAAACAGACTGTCGCCTCTAAGTGCTGACTTCCATGTCCACTTTTATATTTACACACGCTCCATCTCTGATATTGAGCACTTTACCCCATAAATATAGCACACTTTAAGACTATATTTCTGCATATATATATATATATATATATTTTTTGTCATCCACAGACAGACTGTTTCGCTGTTTCACAGCTCATCAGTGTGGCTAGACGTCTGGTTGCCTCTAGCTAGGATCGGAACTCAACTGAATTGGCGTCAGTCAGAACTTCTACCACTAAGCCGTCAGCGCATGGCAGGGATGAAGGTGAATTTTAGCGTGTTTATTTTTAGATTTAGATAAACATACAGTGACTGACAGTGACTCAATTCTGCCGAAGATATGTTCTGTGCCAGAGTTTGAAATATGTATAGGGTAAAAGATATTTCATCTCTTCTCTTCTCTCAGCTATGGATTAAATAAATACTTATTTGTATATATATTAGACATATTTTAACCCATTAATGCTCTGCATATAAATTGGTATTAATTAAAATAAAAATCTGGTATTAATTATAGGTTTCTAAAAATGATCTGTTATTAATTATGGATTACATAGAGAGAGATTAGAGATAACTATCAAAATCAGAATTGTAGATAAAATGACAAAGGTTTATGTTATGTTCTGCATTACACAAAATATCTCTCACTACATGAGATGGTACTTTGAAGTGTGAATAAAATATTTAATATATAAATATAAAATAGTAATAAAATATGTACAAATATTAATAAATAAAACCATTTTACAAATGACATCATTTATATCACTTATATAATATGCATATATCACTTATATGATATGCATATATCACTTATCTGATATGCATATATCACTTATCTGATATGCATATATCACTTATATGATATACTTATATCACTTATATGATATGCATATATCACTTATGTGATATGCATATATCACTTATGTGATATGCATATCTCACTTATCTGATATGCATATATCACTTATATGATATGCATATATCACTTATATGATATGCATATATCACTTATATGATATGCATATCTCACTTATCTGATATGCATATATCACTTATCTGATATGCATATATCACTTATATGATATACATATATCACTTATATGATATGTATATATCACTTATATGATATGCATATATCACTTATATGATATACTTATATCACTTATATGATATGCATATATCACTTATATGATATGCATATCTCACTTATGTGATATGCATATCTCACATGCATATCTCACTTATATGATATACTTATATCACTTATATGATATGCATATATCACTTATGTGATATGCATATATCACTTATGTGATATGCATATATCACTTATATGATATGCATATATCACTTATCTGATATGCATATATCACTTATATGATATACTTATATCACTTATATGATATGCATATATCACTTATGTGATATGCATATATCACTTATGTGATATGCATATCTCACTTATCTGATATGCATATATCACTTATATGATATGCATATATCACTTATATGATATGCATATCTCACTTATCTGATATGCATATATCACTTATCTGATATGCATATATCACTTATATGATATACATATATCACTTATATGATATGTATATATCACTTATATGATATGCATATATCACTTATATGATATACTTATATCACTTATATGATATGCATATATCACTTATATGATATGCATATCTCACTTATGTGATATGCATATCTCACATGCATATCTCACTTATATGATATACATATATCACTTATATGATATGCATATATCACTTATATGATATGCATATCTCACTTATATGATATGCATATATCACTTATATGATATGCATATATCACTTATATGATATACATATATTTTCAGGGGCGGCATGGGGGAGTAATGGATAGCAGCTTGGAATAAAGAATTGGAGAACCCAGTTTGAATTCTAGTCGAATTCATTACATTCACTTATGTGCTAATGCAATTGGGAAAGGTATAAATTCTATTCTTCTCCCCCAACTATGGGTAAGTAGCAGGACAGACTGGGTTCTATAGCCTTGGATGGCAACTGGCCTATTGCAGAAAGAAATGGCAACCTACTGTGCAAAAAAATCAGCATTGTCAGTCATGTATTCCTGTTATATTCAAATTAATTTGAATTGTAACATTCCCCTAAAATGCTAGGATATAGCCATCAAAATCTTGTCTTCCACACTGAGAACTCTTACTTCTTGAGAATGGCTGAAATGCTTTAAAGTATTTGAATAAAACCAAACAAAAGTTTAACTTTGGAAAGTTTATCCACAATTTTCATTTGGATGTGTGGCCACTTATTTGAAAATTGAAAAAAAAACACAATAGAAAAATGAAACAAACAATCCTTGTCAGTTAAATTTACAATACTCGTTTAAATATATAATTTCAAGATTGATCAACATTATATATAGATAAGGAATTTGTATAAAACTTGTAATACATGGACATACTATAAATTCTGTGAACAGCAGAAGTACAATTAGGCTCTGCTGCCTCTAATTATCACAGAGCTAAAACAATCTATAAAAAATATACCAATGACTGGCTAAGATCCAACTATCAAAAGAAATAAACTTTCCTTGTCTTCTGGGAATATTGCCATTAAGCATAGAATTTTTTTGGCTTAATTTCTGGTTTGTGTCTTAAAATGTTTACAAAAAGGCCAACTCTTTTATTTTTCAAACTGTATTTTTTTTCTTTTGAAATGTTTCTGAAAGCAAATCAGGAAATATAAAAGAAAATGAAATTACCATTCCTAACAAATTCTGTCAGAAAATCTTGACTTAATTCCTTACCAGTGACAATACCTTTTGCCCTGATTTTCTATACATTTCTATAGTAATGTTGCATTTATATTTTTCATATTTTGTCAGTAAGAGCTGCATTAATACCTGACCATCAACAATACATTTCTATTGGGTTTTCAATGATACACTCTTATAAATCTAAAATGGATTTCTCATCAATGAGAATCCCTTTCTACCTGATTTTTAATGCAGTGTGATTACAAGAAATTGTCTGAGATGAGGTAATGTAACTACTTACACTATTTACAATGTTTGGACTGTTCTCCTCATATTTTTTGCTATATTCATGATGTTTCAGCCATTGTACACTCTGGCCTTCTTCAGGTGATATTTCTTGGAACTTTGAACTGAACCCTTTATTCAGTCCATGTTCAGATTGTTCTAATTCCATGTGGCCAGGTATTAAACTTTTTGGGTTAAGTCACCTTTGGATCACTCAATCAACACTTTTATCCATTGGATCATGCATTCTTAGGGACATATGGCAATATGAGGATAACACTTCAAAAAAATGTAAATAGTGTAGATAGTGAAAAGAAATTACCCAAACAAATTTCACATCCCAAACTTCCAAATTTGATGATCAGTCATCAATTTATTCTTTTACCCGTGAAAATAATTTGTATTCTTTGTGTAGAAAATGACTAAGCTGTACAAGGTTGTGTGAGGGTGACAGAATAGCTTTAAATTCAGTGAACAAAGGTGAGGAAATAGTGAAAACTTACCTGCAATATTTGAATGCCATTGGCACAAAAATGTGTAACTGAGTTGATATGTAGTGGTTGTTAATATAGTAGTTATCCCGTTGTTATATGTATTTGTAGTACTAGTTGATAGATGATTACTTTTTACTTTTTTTATTATTATTATTTTATTTCCTGATAGAAAATTTTATTTTATTTCATTGATAGACTGTTGTGGAGAAGATTTACTGTGGCTTCTGCATTCGGATCCTCCCTATGATTACAAAAGTTAAGGGGATGATAATTATAATAATGATGATGATGATGATTTTATTTATTGACATTTTCCCACAACACCACAAAAGAAATAAATAGAAAAAAATGTATTTAAAATATGCATGTGAAAGCCCACTAATGGTGTTAAATAATAGTTTCACAGGCAGAGGAATGTAATCTCTGCGCAGACTTCCTGTGGTTGACCATTGGGGTCAGATGGAAGACAAAACAAGGAAGTCAATTTTGATCGGCTGAATGAACATGAGACTGATAGATAGAGAAAGGGTTTTGAGTTGAGTTGTTTCTTAACCATCAAACAATTTAGACGTGTTTCCCTTCATATCAGGAACTGCTACCCAGTGGGCTGAGAGAGCTACCCCACTAGATAAATAGAAAATGTAAATATCAACAACATTAATAAACTAGATAAGTTTAAAATTCCCTTTGTTGATGTCTTTTATCCCTTGACCTGAAAACATTTCACTACTCGGCTGGGAGAAGGCAAGAGAAGAGAGAGAAGATATGCAACATCATAATTAGTTGGCGCAGTGACCAAGAGCTCTCCAGCACAAGGGGGCTATACAACAATGGTAAAGACTTCAAATATTATATTAGTATTAATATAAGTTTCTACTGGATATGAAGATAGTAATCAGTTTTCTATTGATATTAAAATAATAAACCGATACCCCCGATGGATTTACTAAACCTTTATATAATAATTAATGACTCACATATCAAAACCTAATGCTAGTATCCTGTTAAGATATACTATTGTCATTTTTTATGGCTTGAGTAAACTAGTATTAATATAAAATTCTACTGGATATAAGGTGGGTGTCAGTTTTCTATAGTTAAGCCTTAATGTGGTAATAAAATAAGCACATCCCATCTCCCCTCTCACTTGTACCCATCCACTATAATAAAACTTTTCAGTGTTAAAGCTGAATTAGTTATATAAAGCTTCATAAGCTTCTACTTAGAGTTGTTGCTATATTATACTTAATATAATAATTGAAAAATTATATTTAAGGACACACATGAAAATAATAGTAATAATAAGTAAATAATAATAATAATAATAATAATAATAATAAATAATAATAAATAATAATAATAATAAATAATAATAATAATAACAATAATAATAATAATAATCTAATGATACAGGCATCAAGGTCAAAGACCACAAGAACAGAATGTGCTTTTGCTTATTGAGACGGCTGTCCCTGCATATTGTAATGTACAGTGTAACCCGGATATAAGAGACCCGGATATAAGAGAAACCCGGATATAAGATAGATTTTCTCTGGTCCCAAATTAGAGCCTGTGTTAATGTATATATAATAGACCAAACCCGGATATAAGAGAAACCCGGATATAAGATACTTATTCTCCGGTCCCGACAACTCTCTTATATCCGGGTTACACTGTATCTTTGAAGATCTTCAAGAAACTATCAAGTAACAAAGATCTTGAAGTGGAAATCTCAAAAATGTGGCACATGAGGATATCAATAATTCCTGTTGTAGTTGAAGCCCTTGGATTGATTGGAAAAGGTACCGATAGACTCATTGAAAGGATTCCTGATAGCCAATACCTCAAAGAAATACAAAAAACTGTACTCACAAGTACAGCTCACACATTAAGAAAAGCTTTATCTATGTAAAATGCGTGGGGATCTTAGGCTTTTTTTTTTTTTACTTCTTTTTTACAAAAATGATCAGTGGAAAATGTCATGAAGCCATTTCTGAGCTTAGGTCCCTGGTTGGGACCCAGAAGAAAATGTGTATACAAGAGAAATCCAAGGAAATAATAATAATCACAATAATAATAATAATAATGGTAAGGATTTAATAAAATATTGATTGCAAACAGTATAATTCTACTATTCTATCTTTTTTTCTACTCATGAAAACTTTTTTAAAAAAGGATAAAAATAAATGGAATTATAAATATTTATAGCGTAATTTCTTGGCATTTGTAAAGAATTTTATGATTCTTTCATCATGTTGAATTTCTATTGTAATATTATGTAATATTATATTAGTATTATCAATATTATTAGTATTATTAGTAGTATTATTAGTATTATCACATTAGTATTATAATTAGTAGTATTATTAGTATTATCGCATTATTAGCAATATTTCTATTGTAATTTTATGATTCTTTCATCATGTTGAATTTCTATTGTAATAAAATGAAAGCCATGATTATATTGCATTCACCAATTTGGACATTGTTTAAAACAATTAGCGGCAGGCAGTCATGGGATCAGTCATAAACAAAAAAAGGAAACTTAAGGACTCTCTTCATAATTTATTTGGATGCCATTGCTTTATTTGGTTGGTTGGCTGTTTTTGCCACCAGTCAACCCTTGTTGAGTTATTTAATGCTGAATTTTTATATGGTGCTTCCAGTGTGGATTGAACTCACTACTCAGAAGTAATAATCAACCCACTTAGCATTGCTGACAATTACTCCAGACTGGGATGCCCAAATATAAACAGAATGAGATATAGATATAGATAGAGAGATAGATCTGAACAGAATGAAAAAGAGAGAGAGAGAAAGAGATCTGAATAGAATGAGGTATAGATATAGATAGAGAGATCTGACCAGAATGAGAAAGAGAGAGAGAGATCTGAACAGAATGAGTTATACGGATAGAGAGATCTGAACAGAATGAAAAAGAGAGAGAGAGATCAGAACAGAATGAGTTATATAGATATAGACAGAGAAATAGATCTGAACAGAGTGAGAAAGAGAGAGAAATCTGAACAGAATGAGTTATATAGATATAGATAGAGAGATAGATCAGAACAGAATGAGAGAGAGAGAGAGAAAGAGTGAGATCTGAACAGAATGAGATATAGACATAGATAGAGAGATCTGAGCAGAATGAGAGAGAGAGAGAGAGAGAGAGAGAGAGAGAGATCTGAACAGAATGAGAGAGAGATAGAGAGAAAGACCTCAACAGAATGAGAGAGAGATAGAGATCAATCTGAACAGAATGAGAAAGGAAGAAAGAAAGAAAGAGAGGGAGAGAGAGAGAGAGATCTGAACAAAATGAGATATACAGATAGAGAGATCTGAACAGAATGTGATATAGATAGGTAGATAGACAGACAGATAGATCTGAACAGAATGAGAAAGAGAGATAGAGTGAGAGTTCTGAACAGAATGAGAAATAGATAATGAGATAGATCTGGACAGAATGAGAAAGAGAGACTAGGCAAGATAATAAGTTCAATTAGAATTCTAGGTTCATAAAAACAATTATAATTATTGTCAACAAAATGTTCGTTTACTTTGATTCATTTAACTGTCGAAACGAGTTGAGTAGTTGACTATTCGTAGGCATTGCTGGATTTATACTTTTTTCAGACAATAGTTCAATTTTAAAAATTGGGATAAAATTAATTTTGTATATTCACAAAAAGTTCAATATCAGGGTAAAACATCTAATTTTGGTACAAAGTTTCAAACTTTTTATAAAAAAATAATTGTATATTTTTTAAAATTTGTAGAAACTTTTCTTTTCTACTTTTTTCTTTTCTTTTTCTTTCTTTCTGCTTATTTCTGTTCTTTTTCTTTCAACTTTCTTTTTGTCATTATAGTAGTCTTTGGCATAATTTTTGTAAATGCCAAAACCCTTCCGCTTTGCGCTTTCTTTTATCTCTTCTTTTTCATTTACATTCAGTTCCCAGAACCAACTGACATCCTTGTGAATGCTAAGACCCCTCTGCTCTCAGACAAACCAGACATCTTAAATAGCTACATATTGGCTCCAATTTTAATTAGAAATTCAATACTTTGGAGTCATAATTTACTTTCCTGAGTGGTTAAAATATCACAAAATGTATCTCTTTAAACCATACCTATTGACAGGCTTTATTTTCCACTGAGAAAGGAATATAAGAGGTTTATTCTAACCACAAAAATCTAAGAAACTCCCACACCCAACCTCTTTATCTAGTCAAAATCCATCAAAAAGCTGACACATTTGACCTCAGAAAATGTTGTGAATGTGTCAACATATGTAAGGTCCAAGCTAACTTTTGAAATCGCAAATTTTAAATGTTTGTTGCAGATTTATTTAGTATTTCTTTATGCAATGGTCAGTTTTCAATCAGCACCTGATTATTGCATTGTGCATGAAACTCAGAATTGTTCTACTGGTGATAAAAAACTGTATATTTATTGTTAATATAAATTATAGCTGTGTTATTATATATTGTGCACTATTTTATTAGCGCCAGTGCTCAATGTGCAATATCTATATATATATATATATATATATATATATATATATTACAATGAATCATTCATACAAAAAGTAAATTAGTAAAGTTAATGATATAAAATGATGAAATCCATTCGTTAACAAAATTTTAAAGGTGCATTAACCTACCTGTCACTCAGTGAATGTTGTTATGATCCTTGTTTTTTAAAATTATAAGTTGTATAAGGTTTTCCTTAAATACGCAAGTACTTTCAACTGTACATGATGTATGAATGATTCATTGTAATATAAATTGAACTGCACCACATATTTGATATATATATATATATATATATATATATTTTAGGATATTAAAACAAAACCCTATTAAAAATCGCTATACAATTACAATTAAATGTTATGTACAGTGGAATTGTACTCCATTTGTTCTCATTTTACCTGGAGATATATATGTAAGTCTATGATGGTGTCTCAAGCCTTGAATAGCAACCTTCTTAGAAATGCTGTCTCAATAAAAACACTGAATTTACTTGGACTACCATGAGTAGTTGTAAAACCTTTGCCTCAAATCATTGTGGTAAACCCTTTGTCAGGCAGGACCCACCTTGCTTTGTGCAAAATTAGTCCCAGTCCTGCCTCAACAAAAATACACACCTATGTATGTATATATGTATGTATATTGAGGTGGAAATCTTTTCTTGTTGAAGTTCTTTTCATGACTGGAGTCTTTTGAAAGGAAATAAAAACTGTCTTTAAAAAAACAAAATTGATCCTACAGCACAATCTGATAAATTGTGATACCAAGTGTAGCATTTGATTAAGTATTTATATCACATAAAAGAATACAATACTATCAGCTTTTCTATTTTTTTTTTCAGACATATTTGGTTTAAAGATGAAGAAACAGTTGATATTGGGGGAAAACTACATTTTTTATTTCAGCTGCTGATCATCAAATGACAATGTTCCTTTCCTCCTCAAATGAAGAAAAGAGGTCAGCCCTCAAAAGTGAATGTGAATTGTGAGAACATAAACTTGTATGTGATTGTTTCTTCTGGTAGGTGTGTATGTATAACCACACATGCATCTTCCTACCCTCTCTTAAATGTACTTACACCCACATCACGTTGAAACACCAGTTTTGCATGATCCCTAAAGTTAAGCAACATCAAGCCTGGTCAATACCTAGATGGATAACTACTTGGTAATATCAGTTGCTGTAAGTGTGGATGCATGGTTAGTGTAATGGATAATAGCACTGAATTGTTAATCAGAGAGCTGAGTTCTAATTCCAGTTGGGTTCGTTATATTCACTTATGTGTAAATACCCTTGGGAAAGGTATCAATCCACCTCCACCCCCCAGCTATGGGTTAATTAGTAAGACTTGTATTAATAAAACCATTATTATCTAAAAAAAAATAAGATAAAATTGTGCACAAAAATAATTACATTTCCGCATTAAATAACCCATAGGAATTGATATGCCACTAAACAAAACAACCAAACAACCATTTTTATAGCACCAGTCCTGATATTTTTTGATCAGAACTCGTATATCTTCTTTTATGTGCTGTGTCTCTTCAGGATGTAGGCGATCATGGCTCTCCACTTCACCCTATCTCTTGTCAGTCTCAATAAGTTTTGTCTCTGTGTATGTCACGCATTGCCTTCCCTTGTCTTTCTTTCCTTCTATTTGCCCCGTGAGTATCAGATTCTCCAAGAAATTTCAGCTGCCTCTTCCTGATGCTAAGTATAACCTTCCTCCTTGTTTGCACCCTCTCTAAAACCGAATCATTACTCACACGTTCAGTACATGATATTCTTAGCATCCTTCTGTAGAACCAGACCTTCATTGCCTCGAGTCTCTTCTTCAGCTTTGAGGAGACCATCCAACATTCGCTGCCGTAAAGGACAGATATCACATAGCAGTTCATTACTCATTCCTTTATTAATAATGAAATCCTCCTGTCTTGCAATACTCTGCCCAGCTTTTGGAATGCATCTTTGGCCATCCCAATACATCTTTGGATCTCAGTGTCACACTTACTGTCCTCTGTCAGAGCACTTCCTAAATATTTAAATTTGATTTTAGTGTCCCCGACCTGTAAATTACATTTTGGGCTCATCCATTTACTGATGTCCATGCATTCTGTCTTCTTGTAGTTTATGCTTAGTCCCTTCTTCTCACTCTCCTTTGCTACCTTCTGTAGGAGGTTTTGTAATTTCTTTTCTATGCACTGTGTCATCTGCATATCTTATGTTGTTAAGATTGTGGGCACCAATGATGAATCCCAGAAGGATTTCCAATTCTCTCAGAATTTCCTTGCTGCATAGGTTGAATATGTCCTTGCCTTACACCTCTTTCTGTTTTTGTATATCTGCTGAACTCATTCTCTATTTACATGCAGGCCATTTGCTGCCAGTATAGGTTCTTGGTTATTTTAATATCTTTCCCAAATATATCACGGTTGCTGAGGAGTTGCAACAGATCTTTGTGGCGTACTTTATCGAACGCTTTGAAAATTCAACTTACTTCACTTACGTACAAGATCACAGTTATTGAGTAATCTGGAAGGGTCAAATACATTCTTCCGAAATTAATCTATTAACCATTAACCTATGGTCAGCATCCGTTTTTACTCTGTCCAGTCTCGTAGAAGCTCATAGAAATAAAACACCCATTGAAGACCAAATTCAAAACACTTGCAAAGAATTGTTCTCTCAAAAGTTAAGCAACATTGAGCTTGGTCAGTACCTAGATGGGTGACTGTTTGGCTGTAAGCTTGGATGTGACACTGATGTAGGCTCAGAATTGTTAATCAAAAAGTCGAGTTCCAATTTCAGTTGGGTCTGTTATATTTACTTATGCGCAAATGCCCTTGGGAAAGGTATGAATCCGACTTTTCTCACTCCAGCTATGGGTTAATTAGTAAGACTTTTATCCCTAAACAATTATTATCTTCCCCCACAAAATACTTACAATCTAAAAAAAAGTATTTTCTGGCTCTAAATAACCTGTAAAGGGTTGATAAACCATAAAAAATGAATCAATCAATCAGTCTCTTACATGTATCTTTCTATATAAGTCATCTAATAGCAATGGCTTACTTCCCATGTGAATAGTACTGCTGATAATATTGTTTATTCTTTTTATGTGCCATGTCCTTTAAGGACGTAGGCAATCATGGCTCTCCACCTCCTTCTATCTCTTGCAGCTCTCAACAAGTTCCTTCCCTCTGCTTCTTCCCTCAAACCACATTCTGTCATCCACCTGCCCAAGTCCACCAGGTATGTCGCATGCTGTTTTCTCTTGTCTCTCTTTCCTTCTATTCGACCCATGAGTATCAGATTCTCCAGGGCCTCCTTCCTCATTATGTGTCCCAGAAATTTCAGCTGCTTCTTCCTGATGTTAAGTACAAGCCTCCTCCTTGTTTGCAACGTTTCATCGTTGTTCACACGCATGGTCCATGATATCCTTAGCATCTTTCAGTCAAACCACATCTCTGTTGCCTCGAGTCTCTTCTTCATTTTTGAGGAAATCGTCCAACATTCGCTGCTATAAACAAGGACAGATGTCATGTAACAGTTCAGTATTCTTTTCTTTGAATATTGTGTATACCATGTCACACTCTAACATTTAAACCTTTATAAGTGAGCTAAGCATCAAGGACAGTTTCTTAAACTGCAAATTTGGTGAATTTTTTTCCAAATATTTTTTGGATTATATTAACAGTTCTGATTTGGTGGATTGACTCAGCTTCAGTCACTTTCCCATCACCATAAGGTTGCCTCTCTGTGTCTTTTCTATAAATACTTTCATGGTAATTGTACAGATGAGCTTTTCACTTTGGTATCTAGACTTTTTTTTAATTTAAGCACAGTACTAAAGGCATGGTGGAGTAATGGATTACTTGATGGAATTTTTTGACCAAATTTAAAGAATTCCAAAAGCTAAGCAGAGTATTAAGAGGCAGATAAACTTTGTTGGAAAGGAAGAAAATATGGCAGTGAATGCTGGTCAATCTCCTCAAAGATGACGAAGAGACTTGAAGCAACAGAAATATGATTTTACAGAAGGATGCTGAGTATACCATGGACGGAATATGTGAGCAACGACGAAGATCTAGAGAAAATCGAAACAAAAAGGAAATTTATGATTAACATCAGGAAGAGATAGTTGAAATTTCTAAGATGTAACGAGGAAAGAGGGATTGGAAAATCTGATACCCACAGGACAGATTGAAGTCTTGAGAGACAGAGGAAAACAACACATAACATACTTAATGAGCTTGACTAAATGGATATCAAAGCCGGTTTTAGGAGAAATAACAAAAAGACAACATTTATCAAGACCTACAAAGGACAGGTAATTGTGGAGAGCCATGATCGCCTATTAAAAATGATGAAGAGACTTGAAGCAACAGAAATGTTGTTCTACAGAAGGATGTCGAGAATACCATGAACCGAAATGTGGGCAACAACAAAGTTTTAAAGAAAATGGAAGAGTCGGTTGAAATTTCCAGGAGACATAATGAGGAAAGAGTGCTTAGAAAATTTAGCACTGACAGGACATATTAAAGCAAAGAGAGACAGAGGAAAGCAATGCATAACTTACCTAACAAGCTTGTGTAAATGGTTGGCAGAACATGCATTACTAGATATAGTGACAAAAAATACATTTTATTAAGAGCTACATAATGAGGAAAGGGGACTTGGAAAATCTGATACTCACAGGACAGATTGAAGGCAAGAGGAACAGAGAGAAACAACGCATGACATACTTAGTGAGCTTGACTAAATGGATGGTGGAACAGGGTTTGGGAGAAATAACAAAAACACAAAATTTATTAAGAGCTACAAAGGACAGGAAATTGTGGAGAGCCATAATCGCCCACGACCGAAAGGATATAGCATATAGAAGATGACTGCCGAGAATATTTTTTTAACTCTTAGACTGCGGCACATTATTCACAACTCAGATATATGCATTGCCTTTGGTACATTGTTAAAGTAAAAAAAATACTACATTTAAAAAAAATATTACTCACAGTAAAGTGCTGATTTTTTTTCGAAAAACGTTTTTCTTTTTGTTTTTTTTGGGTTTTTTTTTTTTGCTATATTGGTTGAATCAAAAAATATAGTAAAAAGGAAAAAACAACATTTTACGAAAAAAATCTTTTTTGATTCACTACTTTAAGGTTAATAATATTTTTCCTGGTCCTTGCCCTGATAGGATATGGAATTAGTAAATACTAAACACTTCAAATGCCTCGGCTTATGGACCAGTTATAACAAAATTAATATAGGCGACAAGGAAATTAAACATATAGTAGGCTGCACTAGGGGTGATGTAGGAATATTATTATTATAGATAAATAAAAAATAAAATATAAAATAATAATAATGAAAATTATAAATAAAATAGAATAAAACCATAACATAAAAACGTTGTATAAAATAAATAAAATAAAAATTAAAAAATAATAAAAATGCTCCCAGTATGCAACAAAAATTATTCCTGTCGCAAATATGGACATCCCGCTAAAAGACGTTAAATTCGATCTCTTCACCACGAACCTTGGTACGGGCAACACATTCTCTCTGTGGTATGGCTTGTAATACTACGGAATAATTTCTCCCTTTTATCACATGTACCATAAAACAATTCTAATCTAAAAAATACACACAAAAATATAAATAAATTGTATGAAATTAACACACAATTTACCATGCTTTTCCTGTTATTTGTGTACGTTTTATTTCCTATTAAGTATGCTTTTATCTCCGTGAACACAAGGCTAATTTCTGCTGTTATGATGCGAGTGGATCTTCCACAACATTTTGGTGACCGCCGACGTGTATAAGAAAAAAACAACCTATTATAATCTCAGTAGTTTTACCCAACACCGAAAATGCTACAAAAATTATATCTTCCTTATCTGCCTTAAAATCCAGTGGTCCGATCTCATTCTAAGCTCAGCTTAGTAAATAGCATATTTTGCCATATATACGATGCTACAGCATACAGAAGGCTCCCTGGTATTAGTAACATATATTATTATTAATCTATCATTAAAAAAAAATCAGGATTTAGTCAATAGTAAGCACTTCAAATAACTCAACGTAACAAATTTAGTATAGGAGATAAGGAAATTGAATATAGAATAGGCAGCGCTAGAGGTAGTTTTACCAAACACTACAAATTGCTACAAAACCATAACATCAACCTGAAAACTCGAGTCATGCTTTTAATAGCCTCGTCTGATTGGGTTTTTCATATGGATCTCATACATGTCGCCAAGAAACCGTTCAGTAATATGTAAACTGTCAGCTGTATAGAGCCGCTTTCTAAGAGCAATGGTTACAAAATAGCTTGGCGTGAGTGAAGCCTGTGGATCTTGGCAGAGATCATTTTTCTTCAAGCATTGTGGACTGCCGCTATATAATCACAAACAAATAACTGTACCAAATAACAGAAACCACATCATTTGAGGGTTTTCAATAGCAGCAACAGCTAAAATGGATACCAAATATAACTAAAATAATGACATAATCAAGATGATGACGTTTCACACTACTTTACATAAAAGGTTAGAAAGGAAATCCCCATCAGCACTGGAAAGAGCGATAACAGCTACTGGACCTGAAAAACCTATTTCCCTGAAAAAGTTAGGAAGGTAGCCTCCATCTATACAGGAAAGAGCGATAACAGCTACTGGACCTGAGAAACCTATTTCCCTGAAAAAGTTAGGAATGTAGCTTACATCTATACTGAAAAGAGTGATAATAGCTACTGGATTTGAGAAACCTATTTTCCTGAAAAAGTTAGGAAGGTAGCCTCCATCTATACAGGAAAGAGCGATAACAGCTACTGGACTTGAGAAACCTATTTTCCTGAAAAAGTTAGGAAGGTAGCCTCCATCTATACAGGAAAGAGCGATAACAGCTACTGGACCTGAGAAACCTATTTCCCTGAAAAAGTTAGGAAGGTAGCCTCCATCTATACAGGAAAGAGCGATAATAGCTACTGGACCTGAGAAACCTATTTCCCTGAAAAAGTTAGGAAGGTAGCCTCCATCTATACAGGAAAGAGCGATAACAGCTACTGGACTTGAGAAACCTATTTCCCTGAAAAAGTTAGGAAGGTAGCCTCCATCTATACAGGAAAGAGCGATAACAGCTACTGGACTTGAGAAACCTATTTCCCTGAAAAAGTTAGGAAGGTAGCCTCCATCTATACAGGAAAGAGCGATAACAGCTACTGGACTTGAGAAACCTATTTCCCTGAAAAAGTTAAGAAGGTAGCCTCCATCTATACAGGAAAGAGCGATAATAGCTACTGGTCCTGAGAAACCTATTTCCCTGAAAAAGTTAGGAAGGTAACCTCCATCTATACAGGAAAGAGCGATAACAGCTACTGGACTTGAGAAACCTATTTTCCTGAAAAAGTTAGGAAGGTAGCCTCCATCTATACAGGAAAGAGCGATAATAGCTACTGGACTTGAGAAACCTATTTTCCTGAAAAAGTTAGGAAGGTAGCCTCCATCTATACAGGAAAGAGCGATAACAGCTACTGGACTTGAGAAACTTATATTCCTTAAAAAATTGTTTTAAGAGAAAGAGTTAATAAATTTCAACTTGCAGCATCACCGGCTGCTGGGTCTATGAATGCTGAATGTTTCCCTATAAGGAAACAATTAATATTGTCATTACCTTTACTCACATTTTGCTTTTAGTTTATTTATTAAATGAATATATACTCTTTTAAAATGACAGTTTTTAAAGTACACAATATAAACCCTATTTCCTACACAATTATATACCCTATTAAATCATGCTCAAATTTTATTTTCTAACCGTAACAGACAATATTACAAACATGCCAAAGAGATTACACAATACGACACACATCATTTAAATCAAACTGCATGTTTGTTACAAATTAACATTAGCATGGGAAATATTTGACCAATCAGAGAAAAGTAAAATTTGAGCCTACTTTCGAGAAAAATATCTTTTAAAACCCAAGATTTAGACTTTCAAAAAGCATAGATGTGACTGTCTCACACCAGTACGTGCTGAAAGAAGCATGTGTCGACGACTTCAAACGAATCGTCTCCAACAACAAAGACGATCAGTGAATCTTCACTAACTGTAAAAGTCTTTTCTCAATTACAGATTTTTCTGTGTGTCAACTATTTAAAAATCTTTTCTAAACTACAAATTTTTCTGTGTACCAACTACCCAAAGACTTAAATTCAACTAAGGACTATTTTTGCTCATTTTTTAAAACTGTTTGCTTAACTTCGGTGATCATACGGGGGGGGGGGGTAACTGGATTTCAAACAGACCTTGCACATACACTCAGCAAAGTATGTTAAAGATAAAAATCATAGATTGCATACTGAAAGTACACACACAGATAATTGAAACTGATCATGTTATTTGAGTATAAAGGATCAACTGACTTTGAGCACGGAACGGATACGCACAATGAGTATAAAGGATCAACTGACTTTGAGCACGGAACGGATACGCACAATGAGTATAAAGCTTCAACTGACTTTGAGCACGGAACGGATACGCACAATGAGTATAAAGGATCAACTGACTTTGAGCACGGAACGGATACGCACAATGAGTATAAAGGATCAACTGACTTTGAGCACGGAACGGATACGCACAATGAGTATAAAGGATCAACTGACTTTGAGCACGGAACTGATACGAACAATGAGTATAAAGGATCAACTGACTTTGAGCACGGAACGGATACGCACAATGAGTATAAAGGATCAACTGACTTTGAGCACGGAACTGATACGAACAATGAGTATAAAGGATCAACTGACTTTGAGCACGGAACGGATACGCACAATGAGTATAAAGGATCAACTGACTTTGAGCACGGAACGGATACGCACAATGAGTATAAAGGATCAACTGACTTTGAGCACGGAACTGATACGAACAATGAGTATAAAGGATCAACTGACTTTGAGCACGGAACTGATACGAACAATGAGTATAAAGGATCAACTGACTTTGAGCACGGAACGGATACGCACAATGAGTATAAAGGATCAACTGACTTTGAGCACGGAACGGATACGCACAATGAGTATAAAGGATCAACTGACTTTGAGCACGGAACGGATACGCACAATGAGTATAAAGGATCAACTGACTTTGAGCACGGAACGGATACGCACAATGAGTATAAAGGATCAACTGACTTTGAGCACGGAACGGATACGCACAATGAGTATAAAGGATCAACTGACTTTGAGCACGGAACGGATACGCACAATGAGTATAAAGGATCAACTGACTTTGAGCACGGAACGGATACGCACAATGAGTATAAAGGATCAACTGACTTTGAGCACGGAACGGATACGCACAATGAGTATAAAGGATCAACTGACTTTGAGCACGGAACGGATACGCACAATGAGTATAAAGGATCAACTGACTTTGAGCACGGAACGGATACGCACAATGAGTATAAAGGATCAACTGACTTTGAGCACGGAACGGATACGCACAATGAGTATAAAGGATCAACTGACTTTGAGCACGGAACGGATACGCACAATGAGTATAAAGGATCAACTGACTTTGAGCACGGAACGGATACGCACAATGAGTATAAAGGATCAACTGACTTTGAGCACGGAACTGATACGCACAATGAGTATAAAGGATCAACTGACTTTGAGCACGGAACTGATACGAACAATGAGTATAAAGGATCAACTGACTTTGAGCACGGAACGGATACGCACAATGAGTATAAAGGATCAACTGACTTTGAGCACGGAACGGATACGCACAATGAGTATAAAGGATCAACTGACTTTGAGCACGGAACTGATACGAACAATGAGTATAAAGGATCAACTGACTTTGAGCACGGAACTGATACGAACAATGAGTATAAAGGATCAACTGACTTTGAGCACGGAACGGATACGCACAATGAGTATAAAGGATCAACTGACTTTGAGCACGGAACGGATACGCACAATGAGTATAAAGGATCAACTGACTTTGAGCACGGAACGGATACGCACAATGAGTATAAAGGATCAACTGACTTTGAGCACGGAACGGATACGCACAATGAGTATAAAGGATCAACTGACTTTGAGCACGGAACGGATACGCACAATGAGTATAAAGGATCAACTGACTTTGAGCACGGAACGGATACGCACAATGAGTATAAAGGATCAACTGACTTTGAGCACGGAACGGATACGCACAATGACTATAAAGGATCAACTGACTTTGAGCACGGAACTGATACGAACAATGAGTATAAAGGATCAACTGACTTTGAGCACGGAACGGATACGCACAATGAGTATAAAGGATCAACTGACTTTGAGCACGGAACGGATACGCACAATGAGTATAAAGGATCAACTGACTTTGAGCACGGAACGGATACGCACAATGAGTATAAAGGATCAACTGACTTTGAGCACGGAACTGATACGAACAATGAGTATAAAGGATCAACTGACTTTGAGCACGGAACGGATACGCACAATGAGTATAAAGGATCAACTGACTTTGAGCACGGAACTGATACGAACAATGAGTATAAAGGATCAACTGACTTTGAGCACGGAACGGATACGAACAATGAGTATAAAGGATCAACTGACTTTGAGCACGGAACGGATACGCACAATGAGTATAAAGGATCAACTGACTTTGAGCACGGAACTGATACGAACAATGAGTATAAAGGATCAACTGACTTTGAGCACGGAACGGATACGCACAATGAGTATAAAGGATCAACTGACTTTGAGCACGGAACGGATACGCACAATGAGTATAAAGGATCAACTGACTTTGAGCACGGAACTGATACGAACAATGAGTATAAAGGATCAACTGACTTTGAGCACGGAACGGATACGCACAATGAGTATAAAGGATCAACTGACTTTGAGCACGGAACGGATACGCACAATGAGTATAAAGGATCAACTGACTTTGAGCACGGAACTGATACGAACAATGAGTATAAAGGATCAACTGACTTTGAGCACGGAACTGATACGAACAATGACTGGTGTTTTAACTTCATATGACCGTAAACCTCACATCTTTAATATAAAAAATCATAGACAACTGAATTTCATAAAAAAAAAGCAAAAAGTATTTTTACCCACCACAGATTATTTAAATTTTCTTTTCTTTTTTCTTCCTAAACCATCCTGTTGTTCCCCAGAAGCATTTTTGGGAACCACACTTGGGTCTCAGCCATTGATTTACGAAATCCTGAACAAAACTATTTTATTTAATTAATTGTATTGAAAACACAAAACCGATTAGGTGAAGTTCAAATAAATCTCGGACTCCGTATTGAAAACATTGCCTTTTATTTTTGTCTACTCAGAAGATTGACATGTCGACTCTCATATAAACAATCTGTCTGCTTATAGGGCTCCACCCTTTCTCTCACGTACCCCCGCCCCGACCACCATTATATTGCTTCCAACTTACACACATACATGTGTATGTACATTTAAAGTCTATTGGAATGTCAAAGAAGGAATAACACTGTCACCATTAGTATTGCTATGATGTCTGATGACAAATTTTGATTATAGACATTAGCAAGGAAGAATGGACACAAACAATTATCTTTGAAATTTTCTGTATCAAACAGGAAGGAGTAGGTAGGTAGTGAAAGACACTTATATAGACACACACACACACACAGAAACACACACACACACACACACAGATATATATATATATATATATATATATATATATATATATATATATATATATATATATACGTTGTGCATGTGCAAATCTTATATTTACAAGTTTACAATTGACCCACATCTCCAAACTTGAAAAGATTTTTATTTGGAAGAGCTTGGTCAGAATGGGAACTTTTCAGTTTTCAATAATCCCTTTTATATATACAGGGTGTCCCTAAGGTCTGGACACATAGGAAATCTCCTGAACATTTTTTTTTACCTTCACAGATGAAACATGGTTTTGTCGAAAGAATATAGAAGTGACTTCTTTTTTTTGGGGGGGGTGCGAAAGGAGAAGGTGTACTCAATGAAAATCACAGATGCAACACATGCATAACGAGTGAATGCGCTAAAATTCACAGCAATGTGGTGTTATTACATCTTGTTCACGTGAATCATGCATCAACCTTTGCATCACAAATGATGGAAATAATATTTAAGTTGTTATTTGATAATATTCCAATGCAATAAATTGTTATTGAAAATATGCATTTTTGCACATGTGTCTAGACTTTAGTATATCTTATATATAAAGTACAGTGTATGTGTGTTTCTCTCTCTCTCTCTGTGTGTGTGTGTGTGTGTGTGTGTGTGTGTGTGTGTGTGTGTGTGTGTGTGTGTGTCCGATTTCATAGCTCATTCAAAAGCCCTAGAAAAGTTAGGCGCAGGGAACGATTTTCGTTGAGCTCAGATTCAGGGTTGCCAGATTATGCGAGGTTAAAAATATATATTAATATATTATACTAGCCATTATCGTTGCTGTCATGGTTCAAGGAGAGTAACTCTTATTTTCCTTTTGTATCCAAAATTGCAGCTAGCTTAAAATTTTAAGCTAGCCAAAATTTTAAGTTAGCTTAAAAGCCGCCCTATCGGGTGGCATTTAAGCTAGTGCCTGTAGCGGACTCTTGCTTTGGCCATCATCACAATAGCCAGGGAGGATTAGATGCGATAGACATCAATAAATAACAGAATAACTCAAAATTGTTCGCTGCATTTAAGTATTGAATTAATGTTTAAGCTTACCTTTTAAAAGTTCAGCGATAATTCTTCTGCTGCCACTCAATTTAAAACGATTTGATAAACGTAGATCCTTATTTTCCGTACAAACAATTATTTTTATTTCATGGGTGACAGAACAGGGGACAATTTATAAGATAAAATTAATATAGTGTAAAGATGGGAAAATAGAAATTAGAATTAGTTATATATTCAACATTTGAAAAGTTAGAGAAATATAATAGTAAAAACCTATATCATGGAATCCATTTGAATAAATGCGAAATTGGAGCCCAATTCTTCCACGAATTCTTGAATTAAAAAAGACCCAACTCTACTCTATAGTAATTTGGTCCTCTGTCCTTTGACGGAGTCGCCCCTGAGCGCACGTTGGCTCAATATCTGTATTATACATTATCTACTTTTAGGAAATATCACTCTTCAGATTTATCTAACTTGCATATTGATTTTTATAAAGTTTATTTGATTAATTAACTGTCCCTCATTACTGTTCTTTTATTCGAGGATTGTTTTGAATTTCATATCAAAAAAAGTTCTGTTTAGGAATATCATCTTATATAGTGCAGAAAAGTGTTTGAAATTTGTATTTTGCTTGGCCTTCAACAAGTTGGCATCTATTTGTAAAACTTTCCTTAACTATAACAAGACACTTTATGAATGAAATATTCACTGAAAGTTTTTGTTTCAAAGATTTCAAGTAGTGAATATATCTTACTTTGCGAAGCGAACTCTTGTTGAGTCAGAAGAATTAGCGCACGAAAGTTTTGACTAGCGTGGATTTGTTTAGCATCTCTCCAGGGTTGAAGTTCTGACAATATTTATTTCTGTAAAAATACAGAAAATGTGGCACGAGGCCTAAAAAAGGTGGGGGGATTAGGACGGTCATCAATTGTCTTAATTTTAAACTTAGCTAGCTACACCCACTGTTTCAATCATACAAAACAATATTCCTACCACCAAAACAACACATTTACACTTACCTTTCTTACTACATTCACCAAAATACCTCATTTTCTCCATGAAAATCCTAAACAGTCCCCATATGTACAAATATTGTCTATGGGGGAAGGTGAATAAAATACAACAAGTAAAAAATCCCCAATGATTATATATAATACGGTTATAAAATATTTACAAGAAACTAAACAAAATCATGTTAGTAATTAAAAAAAAACACAAACCTTAAATGTGGCAGAAATATCAGTTAACTGGACGAAATCGATAGGGGATTATAAAAATATAGAAAAACATTCATCCATCTCAAGCACTCACACAGACATGCACTCATTCTGACACAACAAATAAGAAAAACACACACGCGAAACGAAAGGCGCCCCACATCCACCAGAGAACTGACATCACTGACCACCTAACGAAGGGAGCGAGACAATACGAAAGGCTCCGATCTTACCCCATTACTGTTGTCAGAGGGGGTGGGGCTGTATGTGCCTTTAGTCCTAGGGCCTTCAGGAGACTGAAGACCCGCTGTCTGACGCTTCCCTCTGGCCCTGCCAGCAACCTGCCATTCCCCCTCTCCCTTCTCCTCAACTGCACTTGCAGTGGAAGAAAGCTCTTCGGGGAATGGGGGCTTTGGTGATGGCCCAACCAAGGGTTTGACCACTCCGGTCCCGGCAGCCGGCATGCCCACTACAGGCGAGGCGGTTTTTAAAAACTCGGTCAGAGGGGGGGTCGACTGGGGCCTGACTTCCAGAGGCCTTCTTCTCTGGACAGGAAGAGGAGAGGTAACCAGTCTCTCCGCACTTCCAACAGACTGGTTTACGGCCGGTCACGATGACCGGCAGCTTCAGGCCACCAACACCAACACAGTTGGGGATGGAGACGAAGGCCTTACGATCTAGCATGATGACGAAGCTCCATCCCCTAGTCAGGCTATCACAGGAAGCACCCAGAATCTCGCCGTACTGGAACAAGAAAGACGCCAGGTTTACCCGATAACCGTAGAAGGGACCTCATATACTACTACTCTGGTTCTTCGCCGGCCCTTGTACTCTGTACGGAGAAGTAAATCCTTTGTGATTAATTCTCTACTTGTTGCTTTTATGCAGTCTTCGGCAGTGGGTAAGAGCACGTCCCACATGAAAAAGCCCTTGCCCTTAACGATTTGAAGTGGCTTAAACCCCAGGGACTCCAGTGTTTTCATCATTGTGTCTTTCGCCGAACGACAAATTTTGCGCGAACGCTTGTCGACGACGAAGACGGATACTATTCTTTTGTTGATTTTCTGAAGTTCAGTTGGATCCTCCAAGAGCCCACCTTCTACCACAAGGTGTGCGTAACTCTTGGCATGCTCCAAGAACTCCACAATATCGATAATGTATTTAGGAGCGGACTTCCAACAAGAGGGCGTTTCCCCGGCCTCTGCATTATCACTTCAGTTGTCTTTTAATTGGTCATTACTGGCATCTACGTTATTGCTCTTTTCGGCCTCCGTAAATTTAGAAGTTTTTTTAGAACGTCTATGATTTCTTCATTTGTAAGAATACTAGCTGAGGCTGGATACTCCTCCATATTATCCTTATCCGGCGGATCTTTTTTTCGGGTTAAAGAGATGCTTCCTCGCTGATCTCCTGAAGGTACCTCATGGTATTTTTCATGTTTTTTTTTTTTGTTTTTGTTATAATTTAGAAAAAAAACCCCAGAAAACCAAGAAAGGCGGATCAATAAAAGAAAAAGAAAACAAGCAAGTCACACGTCAAAAACAAAATAAAATGGGAAAAACAAAACAACCAAGTCAAACGTAGAGACGATAGAAATTAAACAAATAAAAAGGCAAATACAAGTCTTTACCTAAAAAGTGGGACGAGGCAAAAAGAAAAAGGGAACAACAATTTAACTCTTGCTTACTCGTTACACGTGAAAAAATTTTTTATAAATTTAAAAATTAAAATAAAAACTTGACTGAACAAAAAGTAAAAAAATAAAGTTAAGAAAGAACGAAAACTGATAACAAACAAAAAAAGATTAAACTGAAAATGGAAAATGAAAAATTCAAGAAAGAAAAGGTTAAAAAATAAAGTCTGACACTTCGCGTAAATATGCCAATCGCTGGACAAAACAACTAATTGCCGAAGCAAGTTTACAAATCAACGACGCAAGTCAGGGTGGGGTTCTGACTGTTCGAATCGAATCGAAGCGCTTCTATTTATTGAGTTTGTGGTCTCAGAACCGGCTCCAAAAGCGATACGCGGGAAAAGGTATTTTTTTGCTCAAACTTGCTACAGTTTTAAGGTCTCAGCCAATGAAAAGCTTAGTTTGCTGAAACTAAGATGCTGATTGGTTAAGTAGGTGATTATGCGTGAAAAGTGCATTATCCCGGAGGGGTAACAGGTAGGTATGGAATATTCCATAAAATGTATAAATTTATATACCAAGCAATATAAATATTATTAAGGAAAAAACTTAAAGAATCATATATACGTTTATAAATTAATTTCAGTAGATATACACATATATATACTTGCCTCATCAGACGGACTACATTTTATTAAATGATACAAATTTAACCAGACAATTTGAAAATAAACAAGACAAAAAATGTAGCAGAATAAACTTGACTTTAAAAATCCTTTGTGGGGATTGAATAATTGGAGAGAGAGAGAAATCGGGGAAGATAAAAAGAAGTTTGTATAAAGAGTAGGGGGAGGTATATATGAGTAAACCAGTGTCCATTATAATTTATAGCAACGAATCAATGTTGTTATTTATTTAAACAGCATCATCATTCTCAACATCATCATAATATATATATATATATATATATATATATATATATATATATTTAGTTTACGAAAAACTAGGTAATCCGTATGGGTAGACCCAAGGAGGATAAAATCCAGAGAGCTCAATGTAAATCAGAGTTAATAATTTAAATAAAAATAAAAACAGACCACTTTAAGGTTCCATGTAATAAATTATTTCACCACAGCCCTTTTAAAGGACCGCGGATCATCAGACTTTACTTCCAAAGGTTGAAACGAAAAATCAACCTTTGGAAGTAAAGTCTGATGATCTGCGGTCCTTTAAAAGGGCTGTAGTGAAATAATTTATTACATGGAACCTTAAAGTGGTCTGTTTTTATTTTTATTTAAATTATACACACACACACACACACACACACACACACATATATATATATATATATATATATATATATATATATATATAATAATAGATGAATAAATAAAAAAATTAACCAATTAAAAACAAAAAATATAATATATTATAAAAAACAGATGAATAAAAAATAATAATAATGATAAAAAATTATAACTTAAGCATACCGATGACATCTACATAAGTGATTAAATGCATCTATAAACATATATGTTTATGCGTGACACACACACACATATAAAAAATAAAAATACACACACACACACACACATATATATATATACAGACATACATATATATACATATATACATACACACATAATAATACATACATACACATACATGTTTATAAACCTAAATATATAATTTTTACTGCTGAACTGCAAAATAAATGTCTATTTTTAAGACAATTTAAACCTATTTTATGGTGACATTAAATATGATTTCATTATTCTGGTTCAATAAATGGTTTGTATTTATTAATTTTTTTATATGAATTTGTTCTTCCAGGCATAGATTGCATCTCTTATATACAGAAATCCAAATTTACCTCATTCGAATAGCTATTTCGACCAACAAGAAAAAGAACGATATTGGTATTGTCAAACTCAGAAGTGTGTTTGCTCTCTTATAATAAATATATTGAGCTCTTTTTGTGGATCAATTTTAATATTTTATATTATTAGGATTCACTTGGATTATATAGCAACGGATTATATATATATATATATATATATATATATATATATGTGTGTGTGTGTGTGTGTGTGTGTGTGTGTGTGTGTGTGTGTGTGTGTGTGTGTGTGTACACACGCCTGTAAACCACACAATGTTTTGACATAAGATTTGCATGTGAAATTGCGTTGACGGGACTGTTTAGAGATCATTGATGGTTTTACGAGCACAAAGTCAAAAGGCTGTTTCATGCTAAGCGCAATCGTCAGGCCGCCTGACAATCAGGCGGCCTGACGATTGCGTCTAGCATGAAACAGCCTGTCGCCTCTGAGTGTTGACTTCAATGTTCACTTTTATATTTATATTTACATATGCTCTATCTCTGATATTGAGCACTTTATCCCATAAATATAGCACACCTTAAAACTATATTTCTTCATATATATATATATATATATATATATATATATATATAATTATTTTAATATATTTTCTGTTTATACGTTATATATATATATATATATATATATATATATATACAAGTTTCACGCTTTCGTGATCTTCAGATGACTAGAACTTTTATTTTTTTAGCTCTGTCAAGTTACGAAGACGTTGTTACACGTTAATGTAGACAGGTGTTTTGGTAGTTCTTTTTTCTGTTTTTCTTTGGGATTTTTACTTGCCTCAGGTATCAGGTCGTCTGGCAAGTTGTCTGTTGGTCACAACAAAATTGTTATTTTTTAGCAGTACATGTATATAAAACTTATAAAAAAATTAAACTCATATAAAATATATAAAAGGTATATATAAATGATAGACATTAAGGAGGATTTGTGATAATCATAATTAAGTAATTCATCGAGTCTAGAAGAAACCTCAACAGAATGCAGAAAGCACTGGACGGCCGTTTCGTCCTATATTTGGGACTCATCAGTAGTTCACTACCGAGAATTGAAGCCCGGACAGTTACGGTATCAGACAAACGTCATACCAACTGTACCAACGGGCCTCGGTGACGAAGAGGTAACTAATTAGACTCGATATTGCGCCGCTCGTTCGCATATTTTGTGGTGGAACTCATCCGAGTTTCCCTTACCCATAGGACCGTTCCCCCGAAAGCCACGACTACTATCCCCAAGCCGCTCCATCCAGAGCATTAGAAGCTGGTTCAAGCAAGAATATACAAATGATAGAAATTGGTACAGTTGGTATGATATGTATGATGAACGGCCGTCCAGTGCTTTCTGCATTCTGTTGAGGTTTATTCTAGACTCGATGAATTAACTTAATTATGAAAAGGTATATACATACTCAACTCTCTAACTTTCAATATCTCATCTTCTTCTTCTATATAATAAATGCGAATCTCAGTGTTTCACTGTGTCACACTTTGGATTACGGTGATTGTTTTGGGCGATTTTTGCACATGAGTTTTTGCGACGAAATTTTTTGCACAATAACAATTTTTATAACTTTGCAATAAATTTGGGAATAATCCAAATTAATTGCGAAATCTAGCGAAAGTCACCCGTGAAATAAAAATAATTGTTTGTCCGGAAAGTAACGACCTACGACAGAAGAGTTATCGTTGAACTTTTAAATTTTAAAAGTTCAACGATAATTCTTCTGTCGCCACTTAATTTATTGACAATTTATAAGCTTAAGATAAACTTAAATATTAATTCGTTATTTAAATGCAGCGATTAATTTTGATTTCTGTCGCGTATTGTTGACTATCCCATCTACTCTTCCCTATCTACTGCGATGAAGGCCCAATCAAGAGCCCTCCGTAGGAGCTACCTTAAATGCTGCCCAACAGGTCGGCTTTTAAGTTAATACACAAACACAGAGAGAGAGAGAGAGAGAGAGAGAGAGAGAGAGAATGTAAATATGTATATGTATATAGATAATGTATATATATTACGCGAATCATTCATACGAAAAGCAGATAATGAAGTTAATGATATAAATTCATTATCTGCTTTTCGTATGAATGATTCGCGTAATATAAATTGAACCTGCACCACATAATGTATATGTAGTATATATGTATACATATATATAATTTATATAGAGAGACATAGTGATATACTGTATAATGAAGATGTGTATATATATATGTAGATATATATGTATATATGCATATATATATTTATATATCTACTGTATCTATGAATATGTGTATATCAAAATGATTTATTGACAGAAAAGGAGAACAGAGAACATCTTATCCCCGAATATTTTGAAACACAAAACGAAAAAACACAGGAAGACTCTTACGTCGAGTGTAATTTGCAGAAAAACGAAACAATTTATTACAATGACAACAATATTTTTGATAATAATAAAAATGTCCCAAATTACAATACGGGCTGTTCACTCTGTTTCTCTCGTGTACCTTTAAATTATTCAGGCAGGTTAACGGTTTTTTCAAACACAAATCGTTTTTCTCTTAGAAAAGTAGTGTTTGTGCAAAACAAATGTTTTCCTTAACACCACAGGGATTTTAACAACCTTCTTTCAAAGCAACAGCTCATATAAATCAATTTCCCAGCAACAAAAGATATTCACTTACTTCAAAAAATATTGTCACTGGTTCAAAGGTTGAAAGTTGAAATTCGAAGGTGGGTGAGAAGAGGTTTACCTACCTTGATGAAGCTGCTTTTTCGGGTCCTTTTTTGCAAATCCTTAGATTTTTTTTGAACAGATGTCCTCAAATTTGAGATAAGCTCTTGCAAGTCTATGAAAGTCATTCGTATTAAGAGAATTTATAAGATCATTATTATTATTATTATTATTATCATTATTATTATTATTATTATTATTCGTCAGTAACAGTAGTAGTCAATCATTGTGCCAGATCACCGCGTAGCTTTTTTTTTCTCTCGGCAGCAGACGTTACATGCTGCGGCGGTTAAATCTTTCTGCTTCAAAACAGCCTTTTGCCTGAATGGCCTTTTGCCTGAATGGCCTTTTGCCTGAGTGTGTTCTACCCTTTTCTGCCTTTACAGTCAAAGTTTTCCATCTTATATAGCAAACATGCAGATCAAAACTGACTCGTAAATCAATACCTTAGGGGACCTATACATTCTACCTATGGTTAAAAAGTCGTGAGTCACCCTTGTCGGAGTTAGCTCCTCCTCAGTTCTTTAATCCTTCAACCGGGGTTTCCCCACCCCTGGCTATAAATACTGACTGACCCTTCTCTCTCTCTCTCTCTCTCTCTCTCTCTCTCTCTCTCTCTCTCTCTCTCTCTCTCTCTCTCTCTCTCTCTCTCTCTCTCTCTCTCTTTTCCGACTCAGGCCTTGGGCCGCCACCTCGCGTGTAGATGAGGTAAAATCTCTCTTTTTCGACTTAGGCCTTGGGCCGCTACCTCGCGCGGAGACTAGGTAAAATCTCTCTTTTCCACTTAGGCCAATATGTAATCTCTCACAGATACAGCGTTTCCCAAATTCTGGGAACGCGCTAGGAACAATACACGTACGTACGAACACTACAACACACACACACATGATTTCTCCATACAAACTCTATGTAACAGTCCATGTCTTTGTTTAACTTGTTTTGTTATTAATATATATTTGTTTACCCATGTATATCGGTCTTGTTTGTTTTCTTTGTCTTCTTTGGAGTTAATTAAAGTCCGACATTCTCATGTAGCTGGCCCGGCCAGCAGGAAATTTTAACCATCTGATATCTCTTCACATCTTCACCCCCACGGTCCGCTACATCCTCGAATCAAGCCGTGCTCGTTTTCAATTCAAATTTGGTTGGTTTTTGAAAACATCAAAGCCGGGTCCAACCTGTAAAATTTTTGCTATTAAAAGTTTAAACCATTTTCATTTCATTTTATAACATCAATTTGAAGCCTATTGTTTCTTTCTTCAAGTCCTTAAACGTCAATTTTCATTCACATGACTTTTCTATTTACATATACACGTCAGTGATAATACAATAGACTACCCACAATGCATCACTGACGTGTATATATAAATAGTCGAGCAAAAGCACAACGGACATAGCCTGACGATTGCACATAGCATGAAACAGACTGTCGCCTACAATATATATATATATATACATAAGTATATATTAAAGTAATTCATCAAGTCTAGAAGAATCATCAACAGAATGCACTGGACGGCAAATTTTGGGACTCATTATCAGTGCGAATCCACTACCGAGAATCGAACACGGACCGTTACCATACAATGCAAGCGTCATAACCACTAGACCAATAGACTTCGGTGACGAAGAGGTAACTAACTAGACTCGATATAGCACCGCTACCCACTAAATTCCGTGGTGTAACTTAACCCAAACTCAGTAGTAAACCTCTAGACTAAATCCACTAATCTCCTCACCCTAGTATTGTGTAGGAACTACCCTCTAGCCCAGCTAAATATGGCTATTCGATCAGGCACAATTCTACAAGTGGTTGGAAAACCTCTGGGGCAATGTTGACCCACACTGACTCGATAGCAGTCTGTTGTTACTTGGTATTTGTAAGTAGAGGAACTTGCATGCGAATCGACTACTCTGTTCTCAGTTGGGCTCAGAATTGATAGCTATACCATTTGTTCAAAATCTCCAGAATTCTCCTCAAACCAATTTGGTGGCCACACCATTTGTTGGAAGGCCCTAGAATACTCCTCAAACCAATTTTGTGGCCATACCATCTGTTGGAAGTTCCTAGAATACTCCTCAAACCAATTTGGTGGCCACGCCATTTGTTGGAAGTTCCTAGAATACTCCTCAAACCAATTTTGTAGCCACATCATTTGTTGAAAATCTCCATAAAGCTCCTCAAAGTAATATGGTGGCCACACTATTTGTTGAAAGTCGCAAGAATGCTACTCAAACCAGTTGTCACTGAAAACGGTCATAAAACAATGAAGTGTTGTGACCAATGGTTAATTACATGTTTCGGTAAATCAGTACAATCAACCCATGGTATGAGAATACCCCACATCGTGCAAAGTTAACAACTGAAGTGCATGGTGTCATGGGGGTCTGCATCCCACCCAAAACCTGCCATCAGCCCAAATCAATTGTGACTGTGACCTATTGGGCCATGCCTGATATTGCCATCTATCACGGTCCAATTTGCTTTTTTATTGATTCATTCCTTTTCTACGGCTTATCAAACCTTTGCAGGTTATTTAAAACCAGAAAATATTTTTAGATTGTAAGAATTTATTTTATTTTTTAAAGTTTTACTAATTAAACCATAACTAAGAGAAGAAGAGGTTGGTTCATACCTTTCCCAAGGGCATTTGCGTCCAGGTGCGTATAAGGAACCCAACTGAAATTGGAACTCGTCTCTCGATTAACAATTCCAAGATATTACTCATTACACCAACTGCACATCCACACTTAAAGCACCTAGTATTCCCAAGCAGTTACCCATCAAGTTACTGTCCAGGCTCGATGTTGCTTACAGGAGCCAGCGTTTCAACGTGATATTTCCGTAAGCTGGTCCAATTTGTGATGTCATAAATTCAGGCGAGATATTGCGTTTGGTGTTGCAGTGTTAACAATGTCACCCTGTTGAGTTTTCTGTTTCTATATCCAATAAAAGATAATGAATATGGAACTGACCTACAGCTTTGAGCAATTACTACTGGGATCTCTCCGGTCCCGTTGCATAGGCTAAGTGGTCAGTCGCTCTCTATGATACCTTTCCCTTCCGTTCTTTTTTTCACTTTTTTCTTAGCCCTCACATTTTCTATCCTATTTATTGGGGCGTACTTTGGTAATTTAAAATTCTTCCTGCAGAATCCCTTTGCTTTTGTCTCTCGGTTCGGGGGGATCTTTCCGTTCGGGGGCGGGGGTAACCTTCTCCCATCCCATATATACTACATACCTGCACTGTCTGTACCCATGTTCCAATCTCCTGCACTTAATACTCTTGGGTCTAACACTTGCTCCCCACCTGCTTAGACAATTCCCCGACCTATGGTTTTCATAACCACACGTCCAACAACCAAGCCTGTATCTCCCGGATGTTCGTGTGAAGAACCCGTATCTCAGGGAACACTGTTTTCTATGGGAGTCAGCTTTTTCCTCCCAGTTATTGGGATGACACCTATAGTTTTCTTGTCCCCTCCTTATACCGGGGTTCCTTCTACCTGTATCGACCTCACCTCCCTCCTGACCATTAACTTGAATATCACTCTTTCCTCTAATTCTCTCTTACAACCCTGCATTCATTAAGCCCTTCATCGGTTCTATTGAAGTTCTCAATATTTTTATGGGGTTCGTCATATTTTTAAATTCCTCCGTTTCCATTATAAGCTAAGTTATAAGTTCTTCTAAACCGCCGTGGTTACCATTTAGCTGCCTTTTTACTCGTTAGCGCGTAACTCATTTTGTCGTTTTGGTGTCACGGTTCCACTCGACCTAACTGGTGTTTGTCTGTTCACGACCACTCACTCATCTGCTACGTTGTGTTTTTGATCTCAGAGAATGAGAAGATCGTTGATGAAGCAAACTTGAAGTGAAGATGGTTCGACAATTTGGGAACTATACAAAAATACAAGAATCTTTTGGAATAAAGAATTAACTTGGGTTAGAAATGTAACAGCAATTTGGTTTATATATGATTTGTTGTATACAGCGGTTTTAATCCTTCCCACTTGTTATAATCAAATGACAACTGGGATCCTCTTCGGAGTCTGCAGCTTGTTTTAATAGTAACTTAAATTTCTAAGTTCTGGTCACAGAAAGTCTCGGAGAATTCCAGTAGCAGTAGTGTGGAGACACTCTGTATGTCTCTCTCAGTCTGTGTGTGTACGTGTGTGTGGTCCAAAGTCTCCAGCTTATAAGGAGGACTGCGTCCGGCAGCGGAGGGGTTTTACTAGGGTCTGCGTTCGGTTGTCTTCTAACCTAAGCATCAACCTTTTCTAAATTTCCATATATAAAAATACATTTACTCAAGTGGCTTGAGAGTGGCCAGAGGGATCAAACCACCCCTTAACCCCAACTCTCTTTACGCCGCACCTCGCACGACAGCTCCATATAGGCGGTGCTAATCTCTCTCTCTCTCTCTCTCTCTCTCTCACACACACACACACACACACACACAAGTTCTGGTCTGCCTGTCCAAGGTCTTCGGTCAGGAGGTTTCAGCGAATGATGCGGATTCCGGTATGTCTCTCTCTTCTCTGTTGTTTTTGTTTTGTCCCCTGTTCTTCTTTTCTAATCTGTCTCTGAGTGACCATAATATCCAGCTTATATGGAGTCCTGTGTCCGGCAGGGGTGGTGTTGACTAGGGTCTGGATTAAATTGTCCTCTATCCTAAGCGTCAACCTTTTCTAAATTTCCGTATATAAAAATACATTTACTTAAGTGGTTTTCCAAGTTTGAGGTTTCCAGCCCCCTTTTCAGGGTGGTCAGAGGGATCAACTCCTACTTTATATGAGTATCAACTCGCACCATCGCTCCCTATAGGCGGTGATAATCTATCTCTCTCCCTTCACTTTCTTCTTTCCCCTTCTTTTCCTTCTTCCACTTTCTCAACAGCACAACCTCAGCCCGCTTCCTGGGCTGGAGTGATAAATCCAACTTCCAGATGACACAGCGAAGACAAAAAGGATTTTAGGTCTATCAGCTTGCTCCATGCTGGGGATCTTTCGATCGACCAGGTTACTCAAGAATTGGAGAAAGAAAAATCAATTTCCACTTTCCTTAAAACGAAAGTTTATCTTTTTTTCTGTCTTATGCAATTTTTTTTTTTTTTTACGATCGAATACACTGCCCAACTATTTTGTCCATGGTCACTTCAAAATAGTAATTAATTTTTTTCCTTACCACTTGTATCCAAGTGAATCCGAATTAATGTTCGGATCTAAAATTTTCTCGGGACGAATGTCACCGAAATTATAATGACTAACGCATGAGGATACTTTTCTTCTGGGTGGTTGATCGGAAACAGACTTTTTTTTTCCTTGTCCAGAAGAATCGTGAACGTTATTTCTGTGACCACCTGGATTTCACTATCGACAACATATATTTTTATTTTATCTGACATCTTCATGGATACCTTAATTGTCTTATTCTTATCTGTGGGGGCGGGGAAGGACGGGTAGTCTTGGGTTTGCTCAATTTTATTGAATTTCGCCCAGTTAAACTTCAGTTCGATTCTCCTTGGAATTATGTCAAAACATGATTTTTCAACGCATTTCTTTTTTTAATTTTCTTCTCAACTTTTCAATCCATTTTCCTGAAATTTCAACAATTATCATCCAGTTTGCAGTTATTCATTCTTTCTTGCTTTCTCTTTTTGTTTGATCAACCCCGAAGATCACGGTGTCACATCAGTCGAATAAAGGATACCTTTAAAAAAAATCTGATGTTTGATCATTTTGTCAGATATTGGGAAGTGGAGTAATTTTTCACCACCATACATATGTATATGAAATATATTTGTATATAATATGCCTTATATGATACAATATATTCAAATATATATCATATTACATAACATATCTTAGGTTTGTTTTGTTGCAAATAAATATCAATAATATTCGGGACGTTGGCGATCATGGCTCTACACAATTGCCTGTCATTTGTAGCTCATAATAATTTTTATGTTTTTGTTATATCTCTTAAACCTTGTAAAATCTAGTAATAAAATAAAATTAAAAATTAAAAACGTATCAACCCGGACGCTTTTAATAAAAATCAACAATAAGATGTTGGAACAAATCAAGTAGATGTATTTAAAAAAAAAAAAAAAGATTTTGAGATCATCAGAAATGTGACCAGAACCAGAACTAGGTCAGTTAACACGAAACACATTTATTTCAAGTTTGCTTTAGAAAAGCAATTATTTCAAACCACTTTTCCCCTCTTGAGAAATGTTGACACCATTTAGTTTAAAAAAAGAAAACATTAGCCTAACCAGATATTTGCTAACAAATAGTACAAGGTGAACGTTCTGTGTGATTAAAAAATCCACAGAAACATTTCCTATTAAGAAGAGTAAACTATACGAGGTTGATGTTTTGTTTTGTTTTGTTTTGAGTTGTAATTTCTTATCAAGTTTAGAAAATTAATGAAATAAAATGGGATTGTCTTTTAACTATTGTCACTTTGACAATGGCTCTTTAGAAATGATTGTCAGGTTTGGGACATGAGCCGTAATCCTCCCTGCAGTTTGTACTTAACAATTTAAGAGTCATACACTTTATGGGTTGTGTACACAAAGACAAACATGTACATATCTGCACACTGTCTATAAAGGATGCACAGACGTATGCACTAACACACGGTTTTTTAAAAAAGTTTAAATCATCACCTATCATCCGGTTCACAATCCTCCCCAGTTTTTTTGAACAGAGGTAGAGCTTTATTTTTTGTTTCCTGTTTAGGATTGGGTTTCCAATTACGTCTAAAGTTTTCTCATTGTCTTTCAATCCCAGTAGCCACTTGCATCTTAATGGCATTATTGCCTTGCTTGGGGTGAATTGATAAAAAAAAATCTTTTTTTTAAATTTGTTATATGAAAGTTTTTTCTAATCTGCATGAAAATGTAAATAATTTAATTTTGTTTTAATCATTTCACTCAAAGTAAGGCAATAAAGCCACTAAGATGCAAGAGGTTACTGAGAATGAAAGAAAATGGGAAAGCATTAATGAGGACAATAAAAGAATAGGATTCGGGAAAACAAAAGATGGCGATTGATGTTGCATTTAGATTTTTAAAAAGCATAATTGACAGAAAAGCAAAAAATCCTGAAAAGGTGAGAAGTGAAAGAGAAGAATATAACCTACAGTTACATCTAGCTATATATATATATATATATATATATATATATATATATATATATATATATATATATATATATGTAAGGAAATAAATTGTCACCATGACATTTGAAAGTCTCTGAATTATATCCTCTTTGGAATTATCCATACGGATTGCCAAATAATATATATATATATATATATATATATATATATATATATATATATATATATGGAGCACTTTGGCTGATAGGCATTTGTTTACATTTGTAAAAACAATACGCTAGATTTAGTTGTGTAACTCTACCGAGTGAAGATAGCTCTGGCTGACACCAAATTAGTTGTGTTTCAATCCTGGCCTGAGGCATTCGGAAGTCTAGTCGCACTGAGGAGCTGTGATACAGCGAAACACTACTGTCTGTGAATAACATAATATATATATATATATATATATATATATATATATATATATAAAAGGAGAGAGAGAGAGAGAGAGATACAGATAGTCGTGCAATGGATAGCGGCTCGGAATGAGAAATCAGAGAGCCAAGCTCGAATTCCAGTATATGAATCCACCTCTTCTTCCCTATAGTCTTGATTGGCAACCCGTCTAAGAGAAAGAAGACTCTGAATTCAAACCAGCCTAGAGAGGGTTGGGCTCATCACCAGTGCTACAGCTACAGTATATGTGGTTCTCTTATGACTTTGATGTGTTACAGGACTTGCAAGACTTGTAATTAGGATTGAGTTTTATATATATATATATATATATATATATATATATTGTAACCCGGATATAAGAGACCCGGATATAAGAGCGATTTTCTCTGGTCCCAAATTAGAGCCTCTGTTAATGTATATATAGTGTAACCCGGATATAAGAGAGTTGTCGGAACTGGTGAAGAAGTCTCTTATATCCGGGTTTCTCTTATATCCGGGTATGGTCTATTATATATACATTAACACAGGCTCTAATTTGGGATCAGAGAAAATCTCTCTTATATCATGGGTTTCTCTTATATCCGGGTTACACTGTATAATAGACCAAACCCGGATATAAGAGAGTTATTCTCCGGTCCCGACAACTCTCTTATATCCGGGTTACACTGTATATATATATATATATATATATATATATATATATATATATATATATATATATATATATATAGGGTGCGATGGATAAATTGTCTAAATTACGCAAAAATGAAAATAACATTGACATCTCATTTTAACAGATATGTTTACCAAAATTACACAAAAATATCTTTAAATACTAAAGAATAAATTTATTCAACAAAATCGCCATTGGCTTTAACCACGACCTCTAGACAACTTCGGAATCTCCTGTAACTTTTTGGGGACTGTCTCCTTGTTTGAGTTGTTGAATGCTGCCATAAACCTTGCCTTCAGTTCATCTTTGGTGTTACAAGGAGTTTTGTTGATCTCTCGCTCAACTGTGCCCCACATATAATAATCAAGGGTGTTGCAGTCTGGGAGTTAGGTGGCCAGATATAAGGGGTGATGTGATTACAGAAATTGTCTGACAGCTATGACTGTGTTCTCCTGCTTGTGTGGTATGGTACAGAGTTCTGTTGCCTAACATAAAGCCTTCCAGCAGCCACACTCTTGAACCAGGGCAGCACTACTTCCTCAATGCACTTGATATAGACCCCCGTGTTGAGTCTGAGGCCCTCACCAACAAATTCGGGAGTTCTTCTCTTATCCGAATGATCAGAGTGATTTTTCCGAGCTACTGTATCTTCGTTATCACCATTAGACTCATCAAACTCTTTCCGAATCCTCTACACTGTCCTGAGATTGACAGCCAAAGACTCTGAAATGTTCGTATTGTAGCTTCCGGTGCGAATGCTAAGCAGTACGGCATGTCGTTTCCAAATTTATGGTGGAGTAAATTGCGTCATGTTGCTCTTTTTCTCACAGACGATGCCCAACTGACCCTACTATACAGTGCAGTCGACAAAATCAATAATAAACTACACGCATGCACAAAATTTAAAATATAAATTGGCGACAATTTACACTTTGCACCCTATGATTGTGTTCTCAGGGAAGTTTGCTACCATGTTATTTGTATTAATTATTAAATCAATTTTTTTTCTGTTTTCTATGCATATTTGGTTATTACGCATCTGTCTACAGTTAATTATATGAAAAGTACGTTTATTCATTAGTTGGAAATACAGTAAAAATTTGTACGTGTACGAATATTTGTTTTCCCCCACTGTGTGTGTGTGTGTGTGTGTGTGAGTGTGTGTGTGAGAGAGAGAGAGAGAGAGACGTTCGGCGGGGGAGGGGCGTATTCAACATTTGACAGTTTTGCAGCAATACGCGCTTAACATCTCTTTCCATGGTTAGCCGTAAGGAATTGTAAATGTAGGACTACCTTAGACTTAAGTAGAATAATAATAATATTTATTAAGAATTTATTACAGGAAATATCAAGTCCTACGGAAACATTGTTGACAATTAAGTCTTTAGTTACGTTAACAAATAAATAAAAATAATATAAATTTTGATGCTATATTCGATTTGTTGTTTGGTATTTTTCATTTTCTCCTTTGTTATTGGCAGCATTTTAGAATAATTTGGCTGCAATGCTAAGTTTCCTATCTTGAACAAATTGGAACTATTTCGTTTACACTTTGAATTGTTACCTCTCTTTTCCAGTGTTGTTTTTAGATCGATTTCTTCTAGTCATTTTCAACAAGGGAAATAGCGAAATTCTGAAAGTTAAAATGATCTTATTCCATTTCAAAAATAAAGCCTGTAAAAAGGAATATTTTAAATTAATATACGACCAAAAATAAAATGTTTTTGACAAAAAAACTTAATGATTTCACTAATTATGTAACAATAATGTAATGATAAATCCGTCGACAAATCTACGGTTTCATTATGTTATCACATCTCATTGCATGGTTACGAACTAAACCTAAATTGAGTTTGAAATATTGTGTAATAATCGACTCTAATTTATTGTAAAATACTTGGATATGATATAATGAATAATTTGCAGTGAATAAAGCAATTTTCAATTTGTTGTCGAATACACTCCTTCTCCGCAGTACGCGGCATACATGAGAAAGTGGAAAAAGTTGTTTGTGTGTGTGTGTGTGTGACGTGTTTCGTCCCTTAGGACTTCATCGGACTATGTTTGTTTACATTGATGCGACTACACATGCGCATGAAAAAGAGACGCTGGGAATTTTAAATCTAGAAAAAAAATTTTTTATGTGTTTTAGGTATAAAAAAAAATTCTAAATTGATGTACATACCTATGTACACATATATACACTACAGTTCAAAAGTTTGAAGCTATCTCCAGAATTAGCATGGAGTGAACTTGACAGAAAAATGAAAAAAATGTAAAAGAGTTCTTTGAAGTCATTGAAAAAAAAAGAATGGAATCGATTATCAAACTTGTATTTTGAGAAAGTTTTGCAACGAATGCCAAAGATTTGTACTGCAGTAATCAAAGCTAAAAGAGGATATTTTGACGAGAGCAAATGTTGCATAGCCCCTTGGTGAGGGTGATTGTTGGATTAGTGTGGTAAGTGGACACATAACGACAAGAAGTATGTAGGAAAGAGAATGGAACAAAAGACGTACAACCTAACAGGTTTATTTTCCAACTGACTTACAACAGATAAAATATACAGGAAGTACAAAATTAACCCCTTTTTAGAGAGTTCCTTAAAACGGGAGATAACTGCATCAACAGTTTACTCTAATAGTGATCTTGGTCAACAGCTTCAATTCATTCATATATTGCATCTCTTCTCTCTCTTCTTCTCCCAGTCTGGGTTACGAAATGTTTAGGTTCCAGCCAGAGATGAAAGACTCAAACCAAAATAATTTTAAACATATCTAGTTTTATTAATCATGTCGACGTTCTAAATATCCGGTGTGGTTGCTCTCTCGCCACTGGAAAGCTGTTTCAGACACGAAAGTAAACATGTCTACATTGTTTGATGGTTCAGAAAAAAACTCACTGAAAACCCTTTCTCTACCTATCCTTCGCACACTCATTCAACCGATCAAAATCGACTTCCTTATCTTGCCTTTCCAAAGGTCAACCTCAGGAAGTCCAAGCAGAAATACCATTTCCCCTAAAAATAATATTCTGTTAAACTATTATTTAACACAAAATTTAATCATGAAATGTGTTTTTTTCTTTTGTCATAATAAAATTTCTAATAAAAAAAATCTTGTTTTACATTTCTTTAATTGTAGCGGACACCCCGGAGTGGGGAGCGATTGCCCGAGCGCCCCCGTGTCGTAAATGAACGATGTCACAGGGAGCCCGCCACATTTTACTTGGTGATCTGACCAGGTGAAACAATATGGACAACAGAACGAAGATGCGTATGAATTATGCAGGGGTTTATTACATGAAGGAGAATAGGATGTATATTGGTAATGTCAGCGGTTGGATGTTGCTGATGCAGTTGCTCTAGTCGGGTCAACGGTTGATGAAGTGATGAGTCGCTGTGTTAAGTTCGGAGTGCCCCACGACAGAAAATGGCGTTACTGAAATGTCAAGAATCTCACTACAAATTGAGTGGAGATTTCTATGTGAAACTATCGGTGTAAAAACGCTTGGAAGTGTATTACGATTAGGTTCGTAACAACCGTGAACGAAAGAGGTAATCAGTTCATCTCCAAACGAAATTACAAGCGTGCAGGGATCATGGTGGAAAGGTCAAGGTTGAAAAATGCCGTTCTCTACCGCCTTTAGTGAGCGACCGAAAGCGGCTACGATATAATCATGTACAATAATTTTCTCTTATTTAAAGTACAAAACAACTACTTTTTGAGCCAATTTAAAAAATTGCCAGGTGTGGCCTCAAAAGTTTAAACTGTAGTGTAGATGAGAGTTTAAACATTTAAAATATAAATGGCATTCATATGAGAGTCTAGATCTGAAGCTACGCAAAAATATAGGTTGACACGAAACTCTTAAATTAATACAAAAGATTCCATCACTTTTTAAACAGATTTTAATTGCATAAATTTCATGGCATTATTATTCGGTCATCAAATTTGTTTGTCCTGGCTTACATTGCGCCACTTTTCAGCCACATTCCGTATTCTATCATTGAAAGCAGGATTCCGGTTTTGTGTCGATGAATTAAAAAAACAACTAATTTTCGGGCCAATTTAAAAAATTACCAGGGGTAAAACTTCAAACTTTTGAACTGTAGTGTACATGCTGGTGCACAGAGATATACATGTTCAAAAGTCAAGCAGTTTTACTTACACGCTTGCATTTTTAATAAGATTTCAGGTTTAATATATGGAAGCCCTATTATTTAAAATGAAAGACATGAATAAAAATTTTCAGGATTTTTTTTAACCTTGACATTTTGAAGCAATTGAAAATACATAAGGTTTAAGTAAAATGGTGCTGATGGTTTAGTTAATTTGTAGTTATGTCAAGAGAAAAGAAGAGGCAGACGTAAGCTTCGAAAACTGAGTCCCTATGCGATTGTCATTTGAAATTATGAAGCGTGCATGAGAAGCTCCCTACTCCACACTAATATCACATTATAAAACAAAAGTATGTTATTTATAAGCAACATACATGCGACGATATACATGCTGGCATTATGAAGACTAGTAAGGCTCGATATATACATACATACATATATATATATATTAAAAAGGCTTAAACACTAATATTCCATGGTTATAATTTATTACATTGGAATCGTAATTACGATCCAATTCATCAGACCAACAAATTCAAAAAGAAATCAGAAAAAAATAACTCCGGGAATAAAAAAAATAAAATTTAGCGATAGTGTATATATGAGAGTTGGGGACGAATGTATGAGAGTGGGGGACGAAAGTGAGAATTAAAAGAAAGTTCTAGAGAGGGGTAACAGACGAGAGAAGAACAGGAAGGCTTAAAAGTGAGGGTGGGGATTAAAGTTTAATAGAGAGAAATTTTAAAGAGAAGCCAGAAGACAGTTTAAAAGAGTGAGATACAGATAAATTTGAATTATTTACCGATGCATAATTCATTAAGCTGACCTAAATTAATTTAAAAACTGACACCGGAAATGGGTTTAAACATTTGTGGTGAGATTACGCACAATAATCTAAACTTAAAAATCAGAAGATGAGAAAGAGAGAGAAAGAAAAGAAAAAAAGGGGGAAGATGGAGAGGGGCCACTGGAACCAAAGGGCATTTATAAAAGTGCCGCTGTACAATCAAGAAAATTTGACAAAATAATATTACCTACAGGTTACAAATCTAATATAAACATAAAAATAACAAATATTTAATCTTGTAAGGACCTACTATTTCTATGCCCCAAAACACATACATATATACGCACATACACAACATATCTATATATACAAGTACATACATACATTTACGCGTGTACACATATAAATAAACACATATATTTATATACACTCATGCGTATATATACATTTACACACACATACATACGGATATACACATACGTGCACATATGCATAAAACTCTACACACCTCCATATATTTAGATACACACACTCATCTAAACAAATCTACAATGTACACATACATACAAATATACATGCACATACACCTATATACTTATATATATACATACCTAAACATAAATACACATATACACACATACATATATGCATACACATCAATACATATACACACACATATATACATTTATATCCACATATATGTGTACATGCATATCCACATACATATACATGTACACACACACACACATATATATATATATATATATATATATATATATATATATATATATATATATCAATTAAAAGGTAAAAGGTAAAAAGTTAAAAGGTAAAATTTTTTTTTAAAAACTAAAAAACTTATATCTTTCCACAATTGTAAGATTCTTAAAAACTACCTTAGTAATGAAGCTCGACCTAATAGCCCCACCTGCAATTGTAGGTGTAGAGACAATTGTCCAATCGGGGGAAAATGTATGTATGAAAATGTAGTATACAAGGCAACAATCTTCCACCCCAAAAATATCAACCAGAAAAAAAAGATATATAGGTATATCTGCCAGTGATTGGAAGCAGCGTTTATACAACCACAGACTCTCTTTTAAATATCGATACCTCAAGAATCAAACTTCCTTATCCAAACACTACTGGGATCTGGTGGATAAGGGATTAACCCCGCATTTCAAATGGAAATTCTTATCAAGAGCTAGAACCCCTAATAGCTTCTGCGATCGGTGTGATTTATGCATTGCGGAAAAAATTTTATTATTAAAGATAATCAATTTACTTATAGTTGTAATTGATTATTAAGGTAATATCTCTATCAGTTTGCATTTTATTCATGAGTTCAATTAGCGACTATTTTTAGATTGGTAAAGAGTAGAAGTGTTACACCTAACTCAATCATGTCTCTCTGCCCCCCTTCACACTCCTAACTCCCTTACTTCGTTAGTTCACTTATTACTGCCATAAATGTGTAAATTTCTTTTCATTTTAACATTTGGAAATAAAATCTGATGATCCGCTGTCCTTTAAAAGGGCTGTGGTGAAATAATTTATTATATGGAACCTTAAAGTGGTCTGTTTTTATTTAAAAAAAATATATATATATACATATATATATATATATATATATATATATATGTTTGTGTATATTTATATGTGTACACGCGTAAATGTATGTATGTACTTGTATATATAGATATGTTGTGTATGTGCGTATATATGTATATGTTTTGGGGCATAGAAATAGTAGGTCCTTACAAGATTAAATATTTGTTATTTTTATGTTTATATTAGATTTGTAACCTGTAGGTAATATTATTTTGTCAAATTTTCTTGATTGTACAGCGGCACTTTTATAAATGCCCTTTGGTTGTAGTGGCCCCCCCTCCATCTTCCCCCTTTTTTTCTCTTCTTTCTCATCTTTTGATTTTTAAGTTTAGATTATTGTGCGTAGTGTCACCACAAATGTTTAAACCCATTTCCGGTGTCAGTTTTTAAATTAATTTAGGTCAGCTTAATGAATTATGCATCGGTAAATAATTCAAATTTATCTGTATCTCACTCTTTTAAACTGTCTTCTGGCTTCTCTTTAAAATTTCTCTCTATTAAACTTTAATCCCCACCTTCACTTTTAAGCCTTCCTGTTCTTCTCTCGTCTGTTACCCCTCTCTAGAACTTTCTTTTAATTCTCACTTTCGTCTCCCACTCTCATACATACACTATCGCTAAATTTTATTTTTTTTATTCCTGGATTATTTTTTCTGATTTGTTTTTTAATTTGTAGGTCTGATGAATTGGATCGTAATTATGATTCCAATGTAATAAATTATAACCATGGAATATTAGCGTTTAAGTCTTTTTATTATATTCTTACTCTGTCCTGGACATTGAGTTCTACCTGGATTCTATCCTCTCAGAATTTTATATATATATATATATGTGTATGTATGTATATGTATATATTTATATATTTTATATATATATATATATGTATATATATATATAGCATATAAACTAGGGGTAAACAAACACATGGATATTTTAAATCTACATAAATATTTTAACAGTTAAAAATATTTTAAGAAATATTTCTTGAGTTATGGTCAAAAAACCTTTTAAACAACATTTAAGACACTATCATCAGTCTTCCGCCAAAAATTCAAACAAAGTTGCATTGCACATCACGTGACATGCGCACGCTTCACGACAAACGCTGTAAACAAACACACAAACACAGTTTCTCATTTGATTTCTGAGGAAAGACCTAGGTGGTCTGAAATATTAAATAAATAAATATATACAAAAACACAGAAATAAATACTTTCATAAAAAAAACACCCAATTTTGTTTCATTCATTTTATCCAGATATTATATATATATATATATATATGTATATATATATATATATATATATATATATATGTATATATATATATATATATATATATATATATATATGCGTATATTAACCACTAATATTGTCCATATATATATATATATATATATATATATATATATATATATATATATATATGCTTTCCTTTACAATTGGAATTAAGATGCCTTTGGTTTAATGAAAATAAACATGCTCTGTTTAATGAAAATAAACATTGAGAGCTCTTTTGTGAGTTAGTTTTAATATATTTCAAATACTATGTTGTGCTAATAGGACTCACTTGGATTATACCAACAGAATACTTATTACCAGTTTATATTCACTTGAGGATGAAACAGAACTAGGTACTTTAATTTAATTTCTATAATTGAATTGGAGATTTTTAGTTTCTGTTTTTGAAACATGAAAACTCTTATGTAACGATGGAATCATATTTTTTTTGATTAGTCATACATAAGGATAAGTTCAACCACAACTTCAATCTAAAGAACGACACACTCTCTCCCTTTACACACACACACATACACACACTCTTGCTCATTTGTTAACACACACATACTCTTTCCCTCACATGCACACACATTCTTTCTCTAATACACATGCACATCCACTCATATAATTATAAATCTAGAACATTTTATAATCTTAAATGATATTATTATTTTACACTGGGTTTTACTTTTCCAAATAATCTTCATTGTAATTGTTGCCTGCCATGGTTTTCTGGTGGTGGTATTTTAATAAAAATCTTCTATCTTCAATATTCTTAAACTATAATCACTTTAAGGCCTCAGGCAATCTTCATAATGGAATTATCGCAAACCATTCTTCGTCATTGTTTAACTTAACTGTTAAAAAAAAAAAAGAAGCATTATTGAAACAATTAATTAGAAAAAAATATTTAGTTGGTTAATTTTTTTTGTTTAATTAAATTTTGAAAAACCCTGAAATAATTTATGGTATCCATGAACACCAGATGTGATGAAAGATTGATTTAAGTGAAGGCTTGTATTTTGGGGAATGATTGTGTGCCTTGTCATGAGTTAATAAGCATTTATTAGATTTCAATGGTATGCTGAATGAAACAGCAGAAAAAGTTGCAGAAGAGGAAAGAAAAACAGAAATATAAAAAACAAAAGTGTGTGAGAGGCATAAGAAAGGAATGAACGAAAACGGAAAGAAACAGAATGATTATTACTGAAGCGATATTTTTATCAGAACTGTCAGTGTGTCCAGGGTGGCGATGACACAGCATAGCTAGGCGGAAGGCTTCTTAGACTGAAGCTTATGTCAAAGATGGAGTATCTCCCCAATGGAGTTGATGGCTATGTGTCCATGGCCACATCAAGCCTTCAAGTCGAAGGACATTGGTTGTGGTCTGACTGGGAGAGGGATGGGTTCCACCAGGTTTTGCTGCTGCATGAATGAATGCCTACTGAGATATGTGGGGGAGCTGGTCAGGTTCACATCTGTTCAGCGACTCTACAGCCACACTCAGTCAAGGAATTGATGTTGATGATGATGATGATGATGATGATGATGATGGTGGTGATTTTTATCTCAAGAGGAGGTATTGCTAACATTCAATACATTTTCAACAAATGATACAGAACAAAAATTTCATGAAACATTTATTCAATCAGAATAAGATGACAAAAGTTTAATTGTAGAAAGGTACACCTTCTTTTGACTAGAGAGTTCACATGTCTACTTATTGAAACAAGTATGACTTCCATTGCTAGCTATAGGGAAATGCTTTAGGTAAAGGGAAAAAAAGAAAGACAGACAAGAGAAAAGAATGTTTCTGTTGGTAGCATGGTTTTATTACTGTATCTCTTCTTCAGCCCATGGTCTATATCAGGGGAGATAACTCTCTACATTATACATTAATTTATTCTCATGGTCTGGCCTCCATTGTCTTACTTAAAATGTTTCAACTGTTTAATCTTTCAAGCCATATTAGTTAAATTCGGTCGCTTTCTGGGAATTTAAAATGTAAAACTCCAAATCACAATGGCAAATTGTTCCATTGTAGTTTGGGCACTCAGTGGCAGCTTGTCTCAGGTGAGAGTTCAATCATATTAACAGAAGATTGCTTACATACTGAGAGCCAACTAACCATAAGAAAACTGGAAGAAAAGAATACCTATCACTGTTATTGCTGATATAACATAAAAGGCGAATGGTGTTGTCTCAACTAGCAGTGAAAGAAGGTGACTATTGATACATAATGACAAGGTTTATTCATCTATATACATTTTTCAATAAATGTATGCATTATATCACATCAAGACTAAATGGAAAGAATGTGTGTTAAAGTCTCTGTAATAAAGGTGAAGGTGAAAATCTTTGAAGTCACTGTAATAGAACTGTTTGAATATATTGATTCGTTTTCTATAGCTTATCGACCCTTTTTAGATTATTTAAAGCCAGAAAATATTTTTAGATTGTAAGAATATTTTTTTAAGTTAATAATAATTTTAGAGATACAAGTCTTACTAATTAACCCATAGCTGGGGGAGAGGAGGTGTGTTCATATCTTTCCCAAGAGCACTTGCATGTAAGTGAATATAATGAACCCAACTGGTATTATAACTTGGCTCTCTGATTGACAATTCCAACTATTAAACCACCTGTAAATCCAAGATTAGAGCAGCTGGTATTCCCAAACAGTCACCCATCTAGGTATTGACCAAGCTTGACATTGCTTAATTTTGGTGTTCATAGAAGAACTGGTGTTTCAATGTGATGAGGTTGTAAGCCTTTTTTTGAAAATAAAGAAGTCCTTTGAAATGGGAACAAGACGAGCATGATTAATTCAGTTTAAAAGTTAGCATGGGAGTAGAGCTGGTGTTGAAAGTTGGAGATACAAAGTGACGTGAGTTTGTCAGCAGGTGAAAATGTTTCTTTCAGTTGAAAAAAAATTCTCTGAATTTTAAAGGCTTGGGAGAGTGCTAGGAAAGAAAGAATATTTCCAGTTGCCATAATATAGACAATTGTATATCTGTGATATTACTAACACCTTAACATGGTAGAAGGAAGGAGCAGGATGTCTAAAAGAAAGGAATGACAACTATGCATTGTTCTCAGATATATTTTACATGCCACTGTCATACAAGATATTTTATATACCACTGTCATACAAGATATTATATACAAATAATAATTTGGAGCAGCAGACAGTAGCATCATTTGTTACTTTCAAGCAGTATGATGATGTCTTGGTTTAAATGTAGTTTAGGGAGTTACCATTAAAAGCTGTCACTATTTGTCCCACACAGAGAAATTATAACATATATGAATACAACAAACAGTGTGAACAGGAAAAGTGAAAAGGTCTTACTTGTAATATTTCGCAAAGGGAAAATCCAGACTGGTAGCGTCATCTATGTTCCTTGGTGGGAACATGTGGTTTCCATTTGTTTATCCTACCACTGTCAGCTTATGACGTCTATCTTCCCCACAGCCTACAGAGCAACTGGGGTTCGTCACTCCAAGAACTCATGTCACTTACTGGCCGTCACGTGACCCTTGTGAATTCATCTTACCTGACAGAAGATAATTGTCTACAAGCATCCTTACAAAGGTTTTAGTGGGGAACGATTTCATTCACTGGAATATCTTTTCATTTCTTTTTCTTGAATTAATGATAATTACATGCATATTTTAGGTGTGCTTTTTCAACATATTGACTTTACATTATCAGTAATACTTGCCTTTAAATAACAGTTAATTAATTAATTAATTAATAATTAACTGCTTAATTATTACTCCTGGTTTAGTGCATAAAATGATGAAAGCTATCAAACTAAATATTTCTGACATATTTTTTATAGCATACTCTTTCAGAATGTAAACAATCGTGGCTCTTCACAGCTTCTTTCTATTGTTTGTCGGAATAGTTATGTCCTCTTTGGAAAGATAGTGGTATGGTTTCCTGTTGGCTTCTCCATGGTTGTTTCATCACCTCAAACTGGTAAGTTTGGGTCTCCCTCGGTACTCTACTATTATGGCCTTGTACCAAACTAGATTAAATAAATATTAATCACTGGGGATAAAATTTGAAAGTGGACAACTGACATTTGGAGTTAAAGTGAAAACTACTCAGGAATGTGTAAAAAAAATTAATTTGAATAGTTTCAGTTTAGGAAATTTAGCTTAAATTTCTTACGAAAATGCTTGAGGAAATGTTAGAAAATTAATTAACAATTTTAAATTTTCTGTGGAATTGACCTTATAACAAACATGAACATTATAGAAAAAAAAAATTCTTGAGACTTCATAAAATTGGGGGGGGGGGGGTCGTGTAACAGATGCAATCTTTTAAAAAAGCAATATAGAAGAATAAAATTCAAAGTTCTTGAAACAACTGTGGCGCATGGATGAATGGAGGTGTCGGTCATCAGTAAAGGAAATAAACAAAAACTTTCACCTGTTAAAGTTAAGGTTATATACAACATGACTATTTCAGTTTAGCACCTGTTCTTACTAAATTAATACTGAAACAATGTGGGATACGTAAAACTCGAAAATAAATAAATAAATTAAAATGATTCAACATAAAAACTGGGCTGAAATTAGTTAAAATCAGGTTCCTATAATGATTTTATTTAAAGCAATCTAAATTAATGACTAATTTCTATAACAATACAGTTAAAGTAAGAAATCAAGTGTTCACCCACTTTTTACTTTTTAAAAAATTTTTTTTAGTATCTGTCTATATTTCTGAGATGAGGTATTATGTACACTATTTACATTATTCAGACTATTAACTGTGAGTTCAATACCCAGTCAAGGCAGTGGAGAACTTGGAGAGGGGAATTAACAGGAGATAACTGACATCCATTAAACATGGCACGTGGAATTAGAACAGTCTACCCCAGTGAGCGAAATAAAGGGTTCAGTTTGACATTCCAACCACCTGAAGAAGGTGTACAGCGGCCAAACCGTTGTAATAAATATGGCAACAAAGATGAGGACAATAGTCCGAATAATGTAAATAGTGTAAATTTTTTAAACTTTTTTTTTTTACAAATTATTTAACCTCAAGCAAGGTGATAATGCCACTAAGACGCAGGGGTTTACTAGGAGTGAAAGAGGATCAGAAGATGTTAGTGAGAAGTGAGGAAGGGACTTTAAAGAAATAGGCATTCAGGAAGACAGAAGATGGCAATTGATGTTGTATTTAAATTTTTGAAGAACATAATTGACAGAAGAGCAAGAATTTACATTTTTGAAGATTGTAGTTGGCAGGGAAGCAAGAAATTGGAAGGGAGTTCCACAGGTGAGAAGTGCAAGGAAAGAAAATGTTAGAATAGAAGAGGTGGTTGCATCTAGCTAGTTCAACAGTAAAACAGTGAGACCTAATTGCCAATCTAGTAGCATGCTTAAATTGTATAAATCTCACTTTGTCACACTAACATAGATTTTGTTGAAATAAAATTTATTTTATAATGAAGCCGATCTATCGGTGAAACATGTCAAAAGTTTTCCAAATTGTCTTATATATTAACCATTCCATTGGATTTTCATACAGACTTTACTCACTAATGTCTTTTAGACAATTACCAATAAGTTTAACTCACACAGTGTTGCCTTGTGTCAAACAGTCAAGATAATACTAAGCTAATGTATTTAATAGGTTCTAGCTATAAAGTTGTCCTTTGTAAATCTAAAGTTTGAGCTCTCTTTATTGTAGCCTTGTGCCAAACTATGCTAAACTTAATCACTATAAATTGCCAACGTGACTTCATGTGGTGCCAAAACTAATAAGACAAATACTTCTTAACTGTTTGGAATTTTCGCAGTATTATTTCTTGGAAGACAGTGGAAATTCACTCATTATCTAGGCCAGCTTTGAATTGTTAACTTTCAATGTTAATTAGGAAGGAAGGGGAGAATGGTTAGGTCACCGAGATGCAATTTTAAATAATAAATAAATACATAAAATTTATAAAGTTTCTAAGAAAGTATGACATAACCTAAAATGTTAATTCAGTTGAGTAAATAAAAATAAAAGATATTGTAAAAAAAAAAAAGATATTGACACCAGGTTCTTTTAAAAACATATTTGTTTTTTTCACACTATCTTCTGTCATCCGTCAAGCAATGGTATTTTCAGTAATCAACTGCTCTAGGTGTTCTTTCCAGGGAAATGGTTCTATTTTTTTTTTTTTTTCTTTAAGAAAAGTTTTTGTAAAGATTGAAACAAATGCAAATCCAAAGGTGCAACATAGAGTGAATACATTGAATAGATAGATAGATAGATAAATAGATAGATAGAAGGAACGGGATGAGATAGATAGATAGATAGATAGAAGGAACGGGATGAAATAGATAGATAGATAGATAGAAGGAACGGGATGAAATAGATAGATAGATAGATAGATAGATAGATAGAAGGAACATGATGAGATAGATAGATAGATAGATAGATAGATAGATAGAAGGAACGGGATGAGATAGATAGCTAGAAGGAACAGGATGAGATAGATAGCTAGAAGGAACAGGATGAGATAGATAGATAGATAGATAGATAGATAGATAGATAGAAGGAACAGGATTAGATAGATAGATAGATAGATAGATAGATAGATAGAAGGAACAGGATTAGATAGATAGATAGAAGGAACAGGATTAGATAGATAGATAGAAGGAACAGGATTAGATAGATAGATAGATAGATAGAAGGAACAGGATGAGATAGATAGAAGGAAAAGGATGAGATAGATAGAAGGAAAAGGATGAGATAGATAGGTAGATAGATAGATAGAATGAACAGGTTTAGATAGATAGATAGATAGAAGGAAGGAACAGGATGAGATAGATAGATAGATAGAAGGAAAAGGATGAGATTGATAGACGGAACAGGATAAAATAGATAGATAGATAGATAGAAGGAACAGGATTAGATAGATAGATAGAAGGAACAGGATTAGATAGATAGATAGAAGGAACAGGATTAGATAGATAGATAGAAGGAACAGGATGAAATAGATAGATAGAAGGAACAGGATGAGATAGATAGATAGATAGATAGAAGGAACAGGATGAAATAGATAGATAGATAGATAGAATGAACAGGTTTAGTTAGATAGATAGAAGGAACAGAATGAGATAGATATGAACAGAATGAGATTTGAAAAGAATGAGATAGAGAGATATAAATAGATATGAACAGAATGGAAGATAAAGATAGCTGCTGAGTATATAGCATAAAACTGAGATCAATTAACTCCTGAATTATTATCTTATTTCGCTTTTATTTCCACTTATTACCTCCCTTTGTCTCCTGCTCATTTTTCTTCCTGTACTTCTCAATATGTCGAAGAAAGAGACACCTCTCAAAACGCTAAGTGATCTTCCTTCCTCCACTTAAAATCAAATGTATCATTATTTAACTTACTTTCTTAATTCTATAATCCAGTTTGTCAACTTCTGTTGTGACTCATAACAAGACAACGCCCGTTACATAAGTTGATTCTTTGTGAATAAAATATTCAAAACTACAATGAATGTATAAAGAACATACGAGGGTCATTCAATAAATAAGGTGAATTTTTCGGTATAAGGACTTCTAATACAGATAGAAGCTTACTTTTTTTTTTTTTCAACGTAGTCTCCCAGCACTGTCACACACTTTTCCCATCTGTGCACAAGCTTCTGTATTCCTTCAGTGTAAAAATCTTTGGACTGATGTCTCAGCCAGTCGCTCACAACACTTTTGACTTCATCGTCACTTTTAAACTTCATGCCTCGTGTGAACGCTTTCAAGGGACCAAACAGGTGAAAGTCTGAAGGGGCAAGGTCTGGGCTGTAAGGGGGATGAGGGAGCAGTTCTCAGCCCAGCTCGTTGATGGTCTGCACCATTTGGTCTGCTGTGTGAGGCCTTGCGTTGTCATGATGTAAGATGACTCCTTCTGAATGATGACCCCTGCGTTTGTCCCAACAGATAAGTTCAAAGTCCTTGCAATGTCATCCACTGTCACCCTTCTGTCAGACTGAATGAGGTCATTGACTGATTCGATCACCTCAGGAGACCTCACTTCTGTAGGCCTCCCAGGCCTGTCTTCATCCTCAACACTGCTCTGTCCTTCTTTAAACAATTTAGCCCACTTGTAGACATTTTTTTGGCTGAAACATGTGGCACCATACACAGTTGACATTCTCCTATGAATTTCAACTGGTTTGCACCCTTCAGCAACCAAAAACTTGATAACTGACCGCTGTTCAATCCTGGAGCATGCTTCTTGGTCGGCCATTTTTGTTAATCGCCAAAACTCTCAAAGTTTTTTTTTTTAATCTGCAAAAGAAATTAAATCCATGTGAAAAAGAAGTAAAACAAAAAAAAAATAAAAAAGAGTAAGCTTCTTTCTGTATTAGAAGTCCTTATACCGAAAAATTAACCTTATTTATTGAATGACCCTCATACATAAAACACACATAAAATATGAAAGTGGAACCTTTGTGATCTGATGAGCCGAACATACTCTACACACTTTCATGCATTGCTATAAACAATGAACTTGAGCAAGAATGTTATAACTTAGTGTGTATGTGCGACAGATTTTAAGATTAATCTGTGCCAAGCAGGTTCACTCTGCATACTTTAGCTGTTACCATAGCAATCATCCCGATACATTTTGATCAGATCTTGCATTTTAGTCACACATCTTTGACTTATTGGCTTTTCATCATCACTCCTGGTTTTGTGCATAAAATGACAAAAGCTAGCAAACTAAATATTTCTAGTAAATATTTTATAAAATGGCCCTTCAGAACGTATGCAATTATGGTTCTCCACAGCTTTCTTCACTTCTTTGTATGTATAGCTATAACTATTTAACATTAAATGTACCTTGTTGGATTATCTATTGTCCAGTTTTGTATGAAGTGCCAAATGAGGTCAAATTCACAACTCAGTAGTAATGGTCTACCAAACTAGCCTCATTAACCATTACTTTACACCAAGGCCCTTAAATTCACAATAGTACTTCCTCTAGACTGGCTGCAGTGCAAGGCTAGAAAGATCAGTCTACCCTGCTATTTAACCATAGTTGGGGGTACAAGGTGGTTTATGACTTTCTTGAAGTGAATGCAAGACTATGCTGTAATCTTAAATTTTGAGTGAAATTTTCAATAAAATCGATAGTATTTTTAAAAAAAAAAAAGGCTATTTTAGTGATAGAACCATAAGCCAGTGGCTTGAAGCACTTGAATATGCTCTAATGCTGATTTCATGTGGCCTCAAAATTATTGATTGATTTGTCAGTTTAACAGCATATCAACTGCTTAACGGTTATTTAATACTGAAATTAAATTTTCTTGGGAGCTTGGAAGTAATAAAAATCTGATATGTTATTCTGCTTTCACAACTGAATACATGGTAGATGATTCTCAGCTTTTGTACATATGTGGATATGATTACTAGAGGCAGTGATGCATGTTTTATGTTGTGATTTTGTTGAAATTATATTTTGGAATAGAGTTTGATTTAAGAATTTGTAGGATGTTATATGGATTAATGGCATGAATGTTCTTTTATGTTGCTTGCTTGGTAGTATTTTAAATGAATTTGGGTGAAGTCACTACAGTTCGTTAGTATGTTGCATATTGTTGGTAATTTATATAAAAATGTATTTTTATACTTTCAGTGTTTTTGTTTGAGGGGAGGGTCACTATTTGCCCATAGCTTTGGACCCTAACAGGTGCTACCACTCCAGGTTAGGGCGGATCTAGGTACAACAGCAATTAAGGTGTGGTTCCACACTCCTCAAAACCTCCAATCTCCCATTCAGAGGCCTTGCTGCTGGATGTAATTTATGCCTCAAAAGGTCTCTATTTTCTTGGTAGTTTTGTGGTACCCTAACTCAGCTGTATAAGCATGCTAAACTTAACAGAATCTATTCCCAGCCTACATTTTAGCAGTTGGATCCTTGGATACCGCATTGGTGCATGGCTTAACAATTCTATTGCTCACCCCTTAGATTAAGTCAATTTAGGCTGCACCAGTCTTGCTTATGAATTATAAACTAAAAATAAATCAGATTTTCACCACTTTATCCTAAAGCCTCTACCACCTTTGATAATCTTTTACCTCTTGTGGAAATCTTCCTTATAACAACCCCATTGATGAAAACAACAGGTTACCCAGAACTCATGGCTGGTGGAAAGGAACTCACTGTATAGCCTATTTTCAAAGAATTCACGACAACATCCCATTCTCCGCCATTTGGCCTCAAGGTCATTGCAAGAATGGTAAAGTCTTTTGGGTCTTATTGTATGCTGCCCTATTGTTGCAAAATGTAGGCCCTATAGCAGTTACTGCTCCCAAAAATATAGGTCCTCTACGAGCAGCAAAACTGACAAAATGCCATCTGGTGCTTCAGAGACATGTCTGAAAATGGTTCAAATTACATTAAAGGATTATTTCATCAGGAAATGAAACTTTTTCAAATTGCAAGTACCATATATTTCCACATATAAGACAACCATTAACCCCCCACCCCAAAAAAATCACCCTTAAAAATTGGGGGTCGTCTTATACTACAATTCTAAAAAAGCAACCTTAAATTCTGAGTGCTATTTGTTGGTAGGTTAACCTCAGCATGATACCCAATAACGTACATGAAAAAATTAACTTATTCAAATAAACTGATAATAAAAGTAATAGAACCATTTCTACCTGATATATTACTGGCATAACTTTATAATAAATTGCCTATTCAAAGAATAATTCCATATCAATGAAATCAAGTTGTATCCATACAAGTTCAGTTGAGAAAATGTAAACATAGAGTTATGATTGCATTGGAATGTACTATTATTAGTGGTATTTTGTGATTGTCGATGAAGTATAAGTATATGGCAATTAGTACACCAGGCTGTTTGTCACTGTTTAGATATCTGAAAAGAAGAAGAATCAGTATTTGCAAGAGATCACATGATGAAACGTAAGCAAAACAATGGTTTCCATTTTAGGCGACATGTGTAGGAAAAACATGATATAGAATCGATTTTGTTATTTCAATTATTTTGAATTTCTAAGAATGCAGTAACAACATCATCTTTATATAATCAATAAGCAGTCATCTTATACTACAGGTATAGGATAAATTCATGAAAATTTGCTATATTTTTTAATCATGTCTTATTTAAAGGTTGCCTTTTACGTGGAAATATACGGTACTTGTTTCTAAACATTTTTTTAATTCTTTGTTAACTCCAAATAGTTTTTACTTCGGTGAATCAATTTTTAAACATAATATTTTTTTCAAATTATTTTTAATATCTTCCTTTTCCAGTTGGTACTTCTATTGAAATTTTATAATTATACCTTGAACAGTGTGAGTTTGAGATTCGCACAGCCAAAATCCAAAGTCATCTTGAAATAGTGAAAGATGCCTTGGGTAATTGAATGACAAATTGAAAAAAAAAAACAAACAAAAACATATATACTTTATCCTTTAAAATCAAATGCGATAAAATCCCAAACCAAGTCTTATGAGGATAAACGAAGTCGGCTAAGCCATATGTCTAGACACATCGAATGCCAGAAATTTAAATTCGAGGTTTAGCCTCCCTATATCTTCAGCTCCATGCATAATAATAACTGTTTTTGTTTATATTTTTGCCACCTTCTCTTTCATATACATAATTCCATCAATTAGAATGTTATTTTAGCCTGGTGAAGTCCTTTTGAAGGACGAAACACATTACATAGAATTTTTTCCAATTTGTCATTCAATGACCCACCATAGATTTCATTCAAAAGAACTTTACGACTTCCATAAAACACAAGTAAAAATCATAATTTTAAACTTTTAAAAGATTATGTGTACATAGGTAGATCAATAAGTCCATAGCCTAATAATGAAAAATACATTTATTTAAATAAATATTTATTTATCACTTTGAGCACATAATTTTTGTGACAGTTATCACAGATGGAACATTATACAGTGAAAATTAAAGATCAAAATTCATCTGCAGTGTCAGATTACACAATTATTGATTCAAATACTATTGTATTTAATTCCTGTAAGACAAAATATATGATAAAAACAGTTTTAAGTTTTGGTTTGGTTTGGTTTACGGCATATCAAACTCAATGGGTTATTTAATGCCGAAAAATTTTTTTATTTCTGGTAATATTTTTTCTTCGAGAATGTATAGCTGGTAACATCTTTTTCCCTCAAAAATGTATAGCTGGTAATATTATTTTTTTCAAAAACGTATAGTTGGTAATACTATTTTTCCAAAACATACAGCTGGTAATAGTATTATTTTCCAAAACATACAGCTGGTAATAGTATTATTTTTCAAAAATTTATAGCTGGTAATAGTATTATTTTTCAAAAATTTATAGCTGGTAATAGTATTATTTTTCAAAAATTTATAGCTGGTAATAGTATTTTTTTCAAAAAACGTATAGCTGGTAAAATTTTTCAAAAACATATAGCCGGCAACACTATTCTTTCAAAAAAAAAAAAAAAAAAAAATATAGCCGGTAATATTTTTTCAAAATTGTACAGCTACCAACATTATTTTTCCAAAACCGTATTATCAGAGGCCTTGCTGTTGGATGTAGTTTATCATCATACTCAGGATGAACAGTTTTAAGTTGTGCTATATTTATGGGCTTAAGTGCTTCATGATGGGGGATAGAGTGTATGTAAATATAAAAGTGGACACTGAGGTCAACACCCTGGGGCAACAGTCTGTTTCATGAATTCTTCAGACCACATGGCCTGCAGTTTGCATTTAAGCATGAAATGGACTGTAGCGGCTGGGCATTGACCTCATTGTCCACTTCATACATATATATATATATATATATATATATGAGGAATTAATGAATTTTTATTTGTAATCAAACATTATTTTTTTTTACTATGTTATATTGAGTGAACAAATATTTGAGTCGACATCTTTTTTGTACTTTGAGTCTTTAATAAATAAGATGTACTTTAATTTTTCTCACTAAAATCTATCTTACATATTTATACTAGTTTAAAAGCCGCCCTATCAGGTGGCAATTAAGCTAACTCCTGTGGAGGGCTCTTAATTAAGCCATCAGTTTGTTCAGGAGTTTGATAGTCCCTAAGTCTTTGTATATTCTCAGCATTGGAAGGCTCTCCTGTCTGGGTTTTCATTTGTGCTGGACTTCCTTTTCCTTGCTGTAGCCTTGGTTCTTTTAATTGCTCCTCTGTTGGTGGAGATTCCTTTTTGCAAGGAGAACTGCTGCAATATGCGATAGGCAACAATAAACTACAGAAGAACTAAAAAAATTGATCGCTGCATTTAAGTATTGCATTAGTATCTAAGCTTACCTTTTAAAAGTTCAATGATAATTCTTCTGCCGCCACTTAATTTAAAGACAATTTGATGTACATAGGGCCTTACTGTCCGTACAGACATTTCACAATTAATTTCAATTATTCCCAAATTTATAAAAATTATTGTACAAAAAAATTAACTGCAAAAAATCACGTAACAAAAAAAAAAAAATTATATATATATATATATATATTACTATAAATAAATAAATAGTAATGAAAACATGAGAATCCAAAATTTCAGGATTGCAGGTCCAGATCTGGCCCAGAATGTTTTTAATTTACTCACCGAGTCAGCCTGATTCCAAAATGGTATGTTGGGTTACACCCTCTAAGAGTAAAAGTTGAAAAAGTGTGATACACTGACTCTTGCTTTTATTTATACAGAAGTCTACCATCCACCCAGGCTTTGAATATTGCTGTCACATCTGGTCTGGTGTTCCTGCTATATATTTAGAGATTCTTGATAAGAGCCAAAGAAGAATCTGCAATGTTATTGGTCCTGACCTGGCATCCCATCTCCAGTCACTTTCCTACTGTTGTAATATAGCTTCCCTGTACCTTTTCTGTAAATACTTTCATGATGAATGTTCTGAAGAACTTTGCTCTATGGTAGCTAGGCTTTGTGAATTTAAGCAAAGTACTAGATTGCTGTCATCATTTTACAGTTGAATTGGCTATATGTAACCATAAGTTCTTTACTAACAGTTTCTTTTCTTGCACTTCTCACCTGTGGAACTCTTTTGGCTTCTTGCTTTCCAGCCAACTTTGATCTTCGAAAATTTAAATGCAATGCCAATTGTTATCTACTGTCTCCTTGATTCCGCTTTTATTGTTCTTGCTCCTTTATGATCTTTATCTTTCACACTCAGTAACCCCTTGTGACTTAGTGGCTTTATTACCTTGCTTGAAGTGAAAGGATTAGAAAAAAATAAATAAATAAATAAAAATAATGAGTATTATTCAGATATAGTAATAAGTATGTAAGACTATAAATAAAAATCCATTGACCTCACTTTCCGCACCTTTTCAATAAATGTTTTTTATGGTAATTGTTCTGACCAGCTTCTTTGGTACCTCAACTTTACAAACTTCACTTATTTCAATGAAATCTTGCATTTCTGCAGAATATTAACCAAAGAATGTTTTTTTTTTTTATTGCCCATCCAGTTGCACAGATTCCTGCATCTATTGCCAACCAATTCTATTGTTCGTCATATTCAGCAGGTCAGAGGGATAACAGTTTATGTTATCACAAATCTGCTTGATAGAAGTCATGGCTTGTCCTCTGCTAGCTCTTCATTGTCTAGGCTGCCACAAAAGAACATCACAATTTCAGTTTTTGCTTTCCAATTTGAAATCACGGGTCTTTCTGATGTTCGAGTTATTCTCTCTACCATTTTTTATTTTAGTTTAACATTTTTTTTTTTACCTTGACAGACTCTACCCATATCATAACTTGTAAGAAGTTATTTGTGGTGCAGAGATAAATATTTTTTATTTTCTCACCTTAGAAATAAACTTTAGTTCTACATATTTCCACACTAAAAGCACAACACCGAATAATAAACAGCATAAAATGTCCTAAGTCAATTTGACTGTACACAGGAATATCTGATAATTCTCCAAAACCAATAGATAAAGAACTCTTCTGAAATGTTCCTCACTTTCTTTCATAGTGGCTTCACAGTCATACACCAAACTTTAATGGCAGAGTCTAATAACACAAGTATTTAAAAATAAATGGTTGCATTTGTGAAGAAATGTGGGATATGAGATTTTGCAGAATTAGGAAATTCTTCCAGAGTTCTGAATATTCTTACTTTGGCAGAAAACTGGATAGTGATTCAAGACAATTTTTACAGGGATGAAGTCAGTGAAACCAGTGTTTGTAATGGAGTGATTGATAACATTTTGCTATCATATTGCAACACATTCAGAACAAAGAATTCTCATGGAAAAAAAAAAAAAAAAAAAAAAAATCAATTTTCTATTTAAAATTTTTTTTTATTAACAAAGAGAAGATATGAGTTTTGTTTATAGAAGAAATTAATGTTACTCTGTCATTGTAACATTGAATCTTTAAACAAAGTTTAATGATGAAAATATTCCAACATAAAAATACAAGAAACAAAAATGTCTGAACGCTATAACAGTAACAGATCAATTGAACAGGTAAAACACCTAAATATGGGAATTTATTTTTAAAAAAATAGTTCAACAGAAACAAAAGCAAAAGACTTCAGAAAGTTCCACATGTATTTTGCCTAGTTTCCAAGCCAAAATTTTTTTATTTAACACTTAAAGAAAAATTTAAGTGGAAACTGCAAAGTTAAGAAAAATAGATTTTTTTTCTCAGTTGGGAAAAAAAATTCTCTACAGAAAATCCAAGAATTCTCTGCAAAATGGTTTGAAAAAATAAAGTCTTCATTACTTTATTAACAAGTGGATTTTTAATTATCTACAATTGTCAATTAAACACCCTGATGTTCATAAAGTAAATTATTTAATGAAAATGCGTGAAGTTTTTTTTTTTTTAAATTATTTATTGAGACTTTGATTTCATTTTGATTGAGTGTTTTTCTTCAATTTATAAAAAACATTTTTATTTTCAATAAGTTTTTCTCAAATACATTTAAGAAATTCTAGATAAATTATCCTTCAGTAAATTCTACCAGGATGTGCGGGTGGTGAAATGGATATTGGCTCAGAATGAGAATATGCACAAATCGATCTCTTTTCCCTCCACCACAGCAGTGGGTTGAATAGCAGGATAGACTGGGTCCTGTACCCTTGGTTGGCAACAAGTCTACCGCAGAAATAAATGCCAACTTACTGCAGGAAAATTTTTTGCCTAGTCAGTCATGAATCGAAAGAGACATGATCGCCCAAGTGTGTATCACATATGGCACTTGACGGACTGAAATGCTACCAAACTAAACAGAATGTCCGATATATTATCATAAATGTTCTGAGAAGCAAAGCTTACATTCTGAGATAAACTTGTGTATTATGAAATGCACGCACACGTGCATGAAAATAGTTATTTGCTAAATCTGTGAGGCCATATCATAAAATGGAGTCAGATTAATAGGGTGACAATCTAAATTTAAGTGTATTTTATTTGGCATTTTGAATATATAAATCTCCATTACACATAAAAAAATTAATATTTGTAATAAAATACTGGCATTTATGCACCTTTTCTATGTTAATTGATTATAATGAAAAATAGAGAAACATTTGTGAGTTTAAAAATAGAAAGAAATTTAGTGAATGTGCTTAATAAACACTCAGCATTTTCTGAGGCTTTTCTTCTTGACTGTTGAATATTTTCATTACATTCAGTATTATGTTTTTTTTCCTGATATTTGTTCACAGCCTCAACAGAAATATCCTGCATTTGTTCGTTTGTTTTCCTCCAATAAACTGTAGCCGTCTAGATATAAATAAATTTCTAACAAGGAATATTTAGAGAGACAAACAACAAAAGATGAGTAAAAGAAAATTCCGATTTTTTTTTTCTTTTGTTCGGAAAATAAATGAAAATCAGGATACGCATTTTATGGGAAAAAAATAGTAAAAATTAAAAAAAGAATTACAACTGACAACATTAAAAAAAAAAAAAAAAAAAAAAAAAAAAAAAAGAACAGCTTATAGTTATGGAGAAGTACACAACCAACAACTGTTTTAAATAGAAAAATAAATTAGTATTAACAGTATATAGCCAGAATCAGAGATTGTGGACGTTTATTTTGCGGATGCTGGAAAACTGTCGTCACATCGTGAGTATATTATTAGTCAACCGTCCACTGGAAAGAAAAAAAAAAAAAATCATTTGTCAGAAAGGGAAGCAACTCTCATTTTTAGATTAAAGGGAAGTAACTTTTCTTTTATAACTATCGTAAAACGAATACGATATACGTGATTATTTTCCTTCAGGTAATTCTTAATTTAGTACAAATCGTACTATTAATTAGTGTAAACTGATGAAACGTTATTACATAAAAGCCAATTCACAACTGCATTTACGAGAATCAAAATAAATACCAATAATTTAATTACATACGTTTAGTACTCTACAATTTCAATTAACAACAGCGACATTATCAAGTGTTCAACCGAACGAATTGTTACAAGAGCCGAGGACGTTCTCGGTTGATCATATGATTTAACGGCTTTTTAGCCAACTTTACCATACGTGGCTATATTTTTAAAGCCCTTTACAATCGTGGAGGTTGTTCTATCGCATGCGAGATTATTACAATGCCGTATGTGAGATTTTCCATGGTGAATGAAAGCACTGTAACTTTTAAGTTTTTCATTTAAATGAAAATAACTACTTATTGAACAGAGATACATTTTAGCAGCGGGAATAAAATATATTTCCCAAATTCAATAGCATTTCAGGAAAGTTCTTGTGTTTCTGTCTGAATTTCTGGAGTTTGTGAGTTGGCATTACTTAACACCTTGTGTTGGAATAGGTAATATTAAATTCTGATAATTTCCCTGAAGGACAAACCCCCCACCCACCCCCCAAAAAATCAGCGTAATCATAACCCAAATAGGGGAATGATTTGTTTAAATAAACATTTGTCTATAAAAGCCAAATTAATAGTTAGCACTTTTTAAAAAATCCAAGCACAGAAAAGCTTTCAATAAAGTATTTATGTAGAGTCTAATTTTACTCCATATTATCTATGAAATAAGTTTCATTCCTTGATTGCCTTAGAAAGAAATTAGTTTTTACTGAGGAGGAGAAAAGAAAAGGAGAAAAGAAAAGGAGAAAAGAAAAGGAGAAAAGAAAAGGAGAAAAGAAAAGGAGAAAAGAAAAGGAGAAAAGAAAAGGAGAAAAGAAAAGGAGAAAAGAAAAGGAGAAAAGAAAAGGAGAAAAGAAAAGGAGAAAAGAAAAGGAGAAAAGAAAAGGAGAAAAGAAAAGGAGAAAAGAAAAGGAGAAAAGAAAAGGAGAAAAGAAAAGGAGAAAAGAAAAGGAGAAAAGAAAAGGAGAAAAGAAAAGGAGAAAAGAAAAGGAGAAAAGAAAAGGAGAAAAGAAAAGGAGAAAAGAAAAGGAGAAAAGAAAAGGAGAAAAGAAAAGGAGAAAAGAAAAGGAGAAAAGAAAAGGAGAAAAGAAAAGGAGAAAAGAAAAGGAGAAAAGAAAAGGAGAAAAGAAAAGGAGAAAAGAAAAGGAGAAAAGAAAAGGAGAAAAGAAAAGGAGAAAAGAAAAGGAGAAAAGAAAAGGAGAAAAGAAAAGGAGAAAAGAAAAGGAGAAAAGAAAAGGAGAAAAGAAAAGGAGAAAAGAAAAGGAGAAAAGAAAAGGAGAAAAGAAAAGGAGAAAAGAAAAGGAGAAAAGAAAAGGAGAAAAGAAAAGGAGAAAAGAAAAGGAGAAAAGAAAAGGAGAAAAGAAAAGGAGAAAAGAAAAGGAGAAAAGAAAAGGAGAAAAGAAAAGGAGAAAAGAAAAGGAGAAAAGAAAAGGAGAAAAGAAAAGGAGAAAAGAAAAGGAGAAAAGAAAAGGAGAAAAGAAAAGGAGAAAAGAAAAGGAGAAAAGAAAAGGAGAAAAGAAAAGGAGAAAAGAAAAAAAAGTAAAAGAGAATAAAAGAAAAATTCTTGTAAGTAGATAAAAAAATAAGGAAAATACAGGGTGTGACAAATACCTCCGACATCATGGTAAGACATTAGCGGCAAGGGTGTCTTCATCTAGCTAATGTCTTACCATTATGTGGGAGGTATTTCTGCCACACCCTGTAATAAAATCTATTTGTCTTTATCTTTGATGTTATTATGTTTCAGATGTTTTGCCCTCACTTCAGGTGCTTGTCAATCCAAGTAAACTTCTCGGAGTTTTAAACTGAACCCTTTATTTAATCTACAGGTGTACACCATTCTTGTCCCACTGTTCACCTCTAGGGATATCTCATCTTAGTTCTCATTGCTAGTACTGCTCAATTATCGCATGTCCATTTCCACCAAGTCTGCTCTAACTGGCCCGTGGATTGAACTCACAATTACTGTTTCCTGCGAGATACTAGTCTAGTGAATTAAAGTGTTAGTTTGTGAATTTGGTCGCATACTAATTAGAAAGAAAATAAAGAAATAACTAATGGCATTCAAGCCTGTACAACAAAGTCTTGAAACCACTCACCCTGAGGCCTGTATCTCCACCTTTCCCAGCTGCTTCTGCTTCTCGTTCCCGTTTTTCCAATTCTTCTTTCTTTTTAAGTTTCTGTTTGACAGCTTCTGGATCTTTCAATCCACGAGATTCATTTTCCTGTTGCCGTCTTTCGGCTGCCGCCGCTTGTTGGGCTCTTCTAGTGGCCTAGGAACAAAAGGGGTGAAAAAAAAAAAAAAAATAATAATAATAATATGGGAACTGAATTAAAAAGAAAAGTAGAAAATTATTAATCAATTCTTGCCAGACAACTCATTTGATCCTTGATTAGATATTGATTGACTTGTATTTTTCATGGCTTATCAACCTTTTATAGATTATCTAAAGCTGAAACATTTCAGACTGCAGGAGGTCACTTACAGTATCTGGTGTTCTCAAGCGATAAGTAACCAGGCTTAACACTCGGAGCTGGATTAAAACCCATGTGGGCCCTAAGCCCTTAAAAGATTCTGACATCTGCAAGACATCAGCTGAGAATGTACATTGTGGAAACACCAGCTGGAAATAAATATAGAAGAAACCAAATGTACATACAACCATTGAGAGTGGTTGATCAGTTTCAACTCGGAATAAGACCACTGCCCTGGGAACCCAGCCAAAAAAGAACCAATCACAGCTGAGTAGCCGTGGTCAAATGAGCCACAACCAGATTTTAATAGAACTAAGACCAGAAGTGGGTTGTGTAATCAAGAAACTAGCACGTTACAGAATCACATAAGCAACATGGCCAGAATAATACCATACAAACTCATGATTGTTCACAAAATTAGATCCTATAAAGTTATTAGGTTGGTGCAAAAATAATGTCGTTTTCTCACATATGTTAGAACGTCAAAAAACGACATTATTTTTGCACCAACCTAATAATTAGTAATGCTAACTTATACTAACAAGGGGAGATAATGATGTATTGAATAAATACAAACCTCATTATCTCCCTTAGCCCATTCCTTTATTAACCCATCAGAATTGCAATAAAGATTTGTTGCAACTCTGTCATCTCTCTGTTCACAATTGCACCTGGCAGATTCAAATTTATTTCTTTTGGCGTGGACAACATCATATAACAATTTATGTGACACTCCCTTCCCATGATGCCCTAAGCACATGCTTGTTTTGCTTAATGGTTGATCCATCCCCATTGACACTACTTCGGTGATCAAATGAGAACCAATGTTTTCAGTGTGATCTGACTGCAAACTATAGATTACTCTAACACTTTCGCCCCAGCCCCTCAACCTCTGACGTTTTACTCTCTGGGTTGAGGTGTCTACTCAGTCCTAACCGAACTTAAGGGAGTGGCCGTAGGTCCCCTGAGTATCTGTAGATTATTCGGCCGGTCCACTGGTTTAATCCTGTTTCCTGCCCACATTGTGATTTGTTTGATCCAGAAAGCAGAAGTGATGTTCATCCATTCACAGTTCACTGAAGATGTAGACACGGCTGGAGAGTCTATGCTAAGAAATTTAGAATGCACCAAAATAAAATATATATCTGCAGTAAGCTGACAAACAACTATTCAATGGTTGAATTGTTAATGTCTTTTATATAGGAGAAAAGAATAGTATAGAAAAGAAACGGGTTACAGAAAAGAAAAGTATTTGATGTAAAAACTCATACACTGGATTCTAGACAGAGAAGAGAGAGTGTATTGTGATTAACTTGTTAAATCATCTGAGAACAATATACGACTCTTGCGATGAGGGGATAAAGATTTCTGTGTGGGGCTTAAAGTTTATAGTGGCGTTCCTCCTCAGTAGTAGTAACTGCAGTAGTAATATTCGTGGTAGCAGAAGTAGCGGTACTTATATCAACAGTACATGTTAGTGGACGCATTGTTCCAATCTCTGACGTCACTTCCTCTCCTCCTCGAGTCTCCAACTTGACTCTCCACTGTCTCTAGCCCAACTCTTGTCCAGTCTAATTCTCTTCTCCAGTCTCGCCAAGAATTTTCTCCCATCTCTCACTTTCTCAGCATAACTATGCGTTTATATAGAAAAACCCGACTGGTCATAACCGACCCTTGGCCCTACTACTTCACACGCGATTATCACAGGGTTCTGGCTGCTTCAACCAAAATCATGTGAATTCCGAAGTTCCTTATAGCTTGCTAAACTATTTCAATTTTTAACCGATAAAAATTATTTCGACCATTTCCATTGTCTAATGACCCAGATTCCATTGGGTACAACTTCTGCCCTAAATCAGATTTCCCATCAGTAAACAAAATGCTCTGATCTAATTTTGCTACTCAGATCTACTCCAATTTCAATAAAAAAATGTGTGTGTGTGTGTGTGTGTGTGTGTGTTTCCCAGACTGTCACATTACATAAATCTCACATGTCTGCTATTCTACCTGTAAATAATGAAACTGTCAAATTTGTCTCATTTCTTAATAAGGAAATTCTAAATGTCTTAACCACAACACACCGTAGAGAATTATCTCCGAGTTGTATACATGCAAGAAATCAACAATTATCTATTTTCCAGCAACAAAGGACGAATAGATAATTTAAAAACTTGAAACATTTTTCAGCAGGTACACACAAGAAACTGTCCGAAAATGTCAAACAGGTTGTTACATAACTAAGCTTCATTTAATGCGTGAATACACTTAACTGACTGAAGAGTCCATAGAATATCTAAAGCCACTGGAACAGGCAGTTTTTAATCAAGGGATTCTGGGAAATGATGTAAGTTACTCAAGAGCAGACAATCATAAAACCGGAAACAGAATTAAGCGTTTATATTGCTTTGATTATAAAAAGGCCATATCACGTTGAAACACAGCATCCTGTAGAATCAATGAAGTTAAGTGGCATCGAGACTGGTCAGTACCAAGATATGTGACTGCTTGGGAATACCAGGTGCTGTAAGCTTGAATGTGCAGGTGGTGTTGTGGCGTACTTCACCACATTAATTTAACTTTGATTAGAAAACAGGATTCACGCAAGAAGCATAACCACAAGACATTGTTGCACATAAAATATGTATATTAACAAGATGTACAATATCAAACAACGATGTGAAAGAAAGCATGCATTTAAGTAAGAAAGGTTGAATTAATCAAGAGTTGCCTCCCTTCGATTACAATTTAATAGTTCAGTGAGAGATAATTATTTGGTTTAAAGTTCTCTGGATAAATGTTCATGAGTGTTTCATATGATTGTTCTTGTGATATTACTGTTGAAAAGTATTGTTATATCAAAAGAAGTTTTTTAGTGAAGGTGTACAAATTATCATCAGCATGTGGGTGTGCGTGTGTGTGAGTGAGAAGGTTGCGCATGGTTAGAACATCCATCAATCAGCGAGCGAGCCTTGGGGAGACTTAAGGAAGCTTCTGGGAGCCACTTCTCCCAAAAGTGCGCAAATTTGACTAGTTAAAAATAAAGCGATTCCAAAATTGTCGCATTACTGCGATTTGTAAATTGCCTGTAGAAAATGTATTAGTGATTTATTAGCCAATGATCGTTTGGCATTGAACATGTGATTTTGTGTTTGTATGTATATGTTTGTGCGTAAGTAGGTTCACACAGTATAATGGATAATGGCTCAGAATTGTTGATTTGAAGCAGAGTTCCAATTCCAGTTGGGTTGGTTATATTCAAATACCTTTGGAAATGGTAAGAGTTCATCTCTTTTTCCTAACCTCTAGCTATTCACTAAATCATCATTATTGGGGGGGGATTACAATCTAAAAATATTTTTTGGCTTTAAAATAACCTGCAAAGTATTGACAAGCCATAGAAAACTAATCAATCAATCCGATTATAAAAATGTCACATTTCTGTCCGATTTTGTGTGGCGCTTCTGATCATAGTGTTACACCTGTGCTTAACTGTCCTCAAAGTTTAATAAAGTAGGCCTCTGTCGGTCTCAAGAGACAATGGAATCTACTTGGGCTAATCTCTACTGCAAACACCTGCTCAAGTATGTCCGTGTTTCTTCAATATCCCCAAAGCTAACTTGCGGTTCATACTGCAGCTATCCCGAGCAGACCGTAATTACAGTTCCTGGAAAAAAAAAGAAAAAGAAAAAAGAAAAAAAAAAAAAGAAAAAGAAAAAAGAAAAAAAAAAAAAAAGAGTTCATAGTGACATGCTCAGCACTTGAACAGCATATTTAAACTCTTGGCCATGAGGACTTGTAATTTCACACTATCAGAACTGCCAATGGCTTTCAAACAGTTTCATCTAACCCATTTCATTCACAAGTTTTAGGTCAATCGGCAAGGTTTCAGGCCCCTCCAACAGTGGTGCATATTGGAATTGTCTGCTCACACTGATGTCAAGAAGACACTCCCTTGACAAACAACCATGTTGCGATTTGAATCATAGTTGAAATCGCTAAGGTTTGAATCATTTGGCCACAACACATTACATAAGAAAAGATTCTTATCTGGAATGCTCCTAACCCCCAGCAATAAAAAAAACCCCTCCCCACCACACACACAAAAATGAAAAAGACACCCCATATATTTGGGGGGGGGGGGTACATAACCTTGGTGAAGAGGAAAACAGTTGCAAGATCTTAGCCAAAGATTACCTTTTTTTTTTTTTTAAAGAAATGTTCACCAAATGCAAGGCCCAAGAGCCACTCAAAGTAGAAGGTTGCTGTGCGGATTAGTATTAGCATAAGTAAGGGTATGTCTTAGGAGCATAGAGCTGAAGTAGATTTTAGAGTGAACCGGAAACATAATCCTAAACAGGAAACAATGGATAAACTCCCACTGCAGTAGAGGAATATGAACCCATCTACTCCTATAGGTGGAGGGGGAAAAAAGTAAAATAAAAAAAAAAAAGTAAAAATGTTATTGCCTCAAAAGTTAGTCTTACATATAAATGAACAAATTTTTTCATATAGTTTAGAAAAAGACTTATTTATTTTTCCATTAAATGAAACAATGTCAACCAGTATAAGTAAATTTTGATTAGTATTTTACTTTCATCTGAATTTTTTCTACTTGCTTTCCTTGCAACTTTATTCAGGCCACCAATCTATAGCAGGGGTTCCCAAACTTTCTCTAGGACGCATTTTTGGAATTAAAATTTGCTTGTGTCTCAAATTAAAAAACAGAAAAAAAAAGAAAAAAGAAGAGAGGGTTAAATGGAGATAATCGCGGATTTGAAGTTAGAACATTATCATTGATAACTCTCCTCCAAGTTACTATATTCTTAATATTTAACATTAGTATAATGTAAAAAATAAAAAATCACAATGACAAAATGTCAATAACTATTAATACTGGGACTCATGCATGCAATTACAAATAATCCATAATATTTTAGGTTTTGAAATCATATTTATTTTTGGCATATAAATTTTTTGAGACTGATCGTCTTGCAATCATTCCACTTCACCTGCTATTCTCTTCCGCTGCATTCTTTGGGAACCAATGATCTGCAGTCTACAATACAGATCAGAAATAAGAGAAGCTCCCTGTGAAATTTGAACGTGTGTCCTTTTTACACCAGAGAAAAAAAACTTAACAGCCTTGCAGAAAAAACAAAAATCTAACCTTTCGACACATTTACTTCATTCCATGAACCCTCTGCAAAGGGATTTGGAGAATTCTTGACCTCCCAACTGACAGAGCAGCTTAAGAATTTGTATTTGAAATATAACATAGATTAAGCCCTTTAAAAACCAAAATGATTACTCATTTCCCTACTGAAATAAATGAAATATTTAAATTTGAGAGAAACCAATCCAACATGGGAAACTTGAACTTTGGCATGAGTCAAAAATATTTGTAAGTAAATAAATAGATGGATATTTGTTGTTTTTATAGAATTTCTTGGGTAGACTGCAAGGTACAAAAACACACAGGAAATTCTGTCATCCAGGTTTTTTCATATTAAGTATCCAAATGTCTGAATTCCAGACACTAATAAAATGAAAATAAAGAAAATATGAGTATGCCTGTTAAATAAATAATTTGTATTTACAAACATGTATAGGAATTCAAAAAGAGTTTAAAAAATAGTTGAGTTAAAGTTTTTGAGTAGTTGGGCCACAAAAAAATCTGTAGTTTAGAAAAGATCTTTCAGTAGTTGATCTACAGTAAAAAAGCCGTGATTGAAAAAAGACTGATTGCCAGTAAAAATTCATTGGCAGTCCCTGCTGTTTTTGTTGGAGAGGATTCGTTTGAAGTAGCTGACATTTCTTTCAGCAAGTGGGGGCTATAAAAAAAGCAATATAGTCACATCTTTTTGGTTTGCATGTGATAGAGACAGTTACATTTCTATTCCTGAAAGCTGAAATCTGTGTGTTTTTATAAGAAATTTTTCCCAAAAGTAGGCTTGAGAAAAACAGGGTTTGATTGGTCAAATATTTCACATGGTGATGCCAATTTTTAACCAATAGAAACTTTAATTTAGATGCTATGTGTTGTATTGTGAAATCTTTGTCATGTTTGTAATTATTGTGTAGAAAATAAAGTTTGGGCATGTTTTAATATGGTATACATGTGGGTATATAACTGTATTGGAAATAGGGTTTATTTCCTATAAATTTTGATCATCATATATTTTAATGTTAGGAATATACTTTTTACATTGTGGGTAATAACAAGCTTTTTTTCCTTGTTTTGTCATCCCTACTTCAATAGTTCATAGAGACATTTTGTAACTACTTTATTTTTCTAACAATTTTGAAAAATACCAATAATGAAATCCTCGGCTTTTAAAGTGCAGGAAAGAATCATCAGTCATTGAAACAGTGACATAATTTGAACAGACATGGAATAAAAACTAATCATCACACAAGAGAAAGAATTGCGGGTTTATAAAGAGAAAATATTAAATCTTGTTTACAAACTAAATTTTATCAAAATAATACCAAAAATAAGTAAAAGAGCACCGGTTTAACTTGAAGGAAATGTCACGATTTTTAGCCGTTTTTAGCAGTAAATTAGGTAAGTTGGGGATACCTATTTTTCTTTATCCAGTGTCCATGACTTTGTCGTATAGTACACCATGGCTGTTATCCTTTAGGATGTGGGAGATCATAGTTCTCGATAACTTAAAAGTCTTTTATATTTTTTATTGTAAGTTTGACTTTTTTGCTGACTTTGTAGTCTACCAACCATTTACATAAGTAGGTTTTCCTCTGTCTGCCCACCTGCTTTCAATATACTGAGCATCAAATTATTATTACCTATTCTAAAAAAAAAAAAAAAAAAAAAAAAAAAAAAAAAGAAAAGAAAAAAAAAAAAGGAAAAAGGAGGATGTAATAGATTTACAGTTAGCAAATTGTTTTGATAGTGTCACAAGTTGCCTTGTTATTTACATCATTTGGGCTGTTGTCCTCATCTTTGTTGCTATATCCAAGACATTTCAGCCATTGTATGCTCCTACTTTCTTCAGGTGATATACGTTGGAAGAAAGTCAGGGCATATAATGACTGAAATGTTGTGAATATGGCAATAAAGATAAGGACAACAGACAAATGATGTAAATAGTGTAGTTACAATACCTCATCTCAGAGATATAGAAGTTGCCTTGCTTGTATTAGAAATAAAATATTTAAAAAACAGTTTAATAGTTAAAATAAAAAGTGTCCGAATTATAAAAACAAAAGTTGTGATTAATTTTTTTTCAAATTTAAAGTTAATTAAATTCGACCACTACAACCCACAAGCAATAACAAATGATCAAAAAAAATTCTCTTTTTAATTAAGTCCATAAAACAAGTGTCTTAACAGAAAAGAGTAAATTTGTCTGACAATCAGTGAAATAAACTTTATTGGTTGCAAATGAAAACCTGTCTGGAAAAGCCATTTGTAACTAATAATTACAAAGTCTAGAAAGAATTAGGTCATAAATGCTGTGATAAACATTAATATAAAGAAAGGAACGGAGCCTTTCATTACAAACTAGAAAGACCAGAGCCAAGATAACATGGAACGCAATCAATTCAAAAGGAATGTAAAATATTTTGGGTAGAGCTGGATTTTTATTTTAGCTAAGTTAGGATATTACATGCTTTATTTAATTTAGTAGTTGATGCCTTAAGGCAGCATGACTGAACATAGTTTTATGGCACATTAACTCTTATATAATGGTCATTTAATGACAAACAATATTTTTAGTTGTATCAGTTTCAAATAAAAGTTTTTAAACTACTTTGACCTGTTGTTTTAGAAGGGCTGACAAGTGGCTCATCTTACCCTAGAGAAGTGTTTCTCAACCTTTTTAAGAAATGGCACATTTTCAATTTTCAAAAAAAAAAAAAAAAAAAAAAAAAAAAATCATCACTGCTCTAGGGTAAGATGGGCCACTTGTCAGCCCTTCTAAAACAACAGGTCAAAGTAGTTTAAAAATTTTATTTCCTTTCTTTATATTATAAATAAAGTTCATATTTGTATGTGTATTTTTTGAAACTCTGGTTTTATTTCATACATTTAAATGTTAACCAGAGTTTTAAAAAATACAAATATGAACTTCATTTCAATGTTTATATTCAATTTATTTAGTGTGAAATCTGTGCCTAGTATTTTTTTCACGACAACACTTGAGAATTATTGCCCTAGGGTGATCTCAAGATGAAGCAAGCTTTTACTTTAACAGAAGATGGAAAATGTGACACTGAAATCTGAACACAGACTGGATTAATGAAAGATGCCTTCCAAAAGCTAAACAAAGTATCAAGAAAGTTGAAAATTTTGTTAGAAACAAACAAGAATGCTGAACAGGATTCTATTTCTGATCATGGTGGGGAGGCAGACACCATACCAGATGCAGATGCGACATCTTCATACTTACGCTTGGGGCACTTCTTGCACAGAAAGCCAGCCTGCCCTCTCCCCCGAATCTGGGAATTTGAAGTGGAACCCAACTTCAAATATTGAAATATACATCCAGCACCTGGCACAAACATTTTTGATGGATGGAGTAAACAATAACTTCTTTCCAGACACGTAGGAAGTGGACATCTAAAATTCCAATCTCTGGCCTGGAGGCATTGTGCTTCTCAAGACAATACAGACAAAAGTAGTAAATGGTCCCTAGGACTGGTCACAAATTGTTTCTGGTGGAGATGAAGAAAAGAAATTGATAGTGTCATGAAATCGTGGGGGGATGATTTTTTTGCAGGGACAGTGAGGATTTGGTTTAGATTCAGGTGAGAGTGAGCTTGCTGACCTAAAGAAAGCAACATATCTGATTATCATACAGAGACCATTTTTTTTTTTTTTTTTTATCAGTAGTAAACATTTATTTTTAATTATTTCACTCCAAGCAAGCCTAAATTTACCCTCTAGTGTTTTATCCCCCCCCCCCGTTCATCCTCATTTTTAATTTAGGTACATTTTAAATTAGTCACCGTTTTTTTACCACTTCCAGTAACCGGTACAATAAAGCACAGGAGCCAAGACATGTGCTCCCTACCTTGTTACCCTCCTAAATTTACTCTCAACAATTGCATTGCCATTTCACTGCTCTGCCACCCAGTACGCATCTGTCTTGCATGTATGCATAACTCAGACAGCCAGATCAATGCCTTTTAGCTTTTAATGAACCAGCTGATAAACAGGACTTTAGAGTTTAGATTCCCGTAAGGTGTTTATCTGGCTGTATGCATGTGTGTGGGTTAGACATATACCATGAGATGGAACATTGATAGCGCCATGAAATCGGGGGGGGGGTGTGATTTTTTTGCAGGGACAGTGTAGATTTGGTTTAGACGACATACGAGAGTGACCTAAAGAAAGCAACATATCTGATTATCATACAGAGACCTTTTTTTTTTTATCAGTAGTAAACATTTATTTTTAATTATTTCATTCCAAGCAAGCCAAAATAGTGACTAAGACACGGGGGGGGGGGGGGATTACAGAGTGTTAGAGAATATGAGAATCAAGAAAAAGAGTTATTATTTTAAATGAACAAGCAAATCGCAGCAAAGGTCAAATCATTTGAGAACCCAATCCTGAATTTTCCTCACTTTGCCATTTTGTGTCTGGTATCTTTTGGCTCTTGTGCAAACAACACTTCTGCTATCCTCCCAGTATCCAAGTGTTCACTTTTCAGCGAGCTTCCAGGGTTGCCCTTGTGATCCCTGATCAGACTTATTTTAGAGATCCAGATCAAGTGGAAATCTTTTGAACCAACGATGTACGTCCCATGCTAAAAAACCCAAACGATAGGTGATGTTGTAGGCGGCTTTGCTTGCACAATTTTTCAAGTTTGAAATCATGGAGTATAGCAATACAAGAATCAAGTCTGTTTTGTTTTTTTTCTTTATCCTAGCTTTGATATTCTATGGAGAAAAAATTCAAACAACATTTGAAAGAGAAAACTTTAAAATGATTTTAAATGAATTCACAAGATATAAACATAAAAGAATCCTGCAACTATCAAATTCTTCATCTATGTGCCATATCCTTTCAGGATGTGAGTGATCATGTCACTCCACAACTTCCCATCATTTGTAGCTCTTATTAAGGTTTGTCTTTTGGCTATCTCTAGTAAACATTTACACAAGCTCATTAGGCAGGTTTATTCACTGTTTACATCTCTCTTGACTTCAGTATGTCCAGTGAGTATCAAATTCTCCATGCCAACTTTCCTCATTAGGTGTCCAACAAATTTCAACTCTTTCTGATTCTAAATATAAGTGTTCTTTGTTTCCCTTTTCCCTAAAAGCTCATTGCTCACGTGTTCCTTCTATGGTATTCTCTACATCCTTCTATAGAATCACATCTCTATTGTCTCAAGTCAATAAGGAGATTGTCCAACATTCACTGCTACCTTGGGCTGTCTCTTTCACTCACCACCATACATTCCTTTCTTCTTGCTCTCCTTGTCTAATAGTTTGTAGTTTTCTTATTCTGCTATCAGTACAGTGTCATCTATATAGTATGTTATAAAGTCTTGTAAATTGAGAATCAAAAATTGAACTTATACCGAGAAATAATTAGCTAGGGCTTTAGATTCAGCTTCTTGTTGAAGATGTGTATTTTTAATCATTTCACCACAAGCAATGCAATAAAGCCACTAAGACACGAGGGGTTACTGATTGTGAAAGAATATGAGAAAAAGAAATACATTATTAAGGAGAGAGGACAATAAAAGAAAGGAATTAAGAAGACTGAAGACAACATTTGACACTGTGGAGAAGTGCTACAGGGTTCTTAGTATTATTTATCGGAAACTTCAGAAATGAAGGAACAGAATCAAATGTATAAACAAATACATGCTTATTTATTTGATTTTGATTGGAGCAAGTCTTTCTTAATTCCGGTTGGCAAAAGTGTTTGGCTTGGTAGTTGACAAGTCAGAACTTGGTATCAGTTGAGTGCATGTTTACTTTGAAAACTTGTTTCGAATGTCAATCTGACATGTTTTCTCAGCCCTCACAAGGGTGGAAAAATACCTTAAGCAGACTACTGCTTAACTGTTTCATGTGACATGCTGGGCTCATTTCTCTGGTGGTCTCTTCTGTCTGTCTCTTTGCAGTCTGCTTATATCCCTTAAGAAAGGGCGCCAGAATATTGTCACAAAGCTTGGTTTCAGCTAAGATCAAAAATCTTTGTTTTTGCTTTTTTGATTGGCCAAAATTCTTTTATATTTTTTTCTGCCGTTCCTTTCATTTTTTTTTTTTTTTGTATAGTGAAAGTTGTGTGTGGAGCCTGTCTTATTTTGGCAGATTTCTAGTCATAATGGCTAGACCCGGGATCAGCAAACTTCTGTTTTGTGTTCAAGTTCAGTCTTCGTCCTCTATTTAAGTGTTGCCTTATCATTCGTTGGAAGAGAAGTATAAAGAAAGAAGTGTAGAAAGAGAGAAAAAAAAAAAGAAAAGAAAGAAGTGTAGAAAGAGAAAAAAAAAAGAAAAGAAAAAGAAATGCGTTTTAAAGAAAAGCAAATGGCTTATTTTCATGTTAATTCTTTTCTTTTTTGTTTATATTTGTTTGTTATCTGGGCTCAACACAATAGTGCATTAAGATTTCTGAAGATCAAAGTAGACTGGAAAGCAAGAAGCCAGAAGTAGGAGAGAAGAAACTGTTAGCATAGAACTTATACAGTATGTGCACCATTCCAACTGTAAAATAAGAAGACCTACCTAACTGAAAAAAAAAAACTTGGCTAAAAAACAAAAAAAAATTCAAATATTCCAAGAGATCTTATCATTGGGCTCTGCATTAAAAAAAAAAAAAGAGAGAGAGAGAAAGGTGTGTGTCACTATATTTCTTTTGGGATCACTTTTTTTAGAAGTATCTCTAACGTTTTTTGAGAAATCAAAATACAACTGTTTAAGACTAAGAGTGAGTATTATTGTCGTGGAAAAAGGTTTACGACGGAGTTTTACCTTATAAGAAAAAAAAAAAAAAGAAAGAAAAAAAAAAAAAGAGGGGCTTTGAGGCTTTACCTTTCTCTAACAACGTTAAAACAATTTTAAAATTATGTGCATGTCCCTAGAGTCTACTCTATACGATAGTAAACAAAGTGAATACTTAACGTTTACTTTCAAAATAGACCACCGGCATAAAAGATTTTCTACTCAGTTTTAGAGTGCTGAACTGATGGGAGGAGGACGTTCAATATTGTAGTCACTGACAAAATAGTGAATTACTTCAAACTTTTGGGACAAAAAAAAAAAAAAAAAAAAAAAAAACAACAACAAAACACTACACCAGAGAAAGAGATTTTACAAAATTTGAAATAAGCATTTAAAAATTCAGGCCGACAAATCATTCATAAAAGGAAAAATAAGAAATTACAGATCGTAAATACGGAATAAGAAAACAGCAAAAAAAGAAATAAATCTTTCAGATTTTTATCATATGGGAATTATTGAATTTTGATATAGCATAACCCCCCCCCCCAAAAAAAAAACTTGTTCGCTTCATCTTCCGCTGAAAGTAAGTAAAAATGAAATAAAATAGAAAAAAATTCGTTTTATGCTGACACTAAATGATAAAAAAAAAGAAAGAAAAAAAAAGAAAAAAAAAAATGAAATCCAATACCTTCACTTTTCAGGTGAAACACTGAGAATGAAAAAATAGAAGCAGAAAGCTAAATTTTCCCCCAACGATTTCAATTCATGATTCTATCTTTCTTTGGAATAGTAAATTATTTAGTGGTGATTTTTTTTTTTTTTTTTTTTTTTTTTTTTTTTTACACGAACAGCAACTGCGACTAGAAAGAAAAAATGATCATAAATTCATTATTGAATCCCCACCCTTCGCAAGCCAAAAAAAAAAAAAAAAAAAAAAAACCAAATACCCACACAACGTGTTTTCTTAATCTTAAAATCTAAGATATGAAAAACGAAATTAGTCATTCATCTAGTAGAGAGTACTTAACAAATAGTAAGTAAAAAAAAAAAGCACGTCAGATTACAAATTTCAAAACAAAGCTTTTTATTTTTTTTTTTTAATATTAAAAAAAAAAAAAAAAAAAAAATCACGTGGTAATAATTAGCATTTGTTTTGATTTCAATGTCGTCGGGAGGAGAACACAATTGAATTTACATAGCAAACTGAACCCTCCCCCACATTAACTTACGAGTGGACACAGAGATAAATACCGAATACTATAGCGACAATCTGTTTCATACTTGAAATGCAATCTTCCGGATCTATCCCGGATATTGAACACTACCCATTATTAACTCAGGCTGTTCCAAAAGTCGCTTTTTAAATCTTGTAAATTTTATATTTATTTACCAAATGGAATTATGTTTCTGTATGTAACAATTACTAGAAAAATTTTATTTTTATTGGTCGAATTATGGAAGATGATGTCATGCAATAATTGTTTTCTATTTGACAAGTCACAAGTGGAGGTTTTGTCAAATATCGCGCGACTTTTGGAACTGTAATACCTTAAAGTTAGATTTTTTTTTTCACTACTAGTTAGTAAATATGAAAAAGTAAAATAAATAATAAAAACGTCTAAAACGGTAGATTTTAATCAAAATTATTTTGTTATTTTCGAATTAAACATGCATGTACAAAATTGTACATAAATTCTGGAAATTTTTATTACAAACTGAGCGCGGCGGGTCCTGAACTGCAAATTACCCCCAAATCGCAGTTACTGAGTTACTAATTGTATTATTGTAAAACAATTTTTTTTTTGTAGATAATCCTAAATTAGACAAACAAAGTTACTCTAGGATTCGAACCTCACCTCAGATTTTAAGGTTCAAATAATTTGCATTGACTGTCAGGTTGGGAATTGAAAAGATTTGTCAAAAATAAAGACAGTTTTTTTTTTTGTCACGTGGCTTGATTTTTGCCTTAAATTTTTCTTTCTTTACCCACTAAAAATGTTTTTTTTTTTTTCTCAGATGAATTTTAGACATATCTTGATCTTAAAATTAAAAAACAAAAAGCAGACCAGTGTTTAAAAAAAAAGTACTTTTTGATAAGACAAGAAGAAAAATATAGAATTTGGTCTTTATTTTTCCTTGTTGAGGTAAAACGAAAAACGCAAGAAATTCCATTTTTTTAAATTATCAATAAATAAAATGTTGGAAGTTAAAAAATCCTAATGAAGATTAGAAAACTTACACAAAAAAAAAAAAAAAAAAAAAAATATGATGTCGACTTCCTTCAGTAAAAAAAAAAAAATTAATTAATTAATTAATTTACTTCATTTCTTAAATGTTTTTTTTTCCATATTGTTTATCCCCACGAAAAATAACGGTATTATAGACAAAAAAATAAAACAAATATGAATTATGGTAATAAAATAAGTTAGTTTAAATTTCAAACTTAGGAATAATCAAATTAACAATTTTTAATCCATTTCTTTTTCAATACAGAAATACTCACAGGATCTTCTCCGTCGTCATAGTCGACAGCTTCTCCACTTAAACATGGTAAACACATACCCATCTTTATCGTTTTTTACTTTAAAAAATTGACGATTTCCAAGGAATTAATGATCACCAAAAGAAAATCTAGTAAATAGGAGACCAATAAAACCAAAACTTTTAAAGAATGGCTTTTAAAAAATGCGTTATTCGGGGCCTTCCTAGTTGCAGTTTATACACTTCCGAATGAATAATGAGAAACGGATATCACTGGCTATAAGCAATAACGCAACGAAGAATGCTGCTGCTGCTGTCCAAGTTAAGGTGATTTTACAAATAAGTAATTGAACTGGTGCTACTCGTTATTGAATGAAAATAAATTAGAAAAATAAATAAATTCGTTTAAAATATTTTTTTCCATAAAAAAGAAAAGAAAAATGACCTATATATATATATATATTTTTGAAGACTGGACTAAAAGCTGCTAAATTTCTGAATTCCTTGGTTGAGAGATTCTGTACTGTAGTTGATGATGATGACACCACTCGTTTTTAGCACCATTTTAAATTTAAGTCCTCCCAGATTGCTCAAAACCACAATTATTTCCGACCCTCCCCTTGTAAAATGTAGGAGCTTCATGGTGGGGAGAAAACCTTCATTCATGGTTGTGAGAGATGAGACGAAGAACCCAAATGCGGGTTACTTTGTAGTGCTATGAGCCATGAAATTTTATTCTAGGGTTAGTAAAAAAAGTTGGTAATTTATTCAACTTGGCTAGTTTTGGCACTAGGGGGCACTCAGTGAGGATTGAACTCACTACTCAGTAGCAACGGTGAATCAGACAAGCTTGTTAACCATTTCCATAACACATGTGACCGTAATCCTTTTTTATCATATAAATAAAAAGTTTTATTTTGTTTAACAGATAATAAACATGCTGTTTCTTTAATTCATTTTTCTTGTAACCTTAAAAAAGACCTTTTTAGAATCGATTGTTAATGATTCTGTTAAACTAAAAAAATATTTTTGTCGAAAATAATTTTTCTTAGATATTTTAAAATGTTTTTAAAATATGTTACCTTTTTTTAAACAATTTCTTTAAAAAATCAAGTTTTGATATTGGGTGGGTGCGCACTTCACCAGAAGTTTAATTTTAAACTCGATCTTAATTTTTGTCCATTTTTATGAAAATAGCGGGTTCTTCTGTTAGCCCATAAGTTTTTTTTTTGTTTTTTTTTTAAAAACTTTTAAGTAAGGGTAAGTCTACGTAGTTATGAAATCCTTTAACCCAACAACACATAATGTCATTACTTCGACAGAACAAACTTTTTTTTCTTTTTAGGCTTCCGTACTTTAAAATTACCAACATATTTCCATAAAAAGGTAGACACAACGTCAAGGTTTTGGAAATTATGAACCCTAAATTTAGTTTGAGAGTCACCTTGTTCACTTTCACTTTAGTTTAAAACTTTCGTTTTCACGAAAATGAACAGTCCCAAAGAAATAGACAGGTATTGTAAATTATATCAGAAAATTCATAGAAAGTTAAACTTTACTTCTTAACCAAAAATCTTTTTACTAAAATCACTTTTTGTTACACTACAGTACACGATGTACTAAAAAAAAAGAGGAAATTCTCTTTTACACTAGTTTTTCTTTAAAGAAAAAAGAAAAAAAATTGTCAAAGTTTAAAAAAAAAAAAATACTTTTTTCTTAAATGCAAAATGGCATCCGAAGTTATTTAAATTATATTCAATGTTCAGAAATTCTTTCATTCAGATTAAAAAATTATTTAATCCTCAATTGCTGTAGTAAAAAAAAAATGATTATTTAAAGAAATGGTAAATGTCTTTTTCTTCGTCTCAAATTTAAGACAATATAATTCGAATAAAACTTTGAGGAATTTAATCAAGTATTTCTACTTAGTCTGGCACAAGGCCACAAAACATGTAACACCCACTAACACACATTATGGATCACTGAGTGACCCGGTTACTGAAACCAGCTTCGAAATGTCTAGGTCATTGTGAAATTTTTAGGCAATTAATCTGAATTTAGTAAACAAATACAGTCCACGACCAAAATTTGAAAACAATGATCAGACTACTACTTAGTTCGAGACTGCGAGTCAAACTTTTCTTAAGCAGTCTTTTTAAGTTAGTACGACACAAGGCCAGGAAGTGGCGGTTATAGGGAGGAAAATCGTGTTCACATTTAGCGACAGTTTTCTTTTCGGAGTCAGTAGAATGTGTCACCACACGCAATTAAGTTTGAAACTAACAGCGATATATAAATTGTTAAAAACCTTTTTATTTATTTTTTTTTTTCGTACAGCTTTTCTTTTGTTGAGAGTGAGACTTACTCGAACTTTAGAGCAAAAAATATTTTAAGTGTTTTGATGAGCCACATTTCTCCTTCAAAACCTGAAATTCACAGTCGGTGAATTTATTTTAAGGAGTTTACTTTTAATTTGAATTCACGACTCAATCTGTTATTGTTAAGTTAACAACATGCTTTCAAAGCATACACAAAAGCTTTACGCTTCTTGCTGGACCCGTAGTGTGTCAGTGAACTATTATTTTTATTGTTATTGCACAACCACAGCACCTCGACTCACCGAGTTTTTTCAACATTAACTCTTGTTAAAAAGTAAGAAGAGGGACTTAAAATAATGACGAAGGAGGAAAGAAAAAACATTTTCTAAGCAAAGGTTCGACAGAACTAATAAAGTGGGAAAAGTTAAGATTATAAAAGGGGCACATGCTCTGCGAGAGTTGGAATTAATAAAACTAGTTCTTTCTTACTAGTCTTAGTCTTCTTAATTTAAGAGTTAAGAAGACTCTTAAACTCTTAAGACTAAGACCCAGTCTTTTAAATCATACGTAGACTCATTTTACATGGGTTTGTTAATGAGAGAAACAAATGACTGTTCAGCTTAAAAAACTAACGGAGGAAGACTAAGAAGAAAAAGAAATGTTTTTGTTTTTTTTACTGCACAACTACGGCACGATAATAATTGGAAAACCCACCCTGCCTCATTATGCAAAAATCCATTCCGATATTTTCTTCACATCAAACAGCCGACGATTACGGTGTAACACTGTAGTGTACAATTTATGCAACGCATTTTTCTTTATTTTGGAGAGAAAAAATTAAATGTCAACAGCAACTTCATTTTTTTTAAAATTACGTACACCCAATAATTATATTTTTAAATTCAATCGTTATTTTTTTGTTCCTTTCACAAGACTTTAAGCAAAAAAGCACAACAAAAATTTATTTAAGTATAAAAAAATCACGTTTTTTTTTTTCTAGAGTTCGAATACCCGCAGGCAATAACAACGTAATAATTCAAATCACACACACAAAAAGAAAAGCTCTAAGTCTAAATAAATTGTTTTTGCATGTGTGTACTCAACACAAAAGTCTCTGAGTTTCTTTCTTTTTAATATACCGATGCCATAACGATTATTAACTGTGTTCTGTTCCTCCCTGCTTAGGAAATTATTCCGTGTGTGTACACGCGTGCACGGAACCGAGAAAAGGAGGTGGACGAGGGGAGGTCACAATAATTGAATCACAAGAGAGAGGGTAAACTTCAATTACAGTTAACTAATTTGGCACCTTTGACTTGGGGGTGGAGGGTTAACGTCAAGTTTGAGACTGTAGTGTTTTGTTTGAAAATTTAGGGGTCTGATTCTCTCCTACGCTTGCTAAAAAAAAAGAAGTAAAAAAGTAAAATATTTTGTCTCACTTTTATTTGGTTAAAGAGTAAGAGTAAGAAGACGCGCGCACACACACACACACTTTTTCCGTCTTTCTTCTTCCAAGCATCCAAATCGATGCAATTAGAGGGAAATATAAAATTCTATGGATACTGACAGATATTTACAAAATTAAGCCGAAAATTACATAAATAATGCTAGATGAATATAAAAATTAATCAAATTTATAATTTTTTCAAATTACTTTTTAAAGAAAAATCCAGAAAAATGTTTGCATGAGAACTAATTTAAGATGGAAGAAAAAAATAAAGCATTTTTAATTGTTTGCTTATTTTATTAATCCAAACCCAAAGGATTTATTGACAACGATGGGGTTCCAAAACGATGGCTAGCAGTCTATTTCGATTTTCACTAAGTGCTCAACAACCCACGACGTTAGGGAAGGTTTTACTTTTAAGCCCTCTACTTTTTTCCTGGAGCTGAAAACTAAAAAGAAGAGAAATAAGACTAACTTTTCTTGGTTTCATTCAATCTTTATGACAATGCTTTTGACGGGAGTTGTATCATTTCTGCTATTAATTTTTAAAGTAAATAATAAAATTTCATCTTGCTTTTTTTTTTCTCGAAACATTTTTAACTTCTAAAAACTAAGTCTCATTCCAGAAAATAAATACAAAAATGTGTATTTTAAAAATCAAAACAAAAAAAACATGTGCACAGTAGATAAAATAAAGAATTCATTTTATGAGCGGGTCACATGTAATAAATAAAAATTAAAAATTCAAGAATCTTTTAGCTTTAAAGTAAACGAAACCTCAACATCTGACTTTTTTACCCCTCCACCTTTAACATCTGACCCCTTATTTTGTGGCACCGTGACAGGTATTATAGTAGCTTGAATTTAGTTAAAAAAAAAAAAAAATTCACAAAGATATTAATTAAAGTTAATCAAACTAACTCATTTAGTGCAAAAATGTATGTGAGGATAAAACAGTTGAACTATAAAATAAAGTTTTTTCTTAATTTTTTCTCTCTCTCTCCCTAAACAGCCCCGTGTTACTGTTGTAGTTGTCGTATTGAAAATCAGAAATCACTTTCTATTTCAAACTTTGTTTTTTTTGTAGGGGTGGGGAATCTTCTAGTGCATTTCACCATATTTTATTTTTTACTCAACTGCTTTTTATATTTGTATCCAAATCTGTGTGTGTGTGTGGTGACATTCGTATAAAACTGAAGAGAAAACCCTAGAAAAGGTCTCTACGAAGAGGAAGGAAATATTTTATGAGTTGTAAAAGGAAGAATTCAAGGTGCCCTCCGTATGTCTCCCCACCCACTTCTTTTTGTGTGTGTGTGCGCGCAAAAATTGACGGGGGCCACTGTCAACGCGTGTGGTAGCGACTGTCAATAATACCAATAATGCGGACTATTGTATAAAAGGACAAAACATAATCGAGAGAAAGAAAGAAGTGGATTAAGCAAGGAGGTGGGGAAAAAGCCGAAAACTCTCTGAGTCGGAGGATTGTGGAGAGAAAGAGGGAGGGAACCTAAGAGGAAAAAAAGGAAGGAAGGAAGTGACATAGTAAGCAAACCTCTGGCTCTTAAAGACAAGCACTACCCGAACAAGAGGAATAATACACGCACGCACACCATTCCATACCAATAGAATAACTGACAGGAGAGAAGGAATATATTTACATTATTGCCAATATTGGAGTCAAAGAAGAAAGACGTGCCTACTAAAGGCAAGGATTAACAGACGAAGTGGTGAACTGTCCAGAAGAATGGAGTAAGTTATTTATTTTTCATTCTTTTCAAAAGGGGGTGGCTTTTATGTTTCATGTCTTGTTTTGCATGCTATCTCTGAGTGCCAACTAATTCTTGTATATCGGTAAATGACTTGTCTTTAGTTACTTCTTAACATAAAAATTGTGCAGTTGTATTAGCTTTTATTTTGTTTATTTACTTTTTCTTGTTAAGATTGCATTTTTCTTTTTTCATCGGAAGTAAAAGAAGAAAAACACGTTCGGTATGTTTCTCTTCTTAGAAATATAAACAATAAATCCCTTGTAAAAAAAACAAACAAACAAAAAACACCTCTTTGAAAATTCCCTGCTTTTGTAGTAAATGCCAGATTTTTTTTTAAAGGGTGCATGGGCACACACGCACCTTACCTGAAGTCGCTTTTTTTTTTTTGTTGTAATGATTGAATAAACTTCAATTTTTAAATCTCTTCAAATAACTTTTTAGTTTTTTACTTGATATTTTTCTTTTCTCTTTTTTATATTGATTATTGATGCATTTTTAATTGGGTTAAAAAGACAAACAGATAAAACAACAAAAGTAAAGAGACGTATAGAAAAAAATAAAATTGATTCTACGTTTATTTTTTATTTTTTTTTTTTTAACCTATTTTTTTCGAAACGAAAGTTTTCATTTGAAAAAGTTTAAAAAAAAACAATTATTAAAAAAATCCCTGAAAATATGACCTGCTTCAATCTAAACAAACAGCTGTTATTTATTTTTAAAAAATACCAATACAATGAGTTTGTAATTGAATTCTTTACCGAAATTACATTTAATTAAAAAATTCAAGCCAATATCATTAAAAAAAAAATTGCAAGATTTATCTTTGGTTTTGAAGAAAGAATTGATTACTGCAATTTATTTCCTTTTTTACTCTTCTTGCTGGCGTTCAAACAATCCAGAACTATTATCAAGAAAAAGTATTCAAAACTTACCTATATTTTAAAATTGTCAAATTCAAATAATTTAACAAGGAAAAAAAAAAACAAATTTGTATCGCAAATCAATCAATCCTCATCTACTTTATAACCAAATTCTTAACGTTTCAATTTTTTATCATCTTACTTTTTGTGGGGATGGTGGGAGATATATCGATTGATTTATTTTATTTAAAACATGTCTTTGAATTGAATCAAGGGCCGTAGTAAAACTTGACATTTGAGTTTGACAGCATCAGTGATTAAACTTTTTACCGACGTTGTTTTTTTTTCTTTTTTAAATGACAGTTAATTTGAGATATAAAAAACAAAAACCTAATGAAGCAATTTGTTTTCAGTTTACTTTTATGGTTAAAAAAGTGGTCACCTGACTAAACATTTCTAGTACCCCTTGCTTGACGTGGATATTAGCGTCATGAAATTATTTTTCTTGATATTTATTTAACTTCTCTTTCTCCTTAAATAACTTGTTTTTGTATTATTATTATTATTGAGGCTGGTGGGGAAGTTTACTATTTCAATATGAGACTTTGCATTAGTTAGAGTTGATTTTTATTTTTTTATTTTATTACTTTTTTTTTCTGTGTGACACTGGGGGTTAAAAAATTTCAAATTGACTTCTTGTGTGTGTAAAATAAAAACGGTTTTAAATTACACTACTACAGTATTTGAAACTTTTGTCAACAAAAACGTGATCGAACCCATAACGGTAATTTGTGCGTGGTATTTATTTCAAAACAAGGCGGTTGTCCCAAAGACTATATAATAATAAAACTATGAGACACCCAGTGAGGACCTGTGTAGTTTGTGAACTGCAAGAAGACCTCCTTCAACAAACAAACCGTAAACGTTTTATGTGGCAAGTACACAAGAATAATTTGCCTTACTTTTTTTTTTTTTTCTTTAACTGTTCATAGTTTGATCGTCAACTAGATTGTCTTTTTACTTGATAAGCCATGATGACTGTAACGCTATTGTTATTATCGTTGCCATTTGCCGAACAAGCATTTTTTTCCCCCCGGCCACAACTCTGGACCACTTAGTCATATATACCGTTTTTTACCGTACCGACATCAGTTTGCGATCTTTTCCTATTTAAACTCCCACCTAAATTATTTTATGCATAAGGAAATACCATACAATTATTTTGTCTTCTGTTTGGGATAGGATGGTGGCTGGAAACTAGCGATTTCAGTGTTTGTTTGTTTTTTTTGTTTTTTTTTTTTTGTTTAAAAAACCAACACCGATCGTTAAGAAGGGTTTTCGTTCTACTTTGTTTGCAAGATGAAATTTATTGAAAAGACAAACTCATTAATGTTGACCGTCAGTCTCTTGCTCTTATCTTCACTGACTTAATATCTCTTTAAACTTTTTATTTCACGGGAAAATGAATCGAAATTCCAGCAAATTTCTAAATAAGCGAAACCAGGAATTCACTAAAAGACGGACTTCGATCGATCGTAAATGTCAGCTTTTAAAAATGTTGTAATTGATTTTTATTTATTTATTTATTTATTTATGTGCCGTCTTATTTTGATCACAAATTAAAAATTAAATGTCAGAGACTATTATTGAGTCAGGTATTCATTTATATTGGCGGGACGCCAAAACTTAATTCAACAACACTTCTGATCAAATATTTTGACAAATGTTATGTTTTGTAATAATAAATGTCAGATTTTTTTATTTTATTTATTTTTTTTTATTTTATTTTTATTTTATTTTATTTTATTTTTTTTAGTTAAATGTATCGCAGATACTCTCTTCTTCCCCTTAATTTTGTAATCATGTGTAGATTTTTAACAATCATCTTGCAGATTTGGTTTCATTTCATACCAAATGAGCTCTACGATAACTTTTTTTTATTATTTTGTCAGGTGCACTGCACATCGATTTGAAAGGTTTTTAGCATGCACCCATAAAATATTTCTATGATGTCTTTATAAAAAGTAACCAAATATTAAGATTTTAAGTGTTGCTTAAATTTTACGAAGCATTTCCTAAGGATATGTGCAAGTTCCTGATATTTTCCCCTCCACTTAATAATGTGGTTTTGGGATCTGCTCAGGGTGATTTAGTTCATTTTTAATAGTATCAAGCGCTCAATTGACTTTTATTCCCATTCCGTCTTTTAGTGTAACACATTGAATGGAATGTTTCGATTTCCAGAAACTAAAATATGTGAATGAAATGGATCAGCTTCTGCTTATTTGAAATCGCAGTAAAAGACAGACGTTTGCCTTGACTACAGTTTTTTAGTCGTTTGGCTTGTGTAGCTTTTTTTTCTTCTTAAAGGAAAGATATGCCTACTTTGAAAGTAATAGTTTAAGTTTTGACTTTTGATCTTTTTGTATTTAATTAAATTTTTATCCCTTTTCCATGTTTAATAAGTAGCAAGAGACGTAAAAGAAAAATAACTTTTTAAAAATGTATTCTATTCATTTAAGGTTTGCCTGTACATATGATTTTCCTATGCGACTAAAGAATTCTTTTTAGCTTTCCAAGCTAAAAAATGATATATTGAATTACAAACTTTATGGGCGAGTGACCAAACGGTCAATGACTCTTACATTGACCTTGTCCTTAATTTAAGAAAGCCTGTTATGGGCTATTAAGAAACACAGAACCTCTCTATGCTGAGAATTTTAATTTTTTAAGAGATCTAGGTACCTTCATGAGCGCGTGTTTTTTTTTTTTTGAATTTTCTTTTTTAATGGGAGCCGTTAATTTTGAAAATCTTGTAAAAATAAAAATAATTGTCGGATTTTCATGAAACTTTCAGTAACTATTCACAAATGATGGAAATTATTATAAATGTGTTTATTTTTTTTTTTTAAATCATGGTAATTTTTTTATTTTATTTATTACACCCCCCCATAAGTAATTTCATGAAAACTCATGAAATTCTAAGGTGTTCCGATTTAGCGACTAATTAGTTAAAAGCACAAGGCTTTGACCAAAGCAAATCCATTTTACTTTTTTTTTTATTTAGGACCCGTCTACCTTAAAATCAGCTCTGAATTGTAACATACAAAACTCAATAAAACAAAGATATTATTTAATTTCAAAAACTTTTAGTTGCTTTTACTTATTTGTATGACTATGGATAACATTTCCTGAAAGCAAAAAACATTTTCGATGAAAAATAAGTTTTTACAACAATTATTTGTTATTTCTTATTGTTAAATTTATGTTTATTGCTTAAAGTTGTTAAATATTTTAAAATTGATCAAAATGGTGTTGCAGTTAGTCAATGTATTATTAAGTAGATAATATCATTTACAGATTATAAAATAAACCTGGTTACAATCAGAAAGTTGCTTTTAGGTAAAAATCTAATATAACATGTTTTTTTTTGTGTCAAAAATAGCTTAAATTCAAATATACGGAAGACCGGAAGCGTCATGAAAACAAAAGAAAGTCATGTGGCTTGCCTGGCGATAAATGTTGTCCTCCGCTGTCGGTCAGCCTTTACTGTGTTTGTGCTAGACACGTGTGGAGAAATTTTTGATATTTTTCTTTTCCTTTAAAGTTTAACTAATCCTTTTGGATGTTGCCATGCAGTATAGCACAGAACCACACAGGATCAGAATATCCTGAAAAGCAGAGACAGCATCAAAAAAAGGAAAGGCGTCAGCTACAGAAAAGATTGAAGGACCTTGAACACACCAATTCTGCCATCAAAGCAGAATTCCCGGACTTTTCCCAAGATTTTGTAGATAACATTTACAAAATCTTACGTGGTGATATAGTTGGCCATACTATAAAACACATCTGGACAGTTGATTCTGTTGATAAGATATTTGTAGGATGGGTCATGGAATTCTCTGACCCAGATTACAACATTTTCTATGAAGAAGATAATGAAGACTATCAACTGGACAAATGTGAAATAGCTACCGACTATATCATGCACGACCTGCTCTTTAAATGGTTAACCCCATCCTGTGACATCTGGCAGCAAGGACTCTGATCATTAGGTTGGAGTTTGTGAGGAAATATTTCACGAATCTCTGGTACGAATTGCATTGCATCTCTAGACCTCTCTTCTTACTTGGTTATGAATAAATAAAATAAAGTGTATATGATTATGTAATTATGTGAAATAAAGTCTTTTCAATATTCGTATTACTTTGAAGAAAAATTAACAAAAAAAAATTGTGTAATATTTCAAATGATAAGGGTACCTAAAAGTATTATGTACCTAACCTATCTTATGAAATTTCTTTTTTTTTTTATTTTCTCAGTTATTTTTTTTTTCTATATGAAATATCAAAATTAATAAATGAAGGGAAATAGAAATAATACCATAAAATAAAATAAATGTATATGTTTATATTTTACACCTTAGCCTTTCATAAGAAAGGTATCTAATTAAAGTAATTAAAATAATTAAATTAATTTGTATGCACCTTATGAATTTTTTTTTCTATCAACAGTCTTAGTTTTAAAATTTTCATAAAGCATCGTACACGTAAAGATGGAAAGCTAAGAAACAATTAAAAATTAAAACGCTGAAATTTTCCCTTAATAACTGGTTACGCAAGTTGGTTCAATAAGAAGCTAAATTATTTCACTTTCGTCCATCCGTACGATGAAATTAGGTCGCGTAAGCTGTCAATACTGATTGACAGCATCAATCGACACCTCGAATGTGTCACTATTTTTCCGACCCGCTGTGTTTTTTTTTTAAAGTACACTTTTCAGCGCGTAAAGTAAGTAATGTTTTCTTTCCAAATATGTTAAATAAACATTTAAATTTTAAATTTTGTAAAAATAAATTTTAAAAAAAGTTTAACTATTTCTTGGCAGAATTTAAAACGGAAAAATTAAATTTTTGTTTATAAAATTTAAAAAAAATGTCTGACGATCGGTTTTTTTTTTAAAAAAATAAACATGATTTTAAACGACACTTTTGGATGTGATCGAAATGATAAAAAAAAGTAAAAAAATAATCAAAAAATACTTTGATCTTTCCTCTTTATTATAGCATAAACAGTTAGACAAATAAAAATTATTTTCGTCAAGTTTAAGGCAATTTTTATCATGCTATGCTCATTTTCTGTCGATCTCATGAAGGTACCTAGCCCAAACTGACTTATGAAGTCCTCTCGTTCCTTATGGGACATTGGAAAATTTAAAATTGAGAATTTTTTATTTTTAAAGGACTATAGCTCCCATCTGAATACAACACCTGTTATAATGTTATTTATTTGGGATCTGTCAATTCCATAAAAGGGCAGAGCCGGATTATCCTTTAGGCTGCGGCCTAGGCCCCCTCAAGCTCTTAAAGCAACGATTTTAATTTTAGATGTTATAACTTCTAAATAGTTTCATAAATAAATTAAAATATGACAAACATATTTTTATTTGACTGTCTAAGAAACAAGGCAAGGAAAATAATTTTTTACACTACTTATATTCGAACTATTGTCCTCATCTTTGTTGTTGCTATCACAACGTTTCGGCTGTTGCGCCCTCCGGCCTTCCTCAGGTGTATATCGATTTGGGTAACCTACAGGGAATTCTGAACTGAACCCCCTTATTTAATATATGGAGACAGACTTTTCTCGTTCCACTGCTCATGTATATCGTCTAGTTCTTATTTTTATTTAGTACTGTTCAGTTATTGCCCGCTCGTTTCCATAGTGTGCAAGTACACATTGCCCGACCCAGACATGAGCAGTGGAACAAGAACAGTCAACCCTCGTAAATTAAATAAAGGGTTCAGTTCAGAATTCCCTGTAGGTTACCCAGTTCGATATAAACCAGAGGAAGGCCGGAGGGCGCAACGGCTGAAACGTAGTGATAACAAAGATGAGGGCAATAGTCTGTAGTGTTAAAAATATCTCCTCATCCCAGAAATCCTGGCAAGGAAAAGAACGTTTTTTAGTTTGTTATTGTGTTTCAAGTAGATAACATGTTTGATTTTAGTTCAGAATGTTTCGTTTTTAAATCTTAGAAATTTTTAATTTTCTAGATGTTATAACTTTCATAGTTTCATAAACTGAAATGATATCAAGATGACAAACTTATTTATTTTGTTTGTTTTTATTCTTATACAATGGTTATAAAAAAAATTATTATTATTAATTATTTTATTATGGTTGTTGAAGTATGTACTAATTTGGTTTGCAATAAATAGTAAAATAATGCTATTTCTAAAAGAATATTTTTATTGACAAGCAAATTATTAGCTATTACTTTAATTTGCAATAAGTTTACAAGTTATGTAAATATCGCTAAAAAATATAAAAAGTATTCAAGACAGGTGCAGCTGAGTTAGAGAATGGCTCCGTCTGAGGGGTGGTTAATTTCATTAGCTGAGGAGACCCCCCCCCCCAAAGGTGGTTGGAAATGAAGAAATTTGTTTTGAAATTTCTTGTTTATACTGAACAATTAGAAAAATTTATACATATGACTGACTCCATCAATAAAAATCATTATTAGTAAGAAGTTTATTCTTCGGTCGAAATGTGTCACTTAGTTTCTTTCCAGTTTGTGATTCGATTACTCATTATTAATCTGTTTATATCTTCTATAATATGTAAATTGGTTCATAGAAGTGCTGAGAAATATGTATTGTTGAAAATAACCAAAGCCAATTTAACTCTTGTTTTCTATATAGTTCATATTTCAACCGTCCTGGGTATGACGATAAACTCTATCCGTGTCCTGGGTAAGATGATAAACTACGTCCAACAGCAAGGCCTCTGATCAGGAGATTTTGAGCAGCGTAGAAATGCCTCTTAATTGCTGGTGTTCCCATGGTCCCCCCTGACCTGGGGTGGTAGCACCTGTTAGGGTCCCATCTATAGGCAAATAGTTGACCCCCCCCAAACTGGGGTCGAAACATTATGAAAGTGTAAAAATAGGTTTTAATACCAGAAATACTTTGTAAAAATATTATTTTTGAAAAAAATATTACCAGAAATAATTTTTTTTTTTTTTTTTTTTTTTTTTTTAAGGGGAAAAATATTACTAGCAACATATTTTGGGAGAAAAAAATAAAGTACCAGCAATAAAAAATCTTATCGGCATTAAATAACCCGTTGAGGTTCATATGATGTAAAACAAACCAAACTAAACCAAACCAATCGGGGTTTTTTAAGTTTTATTTGTTTATCAAAGCAAAATCTACTTTAACCTAAAGCAAATCAAATATAAAGAATTTAAATCTTACTTGGATTTACTAGTCAAAGTTATGAAGATATAGTGTTTATTTCAATTAGTTTACCAGTGTCACAACAAGGTCAGTTGAGAATGGATTGTTGCCTTTACCAGATGAGCTACAGCTTTGCTTATTTGCAGTTGTGAATAACCGGTTCCTGTATGATCACCGGTTAAGCAACATCACACCTGGTCAGTAACTAGATTGGTGACTGCTTGTGAATACCAGATGCTGTAAGCTTGGATTTTCAGGTGGTGTAATAGATAATGGCTTGGAATTTTTAATCAAAGAGCCAAGTTCCAATTCCAGTTGGGTTTGTTATATTCACCTATGTGCAAATACTCTTGGGAAAGTTATGAATCCAACTTTTCTACCCCCAGCTATGGGTTAATTAGTAAGACGTATCACTAAACCATTACTATCTCCAAAAATAAAATTGTTTACAAAATACTTAGATTTCTGCATTAAATAACCTATATACTGTTAAATAAACCAAATGATTATGAATATTCAAATCCTGTAGAAATCCTGTAAGGTATTCTTGCAATTTAGAAATAGGGCTTAATTTTAAATACTGGAAAGAAAATATATATATATATATATATATATATATATATATATATATTGTATATTTAAAGAGAATATTTAATTTTTTTTCCCCCAGCTCTTAAAATGCTTTAACCATTGGGATCAATTGCTATTCTTAAAGAGGAGAATTTTTATTTTTTTCCAGAGACTTAAATGTTCAGAAGTTAGAAAATATGTATCCTGAACTTTAAACTTTTTATGTTGCCAAACAAGAGAAGTAGATTTACATGTGACTATTGCATGAAAACCTAGTAGTATTTGTATTTTCATGCACATGATTTTATTCTATTTTTTTTTAATTATTTTTCCTAACTTCTACATACCAATTGGTCATATATTGGGTTACAAAGCACCAGGCTAGAGACATTATCAAAAACACCTACTCTTAACCTGCACAGACCTTCTAAAAATATGGCGTCAAGCAAAATCAAAAAACCCCTGTTTTCTGCAGTCATTGTATGACACCTTTTTTTTTTTTTCTGATTGGTTAATAATTGGTTGACCAGGCCAAGGGGATTTCTGATTTTAGATGTCTTCAGGTCACCCTTAACCAAACTTGCTTGGAGTAAAAGATTTGAAAAACCCGAAGAAATTGTACCCAAGTTCTGCTTAGCCTAGTTTTGATATAAACCATGGGTGAACTTGCACAAATGTGCCTGAGCTGGTATCTGCAACTGAGATTGGCTAACTGTCCTAACAGACGAGTGTGCTCAGAAAGCAATAGTAGTTGGCCATTATTACATATAAAAGGGAGCTTTGGTGTGGGATAATGGTCATTAAGGCTACTAGTGCGGATCACTCATAACTATTAGGGAATTTGTTCCTCACTGGGTGCTTTATGCAAAATAACCTAACAAAGGTTGACATATAAAATCAAATGACCCTCTGAGAGGATTCATCTCTGGTCATAACAATCATTATCTATTATACATACAATGGTCATCTAAATTGTCCACAGAATGTGTTGTGGCCTGTTTAGAGGCCAGAAAGAAAGACTCAGTAGACGAAAGGTAGGTTGAACAAATGTATTGAAATAACGGATATATACAAAGCAAGAATGTTAGTAATAAGCAGATAGAGGTGTAAGTCCGAACGTTAGGTTAACGCTGCGTCTCCACTGCTCTACAACTCTCCTACGACTCTACCCTAGGAAGTCTCACAGTTAGTATTTATGAGAGGAGGATGAGTTCATTCTACTGTAGGAGGGTTTACCACAACAGAATGTAACCAAATGAGTCCCCCTCTCCCTTGCAGTGTACACTCTTCTTCCATCGGTTTTGCAGTGCTTGAATCCTATCGGTGAAGAAGCTTTCATCCTGTCGGTTAAAAAAAATCCAACAGCAGCAGATATGACTGACATCATCCTCCAGTGTGATACCGTTTCCCAACCAAGTGTTTTTACATATTCGGAAAGAGATGATATTCAGATAAGGGCCACAGTTGTGCACAACAGCCACTGAATCCGATGATTTGTGCGCTGGAGCAGTGTCCTGATGAAACAGGAGACCTTTCATCAGTTTTTCTCGGTGTTTAGTCTTGATAGACTTTTTGTAACTGCCTCAGTAAGTTTCCATAATACTCTCCATTGATGGTGTGACCATTCCGAAGATAGTCAATAAACACAATGCCATTTGCATCTCAAAAAAGTGAGGCCATCACTCTCCCTGCTGATTCCTCTGCATGAATTGTCTCTTTGTCTCTGGCTCAGTGATGAACCCAACACTCATCCTGGGTTAGGAAACATTAAAGGAAACCATCTGTGTCTGCCTCAAACAATGTCAGATTATCCTGTGATGTGATCAGCCTGGGGCACTTTTGATCAGGTGTCAGAAGACACAACATCTGCCGAGAAGAAACCTTCATCATGTCAAGTCCATTGTGCAGAATAATCTCAACTCTCTCATGGGATATGCTAATAGCATCGGCTATTTTGATTGATAGTCATTCAACCATCACAATATGGTGAACACTATCAATGTCTTTCTTGGTAGTGCAGTTGCAGGATGTCCAGACCTTGGCTCAACTTCAAAACGCTCTCTCTCTTCCCCTCCTAAATCCAGCTGGTCACTTTTGCACTGTTGATAAAGTTGTAATATCCCCAATTTGTAATTTGCATTTTGGGCCCTTTTGCTGATAACCATGCATTCTGTGTTCTTGTAGTTTTTAATTAGTCCTTTCTTCTTGCTTTCCTTTGCTACCTTCTGTAGGAACTTTTTGTAGTTTCCTTTCTGTGTCTGCTATCAACATTGTCATCTGCATATCTTTATAGAGTTAAGATTGTGGCCGCCGATAATGAATCCTTGTAAGGCTTCTAATTCTTTCAGAATTGCCTCGCTGTGTAGATTGAATAAGTCTGGTGAGAAGACACATCCTTGTCTTAAACCTCTTTTTTATTTTTGTGTATCTGCTGAATTCATTTTCTGTCTATATGTGGGTGGTTTGCCGCCTGTATTCAAATATCCTAACTTGACGAACGTAAAATGAATCTTACAAAGTTTCCAATACAAAACAACTATGAATGCAGCGTTTTAATTTAATTTCTTCTTTACTGATTGCTTCCTTTATGATGTTGGTGTTGATGACTAAATCTGCTGCCAATGTGCAGGTTCAGGACTGGATGCGTCCAGTTTTAGCAAGACCTGATTTTGTCATCTATTCCCTATCTGTGTTTGGCTTTGCAAGAGTTGGAGGTGAAAGAAAAACTGAGTAGAAGTGTCAATGGCATGAATTTGTTTAAGGTGGACTTCAACTTACCAGGAAGTGACCCACACACTTGATTTCATGACCTTTGTCTGACAGTGGTAGTCTGTTGCAGTTTCATTACTGGATTCTGCAGTTCTCAAAAATAATCTCTAACCCTCCATTATCAAATGCATATTAAAAACACCAAAATAATGCATAAATCCAATAGCTAAAAAGACTACAGATTATTGTAGTTGTTTACATTCAACAAAAAGCAACCATGAATCAATAAAAAAAATAATCTCCAGCTCTCCATTAAAAAAAAAAAGAAAAAAAAGTCATTGACCATAACTGATTCATGTTACCGTAACACGTAGCCAAAAAGTCTTCCTGCATTTAGATTTATCTGATTCAATTTAAAATAAAATAAAAAATGACATTTTAAGATGTACCACTTAAAATTTTACTTTTAATGTTTCTTTACATATAACCAAATGAGGATAACTCATCCAAATTGAAAGCTTGTACACAGCCTGTAATGTGTGTATATATATATATATATATATATATATATATATATATATATATATATATATGGAGAGAGAGACAATATTAGTGGTAAATATACACATACATATGCAATTATATATACATATATGTATAAAAATAATTCCAAGAGGATATGATCCATATAAGGATATAATAAAGACTTAAACACTAATATTCCATGGTCATAATTTATTCCATTGGAATCGTAAAAACGATCCAATTCATCAGACCTACAGATTCAAAAAAAATGTGGTAGCTGTTTCTAAACCTGTTGTCTTTAGATCATAGTTAATCTTTATTTATAAAAGCACCAAAGATGGCATCCCTTCAGTTCCTGTTGTAGATAAAAGTAATCTTTCAACAGCTATATTTTGACCTGTGTTATAGATTTGTGCTAGATCATGCTTAATAAATATATACAATGACACTCTTTACATGATTGTACTCTTTTCTATCCACCCCGTACATTCTTGTCTGCATTTAAATTAGCCGTTCAGCTAGCTATACTAACATTTATATAGTTAGAAAGTTTAATGTGTATGCTTTTACTAACGAGCTGTATAGAATCAATTTTTGTTGTCTGAGAGACGAGGCAATGTAATTGTAGCATGTCTGTCCTTCCTGATTCTGTATATAGAGTTACTCACAAAAACCTCAGCCACAAGGATTGATGGCTTCAACAGCTGGGCTCAATAAAAAAAACGAGTAATTTATCTCTGGATATTTAACCTGAGTTCAAATGCCAACAGTTAATGCTGATGTTAGTGAATATACAACTCCCGTTACTCACAAAGTAGTTTTTCTTCATGGCCAACATGGTGCTCACGGAATATATTTTCCAATCGCTATACTTTTGTTATATTGGAATACCTGAATTTTGCAGGGCTTAAATTTGATCTCACTGTAAACTGCCATATTGGGTCTGGTGCTTCTGCTATTCATCACTAGGTTCTTAACAATATCCAAAGAAAGATCTATAATGTAATCAATCCTGACTTGGCATCTAGACTTCGACCACTTTCTTGTTGATATGACATGGCTTCCCTCTGTCTTTTCTACAAATATTTTTATGGCAACTGCTCTGGTGAGCTTTTTTTTTTTTTTTTTTTTTTTTTCTTTTCCTGGTGCCCTGACTACATGAATTTAAGCAAGCTACTAGACTGACATCTAGGTCCCACCTGTTTAGTGTTTAAATAGCTAAATGCAACCACCACTTCTACTCAAAAGTTTCTTTTCTCATACTTCCCGCCCGTGGAACTCCCTTCCTTTTACTGCTTCCCTGATAACTACAATTTTCAAAAATTTAAATGCAACGTCAATTGCCATCTTCCATCTTGAATCCCATTCATCTTTTGTTCTTTCCTCAATCCTCCCTATATTCAGTCTTTTCTCTAATTTTTCACTCCCTGTATATGAGTGGCATTCCTTCTTTGCTTGGGGTGAAATGATTTTAAAAAAAAAAAAGAGGCTTGAGGGGATGAAAAATACTCTAACTGGACCTTATTGAAAAGAACTTGCAGGATCTTTGATCCCAACAGTCTTCTTTAGTCAAAGACAATCTAAGACTGGAAATATTTGCTGTTTAATGTCCAGTACCAATACAAGCAAAAATTTAAACAATACAGTATATTTACATTAAAAGTTAAAGTATTAAGAAACAGGGGGATTTCATGAGCAACCCCAAAGTTTTAGAGAAAATAGAAACAAAAAGGACACTTTACCTGACATTAAGAAGAGATGGTTGAAATTTCTAGAGTACATAATGAGAAAAGAGGGCTTGGAAAATTGACACTCACAGGACAGATAATGCATAACCTATCTAGTGAGCTTGAGTAAATGGATGGCAAAACAAGGTTTAGGAGAGATAACAAGACAAAATTTGTTAAGAGCTACAAAAGAAAGGAAAATGTGGAGAGCCATGATGGATAACATCATGAACTTACACAGCACATAGAAAGAAACACTTGAAGCTGAATTGAACATTTCTGTATCCTTATCATTAGTCCCATGACTGGGTGGTGTCATAGGGTCATTGTGAAACTGAGCAGTTCCCTCCGCATATCCAAGTTGAAAGGTGGAGAGCTATTTATTCATGCATGTCATGTCTTTGGAAGGTAGAATTTGCAGTCCAGCTCAAACTTTAATGAACGTCCTCAAATTTGGAGGCTCACATTAGTCATTGATTCCATCACAGGGAACCCCCTCTGTCCCGGTTGTTGGCCTCCATCTCAGAATTCCTCCATCTAGCAATGCAGTGTCATCACTGCATCGGCTGCTTCCATAGCTATGGAGTTCCATTTAACCCATTGTGCTAGATGGTTATTTACCCTACCAGAAATTTAATCTGTGTTTTGACTTGTCTCCACGCGCCCCCCTCTAGCCACCCTACTCATCAGAAAAGACTGGTGCGGGAACTAGTTTAATTTCCTATAACCCAACCATGTGACAGATAGTACTGGTTTACTTGGTATCAGTATTACTCTTATTGTATCTATAACGAGGGTCGGCAACCTTTTGCTAACTATGTGCCGACTTAGGGTTTTAAAATCATTCAGTGTACCAAAAGCATATGTATTTTTATACAAGTCAAGGTCAATATACCTGTTCTACAATATAATTTATATAGTAATATATATATAATAATAATAATAATAATATGCAAACCACATTAATAGAAACAAACTTTAATTTTTTTAAATTTTTTTTTAAAAAGTTTTATTAATAGGAGTGCAACAAGTGAGCAATTTTGAAACAGCTAAATATCTTTTTGCGTTGTAGTAGTTATTGGTTTAGACTTCTTGATGTCATTTGCAGCTGTATGCCATTGGAAATTGCCGTAGGTTGCCAACCCCTTATCGATAACTTAAAAACAACTATTTTGAGCAAACTCTGATAACATTTTGTCTATTTTTGTCTATTTTTCTGTCTTCCATGATCTTCACTAATTCTTAACTCCTCAAACCAGTATTATTTCCAAGCTGATCCACATATCTTAGTCACTCCCCATCTCTTCCGTTTTTCCATGTTGATACTCTCACAGGAGTACTTAACAGCTCTTTGTTCCTCTTCCTCATGAATTGCAGTCTTCCAGTCCATAGTTATTCTATCACACTTTGCAGTTTTCTGTAGAGCTCCGTGTTAATTTTCTAATCTTTCCATGAAGGCTCCATCCTAGGCCCTACTCTGTTCCTCATATTCATAAACGACCTTCCTGACGCCATAGACTCCCAAGTCGGCATCTATGCGGATGACACCACAATTTACTCCTGCCTCAAACACAAATCTAGTGATACTGACAAAATTAACCTGGCAGTTCGAATAGAAAAGGACCTCCAATCGGTTGTGAACTGGGGCAAGAAATGGATGGTTAACTTTAACGCCTCTAAAACAAAACTGCTCTCTATTAACCACCACAGGGATCCATCCCTGCATCCCATTAGAATGTCTGAAGACCAACTTCTTGAGAGCTCCTCTCTGCGGCTACTCAGTCTCACACTGGCCGCTGATCTGAGATGGAACAAATACATTGAGTCAATTGCATCATCCACCGCAAGGAAAGTTGGCTCCCTGTGCCGAGCCAGGAAATTTTTCTCCCCAGAATCGATCCTCCAAATCTATAAATCGACCATTCGCCCTTGCATGGAGTATTGCTGCCATATATGGTCTGGAGCCTCTGTTGTTTGCCTCAGGGTTCTTGATAAGATCCAGAGACGGATATGCAATGTAATTGGCCCTGATCTGTCATCTCGTCTGCAGTCGCTCTCTCACAGACGCGACGTTGCCTCGTTCTGTCTTTTTTACAAATACTTTCACGGTAATTGCTCCGAGGAGCTGCTTTCGCTGGTTCCTAGGCCTCATGAATTTAAACGTCCCACGAGGCTGGCATCCCGTTCCCACCCCTTCACCGTTGAAACTGTTAGATGTAGACGTCTCTTCTACTCCAATAGCTTCATGTCTCGCACATCTCGCCTATGGAACTCCCTTCCTCATTCCTGTTTCCCTGACAAATACAATCTCCAACTATTTAAGTGTAACATCAATCGACATCTCCAGTTGCCTTGATCTATCCACTTCCCTTCTCCACATCCTTTCACCTTTCATTCCTATCTGCTCTCGCTCCAAATCTTCTGTAACCCCCTTGCCTTGATCGATCCACTATCTTTCTCCACATCCTCTCCTTTACCACTCCTATCTGCTCTTCCTCCAAACCTTCTGTAACCCCTTGCGTGCTAGTGGCTTCCAGCCTTGCTTGGGGTGATAAGCTTAAAAAAAAAAAAAAAAAAAAAAAGTATAACCTCGAGCATCCTTGTATATGTTCCATCAAGCGTATAACTCCTCTTTCTTTCAGCATCATGGGGAAGCATCACGGATCAAAAGAAACTACTGTGAGTTGTCGTCACATATGTTTGTCAGTTTCAACAAGAAGTCATTAGAAGGCACTGTTAAAAATGGGACACTTCCTGTTGTTGTTCTTTCTCTTTTCTCCTCTAGCATGCTAGAGTGTCAGCATCTTCTGGGCATGCGAACATCTTTTCTTTTAGTAATTGAACATCTTTTCCTTTAGTAATTGAACTTGATGCAAATCTCTTTAAACTTGGTGGGTGAAAAAAAACCTGGATAGCACAATTTTCAAACAAATTGGCATATGAGGAAAAAATTTTTTTTTGTGGGGCTCGAAGAACCAGAAAACTTTGAACCGGGTGAAAGAAAGTGTCCAGTACCTTAAATTTCTGGTACAAATAAAAAAAAAAAAAAAAAAAAAAAAAAAAAAGTGTAATAATCAGTTGATTGGGTAAAAGGAAAATACTATCCATTTTAGCTATTACTATTGTTGGAAGTCTTTAAGTGATGTGAATTTTTTACTTTTTAAAGTTCTTTTTTTTATTATTATTCTGTTAGACCATTCCTTCAGATTTTGAAGGTTTTTCTTAATACTGAGCGTATACATTCCCTTAAAATTATTTTTAATCATTAATCAAAGAAAGCCATTGTATGCAGCTGATATGATTATAAACCCTTTCAAGTCTACATTCATGTAATTAATGTATACAGCAAAAAATATTGTTCGTTTCAGTAGACATATCTAAATGATTTAGAAAAATATTATTGAATGTATTATTATAAATATATCAATGGGATACGATATCCACTTTATCCCATATCAATGCATTTCTTGGTCAATTATGTCCTGCAGGACATGTTAAAAACATCTGTGGGACACAAATGTCCTAGGAGACTTGAAAGGGTTAAACATTTCTCATCTGTCTGTATGCTTGTATATCATATATACATACCTACGTACGCATATGTGTGTGTTGTTATAGTGATTACTTGTATTTAAAGTAGACTCCCTAATTTTATTTTACTTCACTATTAGATCTATTGCCATACATCGTCCTTTTGTAAGTGAAATCACTATTTCATCCAGCATGCTTTTTACCACTTGCCTCCAAAGAACATCAAAGTTCAGCAAGGCTCTGTTTTCCCTTTTAAGGACACCCTCTTCACTAAGATATGAAAGTCCATATCTGTTCAGTTTATACCCAAAACATATACAGTCATTTCTAAAGAACTCGCTCACTCACATAAATATGTACGTCTCTCTTTTGTACATGTTACATAAAACAATCCATCCATTCAGTTATTAAAAATAAAATCGTCCTTGATAATGGCTAAAAGTATAGATGAAATCACTTATCTCTCTCTCTCTCTCTATCTATCTATATATATATATATATATATATATATATACTCAAATGTAATGAGAATGAAAAGAATATAAATTAAAATGTTCATAACATTAATTTAAGAGAGGGCTCAATACAAAAAGTAGAGCAATAGTTATTTATTATGAGTTGTTATATATGAACAAACAAGTAATCACTACAAAGACGTGTAGTGGACCGTGGGGTGAAGATGTGAAGAGATATCAGAAGGTTAAAATTTCCTGCTGGCCGGTCCAGCTACATGAGAATGTTGGACATAATTTATGTCCAAAGAAAACAAACAAGACCGATATTACGTGTAAACAAATATATACTAATAACAAGTTACACAAAGACATGGACAGTTACATAGTTTGTATGGAGAAATTGTGTGCGTGTTGTGAGTGTTCGTATGTACGTGTATTGTTCTTAGCGTGTTCCCAGAATTTGGGAAATGCTCAATCTGTGAGAGGTCACATTGATGTGAGTTGAAAAGAGGGATTTACCTCACCTCCATGCGAGGTGGCAGCCCAAGACCTAAGTGGAAAAGAGAGATCGAGGCAAAGGGTCAGCCAGTATTTATAGCCAGGAGAGAGAGACCCCTTTTGAAGGATTAAAGAACTGAGGAGGAGCTAACTCCGACAGATGCATATTTGTTTCTATGCTTTAAGGTAAGCATCTCATCAGGTGAGGAACACAAATTCATATTTGTTCACCACCTGATGAGATGCTTATTAGACATTGAAACAAATATGCATCTTTGTAGTGATTACTTGTTCCTATGGAATGAGATATATATATATATATATATATATATATATATATATATATATATAAATTTTAAGACGTTTTTTTATGTTTATACATTCTTTTTGTAGATACAAATATTTAAGTAAATGCTCTGTTTATAATAAACAGTATTAAACAACATTTACCGACCTGAATGTCCGAGAAATTTTCATAGAAAATATGCATTCTCCAACAGGAATTGAACCTGTATCCTATATGGAACCGTCATATAGCCTGACGTGCTTTACTTTTAAATCAGGCTATATAAATTTGTTTAAATGGAATCCACTTGTTTCAATTTGGGAACATTTTTCATTGGGTTATACTTCCGGTTATAATCTCCAACTATTTAAATGCAATGTCAATCGACATCTCCAGATGCCTTGATCTATTCCCCATCTTGCTCTTCATCTTTCCTTCTATCACACCCCTTTAATCTTGCTCCTGGGTAAGATGATAAACTACGTCCAACAACAAGGCCTCTGATTGGAAGGATTTGAGGAGCATAGAACCATCTCTTAATTGCTGGTGTTCCCAGGTCTACCCTGATCTGTTAGGGTCCCAGCTATGGGCAAATAGTTAACACCCAAACTTGTGTAAAAATAGGTTTAAATACCAGAAATACTTTGTAATAAAAAAAAATTATTACCAGCAATTTTTTTTGAAGGAAAAATTATTATCAGCAATACTTTAAAAAATAAAAAAAATACCAGCAATACAGTTATATATTCTTTGAAAAAAAAATATGACCAGCTATAGATTTCTCGAAGGAAAAATATTTCCAGAAATTGATTTTTGAAGAAAAACATATTACCAGAAATAAAAATTTTATCGGCCTTAAATAACCCATTGAGGTTGATATGCTGTAAAGCAAAAACCAAACCAAACTCTTGCTCCCACTTTCTGTAATCCCTTGTGTGCTAGTGGCACTCAAACTTTGCTTGGAGTGAAAAGCTTAAAAAAAAAACAACAAAAAAACAAAAACATCTTTAATGAATAAATAAGCTTATTGTGGCTTCCATGACCGCAAAATTCCCTCATTGCATTATTAAATATTTGCGATTAACAACTTAAAACAAATGTTGCAATAACAATCATAAATATGAATGGTGGTCGTTATTTTAAGAAGTGGGTACAAATGAAAATATCTAAAATAAAAATGTTTTGGTATTGATAGTGTAACATACTAAGGGACATGCAGAATTATAATACTTGGAAATTTCTTGTTTCCTAGAATGCAGCATTGAATTTTTATGGATCTTACTCATTTTTATATTATAATAATAGTAATAATAATGCATTTAAATGGACATCTCTTGTCATTAGTTAATGAGATCCTATTTTAATGAGTGAAAATAGCCGTTTTCATACGGGAAACATTTGACATTATTTGACTGAACAGTTAGTATTGCCATCAATTGAAATTTATTAAATCTTTTTTTAAAATTGTTTTTCAGGAGATTAGATGCCAGAAGTTCACTAGTAGTTATTGCTTGTTCTTGTATTGATGGAGTTTCCTTCCTAATCTTTTGTTTAATGTAGTGTGGAAAGTCAGCATTATTTTTTCCCTTCTACTTAAATGTACAATCCATTATTTCTGTTGGAAGTGTTTAGGGTCTTTTGCTATTTAGCAAAGCTCTTTGTGATTTTGTAGGTGCCAGGTTATAGGAATTGTCTTGGACGTAAACCTTCATTTACTTTAAGCCATTTTTAATAGTTGATGATAGTCATAAAATAGGAAAAGTAAAGAAGTTTTTTTTTTTTTTCTGAAATAAGCATTTATTTTTAAGTCATTGTATTGTATACTTAAGTATGTTTGTGTGAAATCTGTGCTTTGGTAATTTTTTGAATATTAGGCTTTGTGTTATCCACTCCTTTTTAAAGATTAAGGAATTTATCATCCAGTTTAATATATTAAATGACAAAGTCTTGGTGTTTCTCGTTTTTTAAAAAATAGTTTTTTTTTTTTGTTTTTTTTTTTAATATAAAAATAATTCATGAATTACTCTTCTGTTAACTTAGATTGCACCTGGCTACCTTTCAGGGTGCATCAGTCTGTCTGAATGCACCCTGTTGAGAAACACGGTTTAGACACTTCTGAATGAGTTTGATGCCACACATGACATTCATATGCGAATCTCAGTCTGACAACACTCTTTAAGAACCCAATTCTAATCTTTAGGTCAATATTTTGGTTTTGTAACATCTTGAGGCATTCTATAAAACTATTCTTACTGCAGCCTATCCTGTGTGTAATTTCCTTATTTCCGATATTAGTTAAAATTGTTCCCTGCGTCCAGATATTTGAATTGTTTTAGAATCTTTTCACATTCTGAAATTTTGTGATGGATTCAGGGTATGGACTATCATTAATCTCATTTGCAATTCCAGATCAAAGTTTGTTTTTGATCAGGTTTATCTAAAGCCTGACTGCTCGGGACATTTTTTTTTTTTTCTTCTGTCAGATTTACTTTACCTCTTATTTAGGAAAGGAGTGTTCTAATTTAATTAATATTAATATTTTTTTTTTTTCTTAATACTTTATTATCTTTCCATTCATCCATTTAAGTACCCAGAATGCCTAACCTTTCAAGTTGTTCTCTATTAATCTCCCTTAATCCAGCATTAATCTGAATGTCCTTACCGCCTTTGCCCAACTCCACTGACAGTCCTGTTTCGCTCTGACATCATCAATATTGTATTATTTAATTTCTCTTTTTCTTTCTTTCTTTTTTTTTTTATTTCCCTTTTACTTCCCAGCCCCAGTTTGTGCCTGTTCCCTATTATGAAATCCTTTAAGCTGTCCCCTAACCACACAAGAAGTTTAATTTCCCTGCGTAAGCATTTTTGTGGGAGGACAAATGTCTGTTGTCCCTATTTTTCTGTCTAAATGGTCTTGAAAGGTTCCTTTTTGGATTTTCTTTGAGTGGTTGGTCTTTCTCTGTCCATTAGTCTCACTCCTTCTTTTTTTTTTTTTTTTTTTCCTAGAACAGTTTTTTATATTCTTACAAAAGCATATATATATATATATATATATATATATATATATATATAAATGTGTCACTTAGCTGATTGATGCTATATTCAATAACCTTGACTCCAGAATTTCATAGACAAACTTTTCTGTAATTTTTCAATCCACTCATCAGGAGGTTTCAGCAATTGATTGTCGTTTTCTCATATTTCATTATCTTTATACTAATTTTAATGTAATTAATTTATGCACTAGATGGGATGCTCTTATTATTGGTGTTAGCTTCTTTTTTTTTTATTTATTATTTTTGTTTGTGCATGTGTATTTAATTTTGTGACCTTTTTTGAATGCTTTTCTTATGCTACATCTCTTCAAGACGTAGGCAATCATGACCCTCAATAGCTTCCTTTTTCTTTTCTATTTTTTAATATATGAAAGATTGGTTTCCCGTTGCTTTCACCACAGTTTTGAATTCAGTTTTCCTTCTCTTTAGAATAGTTGCCACTTAAGGCTAAGGGAGCCCTGTCTACTCAGCTATTTAACCCTTAGCAGTGGATGCCATTAGTACATGGCTTTCTCAAGAGCATTTGTGCAAAAGTGAACCCAAGACTAGCCCAGGAATTGAACTTTGCTCGCCAGTTCCAATTTCTCCGTAAATATCCGTTTACACAACTCGCACGTCCACTTTGAAGGTCATAAATTGAAAATATCTTGTTGATAAGTAAAGAGACTTTAACTTTTATCCCATATCCCAGAAACATGTCTAATGTGGTAATTACATCTTTACTGGTTTTTCGATAGTTTAACTTGGTCTGTTGCATTTACTTTCACACACACACATACACTAGGGAAAGCTCTGAATCCACTTATGTCCCAAGTATGGGTCAAATAGCAGGGTAGACTGGAGACCCCAGTAATCAAAATCTGGAACCAGCACAATGGCCTGCATACTTAGCCAGTATGATGGTAACATTTGCTGTCTAAAACAGCAAAAATACTGTAACCGGAGCAGTTGAATTTGCAGTCTGGTTGATCAAGGTCATTTTTAATAATGAATGTTGCATACAGATCCTAGAATATAAAGGCATCAGCTTTTTCATCCACCTCCCTAAAAAGCTGAAAAAAAAAAAAACCTAATGAAAATGTTTTCTCAAAGAATTCATGAGATTGGTCAAGTTATTCTTCCCTGCAGTTATTTGCATGTAACCCAGTTACCTTGTAATCTGATACAGAGAAAAATACTTTTGAAATAACTTTCAGGACAAACCCGCCAAAATATGACCCTCAACAACAATTTTTATGATTTGTGGGTATTTATTCAGTTCAGAAGTGTAGGGGTCCAGTGAGTTCTTCACTCAAAGGACCAATCAGCTGGTATCAGTTTTTAAGTCATTTCAAGGGAAAATACTGAATTCTATCAGGTCTTTGAACTTGAATATTTGACAGTTGATGCTACATGTATTAGTATCTGTAAATGGATCTATATATTTGTAAACCTTTAAAATGGAAAAAAAAAATTATCCAGGAACTTTACTAAAAATATTCTGTCTGTTCAGGTGAAACTTTCAAATGTTTTGATTCTCAAAGATCAAATTACTGTTGAAATTACATCTGAAGAAATCTGTTTCTAGTCGGCAAAAAGATTTTTTTATCTTTTTTTTTTTCTTCCCATTTTTTTTTTTTTTTTTTTTTTTAAAGAAAAGCCTCAACCCTACTAAGCCTACATTAATTAATTTTGGCATCAGACCACAAGTATGGCACGCAATACTCAATAGTTATGATTTGTGACATCAGCTTGTGAACCATTACACCATGACAAGGTGATCAGTATAGTTATTAAACATAACTTAAAACAGAACTCCTAGTGAGGGTTGAACTTCCAAGCAGATACTAAGTCCACAAAACCAACTTGCTAGATATTCTCATAAACTGACATTATATGAGAGAACATGTCCATCTTTTCTCTTTCTCCTCCAACCCCTTTGTCGCATCAGCTATGTTAACGTTGCTCATTTTCGTCTTTTCTCCCCCACAATGGCCATGTTGCAGTTGCATTTCTCAAAGTAGTTTCAAATCCTGGTCTTCTTGAATTCTTGATTCTGCTACCTGGTAGAAATTCGATGTTTGTTTGTTTACTTGAGGTGTCTGTTTTTAGGCTCTGCTAACCGAACAGAATGCATCTTTGGGGACGTTCTCTAATCTATCTCCACTCTTCTAATCTCTCTGCTTTTAAGACTTCCTCAAGTTGCAAATAAATATTGGTAGCAAAAGTAGGTAGCTTCTGACCTCCTTCCCTCCCTCCCTACTACTTCTTTTGTTTCTTCTCTCCACCCCCCCTCCCACACACATACACACACTTAGCAACTGTTTTGTACATTCCAACTGTACAACATGCTGTGATGCTGGTAACTAAGCAACCAGACATGAACAATACCTCTTGGGAATAGTGAGAATGATGGAAACGATAGCTGTAGATTCTTTGTAAGCTCCCATTAAATACTGTCTGCAAAAGAGACTGCTTTGATTTTGATCAAGTCACCAGAGTTGATTGAACCTGTTTTTTTTTTTTTTTTTTTTTTTTTTTTTAAACAAACAAAAAAAACCCCTGGTAATCCTAAGCACAGGTGTCCCTTTTTTTTTCTTTTTTCTTTTTTTTTCTCCCAACCTTAAAATATGGACATCTCAAAGACTAATGCTATTGAATTGGAAGATGTAAGAAAAAAAAAAAAATTCCCACTGGTACCTGTGGGTGGTACTTAACCCCAAGTAATAGTGAAGAACTTGATTCCTCTTCCACTTAAAAGATTAATGCAACTTACTCTTTCCTCAGACCCCTCCCACTCTGATTTGCAACTTTCACTTAAGCGTGTATAAGTAAAAAGAAAAAAAAGGTAGGTCAGAAACTGATTTAAAAATGATTTTTAATTCATTTAATCAGTTTAACTAATCACAATATACCCAATTTTTCCTTAATAGGATACATGTTAGGATTAACATTTCATGCTCTAATGAATTGGATTCTCACCAGGTGCTTCAGATATGCTGGCCCTGTGCTAGATTAAGCTTTGTGAAAAAATATTTAGGGGTAAGAGTGTTATTGCAATTCAAGTGGAGGATGGTCTATCTGAAAAATCATCACCTTGACTTGTATTTGAAAGTCAGTTGCAGGCACCTATAGGAAATTGGTAACTTTTGAGTGTTTTATCCAGGAGGTGTAGCATTAAATGGAATATTATTAGATTAGAACTATCATAGACCTGTTAAAAATATAAGATTATCTACATATGGCTTGTAAATTTTAACGCCTCCAAAACAAAACTGCTTTCTCCGCCTGCCCTCAGCATGGCTGATGCTAAACTCCAGCTGACCAGCACCGCGCACCTTCTTGGCCTTCTGTTTTCCATTGACATAGAGCGAATCAATAGCTGCATCTACTGCAAGGAAAGTTCAGTGTCATGCCAGAAAATCTGTCTTGTCAGAATCCATCTTGTACATTTACAAATCTACCATTCATCTGTGGTGCATTGAATCCTGTCATATTGGGTGTGATGCTTCTACTGTACATCTCCAGCCGGTCAAATGCAAGGTCAATCGACATCTCCAGATACCTTGATCTATTCCCCGTCCGTCTCTTCATCCTTTCCTATATCATGCCCCCTTTACTCTTGCTCCCACTTTCTGTAACCCCTTGTGTGCTAGTGGCACTCGAGCTTTGCTTGGGGTGAAAAGCTTAAAAAAAATAAATAAAATTAAAAAATCATATTTAATGAATAAATAAGAAAAGAAGAATCTGTAACGTAATCAATCCAGGCATCTCAACTTCAGTCAATTTTTCACCATGACATGGCTTCTCTCAGTCTTTTCTACAAATATTTCCATGGCAACTGCTCTGAAAAGCATTTTTTTTTTTTTCCTAGTACTTCGAAGACATGAATTTAAGCGTGCTACTTGATTGCCATCTAGGTCCCACCCTTTTACTGTTGAAATAGCTAACAAATGAACTGCCACTTCTACTCCAATAATTTCTTTTCATGCACTTTCCACCCGCAGAACGCTCTTCTGGTTCCTTGCTTCACTGATAACTACAATTTTCAAAAATTAAAATGCAACATCAATTGCCATCTGTTTTCTTGAATTGTGTACATCTTTTGTCCTTTTCTCAATCCTCCCTATTCTCCGTCTTCTCTTTCACTCCATAATCCCCCGGGGTGGGGGGTGGGGGTACTAATGGCATTACCATCTTGTTTGGAGTAAAATGATTTAAAAAAAAAAAAAACATAAAAAAAAAAAAATAAAAAAAAATTATTACTTTTAAGAATCAAAGTATGTGTTTTCTGCTTTCACTCACAGCCTGGGATTGAATTCAGATCTTAATATTGGAATTGACTGAAGCATAAGGAAAAAAAGTTAAGGAAAAAAAAAAAAAATGTGCAAACTCCCTCCTCCTCCTACATCATCATCATCATCATCATCATCCTTCTTCTTCTTCTTATCCTCCTCCTACTACTACTATTATTATTACATCCTCCTACTACTACATCATCTCCCTCCATCATGTGATATTTCCAAACATTAAATTTGATCTTGTGTTTTGGAGAGGTGAATAAAACCTAGCTTACAGTCTTTGTGTTGGGATCAGTATAGCATACAGGCCCCCCCCCCCCCCCCCCCAGTGCCTTCACTTTTGGAAGGCAGGAAAAGGATCAGATTTGTTTCTGGCTATTTCTATCTTGAGGGACCCGCTTACAATTGTACAGAAATGGAGTCCCACTCACAGTATACCGTCTCATTAGTGACACTGGTTGCAGGGGCTGTGCAATTTTTCTCCTTGCCCACACTTTAAACTGCCCATATGTCATATCCCACTATCCATAGTTGAGTTATTCTGAAAAATAAATCTCCTCTGTACATGGGTCAGGAATAGTTTAATTTTTTTTTTTTTTTTTTTTTTTTTTTTTTTGTCCACAGGAATAAATGGTTGGTTCAAGTCTGCTTTAGAGTCAGTCTAATGTAATGTTTATCACATTTTGGCTGTTATTCTGGGTAACCGTCAGAGAATTTCAAACTTGACTCCCTTCTTTTTGTTTAATTAAAAAAAGAAAACAGCTACGATAAACTATTAAACTTTAATCATTAGTTCAATGAAGAAAATCTTTTTGCTCAAAGGATGAATATGCAGTAGTTATTGTAGTCATTTAATTACCTTTTAAGTGTGATTTAGATTTATTCTCTTTATCAGTATCTCTTTTTGGTTTGCCATTTTCATTACAAATTGTATGTCTAAAGAAGACCATACAATAGATCAGCCAAATGTGGTAAGAATGAGTCGATAGTGGCATTAATGACTCTGGAAATTATAGAAGATATCTCATATGTGTAGGTTATCTATATGTCTGTCTTACTCCTTTTTTTTTTTTTTTTTTTTTTTTTTTTAATACTGCTCTGGTCTTGCTGGTTCTGTTTCCACTCTACTACCCTCACCAAAGGATTAAACTTAGAATTACTAGGCCACCAAATTCATGGATAAACACTTTAATATGTGGAACAAACCTAAAGCTAGGACTTGGAACCTTAAACCTAATGTTCTTGTATCTTCAACTGCCGCCAAAGCTTTGCTAACAAATTGTGAGCCTTATGCTCACATCACATGGAAACAATTTTCCCACACAGCTACTAATGTATCAATGTCGAGCCTAGTCAGTACCTAGATGGGTGACTGTTAGTTTCAATCCTTATTAGGAGTGTATATTTGTATATATTTCTGAGATGAGGTATTATATACACTATTTACATAATTCAGAATCTTTGTTGCCATGTTTATCCATACAATGTATGCTTCGGTCTTCTTCAGGTAGTTAGAATGTCAAACTGAACCCTTTATTTCGCTAGCTGGGTAGATTGTTCTAGTTCCACATCCCATGTCTGGATGTCAATTATCTCCTGTTAATTCACCTCTCCAAGTTCTCCATTGCCTTAACCAGGTATTGAACTCACAACTCTTTGGATCCTGTCACTGGATCTAACCAACGCCTCTATCCACTGTGCCATGTGTCCTTAAGGATATCTGTGTATGAATTTCAGGGACTTATTAATTTAATATCTTCAGCAACCATTTTTTTTACCAGTGCTCATATAAGACATAGCATGTGGAACTAGAACGGTCTACCTCAGTGAGCGAAATAAAGGCTTCAGTTCGACATTCCACCCACCTGAATAAGGCCAGAGCATACAACTGCCGAAATGTTGTGATAAATCTGGCAACAAAGATGAAGAGTGTATATTTATTGTGAAAATTACACAATTGTGGTGCAAGGCCAAAGAGGAAGTGAAGTAAAGCTGGTCATCGCTAACTATTCTAGATGTAGTTAATCACTTATGACCCATTCATTCGTTAAAATTTTCTCATTCACCATACGAACTCGCCCATCACCATTCAATCTTACATGTACTGCAATACAATCCTTATTAGGAATGATTATTTATTTCTGGTTTTATACAAAAAATTTGGCACAAGGCTGACGGGAATGTGGGGAAAGGTTGGTCATTGGTATCTATCCTAGTCCTAGTTAATCACAATATGCCCAATCCTCACAAGAAATTGTCCATCACCTCTCAATCCTACATATACCACAATATTCACGATGGGACCTAAAAAACACCCCATGGTAAATTATGTTGTGTGTTCTTTACAAAAATATATAAAAATTTATATACAGTGAAACCTTGGTTCTTGAAAGTCTCGCATGTCAAACAAATCGGGTTTTTGAACAGAAAATTCAAGATGAAAATGCCTCAGTTATCAAACGAAGTTTCGCTTCTCGAACAACATTGCCAAACAAAGTTAACCTAAACGGAATAATTTCTGAGTTGACTGCCATGTTGTATACATTTGTGTGTTGTGGCATGCTTTTCTTTTTCTATTTTATTGTACTGGGACTTTTTCTCTACATTTGATTCTTACTGGCAAAATAGTTTCAGTTTAAGAACATTTTGGGTTACGAACGGTCTTCAGGAACAAATTAAATTTGTGAACTGAGGTTCCACTGTACTAATGAAAATGATGGGGGAGGGAATGGACCCCCAATCCTTATTAGGAATGTATATTTATTATGCATTAGATCACATAATTATGTCACAGGGCCAAAGAGGGAGTAGGGGAAAGGCTGATCTTCACTGACTATGCTAATCCTAGTTAATCACAATCACAACCCATTCATTCAATACAATTTACTCAATCACCACAGGAACTTGTTCATCACCACTCAATCCTACATATACCATGATACCACATATTCACCAGGAACCTACAAAACACCCCATTATATAAAAATTTGTATTGTTCAAAATGTCTCTTTTTTGGGATCTCCTTTTTTTCTTTTCTTTTCTTTTTTCTTTCTTTCTTTTTTCTTTCTTTCTTTTTTCTTTCTTTTCTTTTTTCTTTCTTTTCTTTCTTTTCTTTCTTTTCTTTCTTTTCTTTCTTTTCTTTTTTCTTTTTCTTTTTTCTTTTTCTTTTTCTTTTTTCTTTTTTCTTTTTTCTTTTTTCTTTTTCTTTTTTCTTTTTTCTTTCTTTCTTTTCTCTTTTCTTTTTTCTTTCTTTTCTTTTTTCTTTCTTTTCTCTTTTCTTTCTTTTCTCTTTTCTTTCTTTTCTCTTTTCTTTCTTTTCTCTTTTCTTTCTTTTCTCTTTTCTTTCTTTTCTCTTTTCTTTCTTTTCTCTTTTCTTTCTTTTCTCTTTTCTTTCTTTTCTTTTTCTTTCTTTTCTTTTTCTTTTTTTCTTTTTTCTTTTTTCTTTTTTCTTTCTTTTTATTAATGAAAATATTTTCAAACTAAAGTTGTGACTTTTTTTAACCTTGATATTTTTATTATTTTTTTATTTTTATTTTTTTACATGACCTCCCCACCAACCCTAACCATATTTTATTATTCATTTAAATGAACAGACCAGGTTAAAAAATTTTACTGCAGTTTTAATAGAAAAAATTTGCAATATCATTATATTTAGTATTAAATTTTCCTCCTACTGCTACTAATAAGTTGTTGGTGCAGAAAATGACTAAAACATGGTGGTGGAGGGTTAAAATCAAAAGGTAGTGACAAGACATTTTCAATATTTTTTCTTTTCCTCTCAAAATGAATTTAAATGCAATCTTCACTGAAATGCAACACTTAATAATTTTAATCTACCTCCCACTGCCACAATTTGCTATATCGAGGTAGATGCATATAATCATTACTGTGTTCTTATGCATATTTTACTTACTACTATGCTGATGCAAAACTTCTCAGCATAATGTTTTGCACTGTTAGAGAATTAGAAGAAGTCTTGTTATTTAATGCTTACATAATCTATGTTCTGTGTCCTTCATGACCTGGGTGATCATAGCTCTCCACAACTTCCTGTCTTTATATCTCTAAGGGTTTTTTTTGCGATTTCTCTTAATCCCTGTTTAGCCAACCTTTTCCACAAGTTCATTCGGTAAATCATTTGCTGTTTTCCTCCTGTCCTGCTTGCCTTCAGTATGCCCTGTGAGTATCAAATTCTCCAAGCCTTCTTTCCTCATTTGCTCTAGAAATTTCAAAAGTCTCTTTAGGATTTTAAGTTTAAGTGTCATTTTCGTTTACTTTTCCCCCTAAAGTTCCTGTTACATGTCCTCAGCATCCTCCTGTTGAACCATATTTCTGTTCAAGTCTCTTGTCTAGCATCCACTGCCATATAAGATGGCTGACATTACAATTCAGTCTGGATTCTTTTCTAACAAAACTTTCCTGTTGCTTAATACATTGCTAAGCCTTTTGGGAGGCACCTTTTGCTATTCTCATATGTCCTTGCATTTTGGTGTTGTATTTTTCATTCTCTGTTCAAACACTGCTTAAATATTTAAGTTTTTGCACTTACTTCATTTTGGTGTTTTTAATTCATAGTTTGCATTTTTAGCCATTTCTTTGGCTGACAACCATGTATTCTTCTTTTACAATGATGCTTGTGCAATTGGACAACTCTAATCCACTTTTCTTTTTTTCTTTCTTTTCTCTCTCTTTTTCTTTTCTCTCTCTTTTTCTTTTCTCTCTCTTTTTCTTTTCTCTCTCTTTTTCTTTTCTCTCTCTTTTTCTTTTCTCTCTCTTTTTCTTTTCTCTCTTTTTTTCTCTTCTCTCTCTTTTTCTTTTTCTTTTCTCTTCTCTCTCTTTTTCTTTTCTCTTCTCTCTCTTTTTCTTTTTCTTTTCTCTTCTCTCTCTTTTTCTTTTTCTTTTCTCTTCTCTCTTTTTTTTCTTTTTCTTTTCTCTTTTTTTTTTCTTTTTCTTTTCTCTTTTTTTTTTCTTTTTCTTTTCTCTTTTTTTTTTCTTTTTCTTTTCTCTTTTTTTTTTCTTTTCTCTCTCTTTTTTTTTCTTTTTCTTTTCTCTCTCTTTTTTTTTCTTTTTCTTTTCTCTCTCTTTTTTTCTTCTTTTCTCTCTCTTTTTTTTTCTTCTTTTCTCTCTCTTTTTTTTTCTTCTTTTCTCTCTTTTTTTTTCTTCTTTTCTCTCTTTTTTTTTCTTTTTCTTTTCTCTCTCTTTTTTTTTCTTTTCTCTTTTTTTTTCTTTTCTCTTTTTTTTCTTTTCTCTCTTTTTTTTTTCTTTTCTCTCTTTTTTTTTTCTTTTCTCTCTTTTTTTTCTTTTCTCTCTTTTTTTTTCTTTTTCTTTTCTCTCTCTTTTTCTTCTCTTTTCTCTCTCTTTTTTTTTTCTTTTTCTTTTCTCTCTCTTTTTTTTTTCTTTTTCTTTTCTCTCTCTTTTTTTTTTTTTCTTTTCTCTCTCTTTTTTTTTTTTTTTCTTTTCTCTCTCTTTTTTTTTTTTTTTCTTTTCTCTCTCTTTTTTTTTTTTTTCTTTTCTCTCTCTTTTTTTTTTTTTTCTTTTCTCTCTCTTTTTTTTTTTTTTCTTTTCTCTCTCTTTTTTTTTTTTCTTTTTCTTTTTTAATTTTTTTAGGTTTCAGACAAATTCTGGAGCTAGAAAAAAAAAATGGAAAAATGTCCTACACAAATTTACGGAAACTAACATAGGTTAATGTGTACACATGTCTCTCTTGGTCGACTAAGAAAAAAGTTTTGGATTAGCTAGGATGCATGTTTAATGCAACTGTTAGCAATTCAGAAAGTGAAATCAACAAGCTGAGTTCAAATTCTGGCTTTGTCTGCTCTTTTTTTTTTTTTTCTCTTGTGTTTTAAAGAAGATAGAAGATGGCGATTTACATTGCATTTAAGTTTTTGAAGATTGTACTTATCAGGGTAGCAATAAATCAGGTGAGAGTTCCACAGTGTGAGAAAAACTGTTACAGTAGAAGTGGCGGGTGTGTCTAGCTATTTCAATGGTAAAATGGTCAGTTATGTTTACCTTGACAATAATGCCCTTGGGTGAAAGGCATGAGCTCCCCCACCAAACTCCTGGGTAGATGGGCCACTTTAGCATTAAGTGGCAGCTAGTCAAGGTGGACAGCGCTTCATTCCAAACCGTCAAGAACGGGGAAACCACTCCACTTTCCCCAAGAAGCCATAACAATTTGCAGATAATAACCAAAATGAATCTGATGAGAAATTATTGCATATGTCCTGAAAGGACATGGCATTTAAAAATAAAATGTCATTACTTATGAAAAATTAAAATTCTTACAAGATCAGAATGGCTTTCAAAATCTTGACTTAAACGGAATTAACTGATAGGAAAGTTTGTCTTAAAAGGGAATTTTTGAATACGTTTCCAGAACCTGGAAGTTGTTTCCGAACAATGATACAGTGAACAAATGGAATGTCTGAATAATGCAAGATGAGACATTTTCCTGGATGAAACCATTAATCTTATTCGATGACAATGCCAGTTATCCGTAATTACAGTTTTGATTAATGTTCTTATTGTTGTTAGTATTACATTTCATTTTTTTTGCCCTTTGGTCTCTTTGGATGTCGAACTTAAAACTGAAATCTATTAGTCAACATGGACAGCAGTATAAGCAATAAGAACAACCAATCCCTGTAGCTTGTTTGACTTTTGACTTATCAACCCTTTGTGGATTATTTGAAGCTGAAACACATATTGTAAGAATTCATTTCCCCCAGTGAATATCACATTAACAATATCTTTGTGATAACAATGATTTTTCTAGATACAAATCCTGCTATTTAATCCGTAACTGGGGAGAATAGATATTCATACCCTTTCCCAAGGGTATTTGTGCATAAGCAAATGTAACTAGCTCTGCTTTCTTATTTTGAGTCATGCTCCATAACATTACCCGCACATCTCCTTGCAAGTTGAATAAAAGGCAGTTGGAAATTACTTAAAGGGTTATCCATATCGACTGAAGAAAGTTGATGAGGATAACATTTGAAATTTTGTGATGCAGACAACACAGATAAGGACATTAGTCTGAATGTAAATACCACTTGGACCCAGAAGTTCAAATAGAAACACCAATTTCTCCATTACATTATTATGGCGTTAGGATGGGAAGTTCTATATTTTATCTCTTGACCGGTCACCTTTCGGACTATTGTCTGTATGCAATATGTGTTTAGTTGTTCCAATAATTTAAACTTATCAATAGCCCTTTTAGATCTGATGTTTTTCCAACTGAAACTGCTCATGATTATATATCATAGTTAAATGGTAAAAGGGATGAGAGGTTTGAGCTTAAATTCCCCACCCCAATTTCTGACCCATGTTCTTGACTAATTACATGTAGTAGGACAACCCAAGTCATTGTTAGAAAAAGCAACTGAAACTCCAACTGAATTTTAGGACTTAAGAAATTTTCAATTTAAAAAAAATTGAAAATCTGATGCAAACTAATACTGGCATCACCTTAATTTATCTGAATTTATTTAGATAAAACCATATATAGACTTGTTGGGTTTATACAGATTTTAATAATGGAATTTGTTTATTATTATTATTGCTTAATGTGAGGAAATTCTTGAGTATAATTTGGTATCCTCTGAATATCTGGTGCACCGAGCACTGTAAAAAGGATCAGTCTCGTTGGTAAATTGACTATTTTTATGCCACCATTTCTATTCAAGAAAAAATTTATTTTTTTTAATTTTCCTCACTGACAAAGGCTGTAGAATGGATGAGTCAAAATGGTTTTAACAGCAGCAGATATATTATATTCAATTGTTCCAGCAATATTGAAAGGCTCTATGTTGCAGAAAATGTTAATTTTTAGTTTTTCTTATTAAGTCTGATATGGTGAGATATATATATATATATATATATATATATATATATGTGTAACCCGGATATAAGAGAGATTTTCTCTGGTCCCAAATTAGAGCCTGTGTTAATGTATATATAATAGACCAAACCCGGATATAAGAGACTTCTTCTCCGGTCCCGACAACTCTCTTATATCCGGGTTACACTGTATATACAGTGTAACCCGGATATAAGAGATTTTCTATGGTCCCAAATTAGAGCCATACTTACCTAAACAAAATAGACCAAACCCGGATATAAGTGACTTCTTTTCTGGTCCCTACAACTCTCTTATATCCGGGTTACACTGTGTGTGTATATATATATATATATATATATATATTATAATTTTTTTTTTTTTTTTTTCCCCCCTCTTAAGCATAGCTTAGATGTGGCATGAGGCCGGAAGTATGGAGTACCCAGTGAGGACTGAATTCATTATTCGGATGTAATTCATCTAGCGAGACGAGCTTGCTTACCATTACACTACGTCAACATTCCCAGCCCAATTAAGTCTAATGAAGTTATTTTATTTTTGTGATAAGACCATTAAAAAAAAAAAAAAATTTTTTCAATCTGATAATTCTATAACTCTACTAGATTCTGTCTAGCCTAAGCCTTTGTGGCCAAATCTGTTAAGACTATGATGTCCATAGATATGATACTAAGACAAAAGATGCAACTTAATTTTACCTGCAACTATTTTCTTTCTGATTAATGTTAACTTTTTATGTCATTGTCTATCAAGCTAAGGTATTTATAAAAAGCAATTTTTTTTTATTTTTTTAATCTCTAGAAATCAATGCTGGTCCTCTGTCAGAGATGGTGATAGAAACTTTAACAGAAGTTTGAGAAGGTAAAATATCTAAACGAGTGTTAAATGGGCCAGTAATGATATGCAGAACCCCCAAGTTGTGTTCTCTTGCTTATTTATGGAATTATCAAAGTGTCATGGTTGATTGATATCGCAAAGCTATTTGCTTGAAGTAGAACAGTATAATGCTGATTATGACAGCTTGTTATGAAGCAACATCCTTTGAACGTCGGCCAGCAAGCACACGTAGGCTTTCCAGGTATGACAATAATAAATACTTCATACTTTGGCACTAATCAAATATGGTGCATTTGTTTTTTGTTTTTTCTTGGAGGGCCTTTTGTTTAGTAAAAAAAAAAAAATCTTACTAAAATAAGAACATAGCTGTAATGTCAAGCTATAGCTTATCCATAAGCATTCTATAAAAAAAATAAATTCAAAACTGGATTTTCTTCCTGTAAAACTCCATTTCTTACACATAATGCATTTGGTTTGAGGTAGATGTCTGTGTTTGGGGGGGGGGGGGTGATTATAAAAACGTATTCTAGTGATACTTAGTATATTTACTAATACTAGACGAATATCCTCCATAAAGTATTCACATATATATTGGCACTTTGCCAAGGATCAAAGTATACCTTTCCAGCACTTCTGCTTTTGATGAATGTAATAACTGTGCGTTCTTACATGCATATTATTTTATATTTATATACACCAGGTGTTTATTTATTTCGGTGTACTTCAAGCAATTTTTTTTTTTTCTTCATTGGTGCAAATTTATTTGGTTGATGACATAAATTCTTTTGAGATTTTTTTTTTTTTTTTTTTTTTTTACTTAATTTTTTTACACATTGTTTCTGTTAAGAATTTTCTGAGTTTTTTTGACGTTCATTATCAAATCGTTCTTTTTTTTGTTTGTGATTGGTATTGTTGAGTCTTTGTGCATTAGTGAGAATCATGATTTTTTTTTCTTCATTCTTTTTACTATTTTTATTAGTTTTGCTATATATTTTAGTTTGGTTAATGTTTTTTTTTATATTTAATGACATTTTATTGATGTTTGGTTTATTTTGTTTTTTTGATTTTTATATTATTATGGTTAAGTTTTCCAGTATTTGTAGTTTTTGTTTTTACAGTTTATTTTATATATTTTTGTCAGATTTTTCTTTATTTTTGTCGGCTGCTAATGCGTTAATTTCTGCACAACCAGAAGTGGGAGAGGAAGATCTGAAAGAGACAGAAGGAATTGGATACAACAAAAGACGCTGACAAGCTTGTCCACCCCCCCACCCCCCCATTTAAAAAAAAATCTGTTTACAGCTTTGATCTTTTAAAGTGGTTGAAAAATTATTTTTTATTGTTTGTATTTTTAGTTTTGTAGTATGACGCCTTCCTTGTATGGTTAAAATTACGAGAATATAATTTTTTTAAATTCCAACCCTTGGAAATCCTTTTTCTTATAAATAAACATGCGTACGTATTTCACGTAGGGCGTGTTTACATGACTATCTGCTCCATTTAATGGTGGCACATACTTAGTGACTTGAAAATGAAATGGTAATAATACCTTTTTTCAGTTTTCATCTTGATGAGTGGTGTAACGCAATCCTTCCCCTCAAATACTATTTATTAAACTTTAAAGTATTTAAAACTAATTTTGTCTTCTCTTGCCATTTTTAAATTTTTTTTTTTTTTTTTTTAACGGATTATTAAATCTAATTTTTTTGTTGGTCTGTTGAAACTAGTATTTTTACAGTTTCAGGTTTAAGCTTGTCACTTTCATGTGCCGAGATGTGTGAATGACCATGTGAGTGAGGCAGAAAAGAGATAAGTTTATTAAATCAATCTGTACACGTGTGTACATTGTCATAAGTAATCTTTGTTTTTTCTTTTAATAGTTGCCTGACCAGTTTCAAACACTAGTAATAAATGGGTATATCGCACGAGAGCACCTGTCCTAAAGCAGCGGTGCAAAGGCAAATGCCCATTGTTCTTTCCTGAATGTGTTCGTTGTCTTTTGTCAAAGTTGGTTTCAGACCGCCCACCCTCTTGAAGAGAGGCGTAAACGATAAGTGTGTGTGTATGCTATAAATACGACGCAAAATAACCATACAGAAAAGACGTCATTTCAGGCCAAAAAATTCTCTTTCTGAAATCGTGCGGTGGGTAATAAATCAATCAATAAAAAAATTACTTTTTTATGAAGAAAGTCAAACACATCCTCTCTTAAAAATGCTGATTAATCCGGTGAATAAGAAAAAAAAAATTCCATCGTTTCGTTTAACCATAAATCTTAAAAATAAATAAATAAAATCTTGATCAGTTTTTCAAAAAAGAAAAAAATTCATACGGGTATGATTTTTTTTTTTTTTTTTTTTTTTTTTTTTTCCTCTCTCTCTTTACAACGCGTCATTGTGTGTCAAAAATGGCTAGACCGATCGAGACTTGCCCAATCGGGTAACTTTTTAATTTCTGACAAATAATTACACTACCCACCTCCTCACCGTGACGGAAAACAGTTCCTGACATCCTTTTTTAGTTTTGTTTTGTATATATTTTCCCAAAACTGTATGTCTCCATGTATTAGTCTTGTATATCACCAGACCTCCCTGCCCCGCCTTCGTGCCGGGCCAAAGCGACTGGAAGCCATGGTAGAACCAAACTTAATAACATAGGATCATGACTGGACGTGTCGGGGTGGGGAACGCGTTCTATTTTTGCTTTATCTAGATAGCTTTTCTCCCCCCCCCCACTTTTTTTTTTTTTTTTTTTTTTTTAGTATCGGCATTAATAAAAAAAAAAAAAAAAATAACTATCTGAATAAGTCTGGACGTATGAGCGGTGTAGTGGATAGCAGCTTGGAACGAGGAATTGTCGAGCCGCGTTCCCGTCGAGTTTCATTATACAGTGTAACCCGGATATAAGAGAAACCCGGATATAAGAGATTTGCTCTGGTCCCAAATTAGAGCTTACTTTCGCGCAAATACCCATGGGAAAGGTGTATTGTATATTTACAATGTTCACTCTGTACAATGCCCGAGAGCCACTCGAGGTAGTGTTACAGAGTAAGAGGAACAATTTATGAGGATATGTGGGGAATATAACAACCCTAGACTTGAACAGTTTAAGGTTGTAGTGATCGTGGAAGCATTTTCTTGGGAGCTGTTAGTTCCAAAAGTCAGCGGTTCGTGATTGGGCTCTTCAGCTTTGAGTGGTAATTCTTCTAAGAGAAGAACTGAATTCCAAAACTAAGCACATACTGACTTTCTCAAAGAGACGTGGAGTTAATAGCCCTATGATCCTGCTTGCGGTCCGCCTTGGTTGATAGTGTCTACAAGAAACGGTCAATTAAAAACGTTTACATGTAATATTGATGGCTTGGCTTAACATTCTGCTACGTACAAAATTCAGTTTTCTTTCGAATTTTTTAACGCCGTGTCCTTCTAGGATATAGGCGATCACGACTCTCCATTTTTCTTCTCTGTGGATTGCTATTAGGATACTTAGGAAAGATAAGCGTTGCCTTCGCCTGTTGTTGTGTGTGTTTTGTAATTCAGAGTTGTCCTTCTCTTATATTGGTTGCCAGCCAAGGCTAGAAATCCCGGTCTCCTGTGTGATTTGTGGTGAGTATAAAATAACTCTCTTTAGTTTACTACACACCATTCAAATTCGGGCGAGCTGAGGAAAAAGACGGAAAAAATTCGCAAGCCTATGTGAAATTTTATTTGGCGCAATGAAAACCTTTTCACAGAGATTAGCCGTTGAGCCTAGAAAAAAAAAAACTAAGAAAATAGCGAGCCTATGCGAAATCCTTTAAAATAAAGAAAAAAATTAAGTCAACAATAGAAGAATAAAGTTTTTTCGTTTTTGTTCACGCGTCCCGTGTTCAGATTTTCGCCAGTGTCAAATTACTCGCTAATTATATTATCGGCTAACCAAGCATTTGGCACTTTAACCATTATTTCAACAATCCAAAAATGTTAAATATTTCAAAGGATCTCTCTCCATTTACTTTTGAATGTATGCAGCCGTATATCCCTTCTGTGAAGAACAATCTCTCTTACCTTTGTTTTAAGATTGTGTCAGAGCTTTTAATTTGTTGTATGAACATTTCCTCTTCATGACAATTCGTTAAAACTACGAACTTTCAAAATTTCTGAATTACAATGGAACCTCGGCTCACGAATCTAATTCGTTCCGAAATGCTCATAAACCGAAACTATTTTTCCAATAGGAATCAATGTAGAGAAAAAAAAAAAAAGGCACAGTACAATAAAATTTGGGTGGGGGGAGCACAACACAACACACGAATGTATACAACACTGTGGTCGACTCAGAAATTATTGCGTTCGGGTTAACTCGGTTCGGCAATGTTGTTTGAGAACCGAAAATTTGTTCGATAACCGAGGCATTTTCATCTCGAATTTTCTATTCGAAAACCGGTTTGTTCGACATGTGAGACGTTCGAGAACCGAGGTTGCACTGCATTTTCCTGAAGCGAGCTACTGACAAAACTTCAAGCATGGAAATTCGTAAATAACTTCCTCAGCTTTTGTTAAAATTACTCGTGTTTTTCCTAGTCATTATCCTCCATCAATAACATTCTTGGCGTGGGTAAATCAATTGTTCATTTTAACCCCGAAGTCCCGCACTACTATAGATTTATTTAACCTATACCTCGGGCGGTCGGAAGAGATAGATTCATGAAAGAGTGAACGCCAGACTAGGTCGGAACTTTAACTCGGATCACCAGTCTCCTCCTCAAATAATTTGATCCTGGGCTACAACCTGCACAGCCGTTTCTAAATCCGATACAGCTTCCCGCCTTTTAATATACCTTGTGTCATACTGAAGTAAAACGTAGAAAATTCAAAATTTTTACTTTGCCCAACAAATATCGGACGTAGAGGAAAGCTCTTGTTTGTCCTATAATCATTATAGATAGCAAAAAAGATTGTTAGAATTTATTGAAACTTTCTCTGATTTACTGTTAAACCATGTTCTTTGCAGCCGACGGGAGTAAAGGAATCCTACTTTATTCTGTGTCGCGTCCCCCAAGTGAAATTTGTATTTACCCCCCCCCCCCCTCACACGAGGTCAGGTTGTGACACGAGGTCAGGTTGTGACACAAGGTCAGTTTAATGTGGGGAACCCGAGCGCGTACACCCGGGCTAGGAACAAAAATTCGAGCCCCCGTAACCGTTGGTTGCGCTGGCTTCGGTGCGTGCATCTCCCTCTCTCTCTCTCTCTCATGCAGCTGTTCCCCAGGGCCGACACCTCTCAGTATAATTTTCCTCAGTTGCACTATGCCCAAAGACAGATGCGCAACTGAGAGATGATAGTGTGTTACAAACTACTTTATAGTAATTTACACCCAAGTAAAATACGAAGGGATGATAATAGCAACAGAAATTTATTTACTTTATTTATTAAAACTTTGTATTTGCCAGCCTGATGCAAACAAGTAATAAAAAGGTTATTTACATTAGTATTTAGTCCTCCAGAAAAGAAACCCTCTTTTTGTTAACACTCCTTTTTATTTTAGCTACTATTCGGTGGTTAAATCTGACACGTTTCCTGCTTTAACATGTAACATTTATTTCTTGAACTTTTATTTTTGTGTGCGTGTGTGGCGAAAGAAAGTCATGCAAGGAATTTGTTTCTGCCCTAGTCCCCACCCCCGTTCTACTGCATTTTTGTGCCGCTTATCTAAGTTTCTATTGTCCAGGAAATAAACAAAGTTCCTTCTTTTTCAAATTCTGTAAGTAGCGAGCATAGCCGAGAGTGTCTTATTTGCTATTGGCGCGGGGTTTGGGCCTTGGTACTCTGGTTAAAAAAAGATAAATATGGTAATCTTTTCAAAATATTAATTGTTGGAGGCAGGTAAGCCTCCATTCGAAAGATTGACGCATCACAATCTGATTCTTCATCTTCAAATTTGGATTTGCCTGACCCTGCTAAGATTGATTAATGTCTACAACGACCTTGTGTTCGTTGGTATTTTTTTTTTTTTTTAACCTTCAAAAAGGAACGAACACTTGGCGAACGTTGTTCGAGAAGGTTTCATTAGTTTGAATAAAAACTTGTATCCTTCTTGTGAAACAGATCGTAACTCGCGGTATGTTGACACACACACACCTTTATAAAAACGTTATCCCCTACCAAATCTAAGTTCTTATGCCAAACACAAAGACTTAGTAGGAATAGCAAGTCATAATAGGCACAAAATTACAAAATAAAACTCAACCACTGGGTAAATATTTAAAGGAAAAACATTAATTACACAATTACAAATACAAGGTTTGCACAAAAATGTCTTTTTGTGCGCCTATTAAGGCATAACAAATTTCTGTTAAAAAAAGATTACCATCGAAAAACGGAAAAAAAATACAGTTTGGGAAAAGACAAGTATTTTGAAAGACAAAAAGAAAAAAAAAATCAAGAAAGCAGAAAAAAAAGCTATGATGCAACCACCTTTCAAAAAAACAAAAAAACCCTTACTTTTACTTGCCCCATAAGCGTCTCTGGGATATAGTAATTTTTGAAAAGTACCTTTTTAAGTTCACATTGTTAGTGCTGGGGATAATTTCTTTAAATTTTTTGTTTTCGTTCTTTGCACAGGAGAATTTATTCACTTGAACATCAGAAATCATTAGTCTCTCTGCAGCTGACTGGTAACTGTTGCTTTCTTGATGCTCTCCTCTTGATGACAGATGTCTTCTTCTGATGTTGATTTACCTTGTCCCCTTGCTGTCAAAAAGTCTTCTTTCATCGACTGAACTGATCTCTATGTATTCCGTGAAATAGGCTCACAAGCCTCGCATTGTGGCTTTGGAAGTCTATTTTAGGCTTGAGACCACGTCTCTCATTGGTCAGTATATACGAAAAAATAATTTTCCATAAACTGGAAAGTAACAATTTTTCTTACACAAATCATCTGGCCTTCATAAAAATACACTTCTCTCAAGAACGTGTACTAAAGCAACAAAAAAACATTTTATTTAAGGCTAACATTTTAAAAGCAGTGTAAAAATAACTTCTAACCTCTCCTTTGTTGTACCAGGCAGTCTCTCTGATGGGTTCCTTGGTGATTAACACTTTTTGTAGAAAGGGTAGAGGACTGACGTTTCAGCCTTTTTTTTTTTTTTTTTTTTTTTTCCTGGGTATCTATTGAGGTCGGAGAGTGCGTGTGACATTGTCTTTGGCTTTAGTACTGGGTCTTTGATCTTTTGTTTGGCTTATCTTAGTATCTGGTTTCAGAAACGAATTTAGCTAGTTGACTTAAGAATGTCGGTGTTAATGAGGTATTACGGAGATGTTAAATTTCAGGATATTTAAGAAATATTTTAATTTTATTTAAACTTTTGCCTACTATGGACGTGGAGGAGGAAACGTTTCCAGAAGACAAAACGAGGACATATTTATTTTTTATGCGTATTTTCTTCATGAAGGTTAAAGTTTGTTTTTCTTTTTTTTTTATTTTTTTTTTTTTATTTTTTTTTCTTTTTTTTTTTTTTTTTCATTTTTCATTTTTCTTTACGGGGAAAGTTGAAATCTGGCATTTCGGGCGAGTGACTTTTTCAAAGGAGGGTTCGGAATAAGAGGTTATTCCAAAAATAATTTAAGGGTAATAAATTGGTGATTGGAATATCGAAAATCTTGGATTTTTAAAAAATTTAACATACCAATCTGTTTAAGAGAAAAAACTAATTTTTGTCTGAATTTCTGGGATGAGGAGTTAGCATTATTTACACATTTATATTCGGACTATTGTCCTCAATTTTGTTATCACAACGTTTCAGCCGTTGTGTTCTCCGACTTTCCCTCAGGTGTATATCGATCTGGTTAACCGCCAGGGCATTCTGAACTGAACCCGTTATTTAATCTACTGTTTCCGAATGGGACAATGGCTTAGTGGGTAAAAGCGTCGCTTTGTGAATTTGCTGACATAGTGGTTATGAGTTCAATCCCTAGATCGGGCAGAGTGTACACTCAGTGGACATGGCCGTTGTGTTCTTTCCTCAGGTGTATATCAATCTGGTTAAAGTAAAAAATAAACTAGACTATATCCCTAGACAGTCTACTCTCGGAGGGTTCAGTTCAGAATTCTTTGTAGATTACTCGGATCAATATACACCTGAGGAAGGCCGGAAGGCACAGCGACCGAAACGTTTTGATAACAGAGGACAATAGTTTGAATATAAACCGTGTAATTAATGAGAAAAACTCAGTTTATTCACGTTTAAGTGCAAACAATGAGTAAATTCTATTCAAAATATTTTGGAGGGGCTTTTGTCCTGTTTTTCAGCGATTTCTATTTTATAGTAGCGAAACAAGAGTACTCCGCTATTTTAAAGTTCTCTCGGAAACGTGTAGATGTGGCACAAGGCTGCAAGTATGGAGCACCCAGTGAGGATTGAACTCTACTGGGTTGTAATTCCTTACGAATCTTTCTGATTTGCCTGTATCCCTGCAAATAGATTAGCAACAAGGTCTCATCGATTTACAGTTGGATTGGCTAGATGTAACCGGAAGTGGAAGTTCTATACTAACAGTTTGTTTTCTCGCTTGTGGAACACTCTTCCGGCTACATGCCTTTGTATTTAAATTTTTGAAGATCAGTGTCAACCGTTATCTACTGTTCTCCTGATTACTCTTCTATTGTTCTCGCTCCTTAATGTTTGTTTTATAATTCTGTCACATTTGGTGGCGTTACTGTCTTGTATAGGGTGAATTCGATTATAAAGGTCCTAAAGAAATGTGCACTTGAACTGGCTCCTGTTCTCTCCAAACCTTAGAATAAGTGCCTCGCTACTTGTTAGAAATCCTCCTCTATAGTTCATATCTTTAAGAACTCCCGGAAAACTACCGTCCCTTCGAATTATCGCCCTATTCGTCTCTTACCTCTTTTTGGCTCTAATCAATGCCGAATTGTTAAGCATCTAAGTATTTCTGGTGTTAAAACCTATTTTTACACTTTTTTTACCTCTGTTTCGGGGTTAACTATTTGCCCATAGCTGGGACCCTAACAGGTGCTACCACCCCGGGTCAGGGTGGACCTGGGAACACCAGCAATTAAGAGGTGGTTTCACGCTCCTCAAAACCTGAGAAGAGGCCTTGCTGCTGGACGTAGTTTATCGTCTTACCCTGGACGCGGATGTAGTTTATCATCATACACACGACGGTCCTATTAGCGGTTAATTGGGTCAAGGAATGACTTGTTATTTTTAACGCCTCCGAAACAAAACTGCTTTCTTTTAATCACCACAGATAACTATTTGTCTATTATCAGTATGGTTGATGCTAAACTACAGGAGAGCAACACTTTGCGCCTTCTTGGGCTTCGTTTTTCACTGACGTGGAGTGAATATATTGAATCACTGCTAGGAAAGTTGATTCACTGTGCCGTGTCAGATAATTTTTCTCGTCAGAATCCATTTTGTACATTTATAAATCTACCATTCGTCAGTGCAATGAATATTGCTGCCATATCTGGTCTTGTATTCTTACTATATATCTCGATATTCTTGTAAAATTTCTAAGAAGGGTCTGTAATGTAACCGATCCTTACCTGGCATGTCGACTTCAGTCAACAGGGTTTAGCATGTTGGCTTTCTTAAGCACAACGGTTACGGTTTCTCTGGACGAATATTTGGCCTAATCTAATCGTTCCTAACAAATCGTGTAATGAAGGTCGTATTGAATAGACACGCTTGTAGTCCTTCATATTAACGCTGGGATTTACCAGGGCTTTATTCTCGAATTTAATCCGTTTCTGATCTTCATCAACGACGTTCCCAATGCTCTTAGTTCCCAACTAGGTATCCATTCAGACGACATTATTTGCTCCTGCTTTACTAGCAAGTCCGACAGATCCGACAAAGTAAAACGTACAATAGCTCTTGAAAAGGACCTCAAATCAGTGGTTACCGCTAAGAATGTTGTTTCACTGTGTCATGCCAGACAATTTTTCTCGTCAGAATCCATCCTGTACATTTATAAATCTGCCATTCGTTCGTTCATTGAATATTGCTGCCATATCTGATCTGGTGCTCTTACTATATTCTTGACAAAGTTCAAAGAAGGATCTGTCATGTAATTGGTCCTGACCTGGCATCTCGACTTCAGTCTTTCACCGACGTGACGTAACTTCCTCCTGTCTTATTTTCATGGAGATTGTTCTGATGAGCTTTCCCCCGTATTGTCTCGACTGTATGAATTTAAGCGTGCTACTAGATTGGCAACTAGGTATCTCACTATTGAACTAGCTAGATGTAACCGCCTGTTTTATTCAAATAATTTCTTTTCTCGCCCATGGATATCACTTCCGATGTCTTGCTTCCCTGCCACCTACAATTCTCAAAAATTTAAATGTAATGTCAATCACCATCTTCTGTCTTGCTAAAAACCTGTTCCCTTATTGTCCTTTTCATCACTTCTCACTAAAGTCGTCTCATTCTCTTTCATTCCAAGTAACCCTTTGCGTCTCAATGACATTATCTCATTTCTAAGGGTGAAATGATTAAAAAAAAATGATCTAACGAGACAAGCTGACTAACCATTACACTGTCAAAGTGCCCATAGTGATTTCTCAAGTATAATTTAGATGTGGCACAAGGCTACAAGTGTGGCGCCACAAGCAATAATAGAAACGTAAAATATGCATACTAAAGATGAGTAAACAAAGTCTTTCAACATATTTGTTCAATTTTGGTTTGTTTCTGCTAAGCTGTTCAAAATTGTTGGATAAACTTCGTCTAACGGCTTGTGTCATTGCTTATAAAATCCTTATTTTTTTGTTGATGTACTCTGCTTCAAATTACTTTCTAATTCACTCTACATCAAAACTTGTCAGCCGGCTGTCAGTGCTACGGTAGAAAAATGCTCTCTGTGCATGGACTCTGATCATCGCAGCAGGCTTACAATACCCCCAACAAATAAAACTTAGAGCCAATCAGAGACGTTAAAACAAAAACATGAAAAAAAAAATGCTGAGTCATTTATACACACTGACTGCTTAAAAGGGCCCGTTCGGCAGCCCTCAATGTAGTTAACAGAGGTTTCTTCTGTCAACCGACCTGACAACGTAAGGCAAGTACACCACCATCTCATCTTAGTGATCAGACCTCCTCGCCCATATGCGTCGCCTCCCTCATCTACAAGAAACCTACCTTTGATCAAATGTATACATTGATATTACAGATCATTTTAATTTAACATATCTTGTCTCCTCTTCTTTCCGCTTCATCGGCAACGTTGTTTGAGAGAGCGCGCATGAACCGGGATATGGTTAACAGCTGATCAAAAACAAGCTCTACTGCATTGTGCAAATGGCAGCCTATCAGCGTTCAGTTACGTGTTTGATATCCTCTTTTTTTGATTTTGACGTTTCTTTTTAACATTTGGCAGTCTATACTTTATTTTGAAAAGGTTGCTTGTCCGAATAAAGTGCAGAGCAGCATGACTTGACTCAATAACTGGTTGGCAACACTGATAGCTTACTCGTGGTAAGCTGATAGGCTTATTGTAATCTGCTACCACCACAAAAACAGCCCGTGAATTTATTCTTTCGAGTTCTATTACTAAACAGTTGTAGTTGATTTTTAGGGTCCGCCACATTGGCTCGGATAGCCGTCTTGTATCAAATCCTTTTACCGAAATGCGTAATGGTGCCTTAGTATGGAAGAACGGTTATCAACGTTCTCCTCACCCCCAGACCATTTCTATAATGAAGTTAATCCTCACTGGGTGTTATTGTCTTGTACTAGAATGAACGAAACTGGCCTCTAATGTCAATTAGATGGAGTCGGCTTCTTATTGTTCCTTTTTGAAGATTCAGGGTAACGTTTCAATTATTATTTTTAAAATAAGTCGGTTTCTATATAAATATATATGATGAAAATGTGGAAAAGACAAAGCAAAATCCGAATATGTGAGTTTACTGTTTTTATTTTGTTTTTGTTTTTGTTATTCTGTCGACGTCAGACGTTTCGGTCAAATAGACCTTCTTCGGGACATGGTTAATGGAGACATATTTATACTAGATTTAAGTTGATGGAGAGACGATATATACAGGACTGGTCAGAAACAGAAAAACTGAAATTCTAAAGTCAAGTATTCTTTCTTAGAGTCGGATATGTTGGCGTCGCGTGGGCGGCAACTACGAAGACCTGCGCACAGGGAAAAGATTGTGTCCTAAGTGGAAGGTGAGGGGGATAAATATATATATTATATGGCGTGCACATAATGTCGCTGTTATTGGCACATAAAGTTACATCGACGTGTCGAAGTCATGCGTTCGCTTTCGTCCAAATACTCTCTGAGACGGTATGGGTCGATCTTTCTTAAGCTCTGGTTTAAATAGCAGAACATATTGGACTATCTAGCCTTGTCGGTTGGGTTTGTGGTTGGCAATTCCATTTGGTAAAAACGTACTTGTTATGGAAACCGTAGCAGTAACTCTGAACGTGGTGAGGCTGTGGCACGATGCTAGACAGGGGCGTTTAAGTAACTCCCTATATCATGTGCGATGGACTTTCCCGTCCAACTAAAGAATTTACAAGATTGAGTCCATCCCTACATAAAATAGAGAGTTACTTTTTCAATCACCCTGTATATAACATTAACCTTAGGAAATGGAACCGCTTACTAAACCATCAACCTTTCTTTACTACTGTATATATTTGCGACAATCACGAAAGCAAATTTTGACAGTAGGGGTCCGTACACCCACTCAACTGGATGTCTAAACTTAGGGTATAATCTAGAAATACTTCAGTTATCAGGGCGTGCCCACGACCCAACGTTTTATAACGCAATAAGTCCGCGCACCAAGTTTCCTTTTAGCTCCCGAGGGATTGTTGCCATTTAGTGTGTGTGTATAATGTAATGTATATATGTGTGTATGCGTGTGTAAATGGATTTTTTAAATTTATTAATCGATATCGATCCCTTCAGACATTTTTAGTGGATATCCATATGAGCAGACCCTCCGTTTATTTTAAACAATATTTTTTTTCATCAAACAGTCTGAATATTCGAGAAATCTTATTAAAATTAATCTGGGGACGGATATTTTTCTTTAATAAGAATATTCAGTCCGGTAGGCGACAATAAATATACTGTTTAAAATAAACGGAGCGTCTACTCAAATATGTGTATCCACTAAAAATAACGATTAACTACGCGCGCACACACACACACAGCGCGAACAACAATTAACCTAGAACGTGATTTATAAAAATGAATAAAACAATAATTTAATCAAACAAAAATGTGCTATAAAATTATATATATATATATATATATATATATATATATATATATATATAATATATATATATATATATTAGTTTTTGTGGATTTTTTTTTTTTTTTTTTTTTGTGCGTAACCGACTACTGGAAATAATGTAAATGTACTGTTTTATCTTTTATTTTTGTATTAATTTTGCTTTTATGATTTTTATTCCATAAAAGATATCAAACGATCTTGCTTGTTAACCAATTATTGATTACTTACAATATGTGGTTTCCAATGACAGCAGAAATAAGCATACAACTTTTTCTTTTTTTCTTTCTTTCTTCTTAATACTAGCTACACTTGCATTGTTTAGCATCTTATTACTTACAATCATGTTTTCACTGAACTAGAGCCTAATGAATGATTCAAGATATAACGGGCCTCGGTCTGTGAAGGCAGACAAATGAATATAGTCAATAATTTATTATTACTGCCTGGGTAGGTAATGTGCTTTTTGGTGTAGAGTTCGTGTCTCATCTAATGTGAATTGAATTTTAAATACAGTACTGATTATGCAAAAGATATTTGGTGGTGTTGACTTTTTTTTCTTCTTTTTTTTTGGTGTGTGTGGGAGGGGGGGTGCTCTCTAAGCAAGACCGGCTCATGATAGCTTGATTTTTTTATTTATACATTTCTTTCGGGAAATGTAACGTGGAACAATTGAAAACTTTCTTTCTAAACGCTGAAGATGAAAAAAAACTTTCTGGAAAACAAAAATTCCTTCCTGATAATTCAGTAACTGAATGTTCAAAAGTTGTTTTTTTTTCTTTTCTTTTCTTTTTAGACAAAACTTTGAGCTGATTTCAAGTTTATACTGCTGTAATCATTTGTTTTCATTTCGAAAGTTTCCTCTTTTCTATTTTTTTTTTTTTTTTTTTTTTTTTTTGTACATTTTTTTCTTTAAATTCTCTTGAGTCAGCAGAATAGTAAAAAAAAAAAAAAAAAGGAACGAACACATACGCACGCGGATAGCTCAAGATTTTTTTTTTCCTTTTCATTATTTATATTCCTAACCTTTTTCCGAGAATAAAGAATATTTTGAAATTCTTTAATGCTGCGGTCTTTACCCTATTTTTTTCTTTTTCAATTACGGTAAGAGACCGGCTGTAATGGGATTTCCAAGTAGAATTATATTCTCTAAGGACAAATAAATAGGATTCTTTTTCACGTCTCTTCTTCTGAAGTGTATTTATTTATTTATTACAGATTTGAGTTTAATTAATCAAAAAGTGGAGATCACTTTACTTTAGTTTAAAATAATTATTTTTATAGAAATTAGTCTATTATTGTCGTCGCCCTCCCCTAAAGTATATAGTACATCTGTGAATATATAGTTAATCTTTATTTTAATACATTTTATTTAAATCAAGGGTTAATTTGAGAGATCTCAATGTGGTGGTATTGAATCAATAACTTCCGTCTTTTTCTTGACGGATTTGATCACAAGCAGGAGGAAGGGGTGAGTGAAAATGAACCTTTTTATATTCTATCTTTGAAAAAGCGGAATGAAAAACATTTGGAAATTCGATTTAATGTAATATTTTCTCGCCATATATTGCACACAAACGCTTGCAGTAAATAAAACGTTTCCTCGTTCTCGTCCCAAGCTGGCACACATATTGTGCGTTTAATATAATAACATTTAACAACCGGCGTTCTATTGCAGAAAAAAAAAACAACTCTTTCTTGGTCTCATTTCTTTCTCTGCCCACATTTTTTTTCTATCTTTTGTCACAGTTTTCACTCTTTTGCTTCTTTTTCAAATCGAGCGCACGTCTTCCAACAGGAATCTGATTTCCAATTGTTCTTTTTCGCTGTGGCTATTATCTGTCAGTGTGAATTATGTCTGATAAAACTCTGTGATTGTGGCGTCTCTCTTCTTGCAATTCCTTGCTCCTCTTCCTTTCCCCACTCATCATCTCCAATCACAAGCCCGAAGACTCTTCCTCTCTAAAGTGTACCAGAGTTCTCCTTCACTCCTTTCCCAGTGTCCCTCACCTTATATCACAATTCCCTCGAGGGTGGAGATGATATTAAAAAAAAAGAAAAGAAAAAAAACACGGTTGCAATCAGATGTACTGAAAGCAGAAAGAACCCCTCGCTTTGTACTTCTCAATTATACAGTGTCTTCATAATGAGTCTACCATGAGGGTATCTTTCCCCCGCCAATCTCGCATTGCGAGAGTGCTTTTAAGAACGTTCAAATGAAATTATAAATTTATCAGAAAATATAGGGAACTACTCCAATATCCGTTCCACTATGGTTGAAACTGGAAAAAAAAAAAACATTTGTCCTCTTGGCCTCAATCAATGACAAATGCGACTGAGCAAAGTTGTCTAAAATCAAAAATGCCATTAATTATCAAAATAATTTTTTTTTTCTTTGAAACATCAGTTTTCACATGCAGAAAAAATTTAAAGATCTCATTCCAGAAAATAAGTACAAGCCAAAAATAAATACGAAAACAAATTTTATAGTAATAAAAACATTCATTTTATGAGGGGATTAGATTAAAAAAAGAATTAAGAAGCTTTCAAACTTATCAAATAGAACTCTCGCCGCTATTAACATCTGATTTTTAGCACCCTCCTTGCTTCTTTTTCTTTGTTACGCCCTACTTGTCCTGAAAAAGAATACACAGGGAAAATATAATTTTGAAAGTGCCTGAGGACAGAAAACCGACAATATGATGTAACTGAATATCTCCTAAAAGTAAAACGTACTGTAGACAAAAAGTTTAAATAATTCGATTTAAAAAAAAAAATACTTAATAACCACTTCTGTCAGCCTTTTTGACTAAGGTATTAGTAGTGCTTACTAAAACTACTAAGAGAATTTATTTAGGGAAAATCAAATGCCACTTATTGTAATTTGGTATTGAACGTTACTTTCTCTTCCAATCACCAGTTTTTTTTTTGCTTCGCCGGAAAAAAGAAAAAAAAACTTGATCGGTAGGTGGGGGGGGTTAATTACTGAATGAAAAGATTAACAAAAAAAGTTTACCGACAATTTGACGATACTGGAGACACTGGAGTGTCTGACGGTCGGGTTACGGCAAACTAACAAACTGAAAATTGGATGGAAGGAAATAGTCAATCGACTGCAGGTCATTGATGCCGACGAGACCGGAAAATCTGTGGAAGTGTCCTCAGCTAGGCTTCGTTAGATTATGGGAAAACAAAAGTTAGAGAAGATAGTTTTTTTTTAAAAATTTTTTTTTATTATTTTATTTAAAAGTGGTAATAATTAATAAATAAAAAACTAATAACGTTCTGATTAATTATTTTTGTCAAAATTTCGTTAATGTAAAAATTTAAACTAGTTTATTTCGTTACTTATTTGGATATTTTAATTTAAAATATTACTTATTTTTTCCTTTTTTTTTTTTTTTTTTTTTTTTAAAAATATTTTTAATGATTTTTTTTCCCTACCCAAAAGCTGACAATTTTCTGATAACGACTGTTAACAAACTGAAAAGTGAAGAAATAATAATAAGCCCGGAGGAATTTATATCATTCGCGTGGATCAGGATAAACTTAATATCCGCATCGGTTAACATGACATACAGTTAGTTTAACATTTTCAGAAATAGCTGAACTCGATCCCTTAAAAAAAAATATTTTAAAATATTAAATATGTATGTTTTAACATGTTATCTAAGCTTTAAAAAATCCTTTAAGTTAACCAGGGAGACCATTCTCGATTGAAATGAACTCGAACGAAAAATTGGCCCCGAATGGCAAAACAGATGTTTTACCTTACTTTCTTCTGAAATACTGGTTTCATTTTGCTTGTAAATAATTTTGTGCCAAGTGAATATATTGGAAACTTTTTATGGATGCGTACTCTGCACATGAAAATGTTCATTGCTTATTGACTTACTGAAAAATGTCAATTTCTTTTTCATTGATTTATTTTATTTACTAGCCGAATTACCTGCGCCTTGCTGCGTGTCACACATTCCATTTTTGTAAGAAAATGGTGGTCAATTTTAAATCATTGTTATATAATTTATGAAGAAAAATTATGCATTTCAATATTACTCGATTATCTTGCCGATGTGACCTCCATCTTCTGGCTTTCTCCTTCTATATTTTGCATAGAAGTCATTCCCTTGTTCAAATTTAAACTTAATTTAAATCAAAGAAAAAAATATTTCAAAACGGCCTGATCTGACCCATTTGATATGTATTTGATGCAATACTTGATTGAAGGGCAGATTTCAACATTGATATGACAGTTGAATTGTCGCAAAAAATGTGTTGTATGACACTATCCATTTAGTGATTTCTTGCTCGATTTGAGGTCCATATTTTCTCATTTTGACCTTGCCGATGTAACCTCCATCTTCTGGCTTTCTCCTTCTATATTTTGGATAGGAGTCCTCTTATTTAAATTTAATTTAAATCAAAGGGGGAAAAATTCAGTGGCGGGGTTTGTGCCCACCGGGGAACCCCTTTGATCAAAATGAAATATACTTGTCCAAGTACCCTGTGTAATGTAGTTTCAGAATATATATGGTTACTGGGGTGTGGTCTACCTCCAAAACCCTAGGAGCTCGATAACAGACAGTGGCTACAACTTATATATTTTCTGAACTGCAGCTTTGATTTAGTAATTTGTTCTTAGAGTCCAACCTCAAGTTCTTTCCTTCTTCACCTTTCCGCGCATGCATGGTATGAAAATACAGTCTGTTTTTCTTTGAAGGCACCAGGTCTTGTCAGAAGGTTGCAAGTTGTGGTTTTTAAAACCGATATGATGTATCGTTGACAAACAGTTTTGATTTATTCCAGAGCCACTCTTACACTCATCTCCCCACCCGTTATAGTTTAGAATAGCCTGGGTGCTTAGTGTATCGAGCGTCTATGTAAATGGATTGAAAACTCTTATTTAATTTTTCCACAAACACTGTTTTAAGCTTAATTTTTAAAAAAAAAAAAAAACCCTAAAAACTGAAGATTAAATTTCAGAACAAAATTCATTCATTCTGTATTTTCTTTCCCTTCATAACAACCATTTTGAAAGATTCTAAAAATATAATACAGGATATTTTTAGAATCTTTCAAAATGGTTGGACAGATCACTTTTTCTTCAAATATTTGAATTTTTTTTTTCTAACAGTTGTTACAAATCAGACTCTCTAATGATAAACATGTGCAAAGCGTATAAAGGGAAATATTTGAACAGATTAGGATACTAATTAAAAAATTGCATATTCACTGCTTTAACGTTTAAATCTGCTTTGAAACAAATTACTTTTAGTTTAAAATATCACAGAAATTCATTTTTGAACACTGTGGTAGGTGTTTTTATTGAGTATTGACAGCCGAAAATTTAATTTTTTTTTCTATGGGGGGCACATATCTGTAAAAATTACTTGACGACTATAACGTGATAGCCATTTTTATGTAATTTTTAACTACACAGTAATCTTAAAAATTTACGAAAATATTCTCTGTAATTTAATGTTTTATTAATTTCTTGGTACTTTGGCTATAAATTTACTATAGTTACTGCTTATTTTCTGATAATGTGTATGGTCGACCGTATTTACAAAAATCGGTATGTTTATACACACACGAAGAAAATTCAAAATTATTTAAAAAAATACTGGTGGCCACTGAATTGTAGTAAGCTCTTCCACGTATAATTAATAAATACAGTTTATTTAATGCCAACATCACCTAATCCGTACAAATTAATACAGAATTTTAAGATTTAAAACTTTATAAATTATTCTAATTAAAATTAAAAAACTGAAAACAATTTTTGTAAAAATGAATTATTCATAGATTTTTTTCTTAACACAATCCATAATATATCTTATTGATAAAAGCACTTAAAAGCTTTTCTAATTAAATAATTTCATTTTTTTATTTTACTATTCATAGATTTTCGATAACTGTCTTGTTTACAAAAAATTCTCCAATGAGTTCTGCGTATAACTAATGCAAACAATTATCCGTACAAAATTGAATTTGTCGAAATTTCATACAATTAAACAAGTTTGGGGGGGGGTAACAGATGCTTAAAAAAAGGTTTTACCAAAATTTTCGAAAAAGTAACGTTTCTGAAATAATTTAATGAGTCCTGAACGTTTCATTCACATTCAATAATTGTGATTTTGCAACCATTTTCAATCAATGTTTTTTTTTTCACCGTAAAATCAAGACACTAAAATTTCCTCTACTAATTTATCCCCCTCCCACCGCTGACGCAAGAAAAATAATTTTTAACCAACTTTTCCAATGTTCTAAAATGGATTATTTATTTTTATATATATATATATATATATATATATATATATATATACATACATACACACACACAGTGTAACCAGGATATATGAAACCAGATATAAAAGATTTTCTCTGGTCCCAAATGAGAGCCTGTGTTAATGTATATATAATAGACCAAACCCGGATATAAGAGACTTATTCTCCGGTCCCGACAACTCTCTTATATCCGGGTTACACACGCACATATCTATATATATATATATATATAAAAAATCAAAAAATATTTTTGTCTCTCCTCTTAAGAACAAAGATTTTGACGATAAAACTGTTTTTATTAAGTTTGTGGCATATTTTCATCATGTCTGTTTATTAGCGAATCTTCGGAGGTACCCATGAGTTAACTTCGTATAGATCGCATTACTTAATTACTTTAAAAGATTTTTTTGTTACCTTTAAAGAGTTTTTGTGATTTGTAAAGTAGTCGGTACGTAAACAGTCAATTTTTGAAAGGCGTGTTCACCATGAAGAACGACAGTTGAATGACAAGTCGTTTTGTTTAGTATAGGATCGAATCGGTCTCCGGAGAACATCCTGCGTAATCGGTGATCAAAGAAATTGGTGAAACCGTTGTTAAAACCCCTTCTCTCACTCTTTTTATAAACTTCAGATATGTCTTCAATCAACGAAAACAATGACAGTGTCTCTCTCTCTCTCTCTGTCACTCACTCGCGCTCTCTCTCTCTCTCTCTGTCGCTCTCTCTCTCTCTCTCTCTCTGTGTCGCTCTCTCTCTCTCTCTCTCTCTGTGCTTCTCTTTTCTCTCCTTCCCCCTATCTTTTCTCATACACATCTATCACTTAATTTGGGATTTGATAGATGTTCCTGACTTGAACTGAAAGAGCAATACACCTTCAAACCAACTAGTCATACTTCTCATCTGTTAGAAAGTTTTGAGCCATTTTCTTCAGTTCAATTTACCATCAATGCACAATTAGAAAACCTACTGTTATTTCAGTAGTTGGGTCTCTTATTCTGACAGGCGCTGTCGTTAACATTTCAGCCAATGTATTCTTCAACCCACGCGTCAAATGGATCCCGCGATTGTTGTTGTTAGCTTTTCCCACTCCTAAGAAAAATAAGTGCAGTTTTGAATTTTTCCCGTGATAGACCAGGTCTCATAAGACGACAGTGAGGGGTGGTTTTTAGATAAAACCATTCAAATGTTGAACGTTGACAAATCTTTCAGATTTATTTCCGCCAGTCCTTATATAAGTGGGTGTTGGGGTATCCTATCTGATATATTTACTTACTAGTTGTATATTTCGTTGATATAATGGACTGATCCGGTTAGTAGATTAATGACATTTTCATTTATTTATATATATCAGCCATGTCAAACCAAAACAACATTTCAGTCTCAATCTCTTGTTCGTTCTTAGTTGGCGAACCGGATGTCTGCAGGCTGACATGTGCAGGCAATGCAATTTCCAGTTTCTCGACTTCTACACGCGTACCTTCCCGCTTCCGTTCATCAATCTACTCAAGGATTTCAATATTCTCGTTCTGGTCGTGTTCTTGGAGTCGTTGTCATGACAATTGAACCGGTTACAAGTGTGAAAACTTAACACTGGTTTATTTTGTAAGTGGATCGTCATAATAAATTCTATGATTGGGACTTGTTTGTTTGTTTTTCTTTTTGTCCGCTTGTATTGTTAAGAATTTCTTGTGAATAAGTTGAAGTAATTTGTCACATATTATTATAAATTCTATATCTGTTCACACTCTCCGCCTCTCCCCACTCCGATCTTTTGAACAGGAGTAGCACTTTATCCAGTGTTTCCGGTTCCTTCTAAAGCCTATTTCTACACTAAACTTCTAACGTTTCCTCCCCGGTTTTTTTTTATCAAGAGTAGAGGTGTATCCCTTGTTTAGGATTTGATCTACTTTCCACACTATACTTCTAACGTCTTCGACTGAACTCTGGAATGCCATTGACTAAATTAAACCTTGACCTCTTCAAGTCTAGATTTTTAGCCGTTATCTTTCCTGCATAGTCTCAAAGTACTTCAGTTCTTGCCCTTTCTTACGCACATACAACACCATAACCCTCTACCTTGAGTGGCTCTTGGGCTTTTCTTTTGGGTGAATATTAGTTAAAATATACGGGTCTGAATTTATTTAAACTATTTATATTCTGTTGCTGTTCTTGTTGTTATCACACACAACATTTCGTGCTTCATCAGGTGTATATCGATTCGGAAAACCTACAGGGAATACCGAATTAAACCCTTTAATTTTCTCATTCCACTGCCCCCCCGTTTAAGGATATCGCGTCTGCTCAGTTAACGCTCGCTCTGTTTCCACCGAGTTCAAATACACACTGCCCGGGCATGGGATTGAACTCACAATTACGATGTCACCAAATTCACGGATCAACGCGTTTATCCACTTAGGATATTGTCCTGTAGTTTACCCAGATCAATATACACCTGATGAAGGCCGGAGATCACAACGGCCGAAACACAACAACAACAACAAAGATGAGGACAATAGTTCGAAAGTGACTAGTGTAAATAGTTTCTGTCTGAATTTCTGGGATGAAGTTATCTGAAGTTGTTCTATATGTTATATAGTCTTGATTGTTTTAATAATAATTTTAAAAAAAAAAGCATTTCAGCACTGCCGGCGTGACAAAAGCATTTCAGCACTGCAGGCGTGACAAAACCTTGAAATAAAGTAATCTTCTTTGGAAGGGGTCGAGATTCAATAAGAATCAGAATTTTGAAGACTAATTTTCCAAATCAGCAAATTTTTTCAACTTAAAAAATTACTTACACTATTTATAGACTATCGTCTTCATCTTTCTTGCTGTTATCACAAGGTTTCGGCCGTTGTACTCTCTAGCCTCCCTCAGGTGTATACCAATCTGGGTAACATACAGGGAATTCTGAACTGGACAATGTAATTTACGGGAGTGGATTATTCTCGTTTCACTGCTTATGTCGAGGGATATTGTCTTTTTTATTTAGTACTGTTTAGTTATTGCTCGCCCGTTTCCACTGAGTGCAAGTACACGCTGCCCGACTCACAACCACTATATCACTAACCCTCTTATCTACTTGGTCATTGTCACGTAGGACAATTTGCTGTAGTGAATTTACAGATTACGTTAAATTTGATTCGTAAAAGATTACGTTAAAATCTTTCAGTACATATGTGGAATGTAACCTACATTTTTATTAGTAAATATATCACCGGTACGTCAGTTAGTAGTCTGAAAATCTTCCAAGCCATCTCCGTAACTGTTTTACTCTGATTTTTTTTATTTATTTATTTTTTTTTATTGATTAATTTTACAGCTTATTCATGTAAAAACCAGAATATATTTTTTAGATTTCAAGAATTTAAAAAAAAAATTCTTAAAGATAATAATTGTTTCGTGATACAGGTCTTAATAATTAACCCATAGGTAGAGGGAGAAGACGTGGATTCATACTTTTCCCCAAGGGTAACTGCGCGTAAGTGGATATAACGAACCCAACGGGGATTTGAATTCTGCTCTCCGATATACAATTCCCAGCCGTTATCCAGTACACCACCCGCACATCCACCGCCTGATATTCCTAACCTGTCACCCATCTAAGTGCTGGCCAGGATCGACGTTCGATGATGTGGCCGTGAGCTTGATTCGAAAAGGATCTAGATGACACATAGATTCAACACGTAGCATCCTTATATATCATACAAAGAGCATCCTACAAAACAAAACAAAAAAAGAAAAAAAGAAAAAGAGCAGCTTGAGGGCCTCTCTACCTCCAACCTCAAAAGGATTTCTGGAGAGAAGAAAAAATCGGAGGACACTCCCGTGGAAGTCAGGATTAGCTTATCAATGACGTTCTGCTGTAGACACCAAAACAAGGGCACACTAGTATTGGTTGCCCATTCAAAACGTACGTTCAGAAAATATGTTAAGACAACATGTAGTCTTATCTGGTGCGATGGACAATCGTGAAGTGAAAGAATCTTGAAGATCTGTGTCACCAATTGGATAAGAAAAATGAATTAAGTCTGGTCTGAAAGGCTTTTTGAAGACTATATAAAAAGAATGCGAATGTGCGTGTGTGCTTAGTGAGATGTCCTTTTGCATACTTACTTGTATGCTAAGTTCATATAAAGATTCTGGCTTGCATTTAAGAGTTCCTTTATCTGTTGGTTTTGTAGAATTATTAGACTTGCCTATGTATAATAAAGAGGCATTCGTATGATGTGTACTTTCTGTCCTGTTTTCAATGCGAACTTCGATTCGTTGTGAACTGAAAAGTACCCCAGAGTCGAAACGAGACACACCCTATCTCTTAAGCATCTTGTAGCTAAAGAGAAGAGAAGAGAAGACTTTGCGCCGTCTTCTGCTTTCGGCAACGCCATCTACCAGTCGTTAGAAGTTCTTTGGCAAATAAGTGGAGGTAATCTCAAAGCCAGGTTCACTGAGAAACAAATGTACAAAACGAAATCTAACAATTCACTTATTTTAAGAGACAATAGATGGATAGATTGGTGTCTTTTCTAACTGAACAGGAAGTGTGGCATCTCTGACAATGGCATTCTAAAATCTGTCGGTATTTGCCTGCACGGTCACACCTATGCATTTCTTGGATTTCACTGACACATTCTATGGTAATGGTCTCTTTCTTGTACACAATGAGGATTATGTTCGTGTAAGTAAAGATGCATCAACAGCTTAGGAAATAATATTGCTATGTCATTATTTGGCGAGTGGGGAGGTGTAAAACTTTTCATTAAACAGGAGTGTGATATTGTAACACTTATCGAGTTTGAATACAGACTGATTTGAAGGGTTCTTTTTTTTTTAATCCCCCCCTTCTAAGGCAAGAGAAGTGACTCTAAGACTCTTTTCTTTTCTTTTTGTCATGCGCAGATTTTAATAGCGCGCAAGCGCATATTTCTATGTGCGGACAGTACAACGGTTGGTGACGTGGAAACAAATCGGCAAGCAGTTCGAATTTCTGTCGATTTAGAACAAATGCTCTTCAGAAAGGTGTCAATCCAGACTACCCCACTCCCAAGCAAAGACTTAAATAGCAAGGCAGACTGGGCTCTAGCAAAGCTTTGGCTTGCAACCAATCTAAGAGATGGATCCTTCGTCAGCCTGGAAACTGTTGCCTAAAAAAGACTGAAATTCGTAAGTCATGTGACCTGCCGCAGACGGAGATAGCGTCTACTTTTCTTTTTTTTTTTGTTGCTTGCACTACAGTAGCATCAATCTTTACAGTATTTTCCTCCTTGTAACATACGAAACTAAGGTTAATAAATGGATTCTGAAAAAAAGGAGATAACTTGTAAGGGAAAGGAAAGATTAAAACGACCCCCCCCCAAAAAAAAACGGCTGTCAGTGTCATTGTTCAACTCTTAATAGGATTAAATATTTTGTTTTGGCAGTTTTTTTTCTGTGTGTGTGTTTCAGGCATTATTTATTTACTTTTGTTTTTTTTGTTTTGTTTTTTTTTTTTGTTTTGTTTTTTTTTTCGTGTCGGCTGTCTGTTTTTGTCAGTTCTTCATGAACAACTCGTCTATTTTTCTTTCTTGAAAACAATTCAACCACACCTTGTTGCCTGCTGATAGAATCCGATGACATTTGTATCTATTATCATCCCAGCATGATGGCGCTTTGTTCACGTCAGTAAATTTGCACGCTAACAGAACAGTTTAATCATTTTCCCTTCATTTTGAATTAATGAACCTTGAAGAGTTCTATTTCTCCTTGAATAGCTAATAAAAGAAACAAAATTCCACTTGACAATATTTTTCAGAATTTTTATTTTATTTTTTTAATATTTTTTTTACTACAATTTTTCATGATACAAAGAGTTTCCTTTATCACATAATAAAACAATTTTATTTTTAAATAGAAGATTGTCTTATTTCCTGTGGTTCTGGAATTCCTAGAAGTTTAGTTCTGTATAAATTCCAAATATTGGCACCAGCAATTTTCGCTAGAATGATAGCATTCATCTAAAGTCTTCAGTTGATTTAATTTAAAAAAAAAATTAAATTTAAAGATTGGTTTTAAGTAACTTTTTTTTATTTTAAAATTTCTTTTCAACGTGAGGCAATGATAATTTCATGCCTTATTAAGGCTCTATAAATATAAAATGCAATGTTTAAAATCTTAAATCACTCGTGTAAAAATAATAGATTATCTAACATATAAAGTTTTGTGTGCGCGTGGATGCAGGTGTAATAGAGGCTCAATGCAAGAAATCTGTAAGCCGGGCCCGAATTTTAGTTGAGATTGTTAGTAGAAATATCCTTGTGAAACGTATGATTCCATTTCTCCTCTCTCCAGCTATGGGTTACATAGCAGAACATTCTGGACTTTCTAGTTGTAGTTGATAACCAGTCTAGATGGAGGACAAATTTAAAACTATATGTTGTCGCCCTAGTGGTTCTCAAACCTGAACTGTAATTTGTGCTCTGCACAATTAATACTGTAATTAAGCCTAACTGCAGTATAAGCCAGAAGTTTGGTTCTGTGGGCGTTGGAGAAAAACAAATGGGCTTGTTCGCAAACGGACAACCAAGCTAAAGATGAGAAAAAAAATGGAATTGTCCTCGAAACAATATTGACATCCACTATCATTAGAGCTATCTGTGGGAATGGGATTTTTTTTTTTTCTTTTTTTTTCTCTTTTTTTTTTCTCTTTTTTTTCTCTTTTTTCTCTCTTTTTTCTCTTTTTTTTCTCTTTTTTTTTCCTCTTTTTCTCTTTTTCTTTTTTTTTCCTCTTTTTCTCTTTCTTTTTTTTCTCTTTTTCTCTTTTTCTTTTTTTTCTCTTTTTCTCTTTTTCTTTTTTTCTCTTTTTCTCTTTTTCTTTTTTTTCTCTTTTTCTCTTTTTCTATTTTTCTCTTTTTCTTTTTTTCTCTTTTTCTCTTTTTCTCTTTTTCTTTTTTTTCTCTTTTTCTCTTTTTCTTTTTTTCTCTTTTTCTTTTTTTCTCTTTCTCTTTTTCTTTTTTTTCTCTTCTTTTTTCTTTTTTTTCTTTCTTTTTTTTTTTCTCTTTCTTTTTCTCTTTTTCTCTTTTTCTTTTTTTCTCTTTCTTTTTTCTTTTTTTCTCTTTCTTTTTTCTTTTTTTTCTCTTTCTTTTTTCTTTTTTTTCTCTTTCTTTTTTCTTTTTTTTCTCTTTTCTTTTTTTCTTTTTTCTTTTTTTTCTCTTTTTTCTTTTTTTTCTCTTTTTTCTTCTCTTTCTTTTTTCTTTTTTTCTCTTTCTTTTTTCTTTTTTTTCTCTTTCTTTTTTCTTTTTTTTTCTCTTTTTTCTTTTTTTTCTCTTTCTTTTTTCTTTTTTTTCTTTCTTTTTTCTTTTTTTTCTCTTTCTTTTTTCTTTTTTTTCTCTTTTTTCTTTTTTTTCTCTTTTTTCTTTTTTTTCTCTTTTTTCTTTTTTTTCTCTTTTTTCTTTTTTTTCTCTTTTTTCTTTTTTTTCTCTTTTTTCTTTTTTTTCTCTTTCTTTTTTCTTTTTTTTCTCTTTCTTTTTTCTTTTTTTTCTCTTTCTTTTTTCTTTTTTTTCTCTTTCTTTTTTCTTTTTTTTCTCTTTCTTTTTTCTTTTTTTTCTCTTTCTTTTTTCTTTTTTTTCTCTTTCTTTTTTCTTTTTTTTCTCTTTCTTTTTTCTTTTTTTTCTCTTTCTTTTTTCTTTTTTTTCTCTTTTTTCTTTTTTTTCTCTTTTTTCTTTTTTTTCTCTTTTTTCTTTTTTTTCTCTTTTTTCTTTTTTTTCTCTTTCTTTTTTCTTTTTTTTCTCTTTCTTTTTTCTTTTTTTTCTCTTTCTTTTTTCTTTTTTTTCTCTTTCTTTTTTCTTTTTTTTCTCTTTCTTTTTTCTTTTTTTTCTCTTTCTTTTTTCTTTTTTTTCTCTTTCTTTTTTCTTTTTTTTCTCTTTCTTTTTTTAAAAAAATTGGTTTGGGCATAGTCTTGAGCCGATCTCATTCATTTTCCCCTATACTTTTGGTTTTAAGTATCACACGTTTTTGAGAACAAAAGACCTGCCAAGGGGAATAAAACGCACGAAATCTGGATGACATCGATCGGCAAGACTACTGTATATATGACGGAGGGCACAACGGTCGAAACGTTGTGATAACAACAAAGCCGTGGACAGTAATCCTTACGTAAATAGTGTAAATAATCAGTTCCTGGTAATAATAGTGACATACTGTGTTATATTTCTACTGTCTTTCCTCGACCTTTTGTACCTTGTATTTAAATCAAATACCCTATTTTCTTGTGAATAATATAAGTATACGACCCCGTGTTTCCGAAAGTTTCAAATAAGACTAAGAGGTTTTTTAAGCTGAGTAAAAACTTCTGAAAACGTGTATAATGCGACCTCACTTATTTGCCTTTAACTTTCGTTCAAAATTTCTCGTGTTATACACAAGAAAATACGGTATATCTTTGATGGCTTGCATTCATTATCACAGTTTCAAATCGTTTACCAGATTTTATTAAATTCAGCCGAAAAGGTCTGTTTGTTATTGTATTTTCCAATTTTCGAAAGGTTCGAAATTGTTGAAATAAATATTATCGTTTCCCCTCTGTATACATAAATCCCGTCAATAAAAAAAAAAAATACTTTAGTTCGTTGAAAACCTTCTAGAGGAAAAAAAAACTCGTTTCACAGAATTTTCCCACTTTTCCATTCATTTGTCTATAATTTTTTGTATTCTTTACACCTACGTTCTTTTCTCACCTATTCTCTTTTCAATCCCTATAAATATTTGGTTGTATTTTAGAAATTGCAAGAACAGCGTCAATCACTTAACCAATTGGTTGCTGATGGAAACTGACTTTACAGAAGTTGTAATTGTTTTTGGGACTTGGGCATCTTTACTCGTCCTTTTCTCGGCATTTTATCTTTTTTTTCCTCTGCAATTTATCTATAACTGTGTATGGGAGACGGGGAGTAAATTAATTACTTTTTCCAGGCGATTAGTGCGAAGTGTACAGAAACAACTCCAGACGAAATTTGAACTTTGTTTGCCAATTCAGTTATCCGTGCCATTTTACAACTTTTTATAAACACCAAAATATATCTTTTTTTTCACCTTTTTCTTTTTCTCTTTTACTATTTTCTCTTTCTTTTCTCTCTCTTTCTTTTCTCCTTTTTGTCTTTCTTTTTTTGTCTCCTTTCTTTTTTTTCCTCCTTTTTTCCTCCTTTCTTTTTTTCCTCCTTTTTTCCTCCTTTCTTTTTTTCCTCCTTTTTTCCTCCTTTCTTTTTTTTTCCTCCTTTCTTTTTTCCTCCTTTCTTTTTTTTCCCCCTCCTTTTTTCCTCCTTTCTTTTTTTTTCTTTTTCTGTGTACTCGTTCACACTCGCAGGGTACAGGGGCTTTTTTCCCTCTTTTGTCGCTTGGTCTGTTTACCATTTTCATTTCTGGCATAAGAAAGGTCGATTTTTGAGTCTGAAGTGTTCGGTGTTTTATGACCAGCAGTAAAGCCTAAAAGTAAGATCATCGAAGCAGACATCCGCAGGTACGAATAGAAATATATTTACAAATGAATAAAAGGAAACGAAAACATGGAGAAACGCGCCTGCAATAAGACGGCGTGTCAAAAGGACGATTTGTTTCACTGGCACCATTTTTTTTAACTACCTTCATTCTTCAGCATTGTTTATAAACCGATGATAATAATTGTGATAAGACCTAAACACATAAAAGTTAATTTATACATTTTCTTTATTTTTGTTGCCAATTCTCAAGAACAATTTATTTATTAGATTTATGTAAACTATTTATTTATTGGAATGGTTGGAAAAACATTGGCTGATTGCCAATTGATTCAAACTTTATAAAATGGTAAATAAGAATTTTCTCGTAGTTTGTTCACATATTTTTATAATTTAGTAAAATTATTATAAATAAAAATGGTTTTCATATTTATTTTCTTTTATAAATTGGTAATTGATAAATATTGTATTAGTTTTTAGAGTGTTGGAAATATAAAATTATTCTTGTAAATAAGCTATCTTCTCGCGAACAAAGATAATGTATAAATTCAGTTTCATCATATGTTTACGTTTTGTCCCAATTCTAATCATGGCTTTTTAAACAAACATTGCATCGAAGAGTGAAGGCAGTTTAAAAAAAAGAAAGAAAAGCTGTGTCATGGGAAAATCGTCCTTTTGATACGACGTCTTATTGTAGGCACGTTCTTCCAGGTTTGTCGGGAAAAAGTGCCACTTGGCCGAAAGTTGGGGATTGTTAATTTCCGAGACGCGCGCCGTGATCTACAGATGAGCAAAAGGATCATCGGAGAATTGGAGTTTTCTAGACAGGATGTGGCCCAAGGCCGATTTTTATGTGGGGGCGATCCGAGCCCGTAGGCTTTGGCCAAAATTCTCTTTAGACCCCCGCATACACGGGGTCAGGTTTGTCTACCTCCCCAGATGAGACTCTGCCCTTCGGCAGAGCCTCGTTTGGGTTCCTCTCTGCCCGAAGGCAGAGAGTTCGACAAGTCTTGATGCTTGATGGGAAGATTTAATCTAATCTGTCACGAGAAAAGACCGAAGTGTCACACCTACTCCGCACAGTGTGAATCCGTGAACAAACAGCCGAATATGTTGGAAAGAGGATTGTTGTTTTCAATTCTCACTGTGGTGTTATTTCACTTTTCATCCGTTTGTGAGCGTACATCGGACCTTTCCCAGTTTTTGTGCACACAGGCTCAAACTAGAATCGAAAAGCAGCATGGTGATTTATCCAGTCGGTGAAAGAACGTTTGAGGGCTTCGGTGTATATTGACATTTAACATATTTATATACGTCTAAGATTTTGGTCTTTCTGTAAACTGGTTCTTGATGGAGCGAGTAGGAGTGGCACAGATCCTGTAAAACGTGATACGTGCATTTAACCTGAATATAAATTTGCAAACTTTTAGATGTGGGCCTTGATAATAGGCTTTGAAATGTTACTAATGGAAATAGGATAACGTGGAATGGTTTTGTCTAAAATAGAAAAAATAGAAAATAGATTTATGCCAACCTGCAGATGTCGGAAAAAAAAACAAAACAAAGTGAATAAAACCTATGAACATATTGCAAATAATGTCAAATGCATCATCTGACATTTTTCTTGTGTGTAATGATACCTACTAACCTTTTTACGAGCTGCCCAATTCATTACTTTGTACTCATTAGTGAAAGATTAATTAACACAGCTAATAGCTTAGACTCTGTTAATATGCACCAATTAAGCGGTTCTGATTTCATTCAATGTGTACGTTTTCAAGGGAAAATTATTCTACTGATAATGTTATATTTTTTGAGGGAAGAAAGTCTTTTCAAAAACATTATTCATAAAATGTTATTGCTAGTTGCATTTGCTTATACAAATCCTACCATTTTAATATTTAGAAAATGAAGACTTGTTCGCATTAACTATAAGATTTTTCCAAAAACTAAAAACAATTTCAGATATGCATGTACCTTCAACTGTCCCATTCAATTTAGCGACTGGGGTTTGTTTGGCTACCATTTTGTGTCACAAGTCAGTTGTTCAATCGAGTTGTCTGTGGTACCACAAACCCGGGTACAAAGCAACTGATTTTTTTTTTTTTTCATTTGTTTTTTCATTTGTTTTTTTTTTTTTCATTTGTTTTTTTGTTTTTTTCATTTGTTTTTTCATTTGTTTTTTTTTTTTTTCATTTGTTTTTTTTTTTCATAGAATATTATGTGAAGAAACGTTAATTGTTGGATGGTTGATGAACAGTTGCTTGGAAATAGGCTTTCGTTAAACAAAAACAATTTTGGCACATGGTAATAATTGTAGGGCATTCACTGAGGAATGCACTCCAGGGGTCCTCGACTTGCGACAGAGTTCGGTTTTTACGTGGCGTCGTAACGCGATTTTCCGTGAATAAGCACTTGCATCACTCACCTATGCTAACGCAATAGTAATAATCTAGGGCATAACACATTTCTATGACGTATGTTAACATAATTCGGACTCTCTCACTACACCTCACTGTCTCTCTCTCACTCTCTCTCTGTACATATCTCCCTCTCTCTCTCTCTGTACATATCTCCCTCTCTCTCTCTCTGTACATATCTCCCTCTCTCTCTCTCTCTGTACATATCTCCCTCTCTCTCTCTCTCTGTACATATCTCCCTCTCTCTCTCTCTCTGTACATATCTCCCCCTCTCTCTCTCTGTACATATCTCCCCCTCTCTCTCTCTCTGTACATATCTCCCCCTCTCTCTCTCTCTGTACATATCTCCCCCCCTCTCTCTCTCTCTCTGTACATATCTCCCCCTCTCTCTCTCTCTCTGTACATATCTCCCCCTCTCTCTCTCTCTCTCTCTGTACATATCTCCCCCTCTCTCTCTCTCTCTCTCTGTACATATCTCCCTCTCTCTCTCTCTCTCTGTACATATCTCCCTCTCTCTCTCTCTCTCTGTACATATCTCCCTCTCTCTCTCTCTCTCTGTACATATCTCTCCCTCTCCCTCTCTCTGTGTACATCTCTCTCTCTGTGTACATCTCTCCCTCTCTCTCTCTCTCTGTACATCTCTCCCTCTCTCTCTCTGTACATCTCTCCCCCTCTCTCCTTAATGTTGGCCTTTTTGAAGAAAAAAATATCTGATTACTTCAATGTCTTATTGCTCCGGCTGCTAATAATTATAATTGTTATTTATTATTAAACGAACAAAACGATTTATTTAAATGACAATTAATCTCGCTCGTTTCCTTCTCAAGCGAAAACCATTTTTACCAAAGGATTTTTCAAATGGTAGTCAAATGGTGACCAAACAAGTACAGAAAATGAAATATCCGAGAAGTGTTTTAACAGATGACGGAAAATGTGACCTACAAATCCGAAGGTACATGGAATAACGGAAGATGCTTTCATAAACCAAGTAATAGGAAACTAGGAAAAATTCCATAGTATTTCAGCACATTTGTTCCTATCTAATATTAATCCTCCTATATGGCGGTGAATGCTGGACAATTTCCTCACAGATGAAGAGGAGATTGTAAGGAGAAAATTGTAAGGAAAATGGAAACCAAAAAGACACTTACACAGGGTGTAGCAGAAATACCTTCCACTTAGAATTAGAAAGAGACAATTGAAATTTCCGGGGGTACATAAGGAGGAAAGGGGGCCTGGATAATTTGGCACACACAGAACATTGAAAACGAGTCAGATAGAAACGCCGAATCACCTACCGAACGAGCTTGTGTAAATCGACGGCAGAACTGAAACGGATTATAAGACGAGTATTGCTTAGAGCTGCAAAAGATAGGAAGTCGTAGAGAACCATGATCGCCCACGCCCTGAAGGGACAACGTATGTAAAAGAACTTGCAGAATCTGTAATACTCTGAGCAAAAATGAGAATTTGTACCTTGATTACAATTTCGCTGAAATTTGTTTATCACTTAACTAGCTACTTTAAAATGTAACTTTTGTTCTGAGTGGTTTTATGAATGAACTCAAGAATTTTGATTGTTGGAAAAATCTTTCAAAAGAAACAGATTTGAATGATCCTTATTAAACTTTTATTGTTCCGTGTATTATTTCCCGTTTAGAAAAAAATCCCTGAAGCTTTCTACACACATCTTATCAAATTAAATCGATAAAGGATTTAAGAACTTGCTTAAAATGAAAGAACGTCTTTGAAAAAGTACCCCTCTTTTCTTTGCTTTTGAATTCAATGTCC